>CM056736.1:100358372-101558372 GCA_029844215.1 Przewalskia tangutica | reverse complement strand
ATTTTTCAAGAGCTCTTTTTTTGGACTGTATCAAAGCTTCATTTTTTTCTTTTTTCTTTTTAAATTTGAATAACCCGATTCAAATTTATAGTTGGCCCATTAAATAATAAAAGAACAATATATGCCTATGTAGTAGAAATATCAAGCACAATAAATTTTAATTGAAAAAATAATACTAAAATAAATGAAGAAACAGAACCCTGATCGAGATAAGGGAAACTAACATGAATCTACCTATTCAACATACTATCTTAACATCACAAGATTAATATATCGTGCTTTACATACTAAACATTAAGAATTTATGAAACTAGATCTATAACAGATGTAAGGCCAGATTAATCAACGAGAAACAGGACTGATAAATTATCCATCCAACTCAACCTAAATTGACTGTTGTGTAGGTTGATTGAATAAATTCAAACAATTTTTTCAATTAGATTGAGTTTCATTTTATTAAGCAGTGGGTCAAAGCCCATATCTGGCCGTGTAGCACCTGTCCATATTTTTTGTATATTTGATAGTTAAATCTTATACCATAATTAAGATTGTATTATTATCATAATTGTATAGTAATCTCCTTATAGAATAGGGATTTAGATGTAGAATATGAATTTTTTTTTCTTATGTAACTTGTATATATATGTCATTCATCAATAAGAATAATCAAGAGATTATTTCTTTCATGGTATCAAGAGTCTAGGTTCTCTTTACCCTGCTTCCGCTCCTCAAAAATTTCTTCTTCTCGAAATTTTGACCTGAAATTCTCGATTTTCTTGTTCTTCTTCTTTCACAAAAACGGAGTATTTTCTCTTTTAAAAACCTCTCTCACAAATTCTCTTCTCTGAATCTTGTTATTCTATTCCTTATGGTTGGTAAGAACATTTTTCACCCTACCCTCGCAGTTTCTAATATCAAGAGCGTTATTCCTATCGTTCTTGACCTAGAAAACGTTCAATATGAGACGTGAGCGGAATTATTTAAGATTCATGCTTTGGCACATAAAGTCCTCCACCACATCATTCCTCCTTCTCCTCCAAAGGATGGTATTTCTACGACGGTTGTGCCGACTAAAGAAGCAGATCCAAAATTATAAGTCATGCTTGATGTCAAGGTTCTTTAGTGGATTTATGGTACTATCTCCTTGGATATTTTACAGACGATTATGGAAACCGATTCCACGGCTATGGCGGCGTGAGATTGATTGTGTCACGACTCGAATCCCGGGCCCGTGACTGGTGCCCTACCTGGACACCCTTCTATTTATACATCACATTAAACCAGCGGAAATTATAGAAAACTCATTTCATCATTTTTTTAAAACAAAACAGGCAAAGCCGACAAGACCGCCATTATATATAAAACAATCCAAAGGAACTACAACTGTAGAACTCGCGCAAGTCCAGCCCATATATGAATACATACCTCTAAGATTGACAGTAACTATGACGGGACAAGGCCCTGCCGTACCTCTGAATATACCTAAGCCATAATGGAAGACCTGTAGGGATTTGTTGGGTGTAAAACACACAAGTAAGACACATCGGAAGTTTAAAATTTTGAGTAAACTTACTTGCTCCAACAAACGTTTCTGGTATGATTATGCGATAATTATAATCTGCAAAGACAGGAAGAAAACTTACAGTTTAAGCTTTGTTAGTCTTTACTAAAGGGAGCGCACGCGATTGTCAATCTGGGTGCAAACCTTGCTTCAGTATATTCCTTTGCCCAAGAAAGCTAAGAAATCTTGGCAGAGATTTGCGAGAATTTTATTTCCTGAACTCTGAGTTCAGAAAGTGGAAAGTGAATGCATTCTGAAATTATGGGTTTCAGTGCCAAATATATAGTGGAGGAAACCCTAAACCAAATCAGATTTGGATCATGCTTCAAGACTTGGCCCAAATCCAAATCGCAGTTGGCCAGTCGAACTGGGCCCACTGTTGTGCGGCTCCTCTATTTATTTTCTATACGTTTTAGTTCTAATTAAATCCAAGATTTAATTTTGACTTAATTATATAATTTTCATCAAATGAAAATTATCCCATAATTTATTATTAAATAAAATATCTTGATTCTAAATCCGATATTTTACATTCTCTCAATATACCCTTAGACCGAAAAAGACAATCGACTTAGTGTGACCCTTTAGGCCTTCACACATCGTCACTTGATCAAATCAAGGTTCACACGGAACTCCTAGACGGCGCCGGTGACGGACACAATATGTGAAGTACGTTTACAAGACTCAAGTAAACAGACCTCTATGTGAAATGATAAATTTCTTTCATTCGCGACACACTTGATCAAACTTAAGATTTGCCAAGTGTCTATCCAAATGGCTTGATCACTTTATCTCATCTATATTAGTCGACAACTAGACCATATCCTAGATATGTCTCTTGCGATGACTTGGTCGACCTAACATCTCTGAGAAGCTGAGTGTTCTCTCGAAATTCCAATCGAGGAATGAATCCTATTCTTGGCTCAACTACCACCTTCAATCTACTTCGTAATGCACCCAATACAAGCCGCGTCTCAACCTATAAGACATTTGAGCTTATGACAGAATCAAAGTGCATTGCTCCGTAAACAAGGTGATATTGACCTCAAATCTAAGGACCTCTATCTCCCACATGCTGATAATACTCTAGACATGTATAACAAATAATTTATCAGCAGGGTATGCCAATACTTCTCTAAGAGTATCCATGTGTCCATCACTAGCAACTATTGCTAGCCGTAAGTGAGATATACTACATTCTCTAAGAATGTGATGCAGACCACATGTCGACTTATAACATATCATTGATATCTCAATCTCAATGATCATTAGTCTAGGCTATTTTAAGAACTACACTCTATCATTAATATCTCACACTATTAATGACAATGTAAGTTCAAGGGATGCACATTAATGAATAATATAAACAATCAAATAATAATTCAATAATTGTAAATGCCAAGTATATATTAATCTTATTAATAATATGAATGTGTTCAAGTACATCTGCTCCTAAAATGATTGTTTCTAGGACATACATACTTTCAAGACCTGTACCATAATGACTAGACTCCGGAATGATGGAGTCATCTCAATAAAAGCTTGATGGAAATCCTAAGTTCGCGGTTCACCCAACTGAGTACCTAATACCTGCGGGCATGAGCGCAGCCCCCGGAGAAGGGAGTCAGTACAACAATGTACTAAGTATGTAAACATAAAGTACAGTAAATAAGATCAAACTGACCAAAAGATGACAAGAACAAGTATGATCTGGAGGTGGTGGTCTATGAAAGTGTAGTCAGGGAAATACCATCCAGTGAAGCAGAAGCACGGAAGTTCATGAAAGGTTTACCATTGCTTTTTAATTCATTTTCTACTATATTAGTTTTATAGTTCTGTTAGTCTTACACTGTCAAGTGTCAACTTGCAGATTATGCTAATGGACATGCAGCAACTGTGAGTTCTGTTCTTGTCACAAACCTGGTAACAGGAAGCAGAAGAGGAGAGTGGGACAAAGTAGAGGTACCTCTGTTGATTTCTCTCATTTTTCAATTATCTGATGGGTCTTTATGAATTTTAATCTTTTTGTTCTTCAATGGATTTCTGATAACTTGCAATCTCAACTTGCAATGTGTACGTATTATTTTAAATTTTGATAAATAAAAGTCTAAAATGTTCAGTGGTGATTAATGACTTCTACGCGTTGGGATAGGCTTATTGGGTACTTCACAAGGTTATAATTCCCAAAAGCCATTCAATAGAAAAGTTATATGGAGATGAGTTTGTGTAAAGTAGAAGTTAGTTAGTTGAAGTTCGGCCGGATTGCGTATTTGGACTTGTGAGAATGAGAAAAAAAATTATAACTGCTGGAATGATGTTGAAATACTGATGACACTATATAATTTGCTCTTTCTGACATATTCATATTATTGTAGTCCTGCTTAGTCTATTATATTAATAGGTGCAGTATTGCTTTATAGTCCCCTGTAGTTTGATTTCTGGTGCTATGTGTCCTTTAGTGTACTTACTGCTTACTTTTTCGGAATGCGCTATCATGGCTTATTCGCTTTTGATATTAACATTTTCATACTGCTTTAATTTTTTTTCTGACCGGGTCTGACCGTTTCTCTTGCTTTGATTTTTCTTTTGCTTTGCTTGTGCTTATGCTCTGTCTTGAGCCAAGGGTCTCTCGGAAACAGTCGCTCTACCTACCAAGCTCTACCCTCCCCAGACCCCACGTTGTGGGATTTCACTGGGTATGTTGTTGTTTCTGACATATTCAATTACCGCATTTTTAGGTTCTCAAGATTATTTGCACCTATTGTCTGATGATCCGGAAAACTTTGGCATATGCTCGGTTTAGATTAATCAAGTGTTTAAGCATGTTACCGAAAGCACAAACGAGTGATAGTTGAACCTGTTGAGTTTCTTCAACAATGCTTGACCTTTTCCTAGATTCATTCAGATATCCACAATATTTGCTTATTGTTCCGATTCTGGAAAATTGCCTATGCAGTGTTTGTCTTATTTAATCATTAAATGGTATGCCATGTTACTGAAGTGAGACCTATGATTATAAGTGGCACTTTTTCTGATTATGTAAGTTCTTTCAAGACGTATCTGCTGAGATAGTTAAGGGTATATTTTCCATTAGCCTGGTTGTGAGTTTTAGGTTGCAGCACAAGTTCAGTACTGCAGCTTATGGTTTCTAATAGTGGAATTACCATTTGTACCTTTACTTTTCTTTCCCCCTGAATTAAGAAGTCCACCGTCACTTTTCCCATTCGTCCTCCTCCCATAAGTCAATGCAAGCAGGTTCTTATATATTTAAGTGCACGTTTTCGGAAAGCTGCCGTAAATCCTTCCACATTATGCTCAGTGATCTGAGTTCTGATAGTTTCTAACTAATTCGATGGTTGTGTTTTGAACTGACAATGAATTGGAGATGGAAGATTGGGCAGACTGAGATTGTTTGTGTAAGTGGGAGGCTAACTCGTGAATCATTTTGATGGGAGACCCTTTTTGTTTTGCCCCCTCTTATACCTTCCTCTTAGTTAAATGTGTAGCTTAACTACATGAGATGTTCAGCATAATTTGTTCTCTTATTTTTCACTCGTCCAGGAAGAGCAATAACATTTCTTCTGGTTGCAGATCTATTTCCATGACATACCAGATCAAGTTATAGATAAATTGGTATAACTTTCAGCTGACTTATTAGTTATTGATCTTATCAAATGATGGATGGATGCTGTAGTCTGTTGTCTTAACATCTTTATTTCCTGATCAGATTGAGGAAGGGATAGTTCTTTATGCAGCTGGTGGCTTGATAATTGAACATCCTCTCATTTTGCCATATGTTAAGGAAGTGGTGAGTGTTACACCACCACTTTTCTCCCTAATATCATCCAACATAAGCATAGTCGTTATGGTGTTAACATTTGTTTGTATTTGACCCTTTGTCCTTATAGAGACCTTAACTTTTATGAAGCTATTGATGCCAATGTAATATATTTAAAATGACTGGACAGAATATCCTTGGAATTCCTGACCAAGTGAAAGAACTTCACTGATTTTTATCTAAGGCAGGATGACCGGATTCCGTATATTCAGCCCCAATGCAAATCCAAATTAATTCTTGCCCTGATAGGTCTATAAATGCTTCACAGTGGTTCATGTCAAGGAAGAAGCTGATATGCTCATTAGGTCTATGGAAAAGCTGCTTTAGAGTTTCGAGAGGGTGTTTTTGTGTAAGGCATGATTGAGCGAGAAGTGTCTGTACAGCATAGAAAAGATATTAAAAGTGTTTTGATTTAATCGTGAAAGGATCTTGTCCTTGGTATAGATATGTACTAGTAAAGATACCTTTTGAAATTGCTTTTCCATAAAAAATTAGCCTTTCGACTGTGTCACCCTTTTTTACTTGATTTTACTAAGCACTAAAAGTGTTAGAATATTATGTTAAATGTGTAATTAATTGGTAATATTATGTTAGAATATTATGTTAGAATATTCTAGATACATAATTAATTAGTACTATTATATATATGGTAGGAAGACATTATTAGGATTTCTTAGTTATTATGAGGCATGATTTCCTCCTCATAATTAATGTATATTCTTGTATATATTCTCCCTTAGGAGATGAAGAATAATCAAGGAAGATTTTCTAATTCTTAGTTATTCTTACATGGTATCAGAAGGTAATCAAAGATCCTATTCTTAATAAAAATTTTCCTTCCAAATTCGGTCATCTTCCCCATCCTTCCAACCGAATTTGTCTTCTCCATTGTTATACTTTAATTTTTCTTGGTTCCTCCAGAATTGTTGTCAACCATTATGCGAATCAAAAACTTCGTTTCACTCAGCCCTTACTATTTCCAACATCAAAACACATATTTCTGTCAAACTAGAGATGGAAACTGTTCACTACGCAACATGGGCGGAGTTGTTTAAAATTTGTTGTAGGGCTCACAAAGTTCTTCATCATATAATTCCACCAAAAAATGGTACAACAACGGAACAATCGTCTGAAGCAGACAAAGAATTGTGGGATACCCTTGCGATTCTTGGTTGGATTTATGCAACAATTTCCGATTTGTTGCATACAATAATGGAACAGATTCCTATCGCCACGGCGGCGTAGGAACGATTGAGAGACATTTTTCAAGATAATCAAAACTCTCGTCTTTGTTGCGTTGGAACAAGAATTTTCAACCATTGTCATGGCAGACTTCCCTAACGTTTCAACCTACTGTCAACGTCTCAAAGTGGTGGCAGATCAATTACGAAACGTAGGTTCACCGGTTTCTGACAACCGGTTGGTTTTACTGATTAGTTAGGTCTCGGAAGCTTATAGTGGCGTGGGGACTCTAATCCGTCAAAGTAATCCTTACCAAAGTTTTATCAAGCAAGATCCATGCTTGTTCTTCAAGAATCGGGTTTGATTAAGAAGGTTTCAACAAATTCGCCATGGTTGCCACGTATTCGAATGAAGGTAATTATTTTGACTATTCTTCACAAAATAAGAGTAAAAAGGGCGTGGTAATAATAATAAGAAGGGTGGAAATCGCGGAAATAATAAAGGTGGTCGGAATTCGTGGCGGCGGAAATAAGCGGCGACACACTCGTGAGCTATGGCGGCGGCGGCAACTTTCGGCGGCTCGCGGCAACCGCGAGCGGCTGGCGGCCAGCTAGCGGCGGCCGGCTGACGGCGATTTTGGGCGAGCAGTGCGGGCGAGCAAACCAGCGAGCCCGATGGCGGCTGGCAAGACAACCGTCCCAAAGAGAGGCTACCGGCCGTTCTTCAAAGAGCCGGCCAGCGGCCCGATCTGCGAGCCATTCTTCAAAGTGGCGAAATTATTCAGGCGAGCCCAGTTCAGGGATTTCTTCACAGCAGTAGCGGCGATTTTGGGCCTCTCCGGCCCGATGGCGAGGCCCATTCATCCATGACCCATCCTACGGATATTGAAGCGGCTATGCACACTCTTGGACTCAATCCACGGATTCTAATTGGTATATGGACTCGGCTCGTCACATATGGCGTCCCAAGGTACACTCTCCCTATTATAATTTGAGCAAAGATAATGGTATTATTGTCGGAAATGGCCATACAATTCCAATAAAAGGTTATGGGTCGAACACATGTCACCACCACACCCACCACTAGTTTTAAAAATGTCTTGCATGCTCCCAAATTAATAAAAATTTGGTTTCATTAGGAAGTTTACTAGTGATAATTGGGTTTCGTTAGATTTGACCCATTTGGTTTTTCCGCATGACTTTCGACGGGAAGCTTCTCATGAGATGTGATAGCAAGGGGGAACTCTATCCAATAAGTTTACCAAAGCCACAGTCTAAAGTTTCCTCCACCTTTGCAGCACTGGCTCCATCACTATGGCATGAACGATTGGGACATCCGGGGGAGTCCATTTTGGCCTCTCTTAAACAAAACAATTTTATTTCATGTACTCGAACTCATGTTTTGAATAAGTGTCAGGCTTGTGCTCTTGGTAAACATGTTAGGTTGCCATTTACTTCTTCTACTTCATGCACTACTATGCCATTTGATATTTTACATTGTGATATTTGGACATCACCTGTTTGAGTTCCTCAGGTCATAGATACTATTTACTGTTTCTTGATGATTACTCTAATTATTTGTGGACATTCCCTTTGTCGAAAAAATCACAAGTGTTTTCCACTTTTCTAAACTTTAGAGCATTTATCCGAACTCAGTTTGAGCGGAGATTAAAAGTATTCAATGTGACAATGGGAGGAATTTGACAATAATCGCTTTGGGATTTTTCAAAACAAATGGCTTACAATTTCGTTTATCCCGTCCTCACACATCTTCACAGAATGGGAAGGCGGAGCATAAAATTAGAACCATTAACAATATTTTGAGAACATCCTCGCTCATGCTTCTATACCCCCCATTTTTTGGCATTATGCCCTTCAAATGGCAACCTACATGTTAAATATCCTTCCCCACAAAAACATGTCTTACCAAGCTCCACTAAAAATACTTTATTCACGAGAGCCCTCATATCATCATTTGAGAGTTTTTGGATGTCTTTGCTACCCCCTATTTCCATCCACCACAATCACAAAACTTCAACCCCGGTCTACTCCATGTGTCTTCTTGGGATATCCTACGAATCACCGTGGTTACATGTGTTATGACATTTCCTCCAAACGTATGTTTATATGTCGTCATGTAATTTTTGATGAGTCACAATTTCCCTTTGCCAAGATACATGACACAGGGACAAATACTTATGAATTTTTGGATGATGATAGGCCCCCGTATCTAACTCAGTTCCTCCACAGCCCGGGATTCACAAAAAATACAGTCCAACAAACTGGGCCATCAGTTCCAAGGCCCAGTGAACGAGAACCCCCTACTTTACTCCAGCTGCCCCTTCAGTTGGGCCAACCTCCAACTCCAGGCCCAACTACACATCTGGGCAGTGGCGTTCAGCCCACTGTCTCACTCCCGACCAGTGGCGCCGACCCATCGCCCACTAAACCGGCCTGTCACCCGTAGTCAACATGGAATTACAAAACCCAATGCCAAATACAGTCTACACACTCAAGTCTCCAAATCACCTTTGCCTTGTAACCCTATGTCTGCCCTAAAAGATCCTAATTGGAAAATGGCCATGGATGATGAATATCATGCTCTAATTAAAAATAGGACATGGGAGTTAGTACCTCGTCCATCTAATGCTAATATAATTCGTTCTATGTGGATTTTTAGCCATAAAGAAAAATCTGATGGTTCTTTTGAGCGGCATAAGGCCCGACTTGTAGGTGATGGCAAGACTCAACAGGTGGGATTAGATTGCGGCGAGACATTCGATCCGATGGTTAAACCAAAGAACCATCGTTGTTCTCGGTTTAGCCTCTCAAAAGGATGGTTACTTCATCAATTGTTTGAGTGAGGCGTATACATGCGACCATTGGGTACAGATTCTCGTTATCCCAATCATGTGTGTTTACTTAAAAATCATTATATGGACTCAAACAAGCTCCCGTGACTTGTACAAGCGGTTTGCGATTTTGTGTTCAACATGGGTTTCTCAAACAGTTCGGATAATTCACTATTTATTTATCAACAGAAATCTTCGCTTATATTCTCTTATATGTAGATGATATTATCCTAACAGCCTTCTTGCACTCTCTTCGCAAGGATATCATGACCCGGTGAGTTCGAATTTGCTATGAAGGATCTTGGTCCACTTCACTACTTTCCGGGAATTGCGGTAACACGCCACGCAGTGGTTTATTTCTTTCCCGGAAGAAGTATGCATCGTAAATCGTAGAACGGCCGGAATGTCATCTTGCAAACCGTCTGCAACTCCAAGAGATACCAAGTCGAACCGAGTGCCATATCTAGTAGTCCTTTTGCTAATCCGACATTGTATCGCGACTTGGCGGGAGCTTTACAATATCTCACATTCACGGGCGGATATTACATATGCAGATAACAAGTATGTTTGTTCACGCACAATCCTATGGAAGAACATATCACGCACTCAGCGTATTCTACGATATATTCAGGCACTCAATTATGGATTGCATTTATACGTCTTCCGACCAAGCTAGTCACTACGAATCTGGTAGGCGGGATGTCGAGCACCCGACGCTCCACCGCTATCAAGCGTCTTCCGGTGATAATTTAATCTCACGGTCCTCCAAAAGGCAACCCATCGTATCACGTTCGATCTTGAAATCAATGCGGTAGCCAATGTATATCGACTCATGCCGATTCGAATCTTTTACTCGAGCCATTGTCCTATTCCGACAGCCACCATAGTATACTGTGATAACATTAGTGCAATTTATCTCTCCGGAAATCCAATCCACCATCAACGCACTAAGCACATTGAGTTAGATATTCATTTTGTCCGTGAAAAGGTGGCTCGCGGACAGGTGCGAGTATTACATGTCCCGACGCGACATCAGATTGCAGATATATTCACAAAAGGGCTTCCGCTGATCTTATTTGAAGAATTTCGGGACAGTCTCAGCATTCGCCCTCCTCTGGCTTCGACTGCGGGGGAGTGTTAGAATATTATGTTAAATGTGTAATTAATTGGTAATATTATGTTAGAATATTATGTTAGAATATTCTAGATACATAATTAATTAGTACTATTATATATATGGTAGGAAGACATTATTAGGATTTCTTAGTTATTATGAGGCATGATTTCCTCCTCATAATTAATGTATATTCTTGTATATATTCTCCCTTAGGAGATGAAGAATAATCAAGGAAGATTTTCTAATTCTTAGTTATTCTTACAAAAAGTCCTCTAAAGAATAACAAGTACCGTAACCTTAATGAAATGCTATTGTGACTTGGTTGCCAACCACTCTAAGAAATATAACTCTTTTTCTGATGGAAAAAGTTTTCTAATCCTCTTTTAGTACTAAATGGTAACTCACATCATTATCTTTTGTCAGTTTTTCTGCATATTACCATATTTTGTTCATTCTTTTCTTGATTCAGTATATTTTATGACTTATAATAGTTTGTAAGATGATTTACTATCTGGGCAGGTTGGCTCAACTGATAGCGTGATGGGTCTACCAAAAGCCCTCACTGAAAGACTTATAAAGGAGGTTCTCTAATTTAACTATGGTCCTCCTCCTACCTCATTCCTATTCTGACATTTCTAAATGAATTGGTGATCTATAATTTTGATGTGCTGGATGTCTTATGCATACTTATTATCTGCTACTCGGGCTTCTGCAGACTTTTGTTGTTGTATACATTCAAATATCCTCTCAGTTTACATCTCATTGTCGTAGTGGCAAAATTGGTTATGGCTTATTTAATTGCATCACGATTTGGCTAAACTTTTAATGGCAACAACCAGATAGATACCTCTCAGTTTACATCTCTTTGTTTTACTCGCGTGTAAGTTTTAACTGAATTTTCAGGTTAAACTTGTATTCATCCTTGCCATTTTTCAACTTGATCCACTAGCTAGGCCACTAGTTTTGAACTTCTCCTTTTGTAATTTGAAAAAATCTTGCCAGCCTGCTTTACAGTCCAAATTATTTGCAGAAAATTCCATTCGGGTATATGCGGTGTTATTAAAAGTTCTCGAGCCAAGTATTAAGAGTTTTTCAGATCTTTTGGGGTTCTAGGTGTTGTATTCCCGTACTGCCCTTATAATTATTGTAAATTGTGAAGGTGTTTCTCTTTTAATATTATTATATTTGGAAAGTAGTTGTCATTCTTTGAAAGTTCCATAAGGTAATTATGTTCCCTAAAATAGTAAAGACATGCTAATTCGGAATAGTGATATACAGTTCGATCCTCATATTCTGAATCATTTTTTCCAAAAAAAAAGGTGGATCTCCCACCCCAGGTGTTAAAGAGGTTAGAAGGAGTTACAATCAGTTAATGAAATCAAGAAGAAGTTGAAGAATTACTTGAAGAGGAGCCTATAGGCTTAACTATAAATAACCCATTTATGTAATTGTATTGAAGTAGAACAAGAAAAAGTAATATGAAAGTCTGAAAGTATTTTTCTCTTTCCAAACTGTTCATCTTCTTCCTCTTTGTGTTTGTGTTATCAAGAAGACTGTTGAGTCTTCTCTTCTCCCTCGAGCCCATCACCTCCACCATGCGTCTCGTTTATGCTGCCTACAGCACATGCACTTAAGACTGCCTCGAGAGTATCGAAGTCTGCCTCGAGAGTATCGAAGCTTCAATATGGTATCAAAGTCTTGGTATAGTTGCGATGGACAACTTGATCGAGAGACTTGTGTAAAGCTTGTGTAATCTGACTGTCATCTTCCTGTAATTTTCTGATCATCTATTCTGATCTTCTACTTTCTGATTCTCTATTCTGATATTCTGTAATTTTCTGATCATCTATTCTGATCCTCTACTTTCTGATTCTCGATTCTGATATTTTGAAGTTTCAATTTCTTGGTAACAAGACATTGATTTGGTTCATCTCTGTAAAAGTTCTCTGTAAAAGTAATATCGGAGATACACCATCTTTTTTCTTTTCTCTCGATTTCTCTGAATTTCAAATCTTGAACACAAAAACAGTATGGGAGATACTACAGAAAATCAACAAGATAACACAGCTAGAGTTACAGTTTCTCCTGTTACAACCACAGTAGTTATGGATCACAATCACCCACTGTTTCTTCAGTCGTCTGATGTGAGTGGTGTGTCCTTGATCTCCTTTCAATTACTGGGAACTGAGAATTATGCTATGTGGAGTAAGTCGATGAGGATAGCCCTTCTTGGAAGGAACAAACTGGGCTTTGTGAATGGCAATTGCAAAAAAGAGCTCTATAGAGAGGATCTTTGGGATCAGTGGGACAGAGTCAATGCTATAGTCCAATCTTGGCTTATGAATTCAGTGTCCAGTGGCTTGTTGAGTGGAGTTTTGTATGCTGAAACAGCATGTGAAGTCTGAGAAGATCTTAAGGAAAGATTCGATAAGGTGGATGGTTCAAGAACCTATGACATTCATAGAGAGATTTCTACTCTTGTACAGGGAACTTCTAGTGTGTCTGAATACTTACGAAGTTGAAGAGTCTTTGGGTGGAGTTTCAATCATTGGTTCCTCCACCTAGTTGTGGATGTCCTAAGTCCAAAGACTTCTTGGAATACCTTCAGAGACAACAGCTATATCAATTTTTAATGGGGCTAAATGAGAACTACATGCAAGCAAGGAGTCAAATTCTATTGATGACCCCTCTTCCTTCTGTCAATAAAGTCTATTCAATGATAACAAGTGATGAGAGTCAAAAGTCCATCACTGCCAAGTCTGCTGGGCTCTTAGGAGTGGGACCTGGAAAGTTCATTCAGGGTATTGGTCATGATCCAACTGCTATGTACTCAAAAGGGAGTTATAACTCTGCTGGTTCCACTTCTAACTCACAATGGAAAAGGAATAATTATAACTTGTACTGTGAGGTGTGCAAAATGAAAGGGCATACAAAAGAGAAATGTTATAAAGTGGTAGGATATCCTCCTAATTTCAGGTCCAAAAGAAAGGAGTATGTTGCTCATAATGTTAGCACTGAAGAGTATGATGTGATTGGAAAAAAATACAAAGGGAATGTCACAAATGTTGGGTCTACTTGTGAGAATGAAAATTCAGGCAACTGGCAAGTGACTGGAGCACCTAAGTTTTCTCCAGACCAATATGATCAGATAGTGAAGCTTCTGAATCAAAGCCTGACCCAAAGTCAGAACACACAGAGTCAGAATAGAGATATACCATCCTCTTCTTCAAATGTTGTTGTTGCAGGTATATCTAACTCCTTCAATCATAAAGCACTGCAAGTAGATAAAATAGTAAAACAATGGATAATTGACACAGGAGCCACTAACCATATGGTTTCAGATTTAAACCTCATAGACAATGTTGCCAAGATACAAGACTTTTCTGATTCAAAGAAAGTACATTTACCTAATGGAGAAACAGTAAAAATAACACACACTGATTCAAGTAACATTTCAGATAGAAGTACACTACATAATGTCTTCTATATACCACAGTTTAAGTTCAATTTAATGTCTGTGTCTCAACTAACTAAACAACTCAAGTGTGCAGCAAGTTTTTATCCAAAATTCTGTATTTTTCAGGATCTTTACAATGGGAAGGTGAAGGAGATTGGTAGAGAACAGAATGGTTTATACATATTGGTGAACCAACCTTCATCACAACTGTTAAATGAACCAATGAAGATAGGCTTAGGAGTAAAAGAAGATATTAAGTCTAAAGAAGTCTCTGAAGAGCAATTCGAATTGTGGCACAAAAGACTTGGACACACTTCTAGTGGTGTGTTAAGTAAGATACTTAGGGCAAGTTCTGATTTCATAGCTAGAAGTATACAAAATTGTGATATATGCCCCTGTGCAAAACAGTGCAGATTGCCTTTTCAGTTGAGTAATACATGTAGTAATAAAGAGTTTGATCTTGTTCACATGGATGTATGGGGTCCTTATAAAATACCAACTCATGATGGGAAGAGATATTTTCTTACAATAGTTGATGATTATTTTAGAATGACTTGGATATACTTGTTGCAACTTAAGTCAGATGTTAGTACTGTGTTAAAATATTTTTTGATATTTGTTCAAACTCAGTTTGGTAAAGCGAGAATGTCGAAGCAGATAATGGTCTTGAATTTATCAATGTGTCTTGATTTGTTACTTAGATTAGGGATTATACACCAAAAATCTTGTGCATATACTCCCCAACAAAATGGGGTAGCAGAAAGGAAACATAGACATATACTTGAAATAACAAGAGCCTTAAGATTTCAAGGACATATACCAATAAAATTTTGGGGTCTGTGTGTTCAAACAGCAGTGTACATATAAACAGATTACCCTCTTCTGTGACTGGGAAGACTCCCTATGAAAAATTGTACAATAAGAAGCCTGTCATGGATCACTTAAGAGTTCTAGGGTGTCTGTGCTTTGCTAAAGATTCATCTATTACTGATAAGATGCATTCTAGAACCAGAAAATGTATATTTATGGGATACTCTGAAACTAAGAAAGGATATGTCCTATATGACATAGAAAAGGAAATATTTTTTGTTAATAGAGATGTAGTGTTCAGGGAAACTGAATTCCCTTTCAAAACAAAGACATCAGAGAAGTCAATATTTCAAGACAACTCTAATTCATATAATTTACCTGATGTGTATATACCAGTAGCTGGTACACACCAGAATCACAACAATACTAATAATACCTCTAATAACAACTTGAGTATTAACAACTCTAATTCTATAACTACACCAGAGAATCTTACCAGTACTAATATTGATAATATCAGAATGCAAGATATGCCCCAAAATACAACACAAACTCCAGAAATAATTCAGCCTGATAAAGCTGCAAGAAAATCTACAAGAACAAAACAGCCTCCCATTTGGCTTAAAGATTTTGTTACCAAAAATAAAACACCATATCCTATAGCTAACTATATTTCCTACAACAACATCAGTTCAGCCTATAAAGCTTTTATAACTGGTAGCTCAGAAATAACTGAACCTTTATTTCAAGAAGTAACCCCCACTCTGCCGCTGACGGGATTCGATCTTGGCCATTTTTCCAATTATTCCCCTTGAGAACCAGTTGAGCTGCCCATGCGGACTCATATTCTGAATCATGTCACTCAATTGAGTTGGAAGCAGTAATTAAAATGACTATATTATACTCTTAAATACATTATTATAATGTACAGTGCCACCTTCTCCTGCTTAATTTTCAAGTGAACTCAAGTACACTCAAGAGCCAAGCTTGATTAGGTGCACCATAAGAATATTGGTGAGAAATTCAGTTAATTTTATTAGAGAAAGGCGTCAACCTACACTAGACTTCGTCATGTTTAAATTGATGTTGTACTCTCTGGGCTCGTTAGGTACGTCGTACTAATTTCATTGGATTGAACTGTATTAATATATAATGAACGGTATTAGAGTATTAATATATAATGGACTGTATTTTTTTTAATACAGTCTAGGGGAGACCCACTTGCTAGATGAGTCTCAAAAATGGCAGTTGGATTGTACCATTTCTAAAAATAGTACAGTCCAGTGCGGTTGAAAACGCCCACCAAACGTTATATAATTTTTTTGTCCAGTACAGTTCAGCTTAATACAACGTACCAACGTGCCCTCTATGTTCCATTTTGTCATGTCAAAAAGAAAATATTAATAAGAAGAGTAATCTGACTAATATACATATACCCTTGTCAATTCTTTACTCTTCGAACAAGAGTTTTTAAAAAATGTATACTTAATCATTAAGCAATTTCTTTTTACCTTGTAAAACAACTCATGCTAAGGTAATGTGAGGAAAGTAATTAATATTTTCTTGATTTTTAAAATAACAAGTATTTAGAAATAACTATTTTTTTTATCATAAATGTAAGATGATATTAATCTTCCTTGGGGAGTCTTTCATTAATATCAAGGTATATATATAGTACAATATTCATCCCTTATACAATAGGAATCCTAAGCTTATACAAAAGAGGAATCCTAGTCTTACCATAATTATATTTACACAATATATGGAAATATTCTAATTATGGGTAGAGAATATATTGTTTCCGATATTTACACGTTTACACACCCCCTCAGTCGGAGCGGGAGGAGGCCGGACGCTGAGACTGGATATGAAGTCAAGAAACAACTGTCTGGGAAGTCCTTTGGTAAATATGTCTGCATACTGGTAGGATGATGAAACATGTAACACTCTGACATGGCCTAGAACAACTTTCTTACAAATAAAGTGTAGGTCTATCTCAATGTGTTTGGTTCGCTGATGCTGAACCGGATTATGAGACAAATAGATGGCAGAGATGTTTTCACAGTACACAATAGATGCCTGACGCAAATGAGACTGAAATTCTAACAGTAAGATTCTGAGCCAACAAATCTCAGCTACTACATTTGCAACGCCTCTGTACTCAGCCTCGACAATGGATCTGGATAGGGTAGCCTGTCGCTTGGCAGACCAAAAAATCAGATTATCCCCTAAGAAAACACAAAAGCCGGAGGTGGAGCGTCGCGTGTCCGGACACCCTGCCCAATCTGCATCCGTATATGAGAGCAACCTGTTTGGCGTAGAGGGGTATAGGTGCAAACCATAATCAAGAGTACCCTTAATGTATCGAATGATACGCTTAAGCAGTGAAATGAGACTCCTTGGGGCATGCATGAATAAACACACCTGTTGAACAACATAAGTTATGTCTGGCCTGGTAAATGTGAGATACTGAAGTGCACCTGCAAGGCTCCTATACAGAGTAGGATCAGAGACTGAAGCACCATCCACAACACTGAGCTTAGATTTCGAATCGACTGGAGTAGGCATAACTTTGAAATTCGTCATCTTAGCCTTGTACACTGTCTCCTCTGCATACTTACGCTGACACAAGAACATGTGATTGGCAGACCTGGTCACTGATATCCCCAAGAAATAACTCAGCTTTTTCAAATCAGTCATTGCAAATTCGGACTTAAGCAAGACAATAATCTCATTTTTTAATCTATCTGAGGAGGCAGTCAAAACAATATCATCCACGTACAGTAATAAGTAAGCAGTGCTACTACCTCGATGAAAAATAAAGAGTGATGTATCACTCTTTCTGCATACAAACCAAATCTGCAAGATATACCTGACAAAACGATCATACCACGCACAGGGAGCCTGTTTCAGGCCATATAATGACTTACGGAGACGACACACATAATGATGGACTGCTGAATCGGTGAACCTAGGCGGCTGATGCATGTACACTGTTTCTCTCAGGTCCCCATGTAAGAATGCATTCTTCACGTCAAGTTGATGAATCGACCAGTGTTTGGCCATGGCAATGCTCAAAATTGTGCGAATAGTAGCCGGTTTGACAACCGGGCTGAAGGTCTCTCCACAATCAATGCCCTCCTGCTGATTTGTGCCATTAGCCACAAGACAGGCCTTATACCTCTCAAGATCCTCATTGTCTCTGAACATGTGACGAAAAAGCCACATACATCGAATTACATTCACCCCCTCAGGTCTAGGTATTAGATCCCACGTGTGTTGTTTAGTTAAAGCATTGAATTCCTCATACATAGCCGCATTCCAATTAGGGTCTTGTTTGGCCAGCTTTGGGTTCTTTGAAAGTGGAGAGATGGTTTGGGCAGACAAGTTGAAATTGACTTTGGGTTTGAATATTCCATGCTTTGAACGAGTTTCCATTGGATGAGTAGGGACAGTGGGTGGCGGAGTGGTGTCTGAGACGGTGGGTAAAGTTAGATAAGGAGAAGGTGGGGGTGAAGCCGTCGGAGGAGCCACGACTCTTGGATCGAGCGCCGCGGCGCTAGAAGGTTGACAAGCTTCTCTGAAGTTTGGGCGCCGCGACGCATCAGAACAGGGTCACGGCGCTGTCGACGGTATTCCTGAAGATTGCTTACTGGAAATCAGGCGTTGCGGCTCTGACGACGGAACAAAGGACATGAGCTGTTCGAGGATGAGGGGAAAGATGGCAGGCTCGTCAAGAAATGAATAGTCCGGTTTTTGGAATTTTAAAAGATTCGAAAACGGGAATGTGGTCTCGTCGAATGTGACGTGACGAGATATGTGGATTTGATGAGACGGCAAGTCATAGCATAGATAGCCCCTATGGTTTGGCGGGAATCCTAGGAAGACACAGGGAGTAGATGATACGAGAAAAGATGCACACACTTTAACGCAAGTGCACGTTATCGTGACAAGTAATATAGTCTTGGTAAGACCGAATATCGTCCATAAGGATTAGTGTTCAAGTACCAATTATCTATCTTTTGGTATCTATTTGGTAACCGATATTTGATTTTGTTGTTTATAACTAACAATTATAAATACTAATTTAACTAATGTGTTTACTTCAGTAGTGATGGGAATAGGGCTTCCAAGTCTCCTCAACTATCCGCTTATGTTACTTATTAATGCAATGAATTATGGTTCTTCTTCTTTTGGAGCTAGCAGGTTTACGAAATCGTTTTATACTCCCGTTAAGGCTATATAAACACTCAACCCCAGTATCGCTCCTTTCTACCTTTCGGTGATAAGGATGACTCTATAGGAGGATTAAGACCAAAAACCTAGTTAACCGTCACGCGCCATGCGTAAAATTAGGTGTTTAAACCTCTCATTAACGCTACATAAGTAATTGATGTATTTTCATCCCCAATCCAAAATATGTCTACCCAACTTACATCATATTCACAACCTCCTCCTTTCGAAGTTTGATTAGAAATCATATAAATAATGATAATTAGTGATCAATTAATTACCAAGCATTCAAAGCGATTATTGGGTAAATCTCAACAATAAGAAGAATAACCATAAACATGCATCAATTCATAATATAAGGTTCAAGTGAATTAACATGGACATCCCTATATTAGAATTAGTTCCTAGCCATTGACATGACAAGAACTAATTCAATATCCAACATAAAAACTGAAATAAAGTAAAAGAAAGAAAAGAAAATACTTAAGAATGAGTTTCCAAGCCTTCTAGCATCCAAGGGTTGTGTTGTGGAATATTTACAAGATGGATTGGTGGAATGGTGGATGTAGAGTGGTGAATGGTGGAATGGAGAATGAATTCTTCTAATGATGTAGAGACTATTTATAGACCAAGAATCCTTTAGGTGAAGGGTTAAGGATTTGTAAGTAGGAAAAGTTATTAGAATCCTTTTAGGTAAGAGTTTTAAAATAGGAAAAGTTATCCCTTTAGGTAGGAAAAGTTATCCCTTTAGGTAGGAAAAATTATCCCTTTAGGATTCTGAAAACATGTCACCCGCCTGCATTTCATAAATCCCGCATCGGCGCTACCGCAGATCGGGCGCCGTGGCGCTGAAAATCAACAACTCTGCCTTTCAAAGACTTTGGGCAACGCGCTCCGTGACGTTTTGAGCGGATTGCTTTCGTCGTCCTTTCTCGTCCGACTTCGTCGATCTCCTCTATAATTTCCTAACTTCTAGACTTCATTTCGCCCTTTTGTGTGCAATTCCATCTCATTTATGCTCATTTCATCTCCTTTTCTATTTCTCCATTTCGACTTGTGACACAAAAGAAAGGAAAACGACCCTAATACTATACTAAACATAAATGAAATGAGTAAAATACTAACTAAAAATGACTCAAAAAGTGTATATAAAATACACCGATCAGTAGACCTAGGATCAAGCTTGTGAGGGGCGGTAGAACTGAGGTTGGGATAGCACAGACAATCGAAAATCCGTAGATGATAATAGGAGGGGACTCTATGGTAGATGATTTCAGTTGGTGTCATATTGTGAAGAGTGCTAGTAGGGAGAATATTTAGAATGTATTCTGACATTTTAGCAGCATATATCCAGAAGGAAGGAGGGATGAAGGCATGAATCAATAGGGTGCGAATCATATTGTTAACGGTACGTATGATTCTTTCAGCTTTACCGTTTTGTGGTGAGGTGTGAAGGCAGGAGAAGCGAAAAATCATGCCATTATTTGTACAAAACCGGTGAAACATAGAGTTATTGAATTCATGACCATTATCGCACTGAAATGATTTTATACTTTTTCCAAATTGTGTGTGGATAAACTTGTGAAACACAAGAAATTTGACAAACACTTCCGATTTAAATTTAAGAGGATATAACCAAACATAATGTAAAAATCATCAAGCAACACAAGATAATATTTATGACCGAGAGAACTAGAGATAGGAGATATCCATAAATCGGCATGTATAATATCAAAAGGAGCAAGTGTAACAATAGTAGATGATTTAAACGTAAGACGAATATGTTTGCCTAAAGAGCAATAGACATAATTTTGGGCAAGTTTCCCATTACAAGCAATGAAATTGTTGCCTTTAAAAAAAATTAAAAACTGGGACTCCTGGATGACCAAGCCTATTATGCCAAGTTGAAAAAGAAACAGCCGCTAGAGTGACGGGAGAGCAAGATCTGACAGCGGAGGTGGAAGTGAATGGATAGAGATTCCCGTGCTATTGCATCACGTAAGAGGTGTCCCCGTATGAAGATCCTTCACAGTAAAACCAAAAGGGTCAAAATCCATGGAGACAAAATTATTACGAGTAAATTGGCGGACATATATGAGATTCTTAATCATGTGGGGGCATATAGGGTGTTCTTTAGGGAGAAGGGTGGATGAGGAGGTTGTGTGTATGAGGTACCATACACTTTAACTGGAATGCGTTGTCCACAACTAACTGTAACATATTGAGGATGCTTTAAGCTAAACAGTTTAGGAATAGTATCTGCAGATTGGGTGACGTGAGATGTGGCGCCTGAGTCCATGTATCAAGTATTGTCAGGTTGTTGCATAGAGAGGGTGTTGAACGCCTGACCCAACTCAGTGGGTGTCATGCCGGAGGAGGGCTGCGGGACCTGACCCTGCATGGAGTGGGCTCGCCGCGAGGTTGAGCGCCCAACAAACCGGGTAAGAATACGGATTGTAGGCCGCTGGTACCGAATGGACTTGTCCGCGACCGACTGGGCGCCGCGATTCTCAGACGGGCGCCGCGGCGCCAGACGGAGGCGCCGCGGCGTAGACGAATCGCCGGCGAGCCACGACCCGCTTGTTCGGCGATCCTCGCTGGCCGCTGGGTTACGCTGACCGCGACCCTTGCCACGACCACAACCTCCTCTACCGCCGCGGCCTTTTCCACCCTTGCCGCCGTGGCCCTGCCGCTATTGGGAGTTTTCCGGTGGCGTCTGATCTTGGGGTTGCGAATAACACATGCTGGGCGTGCTCATCCTGCTTAGCACGACGGGTTTCTTCGAGCAACAATTGTGAGCGAGCTTTGTTAAAATTTAGTAGCAGATCTGCCTGTTGGATCATGGTGACCAAAGTATCATATTCACCCTTCGTAAGGCCTGCAATCATTTGGAGCACCATTTTAGCATCAGTAACAGACGTGCCGACGTTGGAGAGTTGATCCGCTAGAAGTTTAAGCGGCTTGCAGTACTCAGAAACATTAGAGAAGTTTTCAAGACGTGTTTTGTTGAATTGTTTTTCCAAATACACGGCACGAGTGTGCTTGTTGTCCTGAAAAAAATCCTTCAAATGATTCCACAAGTCAAGGGTTGTGGAGTCAGATTTCATGATAGTAAAGAGCAGATCCTGAGAGATACTACCATATATCCACTGTTTGATGTCAGCGTCTAGACGACGTCAAGTAGAATCATCAACCTCCTGAGGGCACAAAATTTTGTCATCAGTATGATCAAGCACGTTATAGAGACATGCATGATTGCAAAACAGTTCAACCCAGAGAGAATACTGACTGTTTTCTTGATCAAGAAGGATAAGGATATGGTTCTTGATGTTGGAAACAGTTAGGGCGGGATGAAAAGAGGGTGATGACTTGGTGGTGAGATTTGTGGAGGAAGATGCGTCAAGGACAGCGGAAGAATCCTGAGTATTCATTAGAAAATAGAGGAATGGAGAAGAAAAACCAAGAAATTGGGTAGAGAGAGGGAGGCGCCGCGGAGAGATGCTCGAGGGAGGGGGGGGGGGGCTGTTTGGTAGAAAAATTCTAGGGTTTTTCTTTCTAGGCTCTTGATACCATGTAAGATGATATTAATCTCCCTTGGGAAGTCTTTCATTAATATCAAAGTATATATAGAGTACAATGTTCATCCCTTATACAATAGGAATCCTAAGCCTATACAAAAGAGAAATCCTAGTTTTATCATAATTATATTTACACAATATATGAAAATATTCTAATTATGAGTAGAGAATATATTATTTCCTATATTTACACATTTATCTTATTGACGTAGGTTGTTTTTTAAGCCTTTGAAAGATCACATTCATACCTTGGAATGATATCAAATGACTTTATGTGTCAATTGTCTCGTTGATTAAAAAGAGAAACACTAATGGATATATAGGTTTTGAGTGAGTTTTTCTATCTAATTGATTAGGCTTTAATGTTCCGTGTGTAAGAATTTATATTAGAGTAAATCAATCAATACTTGAGGTTGCGACCAGAAATAATGGCCTCGTGTCCCAGGGGCACATACGAGTTGGTAAATGGCAAGGTGATTGGAATACAACCTTTCCGACGTCGCGAGTTCGAATTCGTGTGGTGACAGTCTTTGCTGAAATATTACAAGAGTTGTTGCTGGATTCGTGGCCCGTTGGTCTTCTCCCTTGCAGAGGCTGTCACTCGCGCATATTTCTCGATTTACATTCCACATGGCCAAGAGACCTCTGATGCAGGTAGAGAATTTCGCCTTCGAGATTTTTCCCTCATCAAAAAAATAATGGCCCGGTAGAGTGCAAGAGTAGATGTCTGGGTGTCATCCATGACCAACAGATAAAGTGTTAAGAGTGATGACCTAGACCCAATACTAACTGATATGTTGCCGCGAATAGCCTAAATCCAAGAGGATGTTAGTCGGCCCAAGAATAAAAGAATGATAGGCTCCAAAAATGATGGCCTAGATCAAAGAAGTAGTATCAACCATGCCCAATAAGATAGTTGGCCCTCAAGCATGATGATTATCGTTTGTCAATTAACCTTCTTTAATTAAAAAAAGAAATATTAATTGATTTATAGGTTTGAGTACTCTCTCATCTAATAGACTAATCTTTTAGATTGAACTCTTCTGTTTAATTTATAACCTATAACAATCGAAAAAGAAAAAAAGGTTCTCATCCACTTAAAAAATTTCAACTTCCTACGTTGTAGTTGAGTTAGATTGTAGCAAAACTTCAACATAATTTTCTTAATAGTTAGTCGTTACTTTTTGCTAAGCAATTCAAAAAATTATTTTTTGTACAAATC
Source organism: Przewalskia tangutica (assembly GCA_029844215.1). Lineage (NCBI taxonomy): Eukaryota > Viridiplantae > Streptophyta > Magnoliopsida > Solanales > Solanaceae > Przewalskia > Przewalskia tangutica. The sequence goes on along the minus strand of CM056736.1, from coordinate 101,534,523 downwards.
GTCACTTATTCTTGATTTATTTCGTATAATTTGTGTAAAGATTGAATCTTGGGCTTAACTCAACCCCAAAAAATAACTTGTAGGGTGATGATTGTTTAAGGTCATATAAAGAGTTCATGTTTACATTTCACTTCCGATGTGAGGCTCTTAACACTCCTCACGGCGCCCAAACCTCGTTAACTGGAGCGTGAACAATATAATTTGGGAGTCCAACATCGACGAACAAAGAATTGGAATGCGTCTGGTTCTGATACCATATAAAAATGAATTTTGGGCCTAAATTAACCTAAAAATTATCTTACACGGTGAAAATTGTCCAAGTCATATAAGAAGTTCATGTTCTCATCAATTTTTGATGTAAATTTTTTAACAGTTTGTGTTCGTTCTCTCATTCTGTTATTTTTCTTAATTATTTACTGACATAAACTATAATAGGTAAATTAAATGGGAAACATCTGCAATCAAACAAAAAATGTCAAATCTAATGCGTCAAAATCGAGATAATAAAACTTTCAATCCTCAACGAATAAACATTGCCAAATTCACGTTGACTTCCGTCACGTGATCCCTCCTCCAAATTCGCCACGTGTCTAAATCTGATGTTTAACCGCACGTGAGTATCCATCTCATCAGAAAAGCACTGTCCCCCAATTAATCAATTTCTACTTTCTAAAACAAAATCTCCGTCTTTCAGAATTTACAATATTACCCAATTCTCTTCCCTAATTACAAAACAACCCCGAGAATTTCTCATCACTTTACATTTTATACCCCTCGTAAATTAATCAACGCTAACACCGACGTCCACTTTACGCAGACACTATCTTTTTCTCTTCCTGTTAGAACTCACCCACCATGTCTAGCCCTTCTGCTTCATCTCGCAAGGTTTGTTTGTTTTTGGGTCTATTTGTAATTAAAAAAAATGAATCTTTATGGATTATATGAATAAAAGTTTAGTTTTTTGTTGTTTTTGTGCAAATGGGGTTGTTTATTTTGTTGAAATGTAGTAGGCTTTGAGCAAGATCGCTTGTAATCGGTTACAGAAAGAGCTTGTGGAATGGCAAGTTAATCCACCTCCTGGATTTAAACACAAAGTTACTGATAATCTTCAAAGGTTCTTGATTTTTTTCTGGAATTAATTTTATTTAGTTTCATGTATTGAATTTCAAGAAAATGGGTGGATTGGAAAAAGAAAAAAGATTTGAGATTTATTGTTTTTTTCATGAATTATTTGTAATTTTATGTGTGTTTGGGGGTATAGATGGATAATTGAAGTTAACGGGGCACCGGGAACTTTGTATGCAAATGAGATGTATCAACTTCAGGTTGATTTTCCTGAGCATTACCCTATGGAAGCCCCTCAAGTGAGTTTGCCTCCTTATATATATATAGTTTAATTTTTGTTTTCTGAAGTTTTTTTTTTTTTGAATAGGCAATTTTTTATTGCTGTCTTATAGGTCAATTAATAAGAATTGAAAAAGAAAAAGAGTCTTTTAATCCTGAAGAACTACGGGTGCGTTTGGTTCGGGTAAACAGGAAAGTAAAAGAGAATGAGGAATGTAATTCCCTTTGTTGTTGTTTGTTTGGCCTTATCTTTTCATTCCCTTTACCCTTTTCCACTTTCATTCCCTTTCCTTAATTCCCCCACCCCACTAGTTATTTGGATTTTCTTTCCCCAATCCGGACCCCGGACCACTCGGACCAACCCCGGACTCCCGACTCCGGACTCCGGGCCCCGGACCACCCAGAACCAAACATGTAGAGACAATGAGGTAATTCCTTTCCATTCCATTCCCTTACTGGATTCCATTCCGTTTACCCTGCGCGAACCAAACGCACCCTAAATACTTTCTGACTTGAGACAATAAGCAGTAGATACAACAACATACCCACCTTACCCCTACCTCATATAGAGAGGCTGTTTCTGAAAGACCTAATATTTAGAGCTGCGTAGACTTTCTTTATAACAATGATTGATAAAGTAAACTCTCTCAAAATTTTCTTAATTAATGTAGTAAGCTAATAGAAATAAGTAAATATGTCTGTGCGTTTACTTCCTTATTCCATCAGCTTTGGTTTACTGCTTTAAAATATTCAACTTGGAGCATATCATCTACCATCATATGTCTGGAAATGCAAGAAACTTGGCTTGCTGATATGATATTAATTTTCTTGTATGTTTTTTACTGTAACATTTTATTTCTTGACTTGGCAGGTTGTTTTTATCCCTCCAGCTCCATTGCATCCTCACATTTATAGCAATGGGCATATCTGTTTAGGTTTGTTTTCCAATCTTATGCAAAACATTTGCTTGCTCATTTGATCTTAATTGCTTCCTGCAATGCAATAGTGTAATGTAATCAATGCGGTACATGAAAATTGAGGCCTACACATAAGGAATAAAGCAGCATATATCTTATAATTGCACAGCATGATATGAGTGAGAAGCATTATTCCCCCTATTTCCTCATCATGGCCATTTTGCGATGGTATAGAATTGGTACAAGTTTTGAATTGCAATTGTGCTAAGTGTCATGTTGTTTGCCCCCTTTTCATCCTTGATTATGGTTCTCTGTTTTTATTTTGTTTATTGTAGTATGTTGCTTCTCAACAAGCAAGTTGAGTGAAGATGAAACCTAGTCTATTTGGCTCTTTGGACTTGTTGTGCATTCTTTTGTTTGCGTATGTGTCTGTTGTAATCATGTTTATGTAAATGAACATGAAAAGAAGTCTATTAGAATTTAGCATCTTCTGGATACTTTGAAGCTTAAATATGAGCCTCTTGGTCAAATCTACTTGTTAAAACAAACAGATGAACGAGAGTATACCGCTTGATTGCTCTAGTGCCTTGCACCATGATTATATCTTATTTTAGCAGCCACCTATGACATATAATCTCTTAGAACATTACTGGAGTACCAAAGACATCGTTGATTCTTTAAAAACGGTTTCTTTAATTTCCTGGTTATTTGAGATTTACCCTTCTTAATACAAACATCAGTAATTTTGGAAATCAACCAAATTGGCCTAATAGTATTGTAGGCTAGTGAGTTGCGTCCATTGTTCCAAATTACGTACTCCTTTTCAATTTATGTAGCTTTCTTCTCTCTGTCTTTTTTAAAAAGAATGCCACTTTTCCAAATTTAGTAAGTTTTTAATCCCAATATTCCTATTATACCCTTAATGATATTTACTTATAGGAATAACGTAACATGTGTAAGACCACAAGATTCAAAGGGTACCTTTGGTATGTTATGCACACCTTTAAGACCACAAGATGCCAAAGTTTTTTTTGTACATTCTTAAACTTTGTGCCTTGTCAAATTAGGACACTTAAAATGAAACGGAGAGAGTAGTACATATATTATAGATCCGATTTTACAGTTAGTCTAAAACTAGTTTTCTCTATTTTCTTGTTTCCTGGTAACATTCTTTTGCTATGGCAAACTCCTCTTAAACTACAAATCAAGATCATATGTAGGGTAAAATTCTCTTCACAAGGTAATCCTGGGCTGTGGCGGACAGCAAGGGTGTTCAACCAAACATCCTTCGCCGAAAAATTATACTGTGTAGTCATATCAATTATTACTTATATATTACATATGAACACCTTTAACATATGTATTATATATTACTTCTTCAAAATTCGAACACCCTTTAGAAAATATCTGGTACCTCCACTGATCCTGGGTAAGTGGAGAAGAGTAGAAGGGCGGACCCATTATTTACCGAGTTTCGAACTGTGCGCCACTTGGCCGTCGGGATTTTTTTATCATTAAAAAAAGCCAAAAAGGTAATCTTGGGGTTCATAAATTGCAGCAACAACCCTGGTTTTAGCTATTATGTTGTGTACTTGTGCATCAATAATTTGATTAGGCGTTACTGAGAACAAACTATTAGTTCTCTTCTCATTGTTATACTTTTCCTTTTGTCCACTTCGTTTGTGTGTGTGTGGGGGGTGATGGTCATTAGGTCCCTTGATTTCTCTAGTTAACGAGTTAATGGTCACTATTATGATCTATGGCTGGTCAACCTTTATCATACTGCCATGTTATTTAGGTAGACTCAACTCTGTAATGTGCTCTGTTTGGAAGAGGTGTCCGGTGGGCCGCAAGAATGTTGATTTTGCAAAACTAGGCTATGTAGCACCTACAATCACATGTTTGTGGATACAGATATTGTGTAGTCTTGCTGTATATGTCGGTGGGGCATAAACTTAGTCATCAGCATATGTATGGGATCCTCTGGAATGTTTAGCGCTTTTGGTTTGGAAGCCACAGCCACAAGTTAGACCTGATACTTTCAGATAAACACAAACTTACTGCCCTGAACAGAAACAGAAGCATGTTTTGATCGTCTTTTTAGTTAGCATTTCCTCTTATTTTGCCAAGTGAGGAAGAAAAAAAGAAAAAGGAAAAAGATGATCTAGAGAACACACACACATGAAAAATGTGTATTTTTCATCAACATATTGGCCAAGTAGCAAGTCTTCAGCTTACCGAGGACATGACCCTATATAGGAGAGTGTGGAGGTCGAGGATTAGGGTAGAAGGCTAGTAGAGTAGATAAGTGTTCTGCTTTTCCTTACCAGTAGTATTACTATTATTTTTTGTAATGTAATTGTTTTGGTATTCTCGTAATTCTTATTCTTAGTTTTCTATTACTACTTGATGTCTCTTCTGCTTCAGTTTTCTTACTCTCTTGCTGATGTTATTGCGTTTGTTTTCATAATTGCTGTGTTTTTGCTTTACTTGAGCCGAGAGTCTATCGGAAATAGCCTCTCTACCTGCACAAGGTATAGGGGTAAGGTATGCGTACACAGTACTCTTCCCAGACCCTACTTGTGGATTTACACTGGCTATATTGTTGTTAAATTGGCCATGTAATATTATTGTTGGTATTCTTTTGCTTGACCGGCTTACTATTTCAAAATTCAAACATTTGTACCTACAATTTAAAATTGCTAAAGAAATTTAGGTAGTTAGTAGTAGTTATCATCTAGTCCCTGTATATATACCCCCTCCATTCCAATTTATGTGGCAACAATACTATTTGGAGAGTCATAAAGGTTCTTATTTGACCACGTTTTCTTGAATATTGGATTATTAGCTATTATGACTTCCAGTAAGTGTAATTATGTGTTTCTAAATATGTAGAGCAATTTTTTCCCCAAAACTTGAATCTATAACCGAATTCCTACTGAAAATTAAGTACTTTGCCGCATAAAGTGGAATGAAAGGAGTACATTTTATTTCTAAAGGAATATTAATCAATGTTTGCTACTAACCAAAAGTTGATCAAACCCTACTTGCCATGAGTATGGCATAATTTTGTAGCTGTCACCCCTTTCTCCAACTAACAGCATATGTATTATATAATTAAATATTACCCTGTATGATGTATTTGTTATGTGCTGCACATGTCTTTTCATATTATGCTCACCCCCAACAGAAAAAGCTTCCAACGGTATTTGTTATTCAGTATTGACTATTTGTCGGAAACAACCTCTCTACCCCACAAAGGGAGGGGTAAGGTCTGCGTACATCTTACAGACCCCAATTGGTGGGATTATACTATGTATGTTGTTGTAGTATTGACTGTCTGTGTTGCTGCTGGTTGGTTGCAGATATCCTCTATGATTCATGGTCCCCTGCCATGACTGTTAGTTCCATCTGCATCAGCATTCTCTCAATGTTGTCTAGCTCAACTGCAAAGGTCCGTTAGCATTTAAATTTCAAAGGAATTTTACATTTGGCGTCTCTGCATTTGTTCATAAACTTCTCACCTTTTGAGATTGAGGCCTCAAATTTACCTTGTCTGTTTGAACAGCAACGTCCTGCGGACAATGATCGCTATGTGAAGAACTGCAAAAATGGCAGGTCCCCCAAGGAGACGAGATGGTGGTTCCATGATGATAAGGTGTAGTAACACAATACGACTACAACCTAGCAACTCCAACTCCAAACTGAAAAGCAAAGAGAATTTGGTTTATAAAACAAGTAGTAATAAAAGAACAACTGACATTCTGAATTTGCCAATTCGCATTGTGCGCTGAGCAAAATTTGAAAGCTGCTATAAAGCAGCCTTTACTTGTATAGTAGTGTTATAGTGCTTCTGGTTAATGTGAGACAGAAGCATAGGCTGGAAAATTGTGTTTTATGTTATAATGGTCGTGGCCTAAAATGCCGACCCTTTCGTCCACCTTACGTGTGATGTACCATGTAATCTAACTTGCTTTGCTTGATTATAGGTTGGGGTTAAGAGTTCTATTAAGTGTTGTAATATGACTTTCCAGTGCTTGATTTTCTGCATATGAAATTCAAGCTTTGAAAGCTTTACAACCTTTGTGGTCATTTTCTGAAAAGTGCAACTGGCAATAGACTTTATAATCACTGCCTTTAGTTGTTGAACCAAAAGCTTAATACACCAAATCTAAAAGACTCCTTGTATTCAGTATAAGAACAAAGTTGTATCAACTCCTAAACATAAGATTTAAGATTATGTTCCAAAATGGTGGAACTACAAACATTTGTGTTTTACTTTTAGTATAAGTTTATACTTTAGTATATAAGCATAACTAGTTACTATGTATATATTACTCTTTCGCATCTCATAGAAGTAGTTATATTACAATGCATTAATTTATGCACCAGAGTATTTACTTTCAATCATGACTGAGGCAAAAAGTTGATAATTGTGAACAAAAATTGAAGGCGAATAAGTAGTCAATAGTCACTACTATTCCCTACTAAGCCAGCCCAATGATGATTGGTAACGAGACATTTTATAGTGATAATTCGTTTTTGTTACTTTCATTTTTATACTGCTTTAAATTTTTTATACGGATCTGACCGTTTCTCGTGTTTTACTTGTGCCTATGTTTTTTCTTGAACCGAGGGTCTTTCGAAAACAATCTCTCTACTTATCAAGGTAGAGGTAAGGTCTGCGTACTCTACCCTTCCCAAATTTCACGTTGTGGGACTTCACTGAGTATGTTATTGTAATTAGTTCTCATCTTTAATTAAAGTCTCAGATTCAAATTCTGAAAATGAAGTCATCTTTGATAAAAAATGATTTACTCCAAAATGGGACTTCCCAGCAAGAATCCAAATTAATGGGGCTTTACTCAAAATGAGATTTTCTTGCACGAATCATATTAATCAGGCTTTTCTTCAAAGTGGGGACTTTCTTCCACAAATTTGAATTAATCATGCTTCAATATGAAAAGTCGTCTTTGTAATTAGTGTTTTATCTAAAATGAAACTTTGGAACAAAAATTCAGATTAATCGGGTTTTATTCAAAGATGAAATTTTATCACAACAACAATAACAACAACATATTCATTATAATTACATCCAAATCTTACCTAAAAACAAAATTTTATCACACGAATCTAAATTATTCGTGGTGCAAAGAATATATGGGACATAGGGTGAGAAACAAAAAAAAAAACAAGAAAAGACTTTTTATTGCATTTATCACAGACAAAACAATTCATTCGAATAGCAGGTCAGATGGTAAAAAAAAATCTAATTAGTTGAAGAGAAACAACCAATGTTCCACTTTAACATATCAACAATATTACACTACAAAAAGGGCTCTTCATTTCTTGAAGAGAAGAATCAAGAATGCTTATACGGCGCTATAATCCCATGTCTATGTTATCCTCTTCCTTCTTCACCCCATTTTCCCAACAATTTTTGAGATACCCTCTTCCAATATTCACTCAAATCTTTGCAACCCCACATACTACCTTCCCTTCTTTGTACTGTGCCTAGAGATTTCACCCTTTCATTTTACTCTTCTAACAGTGCTCAAAGCTCCACTGCTGACATCTCTGATGAAATGCAACACCAGCTATCAAATTCTAAGCAAGTAAAGTTGCTAACTTTGTCTTCTTGATTTCAAAAAGGTAATTTTTTTTTACTTTGTGAGCTGGTGCCAGTGTGAATTACCTTTTCCTTTGTTTTTAGGGTCCTTTGAAACCAGGTTTATATTTAGTGGGAACTGTTAAAATCTGTAGGTGCAGTGATCTGTGCAAGATAATTGAACCGAGAAGAGGAGCGCAAGACAGAGATGAAGAGATTTGAGAAGGAGAAAAGATAGTTCAGAGAGGAGAGCGTAAGAATGAAAAGAGAGAAGATATTTGGGAGCGTAAATGAAGCTCTTCTATTGATATTTTATGATTACGAGAGCTTAACTACAAAATACAAAGTGTAGTCCTATTTATAGGCTAACACTATTAACTTCTAATATCACAAAATATCTAATAAAAAATATGTGAAGTCTTGAAAAAAAAATAACAAAAACAGAAAATAAGAAAAAAAAACTGCATGTACACACCATACAACCCTCACTCACCTTAACTCCCCCATTTGCCCACTTATTTCTCCCTCACATTCCATCTATAATGGACACATTCTGCAATTGGTTACAAATACAACCCCACATCATACAACACACACCATAATTTAAAGAAAATGAAAGATATGGAGAACAAAAAGTAGAGAGCAAAACAGTTTCAGATCAGAAAATTTTAAAGAACAAGAGTTAAAGAGAGCAAGGATAAGTCGAAGTTGAGATGTTCATTCGCAATCACGAAGCAACAAAGGTGAGTTTTTCTCACTCAAATTTCTCAGTGAAATCCTGTATTTTAAGTTTTATACATGTTAGAATATAATGTTGATGTTAAAAGAAAAATTATGAATTTAGATTTCTTAAACAACTAGTTCGGGACATGAACGTTACAAACTGTTTTTCGGAGTTATACTTGTTTTAATTAGACGAAATTTGGTATGGTTGTAAATCACTTTGTTACGAACAGATTGAACTAAAGAAGAGATAAAACGGACTTACGGTTTAAGAGTTATCATAGTTTAAACTTTCTGCCACAGATTTGGACGAAATCTGAGAGCAAGTAGAATTATGAACTGCTTTTCCCGAGTTTCACTTGTTAGAATTAGACGAAATTTGGTATGGTTGTAAATCAGTTTGTTACGAACAGATTGAACTAAAGAAGAGGTAGAATGGACTTACGGTTTAGAAGTTATCGTATTTTAAAATTTCTGCACCGGATCGGTTGAAAGTCCGTAAAGCAGTGGGTAAAATGGTAAAACTGTAGCAATTGGTACAGAATATGAAATGTTGATTCAAATGAAAGTCCTAGATTTGTCTTTTCTCGTCAGTTTGAGAATTTACGGGGCTTGGTCCGACTTACGGATAAGAAGTTATGACTGTTTTAAGATCGTGTCGCTCGATAATAAATTCGCAAACAGTTCTTAATGCATTTGTTAAAACTGAAAAACTGAATGTTTCGTGGGGAATTTAAAATTTTGTGTTGAATAGAAGTTCTAGGTTGTTCTGTTCTCGATTTGAGACTTTGCGTACATAAATCCGACTTACGGTTTGAGAGTCAGAGTTCGCACAAGTGGGCAGGCGAAATATTGAAAGAAGGATATATTTATTGAGCCTTTTGAACATATAACACCTACAAACAAATACGTAAATATAATGGATCGGGTTGCACGCCGCAACAAAACGTAAAGTGAATACGCCGTTCACAAATACGTAAACATAATGGATCGGCCGCACGCCGCAACAAAACGTAAAGTGAATACGCGTTCACAAATACGTAAATATAATGGATCGGCCAGACGCCGCAACAAAACGTAAAGTGAATACGCCTACAAATACGTAAATATAATGGATCGGGTTGCACGCCGCAACAAAACGTAAAGTGAATACGCTCACAAATACGTAAACATAATGGATCGGCCGCGACGCCGCAACAAAACGTAAAGTGAATACGCCGTTCACAAATACGTAAATATAATGGATCGGCCGCACGCCGCAACAAAACGTAGAGTGAATACGCCTACAAATACGTAAACATAATGGATCGGGTTGCACGCCGCAACAAAACGTAAAGTGAATACGCATTCACAAATACGTAAACTTAATGGATCGGCCGCACGCCGCAATGGATATGTAAACGCATCGGACGGGTTGCACGCCGCAACAAATATGTAAATACAAAGGAATACCTTAATATGTAACATGAGATAAAACATGTATGTAGGTTAAGCTGAGTACATCCTGAAACGAATTGAAAGAGAATATTATTGTGTGAATACTTGATTATGATACATTGAAAATGTTGAAGTTTGTCTCACAACATGGTTATTGTGTTCTAATATGTTTGTACTTAAGATATTGTGAGATTACTTTGATTTATAGGGTGAGGTTCTCACTCAGCCCCGGATGGTAGGGCTGACTCTTTTATTTAACATATTTCAGGGAAGCGTGATAGAGGAAAAGCTCCGCAATAGGGCTAGCGATCGTCCCGCAACCTCTTTGACCCACCAATCCATTATTTCGGATTTGGTGAAAGTTATCCTCATAAAGTATATTTTAAGAACTAGGTTTCATTATCTCGGGGAATGCCCCACACAAAATTGTTCTTTGTAAGCTTTGAATTGCTTATTATGATATATATATTATTTCCGCACTTAAATACATGTTTAATCTAGGAAGAAAAGGGGTTGACGGTTCGCCTGGAAAATAAATAATTGTCCAGGTGCCATCACGCCTTAAGGAAAGACTTAAGAAAAGTCGGGGCGTGACAAGTTGGTATCAAAGCCAGGTTAAGAGATTTTAGGATGTTTTCTTCGAGTTGGGTGTTTGAACGGTTACTTATTGCGACGGTGTGCGCGCCACCTTAGTAATAAGTGAACAGAATAACATCCTAAAGTTTCCCTTCTTTCGTACTCTTCTCGTGCCTACCTTGAGTCTTTTCAAAGACTTGATTCTCGTATTACCTCCTTCAAAGGATTGTTGAAGGGGATGTGCAACGATAAACTATGGACGACGCAGGGGTGAGATGGAGAAATTTTAGAAGAAATCATTCACCGATGTCACCACCAATGACATGGGGGAGTTCAGAGCCGCATTCATTGAAAAGTATATGTCTAACACCCGAAAAGATGCGCTCAGACGTAAGTTCGAATAGTTAAAACAAGGACACCGCAAAGTGAAAGAATACCATACCTAATTCATGCGATTGTCAGCATACAACGCGTATATTATTCCTACAGAAAGGGAGAAGGTCAAAAGATTTGTTGAGGTTTTAAACCCGAACTTGGTATAGAAGGTAATGACATTAGTCCATGATCGGTCGTACCTTCAGATAATCGACATGACAATGAGGGTATAAGGTTTTGCTAAAGCAAAAAAGAGAGTATTCGCATAAGAGGTTCCGATCGTCGGAATCCTTTAATCAGAATCAAACCAGAGGCAATAAGGTAGTAGGGGTACTTCAAAATCGAGCTACCAAGAGGCGCCTCATTACAGCCCTAGTGGCATAAATAGTTCGATCATCCAAGAGTAATGCCAAGGTCACCAACCCCATCGCGAGGAGTGACAAACCACAGAACGCTTGTCAAATGAAATATTTTAGGGAATGTTGGTTCTCACCGAAAGGATGTTCCAACTGTGGAGAACCAGACCACTATGCAAGGGATTGCAAGAGGAGAACCCAAGTTCAGTTTTCTCGTGAGAGGTCAAAAGCAACCACGCTTACAAGTGAGAAATCGGGAAATCGCATCGACAGGTCGAGAGGTCAATCAACAACAATCCGCTCTGGCCACGCTTTGCCACAAAGGAATGAGGCGGAGGCATCTAATGCGGTGGTCACAGGTATTTTGCTGGTCTCGAGTAATCCTGCATTTGTATTATACGATCCCGACTCTACATTTTCATATGTGTCAATGGGTTTTGATAAGAATTTACACGTAGAACCTTCTTGTTTAAGTGAACTTTTTGAGGTTATGACACTAGTAGGGGCCTCAATTTGGGCCTTTCAAGTAGTTAAAAATTTTCCTTTAGAAGTGAATGTCAGAGGAGCAATAGTAAACTTAGTACTACTTGATATGACAGACTTTGACATCATTTTGGGTATGGATTGGTTGTCAGCATGTTATGTCATGTTAGGTTGTTGACGAAAGATAGTAAAATTATCTTATCTCGGGAAACCAAAAGTTGTTATAAAGGGTAGGATTGGAATATCCTCATGTCAACTTATTTCCTACTTTAGGACTCAAAAGTTATTAAGAAGTCACAAAGTGAAGTACGCATATCTGGTTAATATAGTAGATACCTAAAAAGAGTCCCCAGCGGAGCATGATGCCCTATTGTTCGAAATTTCCAGAGATCTTCCCTGAAGATCTTCCAGGCATGCCTCCTGACAGAGAATTGGAGTTCGCTATAGAATTAATTCCGGGTACAAGACCTATTTCTATTCCTCCATATCGAATGGCCCCAGCTGAATTGAGAGAGTTAAAAGAACAGTTGAAGGATCTTCTGGATAAAGGATTTATAAGGCCTAATGTTTCCCCCTGGGACGCACCAGTCTTTTTTGTGAAGAAGAAAGATGGATCGCTCCGAATGTGCATCGATTATCGACAACTCAATAAGGTCACGATCAAGAATCGATACCCATTACCAAGAATAGATGATCTTTTTGACCAACTTCAAGGAGCCAGTTATTTTTCCAAGATTGATCTTCGTTCGGGATATCACCAGCTGAAAATAAATCCTGATGATATAGCCAAAACAACTTTTAGAACCCGATATAGTCATTATGAATTCTTGGTCATGTCTTTCGGGTTAACCAATGCCCCAACAACTTTTATGGATCTAATGAACAGAATCTTCAAACCATTCTTAGATTTATTCGTGATTGTATTCATAGATGATATCCTAATTTACAGCAAGAGTGTTGAAGAACATGAAGAACAACTGAGGGTAGTGCTTCAAGTCTTAAAAAATGGGAGAAACTATATGCTAAATTTTCAAAGTGTGAATTTTGGTTGGAAAAGGTAGTCTCCTTGGGCCATGTTGTGTCAAGGGATGGAATTATGGTAGACCCCCAAAAGATAAAAGCAATGAAGAACTGACCAAAACCGACCACTCCGACAGAAGTTAGAAGTTTCTTGGGTTTGATTGGGTATTATAGAAGATTTGTAGAAGGCTTTTCTAGTCTTGCTGCTCCCTTGACCCGATTGATTCAGAAAGCGGTTAAGTACCAGTGGTCAGAAGCATGTGAAACAAGTTTTCAGAAACCGAAGGAATTGTTGACTACTGCACCAGTTTTAACCTTACCATCGAGATAAGAAAGGTTCACATTCTATTGTGATGCCTCTAGGGTTGAGTTATAACGTGTCTTGATGCAGTTTGGAAAAGTTATTGTGTATGCATCTAGTCAATTGAAGATACATGAGAAGAATTATTCAACTCATGACTTGAAATTGGCCGCGGTAGTGTTTGCCTTACGAATATGGAGATACTATTTGTATGGGGTGCATGTAGATATAGTTACAGATCATAAGAGTTTACAGTACATAACCACGCAAATGGATTTGAATCTCCGACAAAGAAGATGGTTAGAGTTGCTTAAGGATTATGACCTTAGTATTCTTTACCATCCCGAAAAATCTAACGTGGTGGATGACACACTCAGTAGGAGACCATGAGCAGCTTGGCCCACTTGGCAGTACAAAAGAGAGGTATTGTTCGTGAAGTACAAAAATTGGAAACCTCGAAGTTAGTTTAACCGAGGTCGGTGAAGGTAGGGTGGTGGTACATGATACCTTGCAATCTGCCTTAGCTTCAGAAATAAAAGAAAGTCAGTTTGAGGACATGGAGTTTATTAAATTTCAGGAGAGGATTCAACAGGAAAAACCTTCACAGTTTACATTAGGAGAAAATGATGGTACCCTTCGGTATAAGGGTAGGTTATGTGTTCCTAAGGTAAAAGATCTAAGAAGAAAAGATCTTAGATGAAGGTAACAACACCATGTATTCCATTCATCCAGGATCAACGAAAATGTATCATGATCTCAAGACAAATTACTGGTGGGAGGGAATGAAGAGCGATGTTGCAGAGTTTGTCGGAAGATGTTTTACGTGTCAACAGGTGAAAGCCGAACATCAAAAACCTGACGACCTACTTCAGGACATTGGCATCCTCATGTGGAAATGGGAGGCGATTCATATGGATTTTGTGATTGGTCTAGTAAAAATACGAGAAAGTTATGATTCTATATGGGTGATTGTAGATCGACTTACAAAGTCAACCCATTTCCTACTGTTCAAGACTACATATCGGGAGCCACAATATGCGCAAATTTATTTGAAAGAAATAGTGAGGTTACACGGGATTCCATTACAAATTATTTCGGATAGGGGTCCCAGTTCACCTCACACTTTTGGCAAAGTTTTCAGCAGGGCCTCGGGACAAAGGTCAAGTTGAGTACGTCTTTCCATCCACAAACCGACGGACAAGCTGAACGAACAAGTCAAACATTGGAGGACATGTTGTGTTCTTGTGTGTTGGACTTTCAGGGCAACTGGTTGGACCACCTATGTCTAATTGAGTTCTCATACAACAACAGTTTCCATGCTAGTATACAGATGGCTCGTTCAAGCATCAGACGGGCGAAAATATAGATCTCCACTTGGGTGGTTCGAAATGGGTGAAACACTACTGTTCGGACCCGAAGTCATTCAGGAAACAAATGATAAAGTGCAGATAATTCGGGAGCGGATCAAGACAGCTCATAACCGCCATAAGTCTTAAGCGAATCATCGCAAAAGAGATCTCGAATTTCAAAAAGGGGAGAAAGTATTTTTAAAAGTCTCCAATGAATGGAGTGATGCGATTTGGCAAGAAAAAGAAGTTGAGCCCAATGTTTATTGGACCATATGAGATCTTACGAAGAGTAGGGAATGTGACTTACGAACTAGCCCTTCCACAGGAATTTGAAGCGGTGAATCCGGTATTCCATGTTTCAATGTTACAAAAATACTTGCACGACCCGAGTCACGTCATTCGACACCAAGAGATAGTCCTGAACGAAGAGCTTCAATATGAATAAATTCTGATAGAAATACTGGATAAACAAATTAAGTGTCTTAGGAATAAGGATATTGTTTTCGTGAAAGTCCTATAGAGAAATCACTCCACAAAAGAAGTAACATGGAAAGCCGAAGACGCGATGAAAGTCAAATATCCTTCCTATTTGATTAAGGTAATAAATGTGTTAAGTTGTGTTTCATGTGTGTGCAGTTGGTGTGTACGCATGCGTGTGTTACGACCTTATTCACATTCGAGGACAAATGTTGTTTAAGGAGGGGATAATGTAAAATGTGTTGAAAGTTGTGTTTCATGTGTGTGTGCAGTTTATATATCTATGTGCATGTGTACGATCTTATACATTCGAGGGCGAATGTTATTTAAGGAGGGAAGAATGTAAAGTCGGTGCATGTGTTATGTTACATCCTTACTCACATTCGAGGACGAATGTTATTTAAGGAGGGAAGAATGTGAAGTCTTGAAAAAAAATAACAAAAACAGAAAATAAGAAAAAAAAACTGCATGTACACACCATACAACCCTCACTCACCTTAACTCCCCCATTTGCCCACTTATTTCTCCCTCACATTCCATCTATAATGGACACATTCTGCAATTGGTTACAAATACAACCCCACATCATACAACACACCATAATTTAAAGAAAATGAAAGATATGGAGAACAAAAAGTAGAGAGCAAAACAGTTTCAGATCAGGAAATTTTAAAGAACAAGAGTTAAAGAGAGCAAGGATAAGTCGAAGTTGAGATGTTCATTCGCAATCACGAAGCAACAAATGTGAGTTTTTCTCACTCAAATTTCTCAGTGAAATCCTGTATTTTAAGTTTTATACATGTTAGAATATAATGTTGATGTTAAAAGAAAAATTATGAATTTAGATTTCTTAAACAACTAGTTCGGGACATGAACGTTACAAACTGTTTTTCGGAGTTATACTTGTTTTAATTAGACGAAATTTGGTATGGTTGTAAATCACTTTGTTACGAACAGATTGAACTAAAGAAGAGATAAAACGGACTTACGGTTTAAGAGTTATCATAGTTTAAACTTTCTGCCACAGATTTGGACGAAATCTGAGAGCAAGTAGAATTATGAACTGCTTTTCCCGAGTTTCACTTGTTAGAATTAGACGAAATTTGGTATGGTTGTAAATCAGTTTGTTACGAACAGATTGAACTAAAGAAGAGGTAGAATGGACTTACGGTTTAGAAGTTATCGTATTTTAAAATTTCTGCGCCGGATCGGTTGAAAGTCCGTAAAGCAGTGGGTAAAATGGTAAAACTGTAGCAATTGGTACAGAATATGAAATGTTGATTCAAATGAAAGTCCTAGATTTGTCTTTTCTCGTCAGTTTGAGAATTTACGGGGCTTGGTCCGACTTACGGATAAGAAGTTATGACTGTTTTAAGATCGTGTGTCGTTCTGATAATAAATTCGGCAAACAGTTCTTAATGCATTTGTTAAAACTGAAAAACTGAATGTTTCGGTGGGGAATTTAAAATTTTGTGTTGAATAGAAGTTCTAGGTTGTTCTGTTCTCGACAGTTTGAGACTTTGCGTACATAAATCCGACTTACGGTTTGAGAGTTGTAGCCCGTACAAGTGGGCAGGGAGAAATATTGAAAGAAGGATATATTAATTGAGCCTTTTGAACATATAACACATACAAAACAAATACGTAAATATAATGGATCGGGTTGCACGCCGCAACAAAACGTAAAGTGAATACGCTTCACAAATACGTAAACATAATGGATCGGGTTGCACGCCGCAACAAAACGTAAAGTGAATACGCGTTCACAAATACGTAAATATAATGGATCGGGTTGCACGCCGCAACAAAACGTAAAGTGAATACGCTTCACAAATACGTAAATATAATGGATCGGGTTGCACGCCGCAACAAAACGTAAAATGAATACGCGTTCACAAATACATAAATATAATGGATCGGGTTGCACGCCGCAACAAAACGTAAAGTGAATACGCGTTCACAAATACGTAAACATAATGGATTGGGTTGCACGCCGCAACAAAACGTAAAGTGAATACGCGTTCACAAATACGTAAACTTAATGGATCGGGTTGCACGCCGCAACAGATATGTAAATGCATTTGTAAATGCATCGGATCGAGTTGCACGCCACAACAAATATGTAAATACAAAGGAATACCTTAATATGTAACATGAGATAAAACATGTATGTAGGTTAAGCTGAGTACATCCTGAAACGAATTGAAAGAGAATATTATTGTGTGAATACTTGATTATGATACATTGAAAATGTTGAAGTTTGTCTCACAACATGGTTATTGTGTTCTAATATGTTTGTACTTAAGATATTGTGAGATTACTTTGATTTATAGGGTGAGGTTCTCACTCAGCCCCGGATGGTAGGGCTGACTCTTTTATTTAACATATTTCAGGAAAGCGTGATAGAGAAAAAGCTCCGCAACAGGGCTAGCGATCGTCCCGCAGCCTCTTTGACCCACCAATCCATTATTTCGGATTTGGTGAAAGTTATCCTCATAAAGTATGTTTTAAGAACTAGGTTTCATTATCTCGGGGAATGCCCCACACAAAATTGTTCTTTGTAAGCTTTGAATTGCTTATTATGATATATATATTATTTCCGCACTTAAATACATGTTTAATCTAGGAAGAAAAAGAGTTGACGGTTCGCCTGGAAAATAAATAATTGTCCAGGTGCCATCACGCCTTAAGGAAAGACTTAAGAAAAGTCGGGGCGTGACAAAATATCTAATGATCATCTAATAAAAGTATTTAATTAACTCATAACAAACTAATATCCAACTAACTAACCACATATATATACAATATATATATGTGGTATATCTCAACACCCCCTCAAGCTAGGCACTGAAAACTGAGGTTTCAGTCCTGGCTTGGAAACAATAGCAAACAGTCAGCCCTGCACCAGTCAGCAGCCTGAGTTTGCTTAGTCAGTCACAAAACCAACAACCAAATTAATATTAGCTGTATCAGCCCACTAGCTCTAGAATAAGATCATGGCATTCTTCAAGACTGTCCTTCCGACTTTAAGAACACTCATGAGCTGATTCTGGTATTCCATACCATTGCAAGGCTCAATCTCTTGATCAAAAACAATACTGCAAATTCATTTTCCACTTAAGACTTGAAAGCACCAATAGTTCCATTCTCTGTATAACAGTAGGGGAACTTGAGTCTCCTCCACTTTAGCAGCAATGGAAAGACAAGCAACAGCAGTTTTAACAACACACCAGCACCAGCACAACAGTACCAGTTTTAACAAACAACAGCTGTAGCAAAAACAGCTCGACTGCTGCAGCAACAACCAGAGCAAAAACAGTAGCAGCAGTGAGCACCAGCAAAAAAACAGTAGCTTCAGTACTACTACACAACAGCAGCTTGAACATCAACAATCTCACCGTTTCTGTCCTTAATTCGACAGAATAACCACTGGATTCATCTTGACGGAGAACCTCTCGTTCTCTAGTCTCACTCGGACTAGAGAATCCCTCGATTCTCTCTATGCAAAACCCACGGCAAGAACCCCTCGTTCTCTAGTCTAGCTTGGACTAGAGAATCTCTCGATTCTCATCACGCAAGCTATCATAATAAGCTCGGATATGCAGCGGAGTCTCCCTCAATTTCTAGTCCTATTCCGGCTAGAAATCCTTCGATTCTCTTATCCTGAGCTACACATATAAAAATACGCAATCTAACACTTGATCGACTGTGAATAACTCTTTGAATTGAGCTTCAACTCAATCCATATTGTCTCCGACGAAGTATCCTCGGTTCTCAGTCTATTTGTCGCTAAGAACTCTTCGATCCTCCTATCGATAGACATTTCCTACTCTTAACCAGCAGCCTCAACAGTTAATTTTTACCAGCATATATTGCTGTGGATGACTCTCCAACAGCATAACCTTGATATCCTTTATCTCTGCCCACATACAGAGCAGAAAGTTCAGCAATACAAAGATGCTACACCTTCTGCACAGACTGCATTAGCAGCAGCACCCACTGCAGTTCCTATTTTTGTGTTTTCAGCAGCAACACTACAATCACTACACTAGTAACAGCACCAGCAGTGGCTCGACAATACCAACATTAGTAGCCACACACGAATGGAAACCAACATAACAACAACTATCAACAACAAGCCACATTAGTAGCCACAGTAGAAACAGCAACAACAAGCCAACACAACAACGGCGAACTCGACACTTTTTCTCCAATTCGTCAACACAAATACCAAACATCAGCAACTGACGATCACAGAATAGAAACTAACATAATTCTCCAATTCAGAACCAGTATGAAAATACGACTCGCCAACACAAAACAATCGAAAATGAACTCGCCAACACAGAACAATCGAAAATGAAATTGATGAAATTGAATTTCCAGAAATTCACAAATCGATACCTCATAAACACACAAGTTCTCGACGATAATCGACGTCGCAATGATAGCCAAAGGCGGAGTGTATCCGCAGAAAACGATAGCATCTTCATCGCGGATCGATCTTCAATTCTCTATCGATTCTGTGTCATTCGCAACAGAATCGATCGATGTTCTATGAAATGAATCGATCTTCGATTCTAATTTTCAGAAGAAATCGCAATTCTGATTAATCAGAAAATCGCGATTCTGATTTTCATCTGATTTCCAGTTCTTCGATTTCAATTTTTCGATTCCTTCGCAATTAGTTTTCCTCGATCAACTCCCTTCGATGTTCAGTTCTGTTGAAGTTTGCAGAAGATCAATTCCTTCGATTCTGCTTTTCGTTCCTCTTTGTTCAGTTCCTTCGTTCTCGATTTCGTCGCAATCGTCGCACTCTCGGATCTGTTAATCCGGCTTTGATACCATGTTAACAAATGCAGCGTATGTTGTGAAATATTGAGATTTCACTATGTGTGAGATCGATCAGTGGTAAAGAGAGGAGAAGAGGAGCGCAAGACAGAGATGAAGAGATTTGAGAAGAAGAAGGAGAAAAGATAGTTCAGAGAGGAGAGCGTAAGAATGAAAAGAGAGAAGATGTTTGGGAGCGTAAATGAAGCTCTTCTATTGATATTTTCTGATTATGAGAGCTTAACTACAAAATACAAAGTGTAGTCCTATTTATAGGCTAACACTATTAACTTCTAATATCACAAAATATCTAATAAAAAATATCTAATGATCATCTAATTAAAATATCTAATTAACTCATAACAAACTAATATCCAACTAACTAACCACATATATATACAATATACCATGTTAAAATCTGTAGGTGCAGCGACCTGTGCAAGATAATTGAACCGAGAAGAGGAGCGCAAGACAAGAGATTTGAGATCTAATAACATAGAAAAGCTCCCACAACTTCTCCTCTCTCTTCTCCTCTCTTTACCACTGATCGATCTCACACATAGTGAAATCTCAATATTTCACAACATACGCTGCATTTGTTAACAGGAGCCCCAATTGGAAATCTTGAAGATATTACTCTCAGGTAATTTCACTTTGATACTTTACTTCTCCTTTTTGTATTGGCCCTTTGGGCAACTTAAGCTTGTTTGGATGGTTGTTACATATCGTTTCATAACATATTACTATATCATAATGTATTGTATTGTATTGTATGTATTGTCTTGATGAATACAAGTTTGGATAGATTGTACAGTATTGTTTTCCATTGTTACATAATGGCACACATGAGCAATCTGAAGCAATATTATAAGAAAAGGTAGGGTAAATCCATCCAAAACAAACATTGTATGTTGTACGTAACAGCCATCCAAAACATGGACTATATGAATCCTCAGTTTCTGTTCATTTGGACCTAGTTCACTTCCAATATGAGTTCTCTAACATTAGAGGTTTTCTATATGTTTTTCCCCAATAGGTAATGGATATTATAGTCCAACAATTTGAAATGTATTTAGAATAATTTCGCCTCCATTACATGTATTAACCTTTGCTTAGCAATGAATTAGTTGTTTGTTTTTGAAGCTCTAATCTTGAATGCTGGATGTCAAGATTGTTTCTTTCTTCTATATTCTCTGCTTTTTAGGTGAATTTGTCAATTTTTTCAGGGCTGGAAGATACAAGGCATTCAGGAAAATTGCTACACTATTACAACATTAAAACTCCTCTTGTAAGTCACTTTTGGGTTATGCTTGGTGCTTTTCTTAGAATGCTTGTTCGTGTCTAAAAATAAGGTGTAGGTTTCAGCTTAGTTATCACAAGTTACAAATGGTTCTGAGGAAACTACAAGATGGTGAAATTGTCGCCCTGATCTGTGATGCTGGCACACCAGGCATCAGTGATCCTGGAATAGAACTGGTGAGCAAGTATATACTTCTCGTTGATCTTGTGGATTATTCGGTTCGTTCTTCCAATTGTATTGAATATCCATTAATATAGGCTATTTCTTAGGGGAAATATATTACTCCTTCCGTCCCAATTTATGTGATGCGCTTTGACTGGGCACAAAGATTAAGATAAAAGAAAGTTTTTTAAGCTTGTTCTCTAAAACAAGTTATAGATATTTGTGTCGCTATAAATCATCTCATTAGGGGGTAAAATGGTAAAGTTATATCATTTCTAAGTATAGTTAGGTATCATTCTGAGACAAACTAAAAGAGAAGTGCATCACATAAATTGGGATGGAGAGAGTAGTTGCTTGTGTACCAACCAAGGTTGTGACATACCATGCAGAATAGTTTGATGTGAACATTCTATATATATATATATATATAAAACAATTGATATTGATACAGTTTGCTTCCTTAACTCAATTTTTAGGACCCCTAGAGTCCATTCCTTCCCCACACTACGAGTGAAAGGGAAAAAGTAAAGACTACCATTAAAGCAACCCAAGCAAAACTTACTATATCCATATGAATTATGTCCCCTTTCTCTATAAATATAAAGGAATTGTTCCATTATTCCTCACTAATAATAATGGAATCAATGGCGCAGAGTAAAAAAGAACAAAGACTCCTAATAAACCAATCCAATAAATTAGCTCATTTTAGTAGAAATTCCTATTTGATTTCTAATCGGGAAAGATTAAACACAAGCAAAATCCGCAGTAACATCTCAAGGGAATGTTACTAATGGAACATGTAGGAATAATAGGTCCTATTCTTTTTTTTGTTGACCCTTATTTCAATTGATTGGATGCTTGAGCACTCAGAGATTTTCGTGAGTTCCTCGTATATATATATATATATGCAGAAAGAGCAGTAATTAGGTTCTCAGGCTTCAAATTTACCAGTTAAAAAAAAAGGTTCTCAGGCTTCATGTACCACATCTTGTCTATTGAAAGATATGCATGTGAAATATTTTTTTGAATGTAGGCTAAGCTGTGGCTGGAAAAAAATATACTTGTTGTTCCCATACCTGGGCCTTCTGCTGCGGTAACTGCTCTTTCGGCCTCTGACTTACCTACCAACGAGTTCTCATTTGGTAATGCTCTGATACACCGTGTTTTTTAGTTACTGGAAATTTCAAGAATATTGAATGAAATACTGGTAAAATTGATTCACATGTTGTCTCATTATGCAGTTGGTTTTCTTCCAAAGCATAATTCTTCGAGGAGAGAGGCTGATACTTTCAGCAAATGAATCAGCCACACAAATTTTCTTCATCCCACCTCACAAGCTTTCTCAATTTCTTGAAGAGGCTGCTGCTATATTTGGTGAGAATAGGTAAATTTCTATTACTCATAGTTTCATAATCAACTATCACGTGCACAAATCCAAAGGTTCCCTTGAAACTCTTTGTACAACTAGGTAGGGAGAATTTGTACTTCCGCTTTTTTCAGTTACTTTTACATGTTACTGTTTTATATTTTTGTATCAATGTAGGCAGTGTGTCATGGCTCGAGAGATGACCAAAGTTCATGAGGAGGTAAGTGTTCATGATTTAAACTTTGCTATCCCTTGAAGTTCCAATTATTTCATTATCATGCTTGTTATATAAGTTGGGGTTTCCTTTCTGTGTATTGTATGTTTCGACACTATAAAATTGTTCATATAAGTTAATAGTTGGTTAATCTTTCGTGTTTTTTGTTTCATTTATTATTGATAGGAAAAGAGCTCTTGTGAGCTTCGTTTGTCATGCAATCAGTAATTAATAATGTTTCACTGCAACCTGCATATTGTTCCTGGTGTCTTAAGTATTGTTATCAAAATTGATTAGTTTTGGTGTGGCCCCATCGGCGGAGCAAAAGAGGCATTCTTGGCACACCAACCAAAGGGTGAAATTACTTTCTTGATTGAAGGCAAATCGATCAGTATAGATGAGAAGTCCATCAGAGTCCCAGCTGGAGAATGAGTTGAGAGGGCTGATTTCGGAGGGACATTCTCTTTCAATGGTATTAATCTTTTCCCAAAATGCAGATTTTATTTCTTCAGATCTTATTCTGTGCAGAGAACTCGGAAGTTTTCTAACGTGTCTACATATTTTAGTAAAGATTAATGGTTACAACCACACTTATTTCGAAAATCTCATAAATAGAAGTTGTAAAATGAGAATTAAGGAGTTAATAACATAATTATTTTGATCAAATTTCTCAAATTTATTTGGTCAATCTGATTTCTGGTAAAGGCTTTCTGGTGCATCGAGGTTCCAATATTTTATAGTATATCTGAGAACAGAAAATCCACAAATGAGGACTACTCGTTACTTTGTATTAGGTGTAACGAGTTAAAATCCATTGAGTAGGCATCTTGGATATTACTGAAAATGCCATTTCAGCATAGAAATAACTTTTTTGGAGATGTTAATGGAATTCTCTGCGGGTCTATATTGGTAAACTTTCTTTTTGTTCTATAAGCATGTTTTTTCTTTCTACATTGCCTTATTTCTATATTTTTATACTAAATGAAATTTCAGTACCCTATGAAGATGATCTTGTATTAAGTAAAAATCTATTGAGGAGGCACCTTCGATATTACTGAAAGACCTTTTCAGCATATAAATAACTTTTCTGGAGAGATGCTAATGGAATTCCCGTGGATCACCTAATATTGGTGGACTTATTTTTTGTTTTCTAAGCATGCTTTTCGTTTCTACTTTTGTACTAAATGAAATTTCAGTAACCTATGGTCTTGTTTAATAACTCTCCACCTACCATCCCATTCTTTTGGTGTTCGCTAGTTTAATTCCATCGAACCATGTCCGCAAATTCACCTGCTTAAGGATTCAGAAGCTGTGTCACATCAATTTGTTGTAACCCTATTTTGACTCATTTTCATGGTTTACTTTATTAAATTAAAACACCTTTCAAGTATATATGTAAATGGTTAAAGCTGTTTATATATGGCAAATCTGTCTCAAATTTCGACCTCATACTTCTGTGTGTACTTGTAATTTTTTGCTTTCATGATCAATGAACCAACCTAATTACTTTCTGATCTCTTATTTTACTGATGATTTAATTAGTTAGAATGAACGGTTTTGCTGTTCAGTCATGCGTTACCTTGCACAATTCTTTTGTGTTCTTTTTTGCACGGCTTTTTCCCTGTACCAGAAAGGAGGAAACAAAATATCATTAAGTGGATGTAACTAGAATATATAAATATATATACTTGACAATGATATCAGAACTTACAATATTTAGCAACAAATTGATGGGACCTAGCTGGGTTATGAGTGTGATTTACCTAATAACGTTATGTAACGGTTAGGAGACATTGAGATACAAGTTGTGGTTAGGTGATATTTACATTGCAGAAGTTGGGAGTATGTTTTTTTTTTTCAATTGCAATGCAACACTTGTCTATGATGATTTGAATCTTGAACTTCAAAACCCATATGATATCGTCTAATCAACAGGCCGTCAAGTTGGTAGCAAGTGGAAAGTTGATGAAGCGAAAAGCAATATATTCTCTTGCATTGAGGAAATTTGGAGGGCAACTAGAATCAGAGAATGAGTAGACTAACTCTTATCCGGTGAGTGTCTCTGTTACCTTCTCTCTTCCAACCACTAACCCCACCATCCTCCCAAAATTAAGAAAACAGAAAGATAACTCTGTTGCTTTCATTGTAATTTAAGTAACAGATTATGTCTATGGTTGCTTAGATATTGACCAGTTTGATATTATCTCCAACTGCTTTGATTAGGAAAGGAGTTTTCTGCTATCTTCCCCGTCCGTATGATAGCAGAGTGCAAGTTAAGGCAAATAGAGTGTATGTGTTTGACTGAAATTCTTGTTAGGGAAAGAAGTTATTTTATACTAATGTGGATACCATGGTGCTAAAATCTTATTTGTTATAGGAAAATGACATCAAATTTGGTAAGAGAGTAACATGGTTTCTATAGTAGCAAGCAATTGTTTGTTAAGTTGTCTCATAGTCTTAGTCACAGGTATCACATCTGATTTAGCTTTTTTTATTTTTATTGTTACTCTATTGCACTTGGAGCTTCAACTTAGTATCTTTCAACATTTTTTTCGATTAGTTTTTGTACAAAATTGCGTGCATTTGATGCACCCCAGTAGAGTTTTATGTTGGTCTTTGTCAGGTGCCATTTTGGTTATTGAATTATTAGTGAACAATCAGTTTTAACTCATGTTTGAGCAACTTGTGTTTGCATTCATATGATACATTGCAGTTTCTTTTCCCTTATATGTATTGGGTAAAATGTTTTTAATACTCAAAAGTTATCTCCATGTTCTTCTACTAGAAGAAGTTACCTACCTTAATATATTATATCTAACCAAACACAACAACAACAACAACATACGCAGTGTATTCCCACAAGTCGGGTATGGGGAGGGTGAGATGTATTTAGACCTAACCCCTACTAGGCTAGACCGCTAGAGATATCTAACCGAACACCAAATTTATATAAATGTGTGTGAATCATCTCATAAAGTCAAATTGTTTCTAAATATAGAAATGTAACATTTTTTTGGAACATATCAAAAATGAAATGGTGCCACATAATTGGCACAGAGGGAGTACTTCTGTTAGCAAAAGATCTTAGGTTTTGTTTATTCCAAAAGTCAAACATTTCCTCTTCACTATTTTTTTTAGAAAATTAAATTAAAGTTTCTCCTAGCAAATCCTTGGGGTTTTTCTATTCGAAAGTCAACTTTTTCGTTTTAAAAAGAATTAAAATCTCTCTTCTACAACAAGAAATGGAAAGGCTGACTACTGAGAACTTTATTACGCTTTCTTTGAGGAATAAAGGTCTGCTTTTAGTAGAAACACGGAAAAGTGTTTACATTTCTCAGAAATTGTTTCTAGAATCTGTAGGGTGTTTTACTATAATTATGTAATTACTTTCGAGAAATGTAAACTTTTCTGTTTGGCCCACATTTATGCAAATTTACTAGAATATTTTTTTTAATAGATTTAAAACTATTTAATTTTTTTTTTATCCTATATTTCTAAAAAATAGTATATCTTTACACTTTAATAATTTTTTTTTAAATTATTTAATTGCAACATTTAATCAAAAAATAATATTATATTGTACATAAGAAATGTAACGACAATATGATAGTCAATGACTCAAATATGTTCAAACATACCCCCTCCCGCCCTACCCCCACCACATCCTCAAATTTTTATGTCATATTTTTTTTACTTTTATAAAAAATATGAATTTTTTTCTCCCCCCTACTCCCTCCTACCCCCACCCCATTGCCTTAACCCATCCTCAAATTTCTATTTCATATTTTTTGTTACTTTTTATAAAAAATGATTGAAAATATGAATTTTTTTCTTCCCCACCCCATTGCCCTACCCCATCCTCAAATTTCTATTTCATATTTTTTGTAAAATATGAATTTTTTTCTTATCAGCCCTACCCCCCCGTGCACCTACCACATTCTCAAATTTCTATTTTATATTTTTTTTACTTTTATAAACAATTTATAAAAAATATGAATTTTTTTCTTACCCCCCTCCCTACCCCCACCCCACCCCTATTGCTCGACTCATCCTCAAATTTCTATTTCTATTTCAATTGTATATATATATATATATATATATATATATATATATACAATACCTTTAGTCATTGACCATAATGAGTTATATTAATATATAACCTATGAAAATTAAACCTTTGTGTTCTTTATTTATTTCCGCTGCACTTTAACTCTTTCAAAGGTTTTCTGTTTTTATCCAAATGTCATTACTTATGTCAGACGACATTTCAGCTGACATTTGATACTGTGTTTTGATATAATGTTTAGTGTATCTGTGTGTGCTCGATTCCAAGCCTGTCCCAAAATCTCCCACTTAAATGCAATAAAACGTGTCATCAGATTTGTTGTCGGCACATGTGAGTTGGGAATTTGGTATTTCAAAGACACTAATCCTAATTTAATAGGATATAGTGACTCGGACTGGGCTGGTGATGTGGAGGACAGAAAGAGTACAAGTGGATGATGTTTATACCTTGGCAATAATTTAGTTTCTTGGTATAGTCGCAAACAAAACTGTGTCTCACTCTCAACTGCTGAATCTGAATATGTAGCAGCTGGGAGTTGTTGTTCTCAATTAATATGGTTAAGACACATGTTAGACGACTATAGTTTTTCAAATAATATCTTAGTTTTGTATTGTGATAATATGAGTGCCATTAACATTTCAAAAAATACAGTTCAGCACTCTCGTACTAAACATATAGATATTAGACATCATTTTTTGAGAGATTTGGTTGAAAAACAGCTAGTTCAAATTGATTATGTTGACACACTTCATCAACTAGCTGATATTTTTACAAAAGCTTTAGATCATGAGAGATTTTCCAGTTTGAAAAGCTCTCGGTCTCAGATTTTCTCGAATTCGCATTGTTGATCGAATGTCACCCAAATGTCTCTAATATTTCGGGTGACATTTACCTTGTAATATCAGAATCTGATTTTCAGTATTTTGTTATGACTGATTTTTGCTCATACAGGTATGGTTTTCAAATAAGAACATAATTTTAATGTGATACCGTTCTCTGCGATGATATTAGATATCATAAAAAAGGAGTATCAAAATGAGGCAAATCCTTTGTAATTCTCGGCAATTGTGAAAATTGGGCAAAGTCCTTGGAAATTGATATTGTTCCTATACTATAGGAGTATCAAAATGTTTAATAAAAAAAAATTATGAGGATGCTAAATAATTATTCTTGTTTTTTGACACAAAAATGAATTTTGTATGTGTTTTATGATTAGATCTAGGACTCAATGAGAAAATGTTACATTGCTCTGGAGATTGAAGCTATAAAATCATGTATGAAACGTGTCTTGGTTTGTTGCCGAAATGAAATTGTTCTTATGGGATTATGATACCTGTGTTGTTCAAAATGTTGCTAACATTACTGATGACATACTCAGATAATGATAGTTATAGGGATGCAGTGTGTAACTGATTTTTGAAAATTCAGTTATTTTTTCCCTATTTTTGTGTCGTACAACTTTGAACAGCTTCTTTTGTTATTTATTTGTTAATAATCAAATCTTGATGTTTATCTTTTAATCTCTAAATTTTAGGAACAAGTATTGGAATACAATACAAACTCTTAAAATCTGGGCAAAAATATTTTGCCAAGTATATAAATTCATCTTCAATTGGTATTCATTCTTGTCTAGTTTTTTTTTTTCGAAAAAAAAAGAAGAATGGAAAAGGCACTCATCATCTCGGGTTAAATCATCAAACCGATGGATTTTCCTCAACACACTCCAATTTCAAAAACCCTAAAACCTCTTCATCTTTTTCACCATTCTCACCAATGGATATTTCACCAATGTCAGCTAAAATGTCACCCAACATTCCAGAACACACTCCCATGAATACGAGTCTCCCGCAATGCACATATATTGTACTAAGTACCTTTCAAGAACCTCTTGAAACTTCTTATCCAGGAGAAGACAATAATCCAATCGACTTGGATAGCTTCCCTCACCGTTTTACCAAAAAGGGAAAGCACATCCAAGTTCCTCGAAAGGTCACCACATTTCGAGAGAAATTTCACTGGCTACAAATTAAAAGGCCGAAATTCGATATTGTTGTTCCTACTGGCTCGAGAAGTGATTGGAACGATTCAGACTTCAGCTGGACCACGGAAGATGATGAAGAGAAGACGCCCTTTGCTGAGCAACCAACTGAAAACCCAGCTTCACCCTCACATTCTGAGCCCACGACTTCTGTTGAGAAATAATTGACTGAGGAAGACGAGATTCCAGATGATACTCCTTTGAAGAAGTATTGCTCGAAGGGACTCTTGCAAAAAACAGTGAGTGAAGATTTATCGAGATGTTGCCGGAAATGTCACAACACCTCCCACAACATCACAACCATAAGCAGAAGAAACCAGTTTACCCACCTCAAATAAATCCACAACCGAATCCGAGACAGAGGTAAATCCTTACTCAGAGAAGTTCTTAACTAAAGCAAAGTCTAAACATTGGCCTTGGTATAAAAATCGAATCATAAGAACAAAAAAGGTAGTGGACATAGCCTCATGCACCGAGTACGGCCTGATGAATTTCTTTACATAAAGAAATTTACTAGGCTCAGTAAACAACGAATGTCCATACATTGATGATATTGTGAGGTTATTCTATGCAAATATGGAGCATAATATGGAGAAGGTCAGGTCAAAGAAGGTTGACAAGATATATCTCTATAATAAGTTTTATGACTTCACACCTAAAATGATAAACCAATGTTTGAATTTGAGTAATAAATTTGATGAAAAAGAAGAAAAGGATGTTGTGAATGATAAGGATGAAGTAATTGACTACTTGACAGGAGGTGTCTTGAAAAGATGGGTCTCAAGGTGTCCTGCGTCTAAGCTTACTGCATTGTTTGCTATAGTACATAAAATTGCTATATATAACTGGCTCCCTTCAATGAAAGAGTCAATTGTAACCATAGAGCAAGTCATCCCCCTCTACAAAATAGGAAAAGGTCTACGAGTCAACATGGGAAAGATAATCTTTCAACAAATTGTCAATTTGGCAGAAAAAGACTCCAACCTAATCCTACTGTTTCCCTCATTGATCTTCAAAGTTCTTACAACTCAAGGGTTCAAACCTCCAAAGAAGGTCATGATAAGAAAAGAACCAGAAGTATATACTGTTAACAAAACAGTGTTGATGAGAAAGGATAGAATCATTGATCTTTCCTGGAAAAGAGAAGCAAGAAGTGAAAATGTTGCCAGGAATGTTCCTGAAATTCTAGGCAACACACAACACAATACCGTGTTGTCGATCGCCGTTAGTGAAAGAAATTGTTAAAATCAACTCGCAAATTGATGGAGTTGATCAAGTCAGGGCAGCACTGATTCAAGCAAGAAATCACTTTTTGTTTTTGCTTTCTTCCCAAAAAAGGGGGAGATGATGGCACTATGCAGGGAGAGAAAGGAGGAGAGGAAGCTGAAGAGAAAGGAGAAGAGGAAGCGAGTATGCGGAAAAAGAACAAGGCAGCGGGGCTACTCGAAGTAGACCTCGTCGATCACCTGGTACTGTTGCAGGGGGAAGAAGGCAGTGAAGTCAACTGAAGTAGAAAGAGGTTGGAATCTACTACTTCTGTCTGATTTCGACTGTTGTTGTTGCTGTGATGTTTGCTGATGTTCTGTGTTTGCTGGATATCTAATCCAGTAGAAATTGTTGGGATATTTTGTTTTTGGTTACAATATTCTGTTTGGTCTGTAATGCTACTAATTTGTTTTGTTATGGATGATGATTCTAATTCCACAAAAACGGCATATATGTGTATATTGTGTTTATGCCAATTCCAGGTTGAGGGGGATCATTTATGTGGATCTACCATTGCTATAGGTCACTCACACTTGGTTGATTAAGGTTTTGTGAAGAAAAGCAAAAATGGGGAGAATGTTAATGTTATGTTTACTGTCATGACATTTTTCCTAACATATCATTTTCAGAGCTAAGTTAAAATCAGAAAATGTTGGACCAAATGTCTTGACATTCGGGACGACATTCTGGTAACTGTTTTGCCTATCTTGACGGACAAATTTCAGGAAAGTGTGACCTTTTTATCACATGACAATTGGCTTGGCAAGGAGTCTTTGAAGCAGATTGCAAACGAGGAAGACCAAGTCGAAGAGGTAGCTTAACTTAAGGAGCAAGACGTGTGAAGAAAAAGTCCAAGCAGTAGAGATTTTCGTGTCTCAAGCTACTGCCTCACGTGTCCCTTTTTAGCTCAACTTCCACGACATGTTGATGAGTCTTTCAAGGGAGCTCCCTACTATAAATAGAGAGGTCACTTCAGGGATTCAATATCCAGAATCAAAATGTAAAAATACCAAGAGAGCTCTCGAGATTTCTTCTCAGAAATCTGAATCATAAAATATTGTCTGTATTTGTGACGACATTCTGTTCGACATTATAATTGCTCCTTAGATTCTACATTTGTTCATTTATTGAAGCAATTGTAATGAGATGTTGTTCGCTTCTATTTAAATAGATTTTCCAGGCATAAGTTATCCGCGACTTAACCTTTTTTATTCCTTTGTATTATTTTGTAAGTCTTGTAAGAGAATGAATATAATCAATTGTATATATATATATACAATACCTTTGGTCATTGACCATCATGAGTTATATTAATATATAACCTATGAAAATTAAACCTTTGTGTTCTTTATTTATTTCCGCTGCACTTTAACTCTTTCAAAGGTTTTCTGTTTTTATCCAAATGTCATTACTTATGTGAGACGACATTTCAGTTGACATTTGAAACTGTGTTTTACATACATTTCAGTTCTACTTTGCTGTTTAATTTTATTTATTCCATAGTATTAATCCTCGGGACCCAAGAAATCAGAAATTTTCAATTACTAATATCACTTTTGCACGCTAGTTATTACTCTTACTCTTATTAAAATTTCACAAACTTCTTATTAAAATAAAGAAAATAAAAAGATATTTCCATTCACATGATCCCAGAAAACATCCACACTGGTCTGCTGGTCGCTATATAATGAATGTATTCTGATGAGGTGTACTCTATCATTTAGATAGGTTTACAACAATAACGAAATTCCCATTACGTGGATTTGAAGGGTAGAATGTACGCATATCTTATCTTTATCTTGTTAGTTAGAGTGACTATTTTTCGAAAACCCTCAGCTCAAGACGAAACAATCATTTAAATAGGTTTATTTTGAGAAAATACATCAAATTCCCTTTAAATTTGTCGTCAAAACTCACTTTAGCAAATTAACTTTACCTGTGTTTATATATCCTGTTATTCTTGTTTGAAGTGGAATAAACACCAGAGATTATAATACGAGTGAGGTTGCATGTCACCAATTATCTAACTGATTGATATTTTAATTCTAAATTTCCCGAAATCCTCTCGCAATCTCTCCGACAAAATTCTTCAGTCGCCTCCTATGTTCCGACACAGTCCACGGTTCCGCTCATTTTCATCGACCTGCCGGCTGAAACCTCTGCAGATGCCAACTTCGTCGAAGACAATTCCCAACGTTGAACTGGCAAGCACTCCATTGGCGTTCATGGCCAAATTATCTAATTTTTATGTATTTTCTCGTTTATCTTTTAAACCATTTTTTAATACATTGACAAGTGACAACATGTAATAAATTAATAATCTCCTGAAATAGAAACGGAATGATTTAAAGTTTCCGAGTTCACAATTTTAATTCTTTAAAATTAATAATGTGTCCATATTCATAAATTCTTGGGAGTAAAAGGCGAAATCCCTCGCCCACAGGGCCCCCACCCCTCCGACCCGACAGAGATTGGTGGAGGAAGGTAAATCACAGATTTCGGCCACTAGGTGGGAGGCACGGTGCATGGTGCGCGAGTCATCCTTCACAGAAGAAATGAACTCCCACATCGCTACGCTGCGTCAACTCGCTTTCTTGGCCACTCTGAACTAATCGAGCCTACACTCATGCGGGTCATATTCATAAATTCTTGAACATAAATGATTTGGATCAAAGCAACTGGATATGACCGAACCTTTAACCAAAATGCTAGCTCCATCACTATACTTAAACGATTTAAAATATAATTTTCCCCTTAAGCTGGTAACGAAAATTCCTTTGATATAACTC
Source organism: Przewalskia tangutica (assembly GCA_029844215.1). Classification (NCBI taxonomy): domain Eukaryota; kingdom Viridiplantae; phylum Streptophyta; class Magnoliopsida; order Solanales; family Solanaceae; genus Przewalskia; species Przewalskia tangutica. Next base: position 101,501,526 of record CM056736.1, on the reverse strand, counting down.
TTCGTCGCGAGCAATATTTTATACACAAAATATTTCATGAAATGTGTGTACAAGTTCAGTGGGTAAATTTTGTACTTTATTAAGTCATTCCACGATATGCAAATTTTCAATCCAAGTCTCATATGACAGCTTTGAAAAATAGAATAAAAACCTGTTATTTTTAGTTAAATAGTGTAAATATTACATTGTTAGTATATATATCTTATATCCAAAAGGAAATTACGTGTAATTGTACTAAATTGATGTGTATATACTAATTAAACAATGTAACGTTTGAATTGTTATAGCTAGTTAATGGTTAAAACTAGCTAAATTGGTGTAAATGAAAAATGGAGGGAAAAATGAAGTTCAAAGTAAAGTTCCTTTTCAAAGGAGTTTTGTATCACATCGGTGGTAGAAAGAAAAAGTTATGTGCTTATATTAGAAAGCCCTTCATTTAGCTCTTAAAGGGTTGAGAAGAGTGACTCCCCTCGCGTCATCGTCGTCGCTCGGCTTGGCTTTGGATTTGGTTAAATGATCTAATTGATTGATAATTTTTTTGGACCAAATTTATTTAATTTCAAATCTTTATTTTCTGAATTTTTATTTATTTCCGCCGGAAAAAGATTAATTGGTAATTAATTTTCGCGGAATAAAAATTAAATTTCCCAAACGTTTTTTTCATTTTCCGAAAAGGCAAAGTGGCCTTTCGAAACAGTCACTAACCTTTTCGAACATGCACCTTCGAGGCTATATAAACTGAGACAATGTCTCATTTTTAATACACTGAAAATAATTTCCTTCATTGAATTTATGCATTCTCTTTCACAAATAAAACTATCGAGTCTTACTGTGGTTCGTTGCCAACTTTGAGTTCGTCGAAGTCGTCAGCGTTTGAAGTACCGCTATTCCTGCGACAGGTATATCCGTTTTATCCTGGGAGAAAGTAATCCATAACCTTGGGTACAGTGAGGGGATTAAATTCCTTAAGGACACAGTGATTTCTGTGGTCTCGAATATTTTTCTTACTTTCTGCATTATTCTTTTTTTTCAGTTTCTGGGTTTTTCCGTTTTCTGATTTTGAACACAGGCGTACTAACAAGCTTAAGAAATTTAGAATTATTTCTGTGTTCACTTGTTCTTGTTTAACGATTACAGAACATTGTCAGGAAAGAAAAGGAAAAAAAAATGTTTTCCCAGAAAATAAAAAAAGTGTTTTTCCAGAAAGTAAAAATAAAAAGGAAAGGAAACGTGTATGTTTGTTGTTTTGGTGTAACGAACTTGTATGTTGTTTGGAGACTAAAATCTTCGGATTTTCTACTCCGATTGAGATTAAAGTTTTCATAACTTTCTATTCATTTGGGTACTTGATTTGAAGATATAAAAACTTCATCAAGTATACAACATATAATTTACCGCATTTCGTTTTAAGTATTTTGATTCGGTTTGAAGAAATAAAATCTCACCGTTGTGTATTATATTTGTTGTTATCAAAATTGATTCGGTTTGAAGGAATAAAATCTTCACCGTTTATTAAATTTTTTTGTTGTTTCGCTTATGCGTAAAATGGGAGACATGACTCAGATATGAACGCATCACACACCACTTCGTGGTTGGTTCTACGAGCAATGATGCATCCTCCAATGATCGCACCAAAGACTGACTCGCGCAGGTTCGAAATTTCACCGTAATTGATTTCAAAAGATGGCAACAAAAGATGTTCTTTTATTTAACTACTTTAAGCCTCCAAAAGTTTATTAAGGAGGTCGTTCCAGTTTTGCCGGAATCAACACATGAGAATGAACGTTTTGTTGTAACTAAGGCATGGAAGCACTCAATTTTTTTGTGCAAGAATTATATTCTTAGCGGACTGGAGGATGATCTTTACAACGTCTATAGTAATGTGGGAACATCAAAAGAACTATGGGATGCGTTGGAAAATAAATATAAAACAGAAGATGCTGGATTAAAGAAATTCATTGTTGTCAAATTTCTGGACTACAAAATGGTAGATGGCAAGTCTATTGTTACTCAAGTTCAAGAGTTGCAGGTTATCATCCACGATCTCCTCGCTGAAGGTTTGGTGATTGGTGGGGCGTTTCAAGTTGCGGCAGTGATAGAAAAGTTACCTCCTTCATGGAAGGACTTCAAAAATTACTTGAAACACAAGCGAAAGGAGATGACACTGGAAGATCTCATCGTCCGGTTGAGAATCGAGGAAGATAATGCCTTGTTAATAAGTTCTGATTTACGCCAGAACTTGTGGGGGGAAGCCATTCTAACAGCTAGCCGAATACTCAATCGAGTGCCCCATAACAAAACAAAATCTATTCCATACGAAAAGTGGAAATGAAGGAAACCCAATTTGGGATACTTCAAAGTGTGGGGGTGTTTGGCCAAGGTGCAAGTTCCTAAACCCAAAAGGGTAAAAATAGGACCTAAAACCATTGATTGTGTTTTCATAAGATATGCCACAAATAGTAATGCATATCGATTTCTGGTTCCAAATCAGAAAATCCCGACATTCAAGTGAATACGGTAATTGAATCAGATAATGCTGACTTCTTTGGAACCATATATCCGTATAAAAAGGAATGTTAGTCGTCTAGCAAAGAATCTAAACGACCTCGGGAAGAAACAAAGGAAAATGTTCCTGATGAGGAAAATCCAAGACGCAACAAACGTCAAAGGATGTCTACTTCTTTTGGACCAGAATTTCTAACATTTTTGTTGGAAAATGAGCCTCGAACTTTCAACGAAACTATGTCTTCATCGGAAGCTCAGTATTGGAAAGAGGCAATCAATAGTGAGATAGAATTCATATTGAACAACCATACTTGATAATTGGTTGATCTTCCTCCAGGGAATAAACCTTTAGGTTTCAAATGAATTTTCAAGCGGAAAATGAAAGATGATGGTACTATTGATAAATATAAGGCAAGACTAGTTGTTAAAGGGTTTAGACAACGAGAAGGTCTTGATTACTTTGACACATACTCGCCGGTAACGAGGATTACATCTATTCGGGTGTTAATAGCATTAGCCGCCGTGTACGGTCTTGAAATCCATCAAATGGATGTGAAAACAGCCTTCTTAAATGGAGAGTTAGGAAGAAATTTATATGGAACAACCTGAAGGGTTTGTAGTTCTAGGGAAGAGAATAAGGTGTGTCGACTTGTTAAATCTCTTTACGGACTAAAACAAGCACCCAAACAGTGGCATACAAAATTTGACCATACAATGCTGTCAAATGGATTCAAGATAAATGAGTGTGATAAATGTGTCTACATTAAGAACACTCCAAACCTCGTCATTGTTTGTTTGTACGTGGATGATATGTTGATAATGAGTAACGACATTGCTAACATAAATGCTACTAAGCGCATGCTTGCTAGTAAGTTTGATATGAAAGACTTAGGAGTTGCCGATTTAATTCTGGGAATTAAAATCCATAAGACTCCTCAAGGTCTAGCATTGTCTCAATCTCATTATATTGAAAAGGTACTTGAAAAGTTCAAGTATTTGGACTTTAAAGTTGCAAAGACGCCAATTGATATGAACCTTGCTCTTGCAAAGAATATAGGTGAAAGTCATTCTCAATTGGATTATGCTAGAGTGTTGAAACGTTTGATGTATATCATGAACTGTACGCGACCTGATATTGCGTGTGCTATAAGTAAACTAAGTCGCTACACTAGTAATCCCAACCAAAATCATTGACTGGCAATGAAACGAGTTTTGGGGTATTTAAAACATACTCAAAACTTTGTTTTGCATTATAACAGTATCCCGCAGCTTATCAAGGATACATTGATGCAAATCGATCACGGTTCAATCGAAACTAAATCCACAAGTGGATATGTTTTTACCATAGGTGGAGGAGCAGTGTCTTGGAAGTCATCCAAACAGACATGTATCGCCCGCTCTACAATGGAATCTGAGTTCATAGTTTTAGACAAAGCCGGTGAAGAAGCTGAATGACTCAGGGATTTCTTAGAAGATATTCCATTTTGGCCCAAACCGTTGGCTCCTGTATGCATACATCATGAGCAGCTGCAAGCAGAGGGAAGAGCCGGGAGCGTTATGTACAACGGAAAATTTTGTCACATACGACGAATACATAATACCGTTAGATAACTACTCTCTAGTGGAATTATCATAATTGACTATGTTAAGTCAAGAGATAATGTGTCGGATCCACTAAATAAAGGCCTAACTAGAGAGGTAGTTGAAAGATCATCGATGGGAATGGGACTATGGCCGAGGACAAGTCATCGTGACGGTAACTCTACCTAGAAGACTGGAGATCACAAGATCTAGGTTCAAAGAGATCAAAGAAAGTCATTGATGGCGGTTCAACATTATCACAATAATATTTTGGTCCATTCTCATGATGAGACAATGTTCAGTACCAGGATAAAACATTACGGCTTTTTAATGGTTCCTAAGATTGGTACGGGGTATATCAAATAGTGTATCTACGGGATGCCACATTTAGGAATCACATATGTAAGTGTGAAGTGTAAGCCGCTTCAAGGAGAATTATGTAAGGCCAGTTCTCTACGCCCTTATGAACCAGGCAATGTTCATGGCTGAAACGAACAAAACAATGAGAATCAAAGACGGTTAAAGGGTTAATTGTGTGACATGTGGTTGTCTAGGTATACACCTAAGCTCGACGGTTCAAAGATATCAAATCTACTGATTGGCCGAGTATATTCGACATATGTTCACTACAGAAAGTTCAAAGAGAAATCTACTTATCCAGATGCGATTAATCCTTGCTTACGAATCACACAGTTTTTTGTCATGCATGTTTTTCATCATATAGTCATTCCCATTCATGTGGGGGAGCTAGTTAATGGTTAAATCTAGCTAAGTTGGTGTGAATGAGAAATAGAGGGAAAAATGAAATGAAAGGAAAATGAAGTTCAAAGCAAAGTTTCTTTTCAAAGGAGCTTTGTACCACATCGGTAGTAGAAAGGAAAAGTTATGTGCTTATATTAGAAATCACTTCCTCTAGCTCTTAAATGGTTGAGAAGAAGGACTCCCCTCGCGCCGTCGTCGCTCGGCTTCAGATTTGGATTTGGTCAAATGATCTTATTGATTGATAATCTTTTTGGACCAAGTGAAATATTTTTTTTATTTCCGCCGGAAAAGGATTAATTGGTAATTAATTTTCGCGGAATAAAAATTAAATTTCCCAAACATTTTTTTCATTTTTCGAAAAGGCAAAGTGACCTTTCGGAACAGTCACCAACCTTTTCGAACAGACACTTTCGAGACTATATAAACTGAGGCAATGTCTCATTTTTAATACACTGAAAATAATTTTCTTCATTGAAATTCTGCTTTCTCTTTCACAAATAAAACTATCGAGTCTTATTGTGATTCGTTGTCAACTTTGAGTTCGTCGAAGTCGTCGGCGTTTGAAGTACCGCTACTCCTGCGACAGGTATATCCGTTTTATCATGGGAGGAAGTAATCCATAACCTTAGATACAATGAGGAGATTAAATTTCTTAAGGACACATAGTGAATTCTGTGGTCTCAAATATTTTTCTTACTTTCTGTATTTTTTTTTCCAGTTTCTGATTTTTTCCGTTTTCTGATTTGAACACAGGCGGACTAACATGAATAACATTCTTTGTAGTTTCTATCATTAGTTCAAATCCTAAATACTTAAATAGAAAAATGGAAAGGACACGTAACCCCCGCCTTGTATTTGCCGAAATATGCGCATAAGACATCGTTTGTTTGATAGCCGCCAAACATACAAGATTTGAACATTAAACTAAAAGAAACTAGTCACTCCGTTCCTAAAAAAAATCGATCTAATTTGATTTGACACAAAATTTAAAAAATAAAATTAAAATATATAATCTTAAATAAACATTAGATATTTATGTGACTCTAAATCATCTCATAAATTTAAATTTTTTTACGAGAATATTTTTGAATAAAGAGGTAAAACTACAACCCACGGGCTACGGCTATGAGCCTATAACCATACATTTATGTACACGTCTCTTTAGACCTGTGACATTTTGTCATTGTTGTCTTCCTTCCCACTTTTTGCAGACGTCTCTCTTCCAAACACTGAACAACAGGTTGATAATTCGGGGTCCACTCTAAGAAGTTTTGTGTTATAGAAATATATGTAGGTGGATTTTTTTATTTAAACAACAAAATTGTAATACAGGAAGCATATACTAAACTTAATGATCAATGCATTATTTAGTACTTGCCATTTGTTTGTTTCCTTTTATTAAAAATGAGAGATATATGTACAATCTAAAATATTTACCATTAGCACGTTTTATCAAGATTTTAAAATTGGCTTATTTTAAAAAATGTATGTTGAAAATAAGTTTTAGAGAGTAGCAGTTTGTATTTGACTAATCAATTTGAAAAACACTTTTATCAATATTGGAATAATAACTTGTATTAGCTAAGCTATAGCCTTGATGACTTTGACAAAAGGACAATTTTGTTATATTACTTATTTTATGTGGGTATAGATAATTTTTGGATTGTCCCTCATTTAATAATGTGGTATAAAAGTATATAAAGAATAAAATATCAAATTATATCTGTATTAATTATTTTGCAAATAAAAACTAAATCAAACGAAGGATAAACTAATATTTTTTCTGTCCCAAAAAAATGACTCACTTTTCTTTTTAGTCCGTCCAAAAGAGAATGACATAATTTTTTATTTGATAATAATTTAACTTTAAACTTTACATTTTACTCAAAATGAGATAATTCATAACCATACAAATATTTTCGACTTATTTTAGACCATAAGATTAAAAAAAAAATCTTTTACTTCTTAAAGTAAAGTACGAATCAAATGAAAGTACGTCACATATTCGGAGATAGCGAGTACCGAGTTTATAACTTTATACCAAGATTATTTCCATTACCTTCCTCCCCAAAATCTCTCCTCCAAACACTGAACAACAGGTGGGTCCTAGGGGGGCCCACTGAAGAGAATTTAGAGATATATAAAAATACAGTGTGTGGTGTGTATCACACTCACACGGTCACACCTATACATAATACATGTAGTATGTAAAAAAAAAAAAAAAAAAAAACAACTACCTAACCAAAGCAAGCTGTAGCATCAAACTGTTTAAACAACACTTTGTAACTACTAACTACTAGTAGGAACAAAGAACAAACTTTGTTTATAGTTAGTTTTAAGGAGCTAAAGATCAAATTTTTATTTTCTTGGTTTAGGTCTACCAACTGGTTGTTACCGATTCAGACCCTTAACCATCAAACCCCCAATATTCTCCTCACCAAGATAAAAACAACTACCATCACAAATTTTTATTAAAGAATTTTTTCTTGAATTTTGAGCTGGTACTTTGAGACCCCACTTGAGAAAAAGTCTGGTATTATTGAAAGGAATATAATATTATTATTATTGTTGTGCTTTTTGTTTTCATGTAATTTCAAGAAATGGAAGGTTGGAATTGATTATTCTTTGTTTTTTTCTTGTTTTTTCATGATTGTTTGTTTTTTGAATATTTTTATGGTTGGTGTGATTGTTCAATGATAAGGAGGGGTTGTTGTGTTTAGGATCTTTAGGAGGATCAGTTTTTGTCTCCATATTGGGTCAATTGGGAAGTTTTGTTTTCAATCACTCTCTTTGCCCCTCAGTTGAAAGCACAAATATTAGTTCTTTTTTCCTCAGGTAAATTGCCCTATCCTTTTTCATTTCTATATTTTATTAGTACTTGTGCAATTAAATAATGTTTTCATTCATCATGTTCTTTTCTTGGTTATGTTGGCTTCAATTTTATTGCCTCAAGTCTCTGATGGTGATGATGATCAGAGGCGGAGCTAGTATTTGAGTTTATGCGTTCTTAATTATAGAAAACTCAACTTACTGGTTCTTGATAAATTATTTATACATATTAAGTGGAATTTTAGGGTTCTGTAGAACCTGTAGCCGAAGTTGTAGCTTTGCCCCTGATGATAATGATAGAATTCGATTCTGTTGGTTTTTAATATGGTGGAATTCCTATAGCTACTGCAGCTGTAGTTGTGTTTGATCATATCATTTTCTTCTTCTTCTTCTTCTTTATGATAATCTGATGGAAAAGAAAGACTTCATTTTGATGATTCTCTGTCTAAAGTCATTTGATGATACTGCCTCTTTGAAATTTGGTTTCTTTTCTATGGGGAACATGTTTTGCTGAATCCTGTTTTGTTCTTCATTGACAGCTCCTAAAGAATTTCTTCCAAAACTCTGCTAATCATTTGTAGTTGAAGCGAGTTGGAAGCTGTGATTCTTGAGACATAATAGGGGATATATAGACAATGTCTGCTTATTATTCAAATATGTCCAATCAAAGAGATGTCTTGCCAATGTCTTTTTTGCCGGATCAGAAATTTGCTTCTTATCAGTCAACTGGTCTTTCTGATAGTCCGGTTCATCTAAACCAGCATTCTTCTTCAGTCTCATACTCGGAGTTGCCTGGTCAGAACAACTATGGTGAAGTTCAAACAATGAGAGGCAAAGATGAGATGTTATTCATTCCACCAACCAATGAATCAGGAGGTATGCAACCAATTGGTAACTTTTTGGAGAATTCGGTTATGATGGATCCCCGTTCGTTTCCAATAAAACAACTTCTTGTGCCTAACGGTGAACAAAGCCTTCAAAATCAAGGATTATCTCTTAGTTTGGGTACGCAAGTTCCTCCTTCGCTTCATGTGTATTCATATCAAGATGACTATACGAATTCGGGTCTATCTTCTCTGGTGGGTACCCATGTTTTGCACTCAGAGGAAAACAAAGAATCTAAAGTTTCCGAGTACTTGTCATTTGATCTAGCTGGAGGAACTAGAGCTGCAAATAATCCCCTTAGAGATTTGAATTCTGGTGCACGTCCGCATGTAGGATCAGGAGCTGCAGTAGCCATTTACAATTCCAAATATCTAAAGTCTGCTCAAGATTTACTCGATGAAGTAGTTAATGTTCATGAAGCTCTAAAACAATCAGATAAACTACGTAACTTCAATTTACTCAGCCAAGATCACTCAGAAGAAGATGATCTCAAATCTAGTAGTTCAGCTATTGGTATATCTGGTGATCAGAATAATTCAACTAAAGGTGAACTTTCACCTACAGAGAGATATGATCTTGAGAGCAAGATGAGCAAGCTCTTTTCCATGTTGGACGAGGTAAAGCTAGATTTCTCCTGTCTCATCTTAAGGGATACTTTTTTCTAAGGCAGGATAAGTTTCTTGCTTGTAATGTCTTTAGATACATGTTATAGCAGTAGATTTGTTAGCCAGGTTTGGCCCTCTTGTGTTGACACTTTATTGCTATTGCCTAGACCGAATGTTTTCAGCATTATTTTCCAACATACTTTTGTGCTTTGCAAGTCTTTTTTTAACATTAGCTGGTCCCCTCCCAGAGTGACAAGCATGAAATAACTCTACTGGAAATACTCTTCGAAAGAATTAAAGCTCCAATTAATGTTTATTCTGTTAAGAAGATTTCTTTTCTGTATTTTTACTTAAAAAACCGGGAGAAGAAATTTTGAGAATTGAAATATTTCTATCCCAATCTTGAAATCATACACAGATTTTGTTTCAAAGTCTCTCTTTGTTGTGCTACTTGTATGCTTGTTATATGAATTCCTAGCACATTCTTGGACTAATTCAGTTTCCACCTGACTTCTATCTTTTGAATTGTGATGATATTTTTGTTGTAGGTGGATAGGAGATACAAAGAATATTACCAGCAGATGCAAGTAGTGGTATCTTCATTTGAGATGGTTGCTGGACTTGGTGCAGCTAAACCATACACATCACTTGCCCTTAAGACCATATCCCGCCAGTTCCGCTGCTTAAGCGATGCAATCAAGAAGCATATTCAAGTTACTCGTCGAATCTTGGGAGAGCAGGGTGATAGTCAAGGGGAAAGGTTATATCGTCTCCGTTACGTGGACCAGCAATTGAGGCAGCAAAGGTCCCTTCAGCAATTTGGTATGATGCGCCAGCCTTGGAGGCCACAGAGGGGCCTTCCAGAGACTGCTGTTTCAGTCCTTCGTGCTTGGCTTTTCGAACATTTCCTCCATCCGTATGTCTCTCTCTCTCTTTTATTCTTCTCGACTGACTTGTCATCTGTACCACCTAGGACCAGTTAACATGCATTCTGATTCATTTTAGTCTTGTTGTTTCTTCAGCTACCCAAAAGATTCCGAGAAAATCATGCTGGCAAGGCAGACAGGTTTAACGAGAAGTCAGGTATACTATTCCATGGCCATTCAACTTAGCACTGTTCTTTTGCATGGCACTGACGAATCTATTATTGATTTAGGAACAAAGAATTGTTCCAATTACACTATATAAAGATTTCAGACAAACTATCTCCATGCCAGTATTAAACTTAGCTTATAGTCTGTTTGTCCAAGCTTTTTGGAAGCTAAAAGTTCTTATTTTAGAAAATTGAGGTGTTTGGTCAAGTTTTTAGGGAAAAAATAAGTATTTTTGTCGACTGTTTTTCAGAAGCTAAAAAAGCAGTTTTTCCCGGAAGTACTTTTGGATCAATGGCCAAGCACAAAGTACCGCTCTAATATTGACAAAAGTGTTTTTCAAATTGATTAGCCAAACAAAACACTTACGACAAAAAACTCTTTTCAAAATAAGCAGATTTAGGAACTTGGCCAAACAGGCTATTAGTTTCAATAGACGTCTTAGTGCTCAAGTTAATAGTCAGCTATCCAACTAATGAAACTCGTGGTTGAGTCAGGTGGCAAACTGGTTCATAAATGCTCGAGTGCGCCTTTGGAAGCCCATGATTGAAGATATGTACAAGGAGGAGTTTGGTGTTGTGGCAGAATCAGGATCAGGAGCTTCGCCAGGAGTACCGGTTGACTCCAAAGAAAAGTCAATAGCTGAAAGCACAGGAGAAGAGATTCCGGAAAGCACAGGAGAAGAGTCAAGTACTGTTGTTACTAATGTACAAAATAATTCATTTACAACTAAAATTAGCTTTCAAGACGGTGCTTATGAACACGAGAAGAATTGTGGATCAAGTAAGTTGCAGAGCGAACAAATTCCCATTACTCACGCCTTTGGTCCTAAACCGACTAGTGATGGAAGCATCATTGGTGCTGTCAATATATATCATCCTTCCATGTTAGGTGATATAATGGGCAATCAAGTATCACTCGCGCTGCGTTTACAAAACAGTCAAATGGACCAGCAGCCAATGTCTGGTAGGCCACAGTTAAGAGAGGACGAGAAGACGGATTCTACTGTGGACATTGGCAAAGGAGAGTATTACTATATCGATCCAGTAAACCAGCAAGAAAGGTTTTCAGGCACTCATCTGCTATCTGATTTTGTAGTGTAAAAAATGGTTTCTTGCATATATTGGTTATAAGACCTTTTTGCCACTTATCGTGTCGATGAGAAGTGGGTTACCAAATATGTAAATATACTACTGGATAATCCATCTGTATAATAGTGAGGAGATTGTGAATGTTAGTCTAGAGTTAGGATCCTCCATTGATATACATATATTGTAATTTTGTGTTTGAATATGAGAATAAAGCTTGCAGAGAATTTAAAGTTGTAAGTTTATGTTCACTCTTTACAGCTAGCTTATAGAACCTTGAACATCGATTACATCATTTTTCTAAAAGTTCTCTAGCAAGGGTAGATCAAGAAAAGTTTTTCCTCATGATCAGTCCGAAGTGTTGCCTGCCCGGTTTTCTTAGAGATCAAATACATCACGAGGCGGTCAATATCATCATTAATTCGAGAAACACGCTGCTTCAGCCCTTGAATCAAGTAGAATAACCGGTTCTCTCTTCAGTATTCGTGTATCAAGCACGCATTGACCAGTTTAATTTCTGCGTATGCTCTATATTTATAAAAGAAACCCTCGGGTTATAACCGTCCAAACGATCCCACTACATTAGGACCCTTTCGACGTTGCACAAAAGTCATAACTTTACGTTCAACTAGCACTAAAAAGGCTACTGTCACGCCCAACTATCAGAATCTGAAAAGATCAGTTACCAGATCCACTACTCGGACACAAGAGTCATAGATACTTGGAGTTGATTTTTCTCATATTTGTTTTGTGATTGCACTTTTTATTTTCTATATTCAGAGTTTGTCCAGGTTTTGATGATTTCTTTGATGAGGGAAAGTCCCGAAGGCGAAACCCCCCCACCTGTACCAGAGGTCTCTTAGCCAGGTGAGATGTAAATAGAGGGATATGCGCGAGTGGTAGCCTTGCAAAGGAGATGACCAACGAGACACGAACCCAACAACAACCCTTGCAATATTATTTCAGCAAAGTATTATGATTATTATCACCCCACGGGTTCAAATCCGCGACGTCAGGGTGGTTGTATCCAATCACCTTGCTACTTACCAACTCGCCTGTGCCCACAGAGGTTTTGATGATTTCTAGTAGATTGTGGAGGCATGAGCTCTGAGTGTCAAGATTGATAGTTAAGATTGACAACCTTTAATGCCCTTTGCTTCCTGTAACACTAGATTTATATCTGTACACTACTACTCTCTAGCACTCATATTTTAGTGGTGTTAATTTTTGTCACTCTATCTTTATTGTGTAACTTGCCATTATGATTCAAAGGGTAAACTAAAAAGTGAATCTTTTTTATGATGTTAATATTCACCAAAGAAGATACAAGGAAAGCAGAACTTTCTGCTGATCAGATTTGTGACAGGCACTTCAATTAGTGAGTGGGCCTTTAGTAGGTTTCTAGCAACCAGCACACTTAAGGAATGGGAGAGTGACAACTGGAAGGGGCAATAGAACAAGATAGTAATCAATTAATCATTATACCACAATCAGAGCTAACCAAACTCCTTGCTCAAAACAAGTGACGGAGCCAGAATTTTTAAAGTGATTCAAAAAATTCGAATGTGTGACTTAAATCATTTTTATTACCTTCACCACTATAACGGGATTCAAAAACTAATAAATATACAAAAACAATTATTTTTGCCCTATTTGCGCTATACATTTTTCAATAAACGGAATTGAATTGAACCCCTTCCTTGATGTACACCATACCAAAAAATAATTTACTCACTTATCCATACAAAATCTCAACCAAATCTTCAAAAAACTATTAAGAGGTCTTAAACCTATTTATTAAGATTTGTAAATTATTGTTGAGACAGGCTAGATTTTCTAATATATAGATCATCAAATGGGACAAAGAAAAATAACGGACTTACAAAAATCGAGTTAAAGTTGAAAAGTGAAATCGTCAAAAATAGGAAAACGGAATGAATGTAAGTAGAGGAGGGCCGGGAAAAACCAAAACTCAACCAAATCTTCAAATTTATTAATGGGAGAATAAAATTTACAAGTAATTTATTCACTTATCTATACAATCTCAACTAGGCCTGGCCAGTGGGCCGGCGCGGCCCGGTCCCGACCTGACCCGGTCCCGAATAATAATAATAATAAAAACAATAACGGTAACGGGCCCCTAAGTTATTATATTTACACTTTAATCCAATTTCTCAACTATAAATACCTCATTTTATCTTCTTATTTCTCACAAATCTTCCTACAATCCATTATCTCTCTAATCTCTCAATCAATCAATCTCTATACAACATTGTCTACTACATATTCAATCTATTTATTAATTTGGAATTGAGAGTGAAGTTGACAACTAGCTTGAGGATTATCTATCGAGCAAAGTTTCAATTTTTAACCTCTCGATTACACGTCGACTCTACGTCGGCATTTGATAAATTCGTTCTCTCATTAAATTATTATTTTGTCTATACTTCATTTAGCACATTTAATTTCATTATCTTTAACTATTTATTACCATAATCAAAATGAGAAGAGCAAAAAGTGTTTTGGGCATAGGTAAGGAGGTAAGACTCCGGCTTCTTCTAGTAGGGCGGGTAACAAGGGCAAGGACACTTCTTCTAGTATTCCTAGTCCTACTCCTAGACAAGATGATTTTATTGATCCTGAACAGTTTCCTGAAATACCATATGATCTTGACGACCATGTGTTTTCTCAAAATGAAGAAGACTTTGATTTAGATGTCACTCTAGATGATAATATATCCACTAATGTAGATGATGATACACCCACTAGCGAAATGCCTCTTATTCCCCCAGTATGAGACGAGATCCGGCAAAACGACCATTAAAATCAGTTGTATGGAATTTTTTTACAGGACGTACTGAATCAAATAGCTATATGTAAAACTTGTAAAACTGTTTATACTTTTAAAACTGGACAAGGTCATGGTGGGACGGGGGGTTTAGCAAGACACCTATTGCAAAAACGCATTGCCTTGCATGCCCAATACATTATTAAAAAAGATGTGAGCAAGCGCCCTCTCAATCGGGACAAGGTTCACATACTGTCCCGGACAAAGTACAGGATCAAATTAACCCTATGACGGGGGAGTTGTATGCCCTAAATACGATAAACATAAAGATAGGGAAGCACTAGCAAAATTAGTTGCGAGCGAAACCGGAGACATCAATCGCTTCTGAAAGCGCTTTTTCTGCCGGCATATTTCAAATAGGATAGCACAGACACTCATTAGTTGGAGACAACTAGAAGATGACGATACTATTCAGAGATTGGATCTGGCGGAGGCGAAGAAGGTCTGATCGACGAGATTAACGAAGAAGAAGACGAAAACTACAACGACATCTTATCTGAAGGCATGAGTAGCGACGTGGAACAATTTGACCAACAAATACCAATTCCAACCGAAGAACCACACGAAATTATAAAGAAACTAGAAAAATATTTTCAAATTGGAAATTTTAGTATTTTTTTCTATGTCTTTTGCAAATTTTTTCAATAACAGTACACTACAATGTTGTAATTATAAATCTTGTATATTTCAATGAAATAATTAATAATATAATAGGTACAAAAATAGCTTTGGGATGTTTTTTTTTACACACTCGTCTTTGTTCAATTATTTAGTTTATAAATATATATGACTATATGTTAGCATTTTTAATTTAGTGGAAAATTTTAAAAAAAAACTTGTCCCGCCCGATCCGTCCCGACCCCGTTCCGACCCGCCCTGACCCACTGCCCACCGATACCGGTACTGGGACGGGACACGGTATCGTCCCGCTCGTACCGGTCCCTGCCCGACCCCGCCCATCCCGATCCCACTGGGCCCGGCCCATGGCCAGCCCTAATCTCAACCAAATCTTATTAAAAAAAAGAAGCAAACAAAAAAAGAAAATAAAGAGAAAGTTACACTTTCCATTGGAAGGATTGTGCATGCAGTGTCCTTTCAACATCTCTATGTAAGATAAACAACATCAAAACAGGAAAAAGAAGTTAGATATTCCAATATATATTTTCACAGATTCACAAGCAGACAATCTTAAGACTGGGAGTGTGCAAAAGACACCTTACTTTTTCCTTATCTTTTTCTCTCTTATATGACAAATCTATTCAGCACAAAACTGCCAAGTATCATCCAAATCTATACCCCTCTGAAGTGTGCTTTTTGAGTGTCTCAAAGAAATGCTGCAGTATGCACCAAAGCTGAAGAGTCAAGTACTTTTGCTTGTTTCTTTTTACTTGCCAAGGGAAAAAGGAGAAAACAATAAGTAGGGGGGACCATAAATTTCATGTCATTTTCAGCATTTTCTGCTTGGCTAGTTAAATAATTTTGCTTATTTTTTATGAGTCTATAGTACTTTAGGTTCTATAGCTTTCAGCTGCTAGTAGTGTATAGGGTATGCTAAACTTCAGAAACAGAAAAAAAAGAGTGCATGCAGGGGAATCTTTGCTTTCTTCATTCAATGAAGTCTCTTAAATCCTAAGCATGTCATGTTTGTATTATTCATAAACTAGTCTTTTTTCTTTCTAGACCAATAACTTCTTTAAGTTTACGCTTATTACTGTCAGGGGCTAGCTGAACAATACATGTTATATATTATAAGTACTTAAAGGTCTTTCTCATGCTAATTGTTCTCCCTTTTGGATCTTTTTTTGTTGGTTAGTCATTTGTTCATGAATCTTTATGTTGCAATGCATAGGTTCATAGTGTTCAACATTTCTTGATAAGTGATTTTGTGAACTCTATAGAAAAAATGGTTTCAAAAGATTCACCCCCGCCTTCACACTCAAGCATTTTACACCAATTCATAAACTCAGACTCCATCACTAGCCAAATTGCAAGCCAACAATTTGACATATATCAATCTGGTCTAAGTAGTAATACTAATACTACTTATCAGACTCGTGGTGTATTTGTTAATCCTCCTAATCATTTTACAACTGATAATTCTGATGTTAACCACAGTAGACATTTGATGGATCTTCTTGGAGCTTCACATGATGCTGCTAACCAACAACAACAATCACAAAGACTCTCACTTTCTTTAGGTTCTCATTCACTTGTTTCTTCATTAGCCTGCAGAGAAAGATCTTTTACTCATTCTAGATATATGAGACAAGAAATTGATCATAGGAACAATGAGTTTTCTTTCTCTGCAGCTGCAATGAACCAATCTTTTTCCAGTGTTTGTGGAACTGAATCTTTTGTTTCTGGCATTGGTAACTCAAAATACTTGAAACCAGCTCAATCCCTCCTGGAAGAATTGGTTTGTATTGGTGGCAAGCCTATTGACTTGAGTAATGAGAAATTTATCAGGCGATTATCGCGCAATAGCAAGAAAGGATCTTTAAGCCTTCACGCTAAGCTGAAATCAGAGATCCCAAGTAATGAATTGTTCAATGAAAGGCATGAACTTTATGTTAAAATCATGAAGCTCATAGCCTTGTTGGAGGAGGTAAGCAAAAATAAGTCTTGTTTTTCATTTTTTGGCCCGTTGGCAGAAATTATGGGCTCTATCCAAAATATACAAAATATATAAATGATTATGTATATTGTATGTACATTTTCTGTATACAATATGTATATTGTATGTCTATTTATATTAGTATACAAAACCTATACATTTGCTTGCTATTATTCTTTTTCCCGCATTCTTGATTATTTCATCTCAGTCTAAAAGTTTTAAGTTGTTAAAAGACTGTCAAATTTTCAGGTGGAAAGAAGATATGAACAATATTATCAACATATCGAAGAAGCTACTTCAACATTTGAGGCGATAGCAGGATTTGGATCAGGGAAGCCTTACACAGCACTTGCACTTCAAGTCATGTCTAGACATTTTTGCTGTTTAAGAGATTCCATCATATCTCAAATGAATGTGATTAGGCAAAAAATGCCACGAGACGTGCCGAAAATTAGCAGTGGCCTGTCACACTTGAGTCTTTTTGAGAAAGAGACTTTGCAGAACAGAATCTCTCTTCAGCAACTTGGAATCATCCAAGGTAATCGACAAGCTTTGCGACCAATTAGAGGATTGCCAGAGACATCGGTGGCAATTCTTCGTTCTTGGCTATTCGAACACTTCCTCCATCCGTATGTAACTTTGATCATCTCATATAAAAGCTTAATTTGTATGTTTGAAATATTTATAACTTGTATTCAATTAGTAAATGATTACTGAAAGTCTGTCTTTCTAGCAGTTATCCAAATGACTACGAAAAGCTTATGTTATCATCTCAGACAGGCTTATCAAAAAATCAAGTAATGTTTCTCTTTACACCTTTGTGAACATATAGTTTAACACAGCATTTTGAATAGCCAAATATTTGTAATTTAACTTGGTTTTGTGATGATATATTTTAAGGTTTCCAACTGGTTTATTAACGCTCGAGTTAGGCTGTGGAAGCCCATGATTGAAGAAATGTATAAGGAAGAATTTGCAGAATCTTCAGTTGAATCAGATCCATTGTTATTAAGCAGAGAAGGTGTTACAGATTCTGCAGATGACTGAAGTAAGCATGCAAACTCTCAAGCTCAAAAAATAAAGTTTTACTTTAAGTTAAACTTCAGTGTCATCTTTTAATAATGGGGCGGGATTGGTCATCTTCTAGCTGCTAGAACTATTGTGATGCAATATACGCTTCAAAAGCAGTGGCGGAACCAAAAATTTATACTAGGGGATTTAAAAAAGTTCCATATGTCACAGTTGTAATATGTTCTGAACACATGACCTAAAACAATTTTGAACCCCTTTTACTACTATACTTGAATTTTTCTTCACGTCGAGGGATTCAAAAACTGACATAGAACCAAGAAAGATCATTTTTACTCTATCAGTGTAATTTTCTAATAAAGAGGGTTCAACTTACACTATTTAGGTCCATAAAGACGAAATTGTCCGTCTGAACTATATCTTTCAATAGGGGCCTTTAGTCTTTTGATTAGAGTCACGAGTCTGTTGATAGTCGTGATTGTTATCATAGTCAACAAGTTTGTTCCTTTAACTGATTGGATTTTTCTTTCTCTTGTGATCTTAGGAGATGAAGGAGAAAAATGAGGTATATATTTTATGTAATAATACTATGCTTTTACAGTTGGGATTCATTGAAGGAGTGGACTGTGGGAGAGAAGTTGAAGAAGTACAAGGTGGCAGTTGGAGACATTAGAAAAACAAAATGTTAGCCTGAAATGGGAGGCATTCTTGTACTTTAGCATTTGATGTTACGAAATAGTAATAGTATAGAGTCTGAAAATTGTAATGTTTTTTACGAAATTGTCGGAAAGACCCTCGGCTCAAGACAAAACATAAGCGCAAACAAAGCAAGAGAAACGGTTAGATCCGGACAAAAAATTTAGAGCAGTATGAAAATGAAGGTAGCAAAAGTATGTAAATAAGATAAACAAAGTATACTAAAGAACACATATCATCAGAAATCAAACGACATGGGGGCTATAAAGCAATATCGTGCCTACTAGTATGATAGGCTAAGCAGACCTACAATAATAATACTATAACTACCAGTTTGTAAGCGTAAATAGGACTACGCTCAATAACCTACTACACTTCTATCCTAATCTGTGTCCTCAACAACCCATATCTAAAGTCATGTCCTCAGTAAGTTGCACATGCGTCATACCCGTCTAATTACCTCTTGTGAAGCCCCAAATTAGTGTTACAATAACAATAAACATTATTGTGTCTATGTGATTATGTTACGACCTTATTCACATTCGAGGACGAATGTTGCTTAAGGAGGAGAGAATGTGAAATCCGGAAAAAATATATATATATATATATAGTTGTGGTTGGATTAATAAAAATATATATATATAAGAAAACAAAGAATAAATTGCATGAGATAGAGTTAGTGTTAAAGTTGGATAAATAGATAGATGAAATGAAAAAAAGAAAACAAAAAAAGAAAAAACAAAAGAAAAACAAAAGAAAAAAAAAAAAGAAGAAGAATTTCAGCATGCACGTAAGTCCCTTCCCTTTACCCCTTCCCCCCTCTTTTCATTTCCCCTCCAACTCTTGTCATTTCACCTCTCATAGTTTATAGAAAACTCTCCACTTATACATTGTATTTACACACAAACAAAGTACATAACATAAAGGTTAGAAAATCAGAAAAAAACATGTGAAAAGAAGAGGAAAAAAATACCAAGAGGGCAAGAAGAACAAGAATCAAAATACTAGAGAGTAAGGATAATTTTAGCAACAACACAACAATAATCTTCACACTTACAAGGTGAGTTTTCTCACTCAGAAATTCTTGGTAACATCCTTTATTTTTAGTTCAATACATGTTAGAATAAGAATTGAGTGTTGAAAAGAAATATTGAACTTTTGATTGTTTAGACGACTAGTTGCGTCATGAACTTTACGAACTTTTCTCACTGAGTTATAATTGTTAGAATTTGATGAAATTCGGAGGAATTGTACACCTCTCTAATATGATCATATAGAACCAAAAATAAGGTAAAATGGACATACGGTTTGAAAGTTATCATAGTTCAAAGTTCCTGCCTTAGATTTGGTCGAAATTCGGAAAGACATAATTACGGACTGTTTTTATTGAGTTTTACTTATTAGAATTATATGAAAATTTACATGGTTGTAAATCTCTATGTTACGGACAGATATAGATAAATAGTTATTAAAACGGACTTACGAGTTGAGAGTTATTGTAGTTTGAAGTTGCTGCCTCGGATTCATCGGAATCCAGAAGGGCAGGACGTGGAAACGTAAAACTGTACTAATCTGTGGGGAATATGAAAATTGTTGCTAAATGAAAGTTCTAGATCTCTCTGTTTTGAACATTTTGAGACCTTACGGGGGTCTATCCGACTTACGGATTGAGAGTTATCGCTGTTTAAAGTTTCTGCCTCGGATCTATCGAGATCCAGGAAGGGCAGCGAATAAAAGTGTAAAACTGTACCAAATGGTACAGAATATGAAAGGATGGTTCACATATAGACGTGTAGCTCTCTGTTCTCGTCGTTTTGAGATTTTATGGGGCTTGAACGGGTTTACAGATTAGGAGTTATGACTATTCTAAGATTGGGTTCTGTTTAATAAAAATTCTGCCGAAACAAATCTCATATGGCTGTTTTGAGGATAAATTTGTGTTAGTTACCCAAAGTAGTTTTAAATGAAATTTGGTACAGTGAAAGATCCCCGTCTTACCTTAGTTTCCGCTTGAGAAACACCTTAGTTGGAGTTATGGTTAAAAAGTTATAATCGTTACAAGTATGAATGACATAATGTTGGGAAAGAGAATATTATTTATTCGATCTTCTGAAAAATATGAAAAGTGAATACGTGTTCACATAAATATATAAATATAAACATAATGGATCGGGTTGCCGCAACAAAACGTAAAGTGAATACGTGTTCACAAATACGTAAATATAATGGGTCGGGTTGCACGCCGCAACAAAACGTAAAGTGAATACGCGTTCACAAATACGTAAATATAATGGGTCGGGTTGCACGCCGCAACAAAACGTAAAGTGAATACGCGTTCACAAATACGTAAATATAATGGGTCGGGTTGCACGCCGCAACAAAACGTAAAGTGAATACGTGTTCACAAATACGTAAATATAATGGGTCGGGTTGCACGCCGCAACAAAACGTAAAGTGAATACGCGTTCACAAAGACATAAATATAATGGGTCGGGTTGCACGCCGCAACAAAACGTAAAGTGAATACGCGTTCACGAATACGTAAACATAATGGATCGGGTTGCACGCCGCAACAAAACGTAAAGTGAATACGAGTTCACAAATACGTAAATATAATGGACCGGGTTGCACGCCGCAACAAATATGAAAGATGAATACATGTTCACCTATATATAAATATGAAAAGTGAATATGTGTTCACAAATATATAAATGTAATAAACATGTGGAAATGCAGGGGAATGTCTTAACGTATAATACGAGATAAAATGAAGTGTTAGTTAAACCGAGAATTTCCTATGAGGAGTTGTTGCATATTTAAAAATGTTGTAACCTGATATGTTTTTTCAATATGCTTATTACGTTATAATGTGATTGCGCTTGGAATATTGTGGTGTTACTTTGAATTGCAGGGTAAGGTTCTCACTCGGCCCGGATGGTAGAAGTGACTCTTTATTTAACATGTTTCAGAAAGCGTGATAGAGGAAAGGCTCCACGCGAGGCTAGCGATCGTCCATGACCTCTTGTCATACCAAGTCCATTGTTTCGGGCTTGGTACTCGTCAGGTTCAGAATGTCAGTCCCAATGTCTCGGGAAATGCCCGTGTGGAAGGGTCTCCCCTCCAACATAGAATAATATTTGTCAGTATGTCTATGTAGAAACAATATTTGCACGAGCATGGGCTCGCGTTATATTTTTAATAAAGTCATAAACAAATTTCTTTATTGTTATTTTTATTAATAGCTCCGTATTTGAATATAAGTTTAAATTTCTAAATAAAGAGAATTAAATGGTGCTCCTGGTGGAAAATAATTGTCCAGGTGCCATCACGCCCTAAGTAAAGACTTAGGAAAATTTGGGGCGTGACACCTCTCCCCAATACTTCTTCGGCCTACTTCTACCTCTCTTGAACCCGTCCATAGCCAACCTCTCACACTCTTGCACTGGACATTTGTGTCTCTTCTCTGCACATGCCTGAACCATCTCAACCTCATTTTCCGCATCTTATCCTCCACCGAGGCCACTCCCACTCTGTCGCGGATATCCTCATTTCTAATCATATCCCTCCTTGTATGCCCACACATCCATCTCAACATCTTCATTTCCGCAACTTCATATTTTGGATGTGCGAAGTCTTGACTGGTCAACATTCCACCTCATACAACATAGTCGGTCTAACCATCACCCTATAGAACTTATCTTTAAGTTTTGGTGGCACATTTTTATCGCACAAGACTCCATATGCGAGCCTTCATTTCATCCACCATGCCCCAATACGATGTGTGACATCGTCATCAAGCTCTCCATTCTCTTGGATAATAGACCCGAGGACTTGAAACTTCCTTTCTTTGGAATGACCTGAGCACCAAGCCTCACCTCCACTCTTGTCTCATGGTCACTCCCGTTACTGAACTTGCACTCCAAGTATTATGTCTTGGTCTTACTCAACCTGAACCCTTTAGACTCTAGAGTTTGTCTCCAAATCTCCAGCTTAGCGTTCACTCCGCTGCGGGTTTCATCAATCAGGACTATGTCGTCTGCGAATAACATACACCATGGCACCTCCTATTGGATTTGTCGCGTCAATCTATCCATCACCAAGACAAATAAGAATGGGCTAAGCACTGATCTCTGGTGTAGCCCCATCAACACTGAAAAGTGCTCCGAATCTCATCCTACTCTCAGTATTCTGATCTTGGCTACATCATACATATCCTTGTTCACCCTGGTGTACGTCATAGGTACACACCTCTAACCTCCAAACATCTCCATAGATCCTCCCTAGGGACTTATGAGTCAACTTTTATATTTAAAATTTTTAAAATTATGATTTGAAATTCCAAATCATATTTTTTTGGATGATTTGAATTTCATCTCATAATCATGAGATGAAATCGCATGTCTAAACGCCTACAAATCATCTTTTTTTCTCCTTTTGTTTTTTACAGATTAGTTATAGTATTATTTTAGTGGAAATCATGTTTCCCCTCCATTTCAAAGTAATTATGCTGCATGGTAAAAGCGTGTACTTACTCCATTTTATTGATGGTTTGGTCCTCCGACTTTCATTTATTACTGGAATAGAATTCTTTAATCTTTTCTCATTTAGAAATATTTATGCAAAATTAAGAGGTATCATTTGTGCTCCCCGTAAAGTTGAAGGGATAAATTTAAAAATTTCTCGTGATAAAATAGACAAATGGCAACTAACGATAACGAACAATAATTGTTAAATTCTAAACAGGAGAAGAAATCAGATAAGGAAACAGTGGAAGAGAAGTGAAGACAGGAGAAGAGAAGACGGAGAGAAGCTGAGAAAGTCGCAGACGAGAGGACAATATTTTTGGGAGCCCAAACTGGCTCTTCTGTATTTTCTATTAAGAATACTACAAGTAAAATATACAATGCTCTATTTATAATAACTATCTAAACTTGCAAATATGACCTTGCAGAAATAACCACTTACTAACATACCACTTACTAACATTGTGTATGTATACTAATGGTATATCTATGTATATCTCAACACGCCCCCTCAAGCTAGGCACTGAAAACAAAGGTTTCAGTCCTAGCTTGGAAGCAATAGCTGCAATGCCAGTAGAAATGGCTAAAACAATTTCATGAATAGCATCCCAGCAGCCACACCAGCAGAATGCATGTAACGCCCCATTTCGACCGGAGCCGGAAACGGGATTACCGCTACGCATGGTTGGATTCCTAAATGCATTTTAAGGGAGTCGCCACCTAATTATTATAGTGAATTAGGACACTAAAAGTGTAGCATAAAATACTACGAATGATCTCCATTTTAAAGGTCTGCGAAAGCTATGTGAGATTCTAGGTAAGGGTTCTTTATTATCCTAAAGGGAAGGGTTTAGGCATCCTAAAGGATCCGCTAACTTGCGGTTGTCCGTTCAAACTTAGGGTTAATTACTATATGTAAAAATGCATGTTTTGGGAAAGCATAAAATTTAAGAAAAGATGTTGCAGATATTTATTTGAAAGATGTATGCATATATTTGATAAAATTGCATGAGGTTTATTAAAAATGCACAAAAATGGTTTATTGGGAATTTATATGTTGCATGTAAAAATTAATCTTTTTATGAAAATACCTATTTGAATAACTTGATTTAAAAATGGGTTTTGCACTTGATAATAAAGAGGATTTTTATTGCAAAAATTGATTATTTTTTAGGAGTTTAATGAAAATTGAAATCATATTATTTTGTAATGCTCATGATGCATAAGAAAATAACTAAATTGTTTTGAGAGCTTAGACACGCATAACGAGCCTAAAATGAGCTAGCGTTGGGTTTCCGATTTTAGAACTACCCCTTTCTAAGTTATTAATCCTAAGTCTACCTATTCTAAACAAATTATAGAAGTGCAATAAATTAAATTACATCAAAGTAAATGGCGGAATTAAGGAATAGTAATAAAGAGCGACTCAGGACAGATTGACATCGTCAACCATGCCCGTTTGTTTCGAAAATCCTGAGGCGGAAGAATGCAAGGAACACGGGAGCGGGTCTTCGTTTGACGAGAGTGAGGATAAGTCTCATAACGGGACTCTTCGTTGCTCCCGATGCATTTCATGTAAATCAAAGAAAGAAGAGGATTAGTATAGGCGCAAACGGTATACAATAATGCAAATAAATAAAGTATTCAAGTAAACTTAAACACATATATATATTTTATTTACTCACATATCTAAGCAAAGTAAAGCCTCAAAAATTAATAGCAAAATGGCCAAAAAATAGTCCAAAAATGGCCCAGGACCAGCAGCAAAAAGAGGCCAAAATCAGTAGCAGAATGGCCCAAAGATCAAATCGAAGCGATCGAGCGGGGTGCAAGTCGGTCCAACATGGGCTCGATCTGAACAGTGAAAATCAGTCCGAACATGGGCTGAAAATCAGTCTGAGCAGTGAAAAACCGATCAAGTAGTGAAAAATCGATCCAGAAATGACCAAAATCATTGGCGAAATGACACGAAAAATAAGTCCTGTGAACGGTAAAATTCTGTAGCAAAACTAGACAAAAATCAGTCGGATCGCCAAAACCAAGATCAAACAAGGCCAAACCGGTAAAAATGGGGCTGAAATTCGATCAAAATGGCCAAAATCAGTCATGGCGATCAAATAAATAACGTGGCTGAAAATCAGTCAAAAATGACCAAAAACGTCCGCTAAACAATTAAAATCGGTCGAAAACCAGAACAACAAGGCCAAAAATCAAGCCAAAAATAGTCGAAATCGAGTCGAAATGGCTAAAAATCATCGAACGATCAAAACAAAGTGAAATCGTGAATAAACAACCCCCCATGAAGTAAATCCAATAGACGATAATATCATCCCGACAACAGTGAAGTCAATTCGACAGATAAAATTGGCTCGACAAAGTGCTTCAACTCATTTTTATGCCTCAATCTAGTGTTAGGGGATATAATAAAACGATGAGGCATAGACAAACCTAACATAGTTCTTTAAAGGTTGGACATACTCTTAAAACCATTCCAGAGGGTTCATACTCTCAATCAAAGGTAAAATATAAAAATAAAATAAAAGAAGTCTTGAAACTTGTTCAGATCTCCACACAACAGTAAGGGAAATGATTTATCCAGGACAACAAACAACATACATCAAGGAGATCAGGTAATGGTAACACAACCAAGCTAAGAATATTTAAGTACAACTTCTAATCATTTCATGTTACAAGAATGCATAAGTTCACAACTCAACAATCACTTTAAACAAATGCACATAGTTCAACAAGTTCAAATTTCCAATTGTTTGGATCCGTGTTAATCATATATCACAGAAGAGAAACCAGTAGCCTATATTACACATGCGGTTAGGCTCATTTACCATATTCAAACCTAGATGTATTGTGCGAATATGTTGTGACTATAAACAGTAAGCGACGACTTGGTAGATACACATAAAGGTTCAAGAAATAGTCACAATACTACCAATGAACTTAATAGACTCCGGTGACACCCCACATTCCTTTAGATATGTTTAAAACAGTCCCAACAGATCTAAATGATAAGAAGATTAGGATAAAAGCAACAATCAACATATAATGAGATCGTACAGCCTATATAATGCATATTCAATGACTCATTTTTCATGTTCAAATAGATACTTCCAACACATGGATAAACAAGCCTGGCCGTTAAAATAACTCAAAACAAATTGGCGTACTAATCAGTCACTCTTTAAGTCCTATTTCAACTTACATCTCATATCAATATGTATCATGAATCATAGGAAAAACAAGCCCAACATTATAGAACATCCTTTTATCGCGATATAATTTTTACTGAACAGGATGAAAACTCGAGATTAATCAGGCTCAATAACAGCTTGGAAAAACCGATAATGGCCTTGGCATATCAATATGCAACCTAGTAAACTCAAACGGCAAACGACAACTCGACAAACACACTTAAGGATTCAAGAATAGTCGTAGTATAACAGACACGCATAAAACTGAGCTAATAAGCTCCAGCAACAAACCAACAGTCAAAGATGATGAATAAATTTGAAAAGTAATCAACATAATGTCAAAATTAACACTGACCAATAATCGAAAAACAGTAATTAATATAACATCGAATCACACAGACCATATAATACATATTAAATAGCAAGAACTAAAAATGGGTGAGTCTTACTGACCTTCTTCGGGCAGCGAACCGAGGCGCGTTTCGACTCGTCGATTCCACTCGAAGAATATGTATGTGGGTGCGAATGAAGAAAACAAAGCTTAAACGCAAGAATTCTAAAACGAAGAACGAATAGATGATATGCAAGATAAATTCTGATTTTCGGGGTCCCCTCCAATGAAGAACGAAGGGGTCTTTTGTAGGTGAAATATGGGGTTTGAATTCGAAAAAGAGCTGTTAAAGGTCTGATTTTTGGATGATTTGCTGGTTCAAATCGCGGATTTTGGGGAGTGCAGGGCATGGGCGTGTGTCGGGTGACAGAGAGGAGTTGGTTGGGACAGAGGTATGGGTATGGCAGCGGATTTGGGGGTGATGGGAGCGAGGGAGGGATGCTGGCGCAGAGGTGGGCTCTAGGTTTTTTTATTATTTGATGAAATTCGGTCGATGGGAAGAAAGGGTTTATGGGCGGTCGACAGTAAGTGGTAGGGCGACGGGTAAGGTATAGGGGTTATGGGCTGGGTAGTTATTTAGGTATTAGAGTTAGTTTTTTTGGGTATTAGTTTTTAGGGGTTTGTTTTAGGTAAAATTAATTAGTGGTAAATTAGGAATTAAAAATTGTGATTAAATTAATTAGGTGATTTATTAATCTAAATTATTACAAAAATAAAGACGGGCGTGCTAATTAATTAGGGCTTAATATTTATAAAGCGATGCCGTTATTAAAACTTATTTATTATGCGTATTTCGCGAAGTTAAATTAAAACTGAACGGGGTTTAGACTATTATTAAATTATTTAAATGCTAAATGCAAATATGATATTAAAGACCGCCTAATGCTTTTATAAATGCGACGCTATTAAAAATGCATGTATTAGATTGAAATTAATTAAATTACGAATTACGAAATTGCCTTGCTTTTAGTAAAAAATGTGAATATTCTTTTTAACACGACGTCATTGCTAAATTACTTATTTTATGTAATTATTTATTATTATCATTTAAGAATTATGATAGGGCTTAAAATTAATAAATGCGGACGCGATACCTAAAGTGTTTAGTCTTCTACGTAAGATGCGGTGCTATTGTTGCATTTTATTATAGAAAATTATTTTGCAGAATTAGTATAATTTTATAGTTAAGACTGAACGGGAGGGTCAAAATTGGGTGTCAACAACTTGTCCCTCTTTGTATGGAGATGATGGAAGAGTCTTCAGACAAAGACGTTGACTTAAAGCCAATTTTGTCTCGATCCTCAGAATTAAAAATGTTGGGCGATTAAGACGAGGCTGACGCAAAATTCAAAATTTTGTCCCAGTGTCGAGTTATGATGACACTGGGTTACCATGGTCAAAACACCAAGGTGGGCTAATGCAGACTCAAAATTTGTCCCAGTGTCGAGTTATGACGACACTGGGTTGATGTGATGTAAAAATAAAATAAACTGGCTTGAACTTAGGGGTGTACTGGTATTGACTTATGATGCTGGGTTTTATGGCGATGTGGAATGAGTGGACCGACGCTCGAGGCCGCTTCTGCCATTTGTTGGGAAGGTTGGCCCCCTAACAAATTGTCCCGGTTCGCTGTAAGAGAAAATCCACGTTCTGCTCCTGCTCCTGCATGCTAAGACTTAAACAAGCGGTTAGTGCATAACTGTTAAGGCAAAATGATGATGCATAATTTTTTAAAAGCAATGCAACTGTGAGTAGAAAATGTTATCCTGCAAAACGTGATGCCGGTTGTGTTGATGCGATGTTGTCAATGTTGTGTTTTTCGTCATTGCACAGACGCGTTGCGATTGTGAATGCGGATATGTTGTCACTGCTGCAACTGCCCCTGTAGACTAAGGCTCAAGAAAGAGTTAGTGCATAACTGCTAAGACAGAATAATAAAGCAGAAATACAATTTTGAGAGTATAGAAATCATCTTTGCGTAGATGTGATATGCTGATGACGTCGTTTCAGACGTGGCGTCGTTTTCGGACTTATTGCTGCTGGCGTCATTGCGTAGATACAATGCTGATCACGTCGTTGCACGACGCGTTGATCTTGGCGTTGTTGCGTAGCAGCGATCTTGATGATGTCGTTGCTGGACATAATCACGATAACGCGTCGTTGCTGGACGTATTCTTTGCTGGCGTCGTTGCGTGACGCACGCGATGATGTCGTTGCTGGACATAATCGCCGATAACGCGTCGTTCGGACGTATTCGCCGGCGTCGTTGCGCGCACGCACGATGATGTCGTTGCCGGACATAATCGCCGATAACGCCGCCGCCTGGACGTATTGCGGGCGTCGTTGCGTAAACGCAATCTTGATGGTGTCGCCGCCGACATACGCCGATAACGCGTCGTTGCACGGGCGTGTTCTTCTTTGGCGTCGTTGCGTGACGCAGCGATCGATGGTGTCGTTGCTGACACAATGTTGATAACGCCGTCGTTGCTGGGCGTGTTCTTGGGCGTCGTTGCGTAGACGCACGCGATGGTGTCGTTGCCGACACACGTCGATAACGCCGTTGCTGGGCGTGTTCTTTGCCGTCGTTGCGTAGACGTAATGCTGATGGTGTCGTTGCCTGGACACTTACTAACATACCACTTACTAACATTTTACTAACATTGTGTATGTATACTAATGGTATATCTATGTATATCTCAACAATAATCATCAATATCCTAATTATAATTCTTTTTACATCCACTTTTCAACTTTAAAAATAAATAATTAGGTATGGTCTGATTTCACGCACACAAAAAAGTTCTATATTATTAATGTTGTATTTGTATTTGAATTTTTCTTTTCTATAAGTTTGAATTATGATTCGTTCCGAAAAGTTTTCGCACCACCAAGTGCATAATGTGAGGTTAAGATAACGGCCAATAGTAATAATAGTGCGAGTAAAAGATGGACCAAATCAATGCATAAGGTTAGAAATTTTTGTTAAGGAGGTTCAAGATTTAATTTATATGTATATAAATAATTTTATTTAAATATTTAGTAATGTATAAATTTTTAGATATAAATGTTTCGATAAAAGGTATCCAATTAACCACTTTTTATTGTATGAGGCTATGACACACTAGAACAAAATTGTATTACCAAGTTTTTTTTTATATATTTTTTTTATCTTTATCTCGAGAATATAGCATATCAATTACTTTTTATAAATGTTGTACACATCCATCGTTCTTCTCTATAATATGCTACTATTCAATCCATTTTAATCTATGTGAACTTATTTGATCGTGCATATTTAAAAATAAAATAAAAGAAGATATTTGAAACTTGTGATAATAAATATATCATAATTTTTTTAATTATAAGACTTATAAAACTCGTAGGCCGTAGCCTTAAACGTACCATAATATTTATATAGCTATACAAACTCTTATTATGAATAAAATAAAAAAATTAAATTAAATAATTTTTATTTTATTTTTTAAAAAAAATCTTTTTAAAACACACTAAAAAACAAATTCAGATAAATTGAAATGAAAAAAATACTACTTAATTTTATAACTTTATAGATTACTCGACATTCTTTTTATTGGTTAAATATTTGACAACCATTTTTGTCACTACTAATAATACCAGATTAAAATAAAATATCGGGGTTTATACATTCTTAAGATATTAATGCTCATAATATCCGATCATGAGTTTATGATTCTGCTCCAATTTGAAACCATCTATTCTATTCCCGGGCTCCGGATTCAGACCCGTACCCGACCCGTTTCCTTCAATTGGCTAAGCCAAACTAAGTACAGTTACCGTGGATGCATTAAAGCCACCGTCGGAGAAGAAATCGGAGTTCTATCGCCGGACGACAGCGTTTCGGTGCGTAATCCGGCAATTGAAGTACCGGAACGTGAGGTTAATGAAGTAGACAATGAAGAAAAAACTCATAGTTGGATAACAAGTAAAAAGTGGATGAACCAGATGATAACGATATAGTGGCTAACGAATCGATCTGGAACGGACCGGTAGTCCGTTACCGGGTTGAATCGGTTCTGGACCAATTATCGGTCTGGTTCACCGGCTTACTCGGCCTACCGGACCGATTTTATTTTTTTAGTTTCGAAAATTTAACTTAATTCAAATTAAATATGTAATATAATAATATAATATAGTTTTCTGTTTTATATTTTATATTTTAAAATTTAAAGTTAACTTTCTATTTTATAACTTTATACTTTATAGTACTTTTATTAATTTATTAAATTAGTAGACATAAGTTAACAAATAACAACTAAAAAGATAATAAAATAAAAACTAATGAAAAAAGGTAAACTTTCGAACTTTCATTATTCATAATGTTAATAAGAGTACATAATGAAGTAATAATAATTTTATTTACATATTATGCATCTTTTTACAAAGTTCTTCGTAATTTATAGGTTGATTGAATTGGTGATGCTCCATAGCCTCTAAATCTGAAGTATTAATTCTAGTCCCGCTTCTGCGATTCCGCTGTAACTTGTGCTATTGTAAATGTGCTTCATATATCTAGAATCTAGATTCATTATCATCGTCTTCATTGAATCCTGCAGATGTATACACAGAACAGAAACAGAACTAGAACGAAGATCAGTAGCAGAGTTGTTGTTATCAAATAATGTAACTGCTGCTTTATATTTTATACTTAATTTGTTGTTGACCAGTGTGTCGCATGAACTTTCTCTACATGTCTAACTATAGTGTCCGTCCCCCCGTCATTTAAAGTTCTCTTATGTTTATAAGTTTGCCCACAAATATTACAGCTAACTCTATCAGTGTCCCCAATTCTATCATAAAAGTTACACACTTTACACATTATTCTCCTACTCGTTACTACTGGTAAATGAGTTTTACGACTAGTAGTACTAACATTGACAGAAAGCACACTAGTAGGTGTATGAGTTTCAGTTTCAACAATATTATCTATATGAACATTATCATATTCATTATCTTCTATTTCAAAAACTTCTTGCATTTTATCATAATCTATATTTTGATTAGATGATGAAGAACCTTTAGATTTTGTACCCTTGAAATAGATTTACCTTTATCCATTATAAAATATTTAATTTAAATTTAAATTTAAATAATCAACAAATAAATATGACAATTTAATAAAATAATTAGAGAATGAAACGAATGTACCAAACTTCGGGATTCAGAACTCAATTGAAACTCGAAACTCGAAATCTTGCGTCTTGCTACTTCGAAAATTAATAATAATAACTTGAGAATTGGTAATAGAGAGAATTAAGAGAGGATGAGAATTGACAATTGTAGAAATAATTGTGTGATAAAAATGAGAAGAATATAAAGTATTTATAGATTTTTAAAGGGTAAAAATGTAATTAATAAATAATAAATAAAAAAAATAAAAATAAAAACAAAAGAGCCAATCGGTCATTTAGACCATTGGCAACCCCCCCCCCCCCCCCACGGTAATATTACCGTTGGGCCCGCCAACAACTCTTTTTTTAATCTTTTTTTATTCTGAAATTATATTATAAACTAAATTCAAATTAAATATGTAATATAAATTATATAATATTATAAGCTTTTCATAATCTATATAAAGTATAAACTATCAAATACAAAGTTAACTTTAAATTTTAAAATATAATAACCTATAAATACAAAGTTAACATAAAATACAAAGTTAACTATAGTTAAAAAAAATAATACAATAAAAATTAATGATAAGAATTAAGATATAAAGTGTAGTGTAAACCTTCGAACTTTCATTATTCATAATGTTAATAAGAGTACATAATGAACTAATGAAGTAATAATAATTTTATTTACATATTATGCATCCTTGTAACAAGTTCTTCGTAATTTATAAATTGATTCATAGCCTCTAAATCTGGAGTATTAATTCCAGTTCCGCTCCGGCTCCCGCTTTTCCTTTCCAAAATATTGTCGATTTCTTCATCTTCCGAATAATCAATGTCTACCAATCCTTGATTTCTTCTCTCTGATCTGATCCAATCCAATCTATTAAGCAGACTAACACTTCTAATGTGCTTCCACCCAATGAGTGACGTGTGTCTCCTATTTGATCTCGTGTTTGGCTGAATGCACTTTCAGAAGCCACTGTTGAGATAGACACATTAAGAACATCCCATGCCATAGCTGCAAGTACCGGAAATTATCTTTTGTTATCCTGCCACCATTGTAAAGGTTGAAAGTTTTTCTTCGGCTCTGCTGACTTTTGCAAATAGAATTGCATCTCATCAAAAGATCGACTTGTGTTGTAAAAGTGCTCCATATGTCTAAAGATTCATTATCACCGTCTTCATCGAATCCTGAAGGTGTAGACATAGAAGCACAACTAGAAGGAATATTAGTAACAGAGTTGTTGTTTTCATGCAATGAAGCATAATATTCATATAATTTAGTTAAATTAGTATCAAGTTTGGTTAGCAATCTAATGAAGATGGAGTTTCTGTTGCACCTACTTCCATATAATTATATAAACTAAAAAATAAATTATGACAATCTACTTTTTAATAGAGGGATTTAAGACTGCACCAATACAATAAATATCAGGAATCGGGAAAAAATATTTTAAATTTTTTTCAAACATAACTGTAACTGCATATTTATATTTTATATTTAATTTTAAATCATAAAGTAAATATGAAATTTCAGCTATATGAGCTAAAACATTACAAACTGTTGGATAATAAGATCCTAAAAATTCAACAGTAGCAGTGTAAAATTTTCGTAATTTTTTTAAAAGTTCAGCAATTGATTTCCAATGTTCGTCAGTTAACATATAAATTACGTTCTTACAATGCGCATTTGCAACATGTGTTATGTAGTCTTTATACTTATAACATTCTTTTAAAAATAAATAAGTATAATTTCACCGTGTAATAATCTCATCTGGCATGAATTTAGGTCTCAAATTAAATTATTTACATTTTTCTTTAAATTATATAATTCTATTTTTCCTATTATTACCCTGAATAAGTCCAACAACTTTTTTGACAATTTTTATTTCAGTTGCAAATAAATTAAGACCACTTTTAACAATTAAATTATAAATATGACAAGCACAACGAACATGAAATATATCAGGAAGTGACCGTTCTAATTCCGCTTTTAAAAGATCTACAACATCAGTACTATTAGATGCATTATCGAATGATATACAAAATATTTTTTTATAAAGATTATAATGTTTGGCATAATCACAAATAGTTTCACTTATATATTTTTCAGTATGACTTTGATCCTCGTCATACGCAAAAACAATAATATGTTTTCCATTTTAAAATTTTCATAAATCCAATGACAAGTAAGTGTTAAATAATAATAATCGTTTAAAGCATGAGCAATGTCTGAAGTAAAACTAACTAGACATGGAAGGTTAGTGAATAAATATTGCAAAAAAATAACATAATCATTATGAAGTCTAAAAATATCGGCTCTACAAGTACTACGAGGAACACCTTTAAATAAAGAATTATATACTCTTTGAATATATGTAATTAAATATGAAGAAGAAGCAAAAGAAAAAGGTGAACAACCTCCGACAATCATTTTTGCTAATTCAAAGCGATTGTCACGACCCGACCTCGGACCCGTGACTGGTGCCTTACCCCGGGCACCCTTGTGATACCACATCAGAGAAAATCAGCGGAAATAAACTCACAAACAAGAACCATAAGATAAAATAGGCTAACCCAAGAATGGCTACCTTTCCGTAACACAAATAAAAGCGAATCGATTACATCCTTAACAACCCAATTTATAACCGGACTACAGGCCTCTAAGAGTTTGTAACAACCATGACGGGACAGGGCCCCGTCATACCCCTGAATGTACACAAAACTTGCAACATCAGGGAGAACCGTACCAAAAGTCAAGTCAAGCCTCCGGAGAAATGGAGCTTCTGACACCTGAGCAAAGATCCTAAGAATGAGGATCCACCACCTGCTTACCCTTACCTGCGGCATGAACGCAGCCCCCGAGGAAGGGGTCAGTACACAACGTACCAAGTATGTAAAACTGGAAAATACTGTAGTAATATCATAAGTCAAAATAAGCTGGAATCATAGATAAAAATCAATTTCCTTGCACTGTGCCTTACTAACAATGAGAGTTGTAACACCCCATTTTAAACCGGAGTCGAAAACGGGAGTACTACGTATGGTTGGTTCCTAAATGTGTTTTTAAAGGAGTCGCCACCTAATTATTATAGTGAATTAGGACACTAAAATGTAGCATAAAATACTACGAATGATCTCAATTTTTAAAGGTCTGTGAAACTATGTGAGATTCTAGGTAAGAGTTCTTTATTATCCTAAAGGGAAGGGGTTAGGCATCCTAAAGGATCCGCTAACTTGCGGTTGTCCGTTCAAACATAGGTTGATTTATTCGGCTGAGGGATGTATGTTTTAGAAAAGTTTATTTAAGTGGCAATATCTAAAGGATATATATCATGATCAAGGGTCTTATAAGATTCATATATAAAGTTGATTATGAAGTGAAATTATTTTATTCTTGACAAAAGTAAGAGAGTGATTACTCCTAACAGTATACGTAAGGTTAAGATTCTTATAAAAATTGTGAAATTATATTTTTTATACGTATGTGCGAAAATTACTTCCTATAATATTTATGAAAAGTTTATGATAAAGCTTATTTCTTAAGGACTAAATATGGAGAAATATATTAATTACATGACTAAAGCATAACTAGGATTAATTATTTTAGATTTAGACTTACGTGATGAACCTAGAATAAATAAAGGGTGAATTTATCCTTTAAACTACCCTTCCAATATACTCAAAGACTATTAGAGTTAATTATCCTATTAATTACAGGATTAACAAATATAACAATAATAAGTAAGCAAAATAAATAAATACACAAATAAGCAAAGGCGGGAGTGAGATTGTAGTTGACATGACGTCTAGAATGGATGGTGGCACCATCTATCCTATAGCTGTTTGGAAGCCCTGCGGCGGAAGTGTGGTTGGCGATATGGAAGTCATGATGAGCCTCATACCGAGACTCTTGATTATTCTCCCGATGCATGTCATGTAAAAAATAAGAAGGAAAAGGATTAGAATGCCTCAAAATTTATGAAATGATAAACGTTTATCGACATAAAAGCTTCAAGCATACATAAGTCATTTCATTTTAATTATCCAAAGTACAAGCAGGCCCAAAACGTTTTTTATTAACCAATTGGGCCTCAAGGTGCATGCGTGAGAGGAAGATGATACAAGGGAAAGGCCCAAACCAATGAAAATATTCAAATGATTCAGTCATGTATAAGGCCCTGATAATGAAAATAATGCACAGGAATAAAGCAGCCCAATACTTTATACTTCTCAGATTTTCTCAAGGGAATAACCACAATAAGACAGGTCCAATTAACATCGGCATAAAGTTTAACACATTTGAACCCTTTCACATGAACTAAACAAACAATGGGCATCGGTAAGCCCAGTAATTGAACCCAATATACACTCAGGTAGGAACTACTATGCAGAAACAGTCAAAATATATACCTGGCGTATATATACCTAAAGACTATCATAATATATGGATTTTGTATGTGCTGGAATATACATTCTGATGGATAATGGACTAACCGGAAAGGTTTAAGGAATGCCACATGTTGGGGACAAGAAAAAAAAAGAAGCTAAACTAACACTTTTAACATGCTCAGCTACTCTAAGAGCATATTTTAAGACATTGACATGAAGCCATCAGAATGACATACAGTGGCTAGTTTAGGCAAGTAAGATAAGCACACCTCGCGAAGGAAATTACGTGTGGCATCATGATCATATCTAAACCACACTTTATTACATACAACATGGATAACGACAAAGCTAACTCGGACAACATATAATACTAATACATATATCACTTAACAGGTAAGGTAAATGCAGAGGCGATTCAAGGCGGTGCGTAAGACCAGCAGGATGACTCATCGACCATTTAGGGATAACATCTCGAGATACGAGTTATTGATGCCAAATTTAGACATATTCAATCATGCGCGTCAGTATATCGGAAGGAAAAAGCGGAGACGAAAGTATGGCAAGACTAGGATCATTTCCAACATCTATATGTTCCTCTGTTTGTATGATGACATCCTTACAAACTAAGATAAAACAAAACACAAATGCTACTGGGTAGGCAATTTAGACAAATAACATAAACAAATACATGTCTAAGGGGGCCAATCTGCATGTATGTAGCCATTATAGAGAGGTTCAGCTTATTATTGTTCATCAAATAAATGGCGCTCGAAACAGAATATAGTATTTGTTGGGCAGATCTTAAATACTATCATTCTCATAGGGCAGTTAATTTAAACCGAACACTTATCGGGATAATAAATTATTAAGTAAGCATTGAGATGGCATACACATTATATAATTTCTAATACATCATACAAAGGCATAAATAGGCAAATAAACAAGTAAGCATCGAAATATACAACTAATCAGCCTCATAACCTTCTGCAAATGTTGAAAACTCAACCTACACACTTAAACTCACTATACGAGTAAACTGAACTATACTAACCAAACCAAAACAGAATACGGTAATTAAGGACAAACAGACATAGCACATAAATAAAATGAAATACGAGGGGAGTTTGAGTTTACCGACCTTTTGCGGGTAGCGAACTGAGGCGACGACAAAGGTTTTTCCGAATCGTCAAAGGAAATTCGTGAAGGACTGGTTGGCAGATTTAAGTAGTAACAAATTGAATGAAAAAGAGATGAACTGAAGCACAATGCTGTCTGTGTTCTCAATGATTGATCACTGATCGATGGGTGCCCTTTGCATGTTCAAGACGTTGGTATTTATAGCTCCTAGTTAGGCTTCGTTTATGGCAAGTTTAGGATTTGATTTGAGGGACGATTTGTGCTGGGTTTTGTTATGGTAAGGCGAACTGGCTGCGTGGGTGATTTGGAGGACTTTAAGACGATTTGTTACCATTTTCGTATTCTGAATCTTACCGAAATTGATAAGGGAAGGTTTGTATGGTAAGATGGGGGAAGATTGCCGGATTCTCAGGCGAGAATCTCGGCTGGGAAGGGTGGTGTGAAGGAGGGTTGTGTGCGGCGGTTGAGTAGTGTGATTAGGGTTTGTGTCTTTCTAGAAGAGGGGGAGGGAGGTCGACGAAAAATTTCTTTGAGTGAAAAGGGTTCTTTGGGCGATGGTATAAGGTTTAAAGGGCCTAATGGAAGTGGGCCGCGGGAAAGAGGTAAGGGTTGTGGGCTGGGTCAGACGAAAATAATGTGGGCTTGGGGTAGTTAGTTAGGGTATTAGTGTTTAGGAGTTATTATTAATTAATTAGTGGTAAAATAATTGTGATTAAATTACTAGGTGCTTTATTAGTTATTATTATTATAATAATAAATGCGGGTGTACTATTTAATTAGCGCTTAACACTTTATAACGCTAGGCAGTTACTAAAACCTACCTATTATGTGTATTTTGCGATGTAAAATTGTGGTTCTAAAAGAAAGAAAATTATTTAATTTATTGGTTATTTATTTAAGGGGGGATGGACAAAATTGGGTGTCAACAAGAGTAACAAGTATAAATCTTATAGCATAAAAATAGGAGGCTCATGATCAAAACAGGGTACCTCGCCCGTAGTATCATTAAGCAATCCTACTCCTGGGACTATTTCACCCGTATGGGTCCTGTGGACCCGCATGAGGTCATCCGCCTCGTCATGAGACTATTTCACCCGCATGGGACTATTTCACCCGCATGGATCCTGTGGACCCGCATGAGTACCATCGCCGTACTCGCATGGGACTATTTTACCCGCATGGATCCTGTGGTCCGGATCCGCATGAGTGAAAGCGCCGCACTCGCATCATGGGTAGCAAATCCATGGCATAAATAATAACCCGGGGTTTACCCCGTAATAATATAAATATATAACATAGCTCATTCGGCTATCATACATAACATAAGCACTACCGGCCTATCATATCATACATAAGCACTACCGGCCTATCATATCATACATAAGCACCACCTACTATCATATCACAACATAAGCACTACCTACTATCATAACATAAGCACTACCGGCTTAGCATAACATAAGCAAGTTAAGAAATCCCTAACTTCTTATTAACATTATTAATATATCCTCTCATTTTAGTATCCTAAGGCACTAACATGTCTTTTAATAGAAAATCCGGGAATTCAACCCAAGTACCATGTACTTCTAACTTTTTAAGAAATAACTCTTTTTATACAAAATTCCAAGATACTAATCACCATAGTATCAAGTTACGATTTCTTTCAAGACAAGTCACATTTCCTTTTAGAAATATAATAGGCTTCTAAATCAAGTGACTTCATTTCCTTTAAAACCTTAGGCAACCAATGCCTAAAAATCAATTCACCTTTCTTAGTTTCAAATCTTTTACCCGTACTTGTTTTAATTAGAGTAAACCTTTCTTTGTGAACCTTTCAAGAAAGCTAATATAACCAACTTCCCATAAAGTCATTATATTAGCGTTATCCCTTTGTCAAATACATTTTCCTTAAACCCAAGGGACTTATACTTTTTGAAATGAAACAAGTATCATATACTTTTAGAACAAGTGAAAGATATCAAATCTTGTACGTCTACCGTACTACATAGGTACAACTACTCATGCTCAAGAGATAGGAAAGTTTCACATACCTCTTTGGTCAATCCACTTGCTAAGCTCAACTACCGCAAGTAATATTTCAACCTATAATAATCATGATACGTTTATTAACCTCTAACTTCAATGTAGAATAATCCAAGTTCAAAGTCACTAAATTCTATGGAAAATTGGCAAGATTTCCTTTGGTTCTACATACTTGCCACCTTTCTCAAGGCCGAATTTATCATCCAAACGCCACATTTAAGGCTCAACAATCCAACATTTCAAAGGGGATTACACACCTAAACTTGGGTGTGTAAAATTACCCATAAGGTACAACAATTCACTTAACAATTCTAAGGTAGTTTTTAGGCTACAACATGCTCATAATATCTTCTTAACCAATTCTTTCATATCCAAACCACATTTCTTGCATTGATGACTCTAAGAGCATTATTTACTACCACAAGTTCTTTCTTCTTAATATGCAACACTAAAAACTAATTCTAAAGGAAGAATCATTACCTTAGAGCTTTAGCCAAATTTTTCCAACAACTTGCTAGCTTCCTTTTCAAGAACACCACCACAACAACCTTCACAAGCTAGCCACAAGCTTCCTTCTTGCCTTTATTTTTCTCAGATTTTTCCTAAGGCTAGAATATCTCTTGGGATTTTAGAGAGAAGGAGGAGCTTGAACTTTTAAGAGAGAAGGAGGAGCTTTTGTCTAAGAGAGAGATGAAATATGACCAAGTCTTCAAGACTTGGTAAATATAATGCATGCAAAATCAGATGGGGGGGACACTTGTCACCCTCCCAAGGTCTTTTAAAAGAAAAAACTGATTTTTCCTAAATTTATCCGCCAGGAATCCAGCGCGCCATGGCTGCGGACCGGCAGCGCGCTGAAATCTCTGCGGACTCGGAACTTCCGTCGCGCCTGGCTCAGCTGGCGCTACAACTTCAGCGACCAAGATTTCCGCGCGCTGCTCGCATCCGCGCGACCGCTGTTTTTGCTCAAACGCATTTCGTCCCGTCACAGACCGAACTTGTAACTCCCATAACTTTCTACTCCGACGTCCTATCGACGAACGGTTGGTTGCGTTGGAATATAGACTCAACGAACTACGCCCTGGGCCTTTGGAACAATTAGGAACTCTCAATGTACCGGGTCATAACCCGCCTCCAAGTTGACTAAAAACCCGTCCGGAACCATCCGTCAACCTATCCTTTAAGAATTTTAAGTCTTACATGCTTTCGTACGCTCTCATACGTAGGGTCAGAACTACGGGGTATAACATTATCCCCCCCCCCCCTTAGAAACATTCATCCCGAATGTTCCTTCTAGGCTTACTCGAATCACAAATCGACGTAGACCCTATTAACTATTCTTTTGCAAATAAAGAAGCTCCACAAGCCACAACATACTTAAGCGTAAATGCTAAATCAAAACCAACAAGCAGGAAAGTGGGTTACCTGGAGGTGTAGGGAATAAGTGAGGATACTTCTTCATCATGACATCCTCAGTTTCCCACGTCATCTCCTCCATGTTCTCGTTCCGCCACAATACCTTGACGGAAGCCACGTTCTTCGTCCGAAGTCGCCTAACCTGATGATCGAGTATCGCTATGGGGCTCTCCTCATACGATAACCCTTCTGTCACCTGGATATCCTGAATCGGGTGCACTCTAGATGGATCTCCAACACATTTCCGCAACATAGATACATGAAAGACTGGATGTCTCGCCTCCGGGCCGACGGCAGATCCAACTCATAGGCAACCTTGCCTATCCTACGGATAATCTGATAAGGCCCAATGTACCCTGGGCTAAGTTTCCCCTTCTTCCCAAATCTCATCACACCCTTCATGGGTGATACCTTCAGGAAGACCCAATCATCTACCTCAAACTCCAAGTGTCGACGCCGATGATCTGCATACGACTTTTGTCGACTCCGAGCTGACAATAACCGCTCCTGGATAAGCTTCGCCTTATCCACTGCCTGCTGTACCAAGTCTGGCCCGACTAACTGAACTTCTCCCACCTCAAACCAATCTATCGGTGACCTACACTTCCTCCCATATAAGACCTCATAAGGCGCCATCTTAAAACTAGAATGGTAGCTGTTGTCATAAGCAAACTCCACCAGAGGTAAATGATCCTCCCAGCTACCCCTGAAATCAATAGCACAAGCCCGCAGCATATCCTCGTTGTCGGATAGTATACTCGGCCCGTCCGTCGGTCTGAGGATGAAATGCAGTACTGAGACTTACCTGTGTCCCTAATCCCTTCTGGAAAGACCTCCAGAAGTTAGCCGTGAACTGGGCTCCTCTGTCTGAGATAATCGATATAGGAACTTCGTGCAGTCTCACAATCTCCTTCATATACAACCTAGCATAATCCTCGGCCGAAAAAGTCTCCATGACTGGAAGAAAGTGGGCTGATTTCGTCAGCCTATCGACAATAACCCAGATGGAATCATGCTTCCTCACAACCTTAACTGGCCGAAGCCGCATCGCGCCACGAACTCCGCAACGTCCCTCTTCAGGCCATCCTACCAATACACGCATCTGAGGTCATGATACATCTTAGTCAACCCCGGATAAATAGAATAACGAGCACCGCAGGCCTCCCTGCACCGACGAAGTCCCGCTACCCTGAACACACAACTCGCCTCAAATCTTAGCACCCCATCAAAGTTACTCAAATAGGCTCTTCTCCTCCCGAAGAGCCGTATCTCGATACCGTACCATAATCGGATCCTCATACTGTCGCCTCTTCACCTTCTCGACGATGGAAGACTCGACAACCTCTCGAACCCGAATCCCATCACTATCAGAATCAACCAATCGAACCCCAAGGCTCGCCAGCTGATGTAACTCGCGGACCATGCCCTTCTTCCCTGGCTGCACCCCTGACAGACTACCCATCGATCTGCGACTAAGGGCATCTGCAACCACATTGACTTTCCCTGGGTGGTATAGAATATCAACATCGCAACCCTTGAGTAACCCTAACCACCGTCTCTGTCTCAAATTCAGCTGCCTCAGTCTGAATATATACCAGAGTCTCTTGTGGTCTGCACAAATATCCACATGAAATTTATATAAGGAATTGCCTCCAAATCTTCAAGGTACGATTAACTGTCGCCGACTCTAAATCGTGAGTAGCGTAATTCCTTTCTTGCTTCCCTAACCGCCGGGAAACATAAGCTCTAACCTTATCGTGTTGCGTCAGCACACAACCTAGCCCAACACCCAACGTGTTACAATAATACCCTAACCCTCTAGTCTCTCAAGAGGGGTTAGAACTGTAGTCGTGGTCAACTTCTCTTCCAATAACTGGAAGCCTTTCTTGTACTTGCGAAATATTCGGGCATCTTTAATCTCAATTATGGTTCCTGTTTCCCTTTCTCTGTTGCAACCAAACTTGGTTACTATACTTAGATCTGATTCCTTTGCTTGCCGCATGGCTAAGACTTCCTGCCAATCACAATTTAGGGGGAGACTTCCTTGATCTCGTCAAGTCGTAACCCGATTATTCTCTCTCAGCTCGTAGAGCTTATAGTCAAGTGTTCAACCTCAATTCACGGTATTACATAATCCAATGATTCGTCAAGATTTCTTATCGTTCGAGTGTCTACTCGTCTTTCCTTTATAAGTTATTTCAAGTTATCCTGGGGTCCCTTACCTCTCCGTATTCTCTTACTATCTTTCTCGTCAGTACAGATGCTACTACCTTTCCTCGAGGTGTTCTTACTGTCCATCATCTACTAATGGTCCTTACACTAGTCTAGGGTAAACATATCTCGTGCAACTTTCATAACCATAGTTGTATTCTCTTTTATCCTTCTGGTCATAACCTACCTTATGCTTATTAATAGTAAGGTGTTTCTAACTTGATCCATAATCGTACAGTTTCAAATACGCTGCACACCTGCATTTTTCTTACGACACTTCCCTGACCATTTCGTAACGTCGTTCTTAATTACCCCCAACACAATACTTTTTCCACGGTTATCTAAAACTGTAACTTATGGCATGACGATACTGAAGACCTACCAGTCTCCCATCCTTCGTCTAACTACATGGGTACACATAACCCCATAATACGTAAAACTATCCTTCTACGTGGGGGAGAGAACTTATCTCCCCCTAATTTTTAACTTTCCTTGGAGTCACAACCCTAATCACCAGGTCCTCTTGCGGTCCAGTAAATATCTAATCATCACGCACCGCCTTAAAGTCATGTAGATTTTCAAAAACCTACCAAAGACGCCCTCAGCTTTCCGCCGGCAGCACCCGTACTTATTTTATTCTTGCCTTGCACATTTTCCTGAAATTATCCGGAAGGTCGTGGCCCTGACCGCCACACCAAACCAACTCCAAGTACCTCCAAGAGCACTTAACATAAATTTCTTCAAATTCAAGTATTACTTACTTTTTGCGTCAATTTACCTCAATGAACAAGTCACACAGACTTATTAAAAATAATGATGCCAAAGAAGGAAGGATAATTCACTGGTTACCACCACTTCACTTCCTTTCCACTTCAATAACCGGCTTACCGGGAAACTGGTACCGAATCAATCTCTCTTCTGTAGTCCACGTTGGCATAACAAGAGGCCAACTAGTCCGTACTCATAATGACCTCAACGTCTGTCATAACAGCTCTGCTAGGTCTGCTAGGGTCCAACGACTGTATCGCCTCCGGCAATTATTATACACCCGCTCAGCTACCACCCATCACTCACGGGTGTAGTTACCTCTAAAGGTTCTCATGGATTCGGGCTCTATTTCTTTCACACCTGGTTGCTCACTTCCTTACCGGTCGTACTCTTTTCCGTACTTCCAAACTTATTCTAGCTTACGTACATAACTTCCATAATAAAGCTGGCCTCCAATCTTGGAGTTACTAAGTTAAACAATATAAGGCCATTTCCGGCTCTCACACACAGTTCCGTGGAATGCGTCCACGAACCCGTAAAGCGATTAACTAGACTCGGGCATGTACCGTGACCACGTCGCGTGGCGGGACTACTATCAACTGATCCCGTCCATAAACGGGTACCCTAACTTCTCATAATACCATGACCGTGTCGTCTTGATCACAACAACCATTACTTACTCCACACGGATCTCATCCGTACTATCCTCTTAAGCATACCACGTAGCTTAATTTACAAACATAGTCTCCCATTGGGTCCCTTAATTAAACTTCTTAAGGTTCCATTACCTTTTCCGACAACTCATCATCTCCTAATTATCTCGAACTAGCACGTAAAACCTCGATGAGAGTTCCTTAACTGTTCATACCTTCCTGGTATCTATTTAGTCCTTACCAAATCCTGGTAATATAAAATCATTTTAGGCAACACATATGTGACCTAAATGCAATCCGTATAGTGTATGTCACAATACCAACTATACTACAAATATTACCAACACGGATACCTGATCTACATAATCCTTCCCGGTCATGCTGCCTTCTCGTAGCTGCAATCAACA
Organism: Przewalskia tangutica; assembly: GCA_029844215.1. NCBI lineage: Eukaryota > Viridiplantae > Streptophyta > Magnoliopsida > Solanales > Solanaceae > Przewalskia > Przewalskia tangutica. Next base: position 101,456,693 of record CM056736.1, on the reverse strand, counting down.
TAACTCGTTAGGGAGAGACGACCCTAACAACACGACTCTATCGCACGATCTCAGAGTGAGAAGAATGGAAACCAATCCTAAATATCCTGTAGCCTCCTGATTATAAATGTGGTGCACAACACACCGATAATCAAGACTCTACTAGATACGGCCTTAAGACCCCTTCCGAGGATTAACTGATCTGATACCACTTTTGTCACGACCCGACCTCGGACCCGTGACTGGTGCCTTACCCCGGGCACCCTTGTGATACCACATCAGAGAAAATCAGCGGAAATAAACTCACAAACAAGAACCATAAAATAAAATAGGCTAACCCAAGAATGGCTACCTTTCCGTAACACAAATAAAACAGAAATGAACAGTTACATCCTTAACAACCCAATTTATAACCGGACTACAGGCCTCTAAGAGTTTGTAATAACCATGACGGGACAGGGCCCCGTCATACCCCTGAATGTACACAAAACTTGCAACATCAGGGAGAACCGTACCAAAAGTCAAGTCAAGCCTCCGGAGAAATGGAGCTTCTGACACCTGAGCAAAGATCCTAAGAATGAGGATCCACCACCGCTACCACATGCGGCATGAACGCAACCCCAGGAAGGGTCGACACAACGTACCAAGTATGTAAAATCGGAAAATCTGTAGTAATATCATAAGTCAAAATAAGTGAGTCATAGATAAAAATCAATTTTCTTGCCTTGTGCCTTACTAACAATGAGAGTAACAAGTATAAATCTTATAGCATAAAAATAGGAGGCTCGTGATCAAAGCGAGGTACCTGCGCGTAGTATCGTTAAGCAATCCTACTCGAGACTATTTCACGCGTGGGTCTGTGGACCGCGTAGGTCATCCGCGCCGTCGTGGGACTATATCACCCGCGTGAGACTATTTCACCCGCATGGATCCCGTGGACCCGTATGAGTACCATCGCCGTACTCGCGTGGGACTATTTCACCCGCGTGGATCCCGTGGTCCGATCCGCATGAGTCTGGCGCGCGCTCGCGTCATGGGTAGCAAATCCATGGCATAAATAATAACCCGGGGTTTACCCGTAATAATATAAATATATAACATAGCTCGTCATCCGCTATCATACATAACATAAGCACTACCGCCTATCATATCATACATAAGCACTACCGCCTATCATATCATACATAACTACCGCCTATCATATCACAACATAAGCACTACCAAATTTATCATAACATAAAGACTGGCTTTTCATAACATAAGCAAGTTAAGAAATCCCTAACTTCTTATTAACATTATTAATATATCCTCTCATTTTAGTATCCTAAGGCACTAACATGTCTTTTAATAGAAAATCCGAATTCAACCCAAGTACCATGTATCTTAACTTTTAAGAAATAACTCTTTTTTTTATACAAAAATTCCAAGATACTAATCACCATAGTATCAAGTTACGATTTCTTTCAAGACAAGTCACATTTCCTTTTAGAAATATAATAGGCTTCTAAATCAAATGACTTCATTTCCTTTAAAACCTTAGGCAACCAATGCCTAAAAAATCAATTCACCTTTCTTAGTTTCAAATCCTTTACCCGTACTTGTTTTAATTAGAGTAAACCTTTCTTTGTGAACCTTTCAAGAAAGCTAATATAACCAACTTCCCATAAAGTCATTATATTAACGTTATCCCTTTGTCAAATACATTTTCCTTAAACCCAAGGGACTTATACTTTTTGAAATGAAACAAGTATCATATACTTTTAGAACAAGTGAAAGATATCAAATCTTGTACGTCTACCGTACTACATAGGTACAACTACTCATGCTCAAGAGATAGGAAAGTTCCACATACCTCTTTGGTCAATCCACTTGCTAAGCTCAACTACCGCAAGTAATATTTCAACTTATAATAATCATGATACGTTTATTAACCTCTAACTTCAATGTAGAATAATCCAAGTTCAAAGTCACTAAATTCTATGGAAAATTGGCGAGATTTCCTTTGTTTCTACATACTTGCCACCTTTCTCAAGGCCGAATTTATCATCCAAAGCGCCACATTTAAGGCTCAACAATCCAACATTTCAAAGGGATTACACACCTAAACTTGGGTGTGTAAAATTCTGCCCCATAAGGTACAACAATTCACTTAACAATTCTAAGGTAGTTTTTAGGCTACAACATGCTCATAATATCTTCTTAACCAATTCTTTCATATCCAAACCACATTTCTTGCATGATGACTCTAAGAGCATTATTTACTACCACAAGTTCTTTCTTCTTAATATGCAACACTAAAAACTAATTCTAAAGGAAGAATCATTACCTTAGAGCTTTAGCCAAATTTTTCCAACAACTTGCTAGCTTCCTTTTCAAGAACACCACCACAACAACCTTCACAAGCTAGCCACAAGCTTCCTTCTTGCTTTATTTTTCTCAAATTTTTCCTAAGGCTAGAATATCTCTTGGGATTTTAGAGAAGGAGGAGCTTGAACTTTTAAGAGAGAAGGAGGAGCTTTTGTCTAAGAGAGATGAAATATGACCAAGTCTTCAAGACTTGGTCAATATAATGCATGCAAAATCAGATGGGGACACTTGTCACCTCCCAAGGTCTTTTAAAAGAAAAATTGATTTTCCTAAATTTATCCGCCAGAATCCGCTTGGCGCTGCGGCCAGACGCGCGGCCGCTTGAAATCTCTGCGGACTCGGAACTTCCGCGCCATGCCTCACATCTGGCGCTGCAACTTCAGCGACCCCTCGGCATTTCGGCGCGCGGCCCTGCGTCGGCGCGCGGCCTGTTGCGCTGCTCGAAACGCATTTACGTCGTCTGCGAATCGAACTTGTAACTCCGTAACTTTCTACTCCGACGTCCTATCGACGAACGGTTGGTTGCGTTGGAATCTAGACTCAACGAACTACGCCCTAGGCCTTTGGAACACTTAGGAACTCTCAATGTACCGGGTCATAACCCGCCTCCAAGTTGACTAAAAACCCGTCCGGAACCATCCGTCAACCTATCCTTTAAAATTTTTAAGTCTTACATGCTTTCGTACGCTCTCATACGTAGGGTCAGAACTACGGGGTATAACAGCGATCCTTCTTTGGATCGTAGTTAGCCAACCTCATGTTAATGGATTAAGTTTTTGTTGACCGGGTTATAAATCAGTGGCAATGTTAGACATATTTTATATACACTTATTGAGTCATTTTTAGTTAGTATTTTTCTTATTTTCTTTGAAATTAGTGTCGTGTTAGGGTCATTTTTATTTCTTTTGAGTCACAGCGGTCCTAAATGGAGAAATGACAAAAAAAAAAAGATAAAATGAGCTTAATTGAGGTGAAATTGCATAGTAAAAAGGTCAAGAAATGAAGCCTAAGAAATCCCGGGAAGCATAGATGAAAAATCTGACGAAGTCCGGACGAAAAAAGTACAAAATCGGAAAACTGGAAAAAAACGCCACAGGCGCCGCGACGCTAATTGTCCTGCGAGTTCGATTCGACTTGATAATTTGAGCCGTGGTGCGGCCAGTCGCGGCTCGGCGGGATTTCGATTTTTGGTCGAATTTCAGAGGGTTAAAAGGGTCCGAAGTGCAAGTTTTCTCAAATATAAAACCCTAAAACCCTGCCCATTATGGAATATCTTGTACAAAATTATAACACAACTTGGAGGCGACAATATTGGAGACCTATGTCACGCCCTTTTTCGACCGCGACTTTATTCTAACTAACTCCTGGTTGGAAGAAAAAAATGTTAGAAAATAAAATAAAATTAATGCTAAGGGGTGCTAAATGCTAAAGTACTAAAAGGGGTGCTAAATGTGCTAAAAGTGCTAAATCATGCTAAAGGGTTCGCGGAGTCGCCACCTAACTAGTTTGGGTGAATTAGGACACTTAAATGTCAATTAGGTTAAAATCGACACTAACTCCATTTAATGGTCTGCAAAACAATGTGAGATTGTGGGCAAGAGTTCTTTATTATCCTAAAGGGAATGAGTTAGACACCCTAAAGGATTTGCTAACCTGCGGTTGTCCGTTCAAACCTAGGGTAATTATTATTGCTAAGAATGCATGTTTTGAAAAGTATTTGAGAAAAGATCTTTGTAGCAAAAGAAATTCGTCTATAAAAGATAAGTTAATTTCAAATGAAAAATATCCATCCTCATAAGAATATTTCGTTAAATGAAGTATATAGGATATTAAACAAAATCAATTGTGATGCATTTATAAAATATGACTACTATCTATTTTTGCAAATGTTATTAGAAGTATGATTCTAAAAATATGAATGCAAATAGCGGGCTTTATAAAAATAGTAATATTCTAGCTACGGGAATCGTTATGCCAACGAAAATTATTAAATGGTTTAATATAGCTAAGTATGACAAGCCTAAGATAATTAACTTGAAGGAAAATAAATTCTAGCGTCAGATTGCTTTCTAATCTATAGATTCAAGATTTAGATATTCTAAGTGTAATGTTAGTAGTGCAATGCTAAGCAATTAATTTACAATACATAAATGAGGCGGGATAGGAAAACAATAAAGATGACTCGAAGGATGGCGATGTAATTTCGCCTGCGGCTTGGAATTTCTGGAGCAAAGATAAATGCACATAGATGTGGATCTTCACGTTTGCTACGATGAGTCTCACCATGAGACTCTTTGTTGCTCCGATGCGTTTCATGTAAAAATAAGAGAAGATAAGAATTAGTATACGCTCCAAAAAAATAAAATAACACAAGTAATTGCAATTAAGATGAGAATTAAACATGCGCAGGAAGTGTCGTTCATGGGCCAGAGATAAGACAGAACAATCCTAACATTTCAGTTGAAATTATGATAGTAGAACTGAGCCTAGTTCCAATATGCATGAATGTAAAAGAATAACATGTATGGGCCAGACACAGATTGTAGACAAGTAAGTATGTGTGAAAACAAACAAAATAAATCAAATGGGCCAAGTCTAACAGATTAAGCTTAAAGCACTTTCAGAGGAAGCATGTCAAAGGGCCATATGTTTGGGATTACCCCCCAAAGGCTTCAAAACTCATTGCTATACACCAGGAAAGGAAAAAATATGCAATATGGTTCCTATCAGACTTCTAAGGATAATAGTTCGGCCCAAAAATGCGATATAGGCCCATACCTGCCAACAAGCATACTGGCCCCTACTGAGCATACCACTGCCATGACTGATATACACAGTATTTGTACGTTGCACCTAAGTGTTATATCTAGGTATGCAGCTCTTGTAGACACTGGATGTACCCAGAACTGAGACAGTGAATTTTAGATTAAAAATGCAAGCAAGTTTAACTATTTCATGAAGAGTCAACAACACATTATAGCATGAGTAACATTGAGTAACCTTGAAGACTGTCCTAACCACAACTTATCTTGTAACAAATTCAGATTTCAATCAAACATGGGCGATGACAAACCGCATGTAAGCGATCAACTACGTGTTTCAAATTCGATATTAACACCTTTTAAACGCAAGCAAAGGCAGCGAGAAGGGCTTCTAACATCCAATAAACCACATAACTGGACTAATCCATGCAGACACCCGATAAGTGTTAAACATTGGTCTAATCGCATTAAAATACAATCGCCAACGACAATTAACTAAACAGGTTCTGCGATTAATTTCAGGGAGCATAAGCAATCGTCGACATCAACTCGATACATAATCAATACATGTTTGAGAAATCTGAAACACACATTACGCATATAAGTGTCTATATGAAATCTAGGACTGAAAGGGTAATGATTTTACCTTCTCCGGGCAGCAAATCGAGGCAGCATATATTCACTCAGGGTTGTATTGATTACGCGGTTGAAAAGGTAGAGCTTGTTATTGAGAATGCTCACTGGTTTGCGACTGACCTCCGCGACGAAGAAAAAAAAAGTTTTGAATCAGTGTTCTTGCTGCTTCCCTACCGTTTTTAGGGATTTTATTGCCCCTTTTACTGCTGATTTCCTCGATTCTTTGCCAATTTTGGATGTATGTTATTTCGATGGATTCTCTGATTCTCGATGTCTTTCTTATCGGTTTTTCTTTACTGGTTTTCTCCTTGTCAATGAGAGGTGCTCTCAATTGCTCCACCCTTCCATTGCATGTGTAAATATGGTATTTATAGCCTTGATTTTGGGTTTTAAGTTTGGTAAAATTATTGGTGCGATTTTGGACAATTCCAGCGACGATTATGGTGCGATTTTCTGCCAATTTGGGTATTGATTTCGTTACTCCCCTTTTTAAGACGATTTTGGGTGATTTCGCGTTGGGTTTTGTTTATGGTAAGTTAATATTTGGATGATTTGAGGTCGATTTAGGGAGGTGATTCGGTAAGGGGATGGTTTTTGAGGTGAGCTGGTTGGGTGTGCGTGGGAAAGGGAAAGGTCTCCGGATTCTCAGGCGAGAATCTCGGCAGGGGAAGGTGGCGTGAGGGCAAGACAACGACCCTTTTCTTTTTTCCTTCTTGGGGTCCCTTGCGTTTTTAGGGTTGTTGGTATCTAAAAGAAAGGGGGAGGGCTGATGGGCTGAAAATAAAGGCTGTGGGCTGCGGGTGTTGGGCCATGCGGGTTGGGCTGCAAAATAATGGGCTGTGGGGTGATTTGGGCGATGGGCTGCGTTTTTGGGTATTAGTTTTAGGAGTTATTTTTTAGGTATTAAAAATTGATTAATGGGAAATAAATGGGGGTTTAAATTATTATTAAATTATTTAAATGCTAAATGCGGATATGATATTTAAGGATTGCTTAATGCTTTTATAAATGCGACGCTATTATTTAAAATCTTATTTATTGTGCATATTTATCATTATTTAAGTTAAAATTAAATTATCTTAATATGACTTTAGGTGCTTTATTAATTTTAGCTTGGGTTTAAATTATTACAATAATTATGGAATTGCTTTGCGTATTAATAAATGCGACTATGCTATTTGACGCGACGTCATTTCTAAATTATTTATTTATTTACGTATTTATTATTAAAATTATCAAGAATTAATGGAAATAGAATAGGGCTTAAAATTGATAAATGCGGGCGCGAGACTCAAGGTGCTTAATACTCTTCGTAAAATGCTGTGCCATTATTAAATCGTTTATTTATGTATGTATTAATGTTTTATTGTTGCATTTTATTATTATAAAAATTGTTTAAAATTATTTTGAAAAATTAGTGTAATTTTTATAGTTAGTGACTGGACGGGAGAATCAAAATTGAGTGTCAAAAACCTAGTTCAAGTTATTTTCTTTTTTCTTTCTTTGTTCTTATTTCAGTTCATGTTGGATATTGCATTAGTTCTTAGCATGCCTATGGCTAGGAGCTAAACACTTAATTAGAGCTTTCCTTTGAATCGCTTGAAACTCTTTTTTCATGAGTTAATGCATTTGTTTGGTTTCCTCTTCACTTGATTAAGATTTATTCAATATTGGTGTGAATGTTTGATAGTTAACTGATCACTAATTATCATAATTTATATGATTTCGAATCAAGAACCGAGAGGAGAGATTTGAATATGCTGTAATTGAATATACATAGGTTAAAATTGCGGACGAAAGTACTCCGATACTTGTGTAGCATTGTAGGTTATTGTTCTTAATCCTCTTATGTGGTAAAACCTATCATAGAAATATAGAAGGTTTCTGCACTGGGTTGAGCGATTATATATTCTAACCGGAATATAAGACAGTCTAGTTAACCTGCTATCTTAACGTAGAAGAAGAAGTCATTCTTGTTGCATTAAGGATTGAAAAGAGTTGATAGTCGAGGATATTGAAAGCCCTAATTCCATCATAACTGATTTACATCACAACATATTTAGTTTAATTCTCGCAATTACTCTAGTAGTTTTAGACAAAAACCCAAATTAAACTATCGTTAGCCAAATAGATAACATAGAGTAGATGTTCGGTAATTGAAAACCAGTCAGACTATATTACTTGTAACGATACGTACACTTGCGTGAGCATTTGGAAAATCGGCTAACAGGCAACACCCTATTGTATCAGATGATCTTTCAATAAATGCCTACCTATAGTGCTCGTCCCCCGTCACTACCTCCTCTCATATGTTTGTATGTTTTCCCACAAATATTACATCTAACTCTATCAGTGTCCCCAACTCTATCATAAAAGAGCCACACTTTACTCAATTTTTTCCTTACTTCTGGTTTTGGTAAAGGAGGTCTACGACTACCATTAGCAGTACCAACATTGACAGAAGGAACACTAGTAGGTGTAGGAGGTTCAGTTTCAAGTTCAACAATATTATCTAATTGAACGTTATCATATTCATTATCTTCTATTTCAAAATCTTCTTGCATTTGATCATAATCTATATTTTGATTAGATGTAAAGAACCTATAGATTTTTTACCCCTTGAACTAGATTTACGCCGTCCTAATCCCCTTAGCAAATCCATTATAAAATATTTAATTTAAAATTTAACTTAAATAATCAACAAATAAATATGGCAATTTAATAAAATAATTAGAGAATGAAACGAGTGTACCAAACTTCGGGATTCAGAACTCAATTGAATTGAAACTCGAAGCTCGAAGTCTTGCGTCTTGCTACTTTGAAAATTAATAATAATAATAATAATAACTTGAGAATTGATAATAAAGAAAATTAAGAGAGTATGCGAATTGAGAGAATTGTATAAATAATGATGTGATAAAAATGAGAAGAATATAGAGTATTTATAGATTTTTTAAAGGTTAAAAATGTAATTAATAAATAATAAATAATAAATAAGCCAAACGGTCCACTGACCGTTGGCCCTTCCCCTCGCCCCTAACGGTAAAATTACCGTTGGGCACCAACAACCTTTTTTTTTTAATTTTTTCCTTATCGGTTCGGACCGGACCGGTTAACCGGTAAGGTTACCGGTTCCAACTGGTCCGATCCTTACCGGATTTTTGTATAACCTGTGCGGGTTGGGGTCGGGGGCCAAACCAACCCCTAACCCGATAAGGCGTAAACCGGTCCAGTCCGGACCGGACCGGTATCGGGTCGACCGGTCCGGTTCCGGATCAACCCGGACCGTTAGACAGGTTTATATTGAGACAATATATTTCACGTGGTTAACTTAACAACCTAATAAATGAATGACAACATACGCAAAAAAAATCAAAATTTGAATTGAAAGTGTCTAATTGAAACACTTTATTAGGAGTTGAGGTGTTCAATTGAAACATGACTTAGTTCGAATGTCTAAATAGAATATCATGACAAGTTTAAGGGGTTGATGATATATTAATCCTAGTTAATTTAACTCTAGGAAGAGCATTAATCACAAACCAAGGTCTGTTAAGTTTCATTCCTATATATAAATGAGTTTTGAAGTTTGTTATGACAAATTATACAAACATAAATGGTGCTAGTCTTTTCTGTGGAGCAGAAGAGTAAGTGAATGAGCATTAACATATTTTCATTAACTTAACTATGGTATATCCAGTAAAGTTTAAGTGAAAAGAATGACGCATGTCATGTATTTATTGGCGTGGATAAGTTTTTCGATATGGCATATGACTTTTTTTTGTTCCTTTTGTTGATTTTCCATAACAATATACAATTTTAGCAATGCCATCTAATTCTATACTTGAAAGAAGGGTAAAATCAACTTGTGGTAATTCATAGGCTGATTGTTTAATGGTGCTCTTTTTCGACAATTGTGTAATTTGGAAAAGGCTTTTGGTGGAGATGTTAGAGTGTGTGATCGCACTGCTCTCATACTGGATATTTTCAACCAGCGAGCGGCAACCCGTGAAGCATCTTTACAGGCAAGTCCACTTTTATTTATCGGTATTGCATCCTGAAAGTTTTGCACTTTTGCATAACCAGTTGAATTTTTCAGGTATCATTGGCACAAATGGAATACCAATTACCACGGCTAACCCGTATGTGGACTCACCTTGAGCGTCAATATGGAGGACAGGTCAAGGGTATGGGTGAAAAACAAATTGAAGTAGACAAGAGAATTTTGCATACTCAAGTAAGCGATTTTCACTTATTCATCATAATTAAATTATGTATGTCATTGGTAAGTAACTTTTTATCCAGTTCAAATGAATTAGAGCTAGATATTAACCCTAATTATTAATATTCTGGAAAATTGCAGAGGTTGGATTGTGGTGTGAGTAATATTTTGATCATTGGTTCTCGAATCTGATTTTTTGCCTGTGATAGCTTTCAATACGTTACTGGTTTTAAAATGCTTCCCGCAAGCACTGCCTATCCATAGTGGCTTTTCTATTGCATGCTTTTGGCCTTTTCCAAATTTCAGCAGCAAAATGCTTCCCGCAAGCACCGCCTATCCAAATTCCATAGAGAGGAGATACTATTAGTTTGATGTTGTTGAGATATACCACATATATACATTGTATATATATGTGGTTAGTTAGAAGTTAGTTGGATATTAGTTTGATATAAGCTCATTAGATATTATAAGCTCATTAGATATTTTGTAATTAGAGATATTTTTGATTTTAGTTAACTTAGGCAGCCTATACATAGGACAACCCTTTGTAATTACAAGTAAGCTCTTATAATAAGAAAATCTGAAAAGGCTCAACAGAGCTCCCTAAATATCTCGAGCTTCCCCCTCTCTTCTGTTTCCTCTCGTTTTCTTTCCTCTTCATTCATATCCATAAAATTAACATGGTATCAAAGCCTACCGATTCGTAGGACCTTCGTATCACGCAATCGATTGAAGAAACCGATGGAAATTTCTGAAAATCAGAAAATTAAAACCGTTGAAGAAACTGAAACTGTTCAATCGATTCAATAGTTGCGATTAAGGAATGGATTATCGAGGAGAAGAGATCGAAGAAGGAGAGATCGATAGATGAAAATCGAAATCGTGAAATTGCGATTTTCGTAATTGAAATTGCAATTTTCGACTGAAAATTCAGGAAAATCAGATTTGAAGAAGCAGAAATTTGCATTTGCAAACATAGAATCGATCGCGAACTGCAGTCGCATCGATCAGAAATCGAAATCAGAAAATAGAGATCGCAGAAATTGAAAATTGAAGAATGAAGTCGTGATTGCGATTTTGCGATTTTCTTTCGGAAAAAACAGAGAATCGAAAATCGAATTGAAGGAGATCGATTGAAGGAGTTCAATCGATCGAAAAAAAAAAACAGAGAAGTTTGAAAAACAGAAGATCGAACGTTTTTCTTCAGAAAAATCAGAAAAACGAAATCGAAGGAAACAAAATATTGAGGTAATCTCTATAGCATATCGATCGATTTTGTTGTGAGTGACAACAGAATCGATAGAGAATCAAAGTCGATTCATTCTATTTTACTTATTTTTCGATTATCGCATTTGTCGATTTAGTCGGATCAATGGAATTTCAGTTCAAAGAAACTGTAGTTCTGTTGCATATTCAATAGATCGATTGAAGGATCGAAGAGCTCTTAGCGACAAACAGACTAAGACCGAGGGATACTTCGTCGACGATAATATGGATTGAGTTGAAGCTCAGTTCAAAGAATAGCTTGCGTGATGAGAATCAAGAGATTCTCTAGTACAAGAGAGACTAGAGAACGAAGAGGTTCTTGCCGCTTATCAAATCCTGCTGGTGCTGGTTCAGGTTCAGAATTGTAGTCTGCTAGTGCTGGTTCAGAACAAATTCATAGAGAGAATCGAGAGATTCTCTAGTCCGAGAAAGACTAGAGAACGAGGGGTTCTCCGTCAAGATGAATCCGATGGTTTCGCCAAATTAAGAATAGAAACCGAGAGATTCAACTTGTAAAGTGCGTCGATGTAAATCGATGTTGCGGCGATCTTTCTTATTATTGATGTTGTTTCAACCGTTGATTGTGTTGAAGCGAGAAATCTGGTATTTCTGCTTTGTAGCAGCGGGATCGATTTCTGGCGATTTTTGTGTGAATTTGTTGAGAGCGAGTGTTCATCCGGAAGGGCTGAATCGCAATGGAAGATTTGTTTTCCTGCAGATGGGAACCTTCCATATTCATTGTTGATTGCAGAGTGCTCATATTGGAAGTGTTGCAAGTGGAGGACATTGGATGAAGATAGATGGATTCTGAAATTGACAGTTTTGCTTTTGGTGTCTGACTGCGCATGATGTTCTTGAGGTTCTTCTTCTTTGCGTTTGTGATGTATGTTGTTGCACCTAATTGGTCTTCTTCTTTGGTCTTTCTGTTCGCATCGCGGCAGTGTAATTCTTGCTCTGGAAATGATACACAAACGGTTGGTGTAGGCTTGAGAATTGAGTCGTGAAGTCCTAAGACGCCTTTGTTTCAACTAGAAGCAGGTGTTTTGATTACTAGCTTGAGGGGGCGTGTTGAGATATACATAGATATACCATTAGTATACAACATATATAATGTGCTATCGCAGCTGAGGTCTTCTTTGTGCTTTCATAACAAATGCCGCAGTCAGCTCGCCGACCTATATTATCGCTTATTCTTGACGCAGTAAGATGCGGCAGCAGGTGTGGTTACTGCAAATAGAACAAATTGGTGCTGCATTTGTTGCTGCTGGTGATGCCACTGAAACGGCTGATGTCTTGCTGGGAAAATACATACTGGACACTCTGGCATTCTCCAACAATTTATTCAACTGATCAAAGATACATCACTTTTAGATATTGACTGGGACCAAATTCCTCGAGTTATGGAGAAACTAGTCGATTTAACATGGCTGGTGGGATGCTGGTATGCTGGTGTGATGGCTATGAAAATTTTCTTTGTGTTCTTTGCCTAGTATTGCTTGCTTGGATAAACCGATGTTTTCAGTGCCTAGCTTGAGGGGACGTGTTGAGATATACCACATATATACATTGTATATATATGTGGTTAGTTAGAAGTTAGTTGGATATTAGTTTGATATTAGTTTGATATAAGCTCATTAGATATTTTGTAATTAGAGATATTTCTGATTTTAGTTAACTTAGGCAGCCTATAGATAGGACAACCCTTTGTAATTACAAGTAAGCTCTTATAATAAGAAAATCTGAAAAGGCTCAACAGAGCTCCCTAAATATCTCGAGCTTCCCCCTCTCTTCTGTTTCCTCTCGTTTTCTTTCCTCTTCATTCATATCCATAAAATTAACAGATGCACTGCCGAAACTTTAATTGAGAACAGATCTAGTCCTTTCGTTGCAAACCTGTGTGTTAATGCTGAACTGAGCTCTCGGTATTGCTTTTCTTCCTCTTGTTGCTTATCTGACCATGCCCAAAAGTTAATGAGACCTCAATGACTAGTGAAATTCCTTGGCCTAGTTGCATTGGATCTCATGGTGAAATTCCTTGGCTTAGTTGCATCGGGTCTCTTGGTGATGCCCTACTTTTAAGATTAAACCAATCAGTCATGATTGCCTTTCTTCTCTGTCAGAGCTCCCGACTCATATTGGTAATTAACCGGAAAAGTGGATGGACCTGTTTTTTTCTTTTATTTATAACCCTCTTTTATCGTAGTTTTATATACCATTTGTTTTTGGAGTTTTCTACTCTCTTTCGTGTTAATAATGTGTAAATGTGGGATCATTTTTTGGGTTGCTGTTGCACCTTTCAACGTCTAACGTCAGATTTTACTATAATCTTTTGCAGATTGGTGTACTAAAAAAAGAGCTAGAATCTGTTCGGAAGCATCGACAACAGTACAGGAATCGTCGTGTCTCTGTACCTGTTCCTGTTCCTGTTGTATCTTTGGTATGGAATTTGTCTTCAGTAGAATGTTTACACACCATGCTGAAGAGAATGAATAATTGATACATAAGTTCTTATTTCTTTAGGTTGGATACACAAATGCCGGAAAAAGTACACTTCTTAACGGTTGACTGGGGCAGATGTTCTTGCGGAGGACCAATATTTTGCTACACTTGATCCTACTACAAGAAGGATGCAGGTGAGGATAATGACTGAGGATTAATCCTCATGACAGCTCAACGCATTGCTTGGACATGTTTCCTATATTTGGTGCCCTACTCAACAACAACATACCCAGTGAAGTCCCACAACGAGGGTAGAGCAGTGTCTGTGACCTACCTCTACCTTGGTAAGTAGAGAGGCTGTTTCCGAAAAACATTGGCTCAAGAAAAAGCATAAGCACAAATATTTGGTGCCCTACTCAAGCACATAAATTCCTCGTTGGCTGAAAATTATGCGCATCTGGATTATATCTGCATTATCAGTATAATAGTTATCTGTATGGTTGTAATGTATTGTTCTTGTTGTAAACTCTTCTGAGCCAGATGAAGAATGGGAAAGAGTTTCTGCTTACAGTGGCTTCATCCAAAAATTACCGACAACTCTGGTAAACACCTTTACAACTTTGAACAGATAGCTCATCTTTTACATCTTCTTGCTAAAGACAAGTTTCAAATAGGCTCATTAAATAAGTTAAGATATGGTGGAATTGTTTTTTTATATGATTCTTCTTGCAATAGATTGCAGCCTTTAGGGCTACACTCGAAGAAATCGCTGAGTCTTCAATTTTAATTTTTAGTGCATGTGGTGGACATCAGGTAAAGTTGATCCACTTTATAGAGTAAGTGTTTAATACAATGATCAATAGAAGCTCCTTATCATTTGCCATCTTTTTAGTCACCCACTAGCAGAGCAACAGATAAAAGCCGTGGAGAAAGTTCTTTCAGAACTGGATACATCATCTATCCCAAAGTTGATGCTGTGGAACAAGGTATTAGTGTTGCATGTCGTTTAGTTTGACTACTGTTTATTTGCAGTGAGCACTCTACTTCCTTTATCCTAAGCCACCTTGTTGTTGATTGGCTTGTTCTTCCTCCAGCTAAGCATGATCTTTCCAAGCCTTTCTTTTTGTACCGTTCCGTGGTAATATTGAATGTTGATGGTTTATCTTCTGTCAGCTGCTGTTTTAGTGATGCTTACTGTACAAGATTTGTCATTTTATTTTTTGAACTTTTTCCTTCCTCTAACATATGCTTTTTTGTCCTTTCCTCACCGACCTCAGCGCACATTGAAAAAATATAGCTTTTCCTAGCTAAACTAGATGGTCTAGGTTTGAATGTGGCATAGATGAGCGTCTTGTGTGCATAAAATAGATTTCTAATTGCTGATAAATATTGTTGGTATGTTATCATCCTGACTTCTGAAGCCAAAATTACTATAAAGGGCAGCCGGTGCACTAAGCTCCCGCTATGCGCGGGGTCGGGGGAAGGACCGGACCATAAGGGTCTATTGTACGATAATTGTCTTTTAACAGGTGGATAAAGCTGGAGATCCTGAGAAAATCAAGTTGGAAGCCAAGACGAGAAACGATGTGGTATGCATTTCTGCTGTAACTGGTGAAGGGTTGGATGAATTCTGCAATGAAATCCAGAATAGACTAAAGGTGTATGACTTGTTTATTTTCTCAAAAAGAAAAAGGCAGATACACTGCTTCCTAGCTAGGGGATTATCAATATTTTTCGGAAGGGTTTGATTGTGATGGATAGAGCTTTTCTTTTTTGGCAGGATGCAATGGTATGGGTGGAAGCTTTGATTCCATTTGATAAAGGGGAACTCCTTAGTACGATACATCAAGTTGGAATGGTTGAGAGAACTGTAAGCCACATATTCTTAGTAATTTAAATGTACTAGTTATTTCCATTTGTCTTTCCTCGTTGCATTTAACCCCTCACTCGTCCTACCCGCACACATGTCTTTCTTTCACTTCTCTAAACTTTAAGGAAAAGGAAAGTGGCGAGTCCCTCCCCCAATCCCAACTGTTCTTAAGTAGATTTCTAGTCACTTATGCTGAAGTGTGAAAATGTCCTTGTTCATGAAGTAGTTGGTTTTCTTTTTCTATATCATCGCCATGAAACTAGCTTGGGATTGAGGCGTGGCTGTTGTATCACCATCAACTCACTCCATAGTGTTCTACAATATGAGCTCTAGAAGTCTGGTTAAGAATTTGAGGATTTGTCTGCCACTAGCCATGAACTACATGAGAAAGTTAAGTACAGATCCATTTCTGCTTTCATTTTCCGCATTGGTTTAAGCAATATGGAGATAATTTTGACAAAATGGTACTAACATTGCCTACTATCCCAGATTATAAAGACCGAATTTTCATCTTTTATTTTCTTTTTGATTTTATAGGAATACACTGAGAAAGGAACTCTGGTGAGAGCACATGTTCCTCTCCGATTTGCAAGGCTTCTAACTCCGATGAGGCAAATGTGTGTATCGTAATTGCTTCATGTCACCTAAATCACACTCTTGAAAGGGAGACGCAAGCACATGATTATGGCCAGTATAAATTGAAGCTTATGTAGATTGCATATGAAACTCCAACACAAGAATCTCCGGATTGTGGCTTCTGACAAATATGCATAACAGCCGTAAACAAGAATCATTAAAAGTAATCTGTTTCCTCGCATCAGCAGTCCATTGACTAAAGAAAAAGCTGCATGCTTGTTCAAAGGAATTTGTGCTAGACTGGTGTACATTCTGTATACTTCTCACTAACTACCACTTCTGTACATAGAAACATTCGTCACATGTAACTACTTTGGACTTCTTCCCACCGTACAAATTGACCTAATATTCCTAAAAGTTTGACCTGGTTTTTCTTTGTGAGCTGTATGATACTGTTTGCAGTTTTATCAGTAAGAGGATTTAACTTGTTATAGCTTTCTTTTGTGTCTAAGTCATGTTAGTAAATTTACTTTAGCTCCTATTCTTTTAGGAGTCTTTTAGTCGTGTCAGAGATGTATATGTTAGTAAGTTTACTCACTATTTCTATTTTGTATAATACTAGTTTGAGATGAGCTTAAATGAAGCGACATAATCAGAAACGATATAGTTGCCCAAACTTGCTTAAGATTAAGTCGTTTACTTCACATATCCACCCAGGGCAAGGTCTTTTCGTAATGGATGACTATCGAAGATATAATCTATTGATATATTGGTATAGACCGCAACAACCCTGTCATTTGAGCTCCCCAGGAATGACATAGTTGCTATTTAGAGAGTAATAACTTTCTTATTTGGACTTTAATGTGTTTGCAATTTTAATTACACGTAATTTTAGAATCTAGAAAATGTTAAACAAATTGATCGATGTGCATGTTGAGACAAAAACTATAATTATTTTGAAGATCAACTTGCTTTCTTTTTGGTTGGCGTGGTGCAATATCAACTGTGTCATGTGCGAAGAAGAACGCTTCGGCATGGCTCCTCTCACCAATTACGACATTAAAGATCAAGTTGAATGCTGTAGGAAAATTGGTCTGGTTGATATGACACATAGTGGGTGTGAGTTCACTTGGACTGCAGGGGACAAAAAGAGCAAGCTGGACAGGGCTTTAGTAAATGGAGCGTGGCTTGAGGTTGGATGGTACGACAATTTTCGGCTACCAAGTCTTGTCTCTGACCACTCGCCTTGCAATGTTACTATTATTGAAAGCCAAAGGCCCCGGAACAGGCCTTTCAAAATTTTCAACATGTGGGCCTCACACAGTGACTTCGGCAACATTGTGACATCGGCTTGGGACCAGAACATTGATGGAACTGCGCAGTACGTTCTTTACAGGAAACTACAGAGCCTTAAAAGTCCCCTCAAACTCCTTAATGTTAGGGACTATTCTCATATCTCGTCTAGAGTTAAAAGGGCTAAGGAGGATCTGGCCGAGTCCCAGATGGACGCCATGGACCATCTCAAGAACAGTGACCGCTATAATAAGTTCTTCCATGGTATGGTCAAGAGGAATGCAAAAAGAAACTATATTACTGTCATCACTAGGCTAGACGGTTCCACTACGACCTCTAATGACCAAGTTGCCACTGAATTCGTCCAATACTATAAATCTCTGCTTGGGACGAAGGACGATTACACCGCTATTGACATTGGGATCATCTACGAAGGAAATCGGGTTTCCACTGAGCAAGGTGAGAACCTTATCAGGCCTGTTACAGATGTTGAAATTAAGAGTGCCCTCTTTGGCATCGGGTACGACAAAGCACCTGGTCCCGATGGCTTCTCGTCGGGTTTCTTCAAGAAATCTTGGGACATCGTTGGTAGAGAGTTCACCAATGGGGTGAAAGAGTTTTTCAGAACGGGCAAGTTACTCAAGCAAATCAACCACACGATCATCACCCTTGTCCCGAATCTGCCCATTGCCCTTCGGTGTCTGACTATAGGCCCATATCTTGCTGCAACATTATTTACAAGGTGATTACGAAAATCATTTCAAACAGGATTGAGCACGTGCTAGATCATATTATTGACAAAGCTTAGTCAACTTTTGTTCATGGTAGGAGTATGTCGGACAATGTTCATCTTACCCAAGAGCTTTTGAGGAGCTATAATCACAAGCGGAACTCTAGTAGGTGCATGCTTAAGGTTGACTTATGAAAAACATTTGATTCGGTCAATTGGGAGTTTTTAACGGCCACCCTCATTGGTCTAAACTTCCCTGATCAGTTTATTGTTTGGACTATGGAGTGTGTCTCCACCATTTCGTACTCGGTGGCGATTAATGGGAATTTACACTGGCATTTTAAAGGAAAAAAGGACTTAGACAGGGAGACCCTTTTTCTTCTTCCCTGTTTGTCATTTGCCTTGAGTACCTCTCAAGGCTGCTGAACAAGAACACTAGGACTGCGGGGTTCAATTACCACCCGAAATGTGGAAACTTGAAGATCACCCACGTTGCCTTTGCCGATGACTTGATGCTCATGTCTAGGGGAGACACCAATTCGGTACAGATTCTTATGGACTGCTTGCTCGACTTTTAGAATTGCTCCGGCCTAAAATCTAATGCCCTAAAGTCTAATTTATACATGGCAGGCATCGCCACTCAAGACCTTGATGATATTAAAGAGATTACTAATTTTGAAATCGGTGAGATGCCCTTCCGCTACCTTGGTATCCCACTGGCGGCTGAAAATTTGAGGATTATTCACTATGAGCCGCTTATCACTAAAATTGCGAGCTACATAAATGCATGAACGAGTGCTACCCTCTCCTATGTTGGCAGGCTAGAACTCATTAAATTGGTGCTCCAAGGGGTGGAATGCTTCTGGCTTTCCATCCTCCCTGTCCCATATACTGTTTGTGGTAAAATTATTAGCCTTTGTAGAACCTTCCTGTGGCACTCAAAACACCCTCTGGTTTCGTGGAAGGAATGCACGCTCCCTAAGGAAGAGAGGGGTCTGGGCTTTAGAGATTTGAAGGCTTGGAATAGCTCCTTACTTGCTAAATGTCTTTGGAACATCCATAAAAAAAAGATACTATTTGGGTACGATGGATCAATCATAAATACTTCAACAGCAGCATCATCATTACCATTTGGACGTGGCAGGCTAGGAAAATTGATTCTCCTCTGATCAAACGACTGGTCACTATTCGGGATTTTATTTTAGAGTGTGAAGGCACTTATGGGCACGTTGGTATACTATGGCTAGCTGTCATGGTGACTCTAATCGCTTGACTGGTAATCAGAATGCTTATAATTTCTTCAGGGATCACCATCATAAGGTTCTGTGGGCCAGGGATGTTTGAAATGTTTGTATTCTTCCAAAACAAGCATTCATCCTTTGGCTATGCATTAAGAAAAGGCTGCGCACAAATGAAAGAATGCCTTACATGGACACCGATGGACTCTGCCCCTTATGCGGAATATGCAACGAGTGCATTACACCTCTTTTTACTGTTCGGTCAAGACCTACATCCGACTCAGTTAGAAGCGCTCGGTATCAATCGTCTGACCATTACCACGCGTGCATGCACTAAAATCATCAAGAAATAGGGTCGGGGCATTGGTTGGCAAGCCAAGGCTAAACGTATAGCGCTGGCCACGACTGTCTATCACCTATGGCTAGATCGCAACAAGATAATTTTTGAAGGTTCAAGACTTGACAAGGATTCACTGGTTATCAAGATCAAAATCGACACCTACAGAATCTTGTTTGCCCTTTTTCCTCATTTCCTCGACAGGTTTGTAAATCTAGTCGGTGGCTAGTTTTTGGTTTTGTTTAAAACTCCGGATTACCCGACACGTGGGATCAGCTGGAGTCTTCCGACTACCCAATTTGTGGGATCAGCGGGAGTCTGCTTCTTGTTTGTTTCTCATGACTTCCCGGCCTGTGGGTAAGCTTGAAAATGGATCTGGCGCAAACATATCGTTCATTCCTTCCCTATGGACTATGCTCGACATTTTAGCGTCAGTTCTTCTTACGTTTGTTTAACAGTATAGGAGTTAGGAACCATGGCAATTGCACCTTAGCAACATAACGTGTGAGGTACTCTTCCCTTGTCCGTGGGTTTGTCCCATTTGGGTTTACCATGGCAAGGGTTTAAAGAGGCCTGCGGCTGCAACCTAATGTTTATACATTAGGGAATTGACGTGGGCTAGGTTTCTATCGTGATGTTCCTTTTTGGCACTCTTGACTACCCGACATGTGGGAATAGCTTGAGCTTTTGTTATTGACGATCCTAAATCTTGTGCTGATTTGCCTGACAGGGAAGCGTAAGATTTATATCGTCACTATGCCTGTGGGTTCACCCACAAAACATGTACTTTTTGATGATCTTAATACACATTTATCATTCCCTAAAATAAAAACTATGTCCAATATGGTTGAGGATTACTATTAAAATCAGTAAACAAGCCGTTACTTTATGTGATAACCCAATTTATGTATTACTAGTAATTTGGAGTTGGGAATTCCAAATAGACCAAAGCATTAGTAACTAATTACTTATTTCATGAGGAATCATGCGATGTAAGTGGACTGGCAAGATCCTATAAATTTATCCAAATTCGTCTATTCTTAATTTCTTCAATTACAAGTTCAAACTAATCTTCAATTTAACAAGACAGATTATTTAAGCAACCATCAATGCAATTGCAACTTTTTGGAGAAAAGCCAAGACAAGAATTCAAAAGTTGTTCAAAACTCTAAACGTGGTTAGTTGAGTTGTGGAGCCTAATGCACCGCCGACACTAGGAAGACCCTACACAGAGTATGGAACACACACAGTTTTAGGCTTGTACTATGTTCGCTCTAATTTTTGCTATATATAGGCTAGGGCGCCGTTTTTCTGAAGACAAATTATTTAAGCAACTTTTTGAAGAAAAGCCAAGACAAGAATTCAAAAGTTGTTCAAAACTCTAAACGTGGTTAGTTGAGTTGTGGAGCCTAATTCACCGCCGACACTATGAAGGCCCTACGCAGAGTAAGGAACACACACAGTTTTAGGCTTGTATATGTTTGCCTTAGTTTTCGAAAATTTGCAGCAGCAAAGTGGACGTAGCGCTCGCATTGAGGGTGAACCACTATAAATATGTGTATGTTATTTGTTATTCGCTTATTTACTGTTTTCTGATTAGGTAGGATTTGAGACCCAAATCCTAACATGGTTGTTTTGTTCATTGGAGCAGGTAGAACTAGAACTCAAACCAGAAACAGTACTTGATATAAAGAGACATTAATTTCCTATAAGGTATATAAAAATGAGTTGACTACATTACAATTTACTATGAAAAGTAATCTGACTTACTATTATTAGAGGATTTGGTAATAGAGGACAAGTTAGTTGATTTGGTCACATAAAAGCTCTATAAATATTTCCATGCATTTGTAATTAAATTCATCATACAAGAATTTGATTTTTAATTTTTCAGTAATCAATATGGCTTCTTGTGGACTAGTAATGTTCTTTATATCTAGTCATTAGCAATTACAAATGCATGGAAATATTGACTATATAAAATAATATTGTGTTGTTATGGTTGTTATGTGTGTTTGTGACAATAAAGAACAAGATGTATATCAAATCAAATTCACGAGAGATCTGCTTCTTTGATGAGACTTCACTTCCATGACTGTTTTGTCCAGGTATAAATTTTATGTAACTTTTATACACAGTTTAAAGGAAGGGTCAATCATACTCTCTACTGATTGACCCTCTACTATAGGAAATATCCTAATTTTATACTCCATTATACTTCGGGGTTGTTCATATTCTTGTCGTTAGCAATTGGTCTCATAGTCTCCCCTGATGCTAACCACTACTAAAAGACGCGAATTTTCGAAGCCATCAGAAATATGAGATTTATGTCATGTTTCTGACGAGCCAATTTCCAATGAATTCCGTCGGAATTCGCGTTTTAGTAGTATAACGGAGCTCCAATGTGAAATGTACAAAGTGACTTTCAACCATAGTCAAAAGTAGAGAGGTAAATTAGACCCATTTCCTGAAGTCTTTTGATCCATCTAATCTACACTGGAGCTCCATTAAAGTCAATAGGAAGTACGAGACAAATTGCTAATGACAAGGGTACGAAAGATAGATGTTTTATATAGTACGAGACAAATGCATGGAAATATGGCTTCTTGTGTTGTTATGGTTGTTATGTGTGTTTGTGATTGCTCCGGTTCATCGGATCTGGAGCTCCTCGCCGGAACAGTGACAAGAGGAGGAACGGAGGGAGGGTGAGGCAGTGGCGTGGTGGTGGCTGTGGAGAGGGGTTCGCCGGAGGTCGATGCTCCGACGGTGGAGGGGGCGGCGGTGGAGGCGGTACTTGGTGACTGGGCAAGGTGGGTCCCACCCTTCACGTAGATTCCATGTGGCGTCCACATGGATTTTTCGTCTAGGGCAAATATAATAACTTTACAAACGTAAAGGACATATTTGACATCATACTTTAACGGATGACAAATATGACCATTTTTTAAAAGTTGGATGACAAATATAACTATTTTCTCTTCAAATAATGACATCCATGCAAATTGACAAGTATCTTTTTCAATTGCCACACTTCCTAAGGACCTTCTCAATTAGCAAACTAGTATATAGGTTTAATTGTAATCAGCAGGGCAAAATATTTATTTTCTTGATTATACTAAATTCCAGAAAATGACTCGTTTGTTCACTTGATTATTATCGATCTCTCATGATTTTTGCTTACATTATTGACCACTAGGTCAATACCCTTGGATACAAACTGCAAAATCTTTCCTTGTCTTTAATTTATCTACAAATTCTTAGGAATGTAACGGACCTTTTAATTAAATTCTCCTCAAAGGCTATGATACAGAAGAATTTGATTTGATAAAAAATACTTAAAAATAATGAGCAAATTACATATTTGAAGGAGCACTTTTAGCTTTAGTTCTCCTAGAGAATTTGTACATGATCATCCTAGCAATCTTATAGAACCAGAAAGTACTAACAAGTTGCAGTCCGAAAGACATGGCCTGTAAAATCATATAAACATTATGTCACCAATTTGTTGTTTTAAAATAAGTTTTGTTAAAGTAAAAGAATTGTGTATTGGTACATAATTAAATATTTGAAGTTACCTTAATGAGGATTGGATTATCAGTGAAAAGAGTGACATAGGTTACATATGGCCCCCCTATCATCCTAGCAATGCTGAAAATTACTGCAAATAAAACCTGCAAAACAGATCAACCATAAATCAGCAACTTAAAACTTTGTGTCCACTAAACTAATATATCATATAAAATGTAACCGGGAAAATATAGCAACAACAAACCCAGGTCCCACAAGGTGGAGTCTGGAGAGGGTAGGATGTACGCAGACCTTACCTCTACCTTTGTGAGGTAGAGAGACTGTTTCCGGTAGACCCTCGGCTCAAAAGAAAAATATCTGTGGCAGAAATATATGAAAGAAATAACCTTCCAAGACCGGGAAAATAAATAAAGGAAACTTTAAATTGAATAGAAATAAATTAGAATCTGAGAAGCTAACATCAGCTGCAAGATTAATATCAGTATTTCTGTATCCAAGCTCTTTGAGAATCTCCCTCAAGTGTAGGAATGGACTAGAAATCTCTGTCAACCACAATGCTGCTATCAGTATTGAACCACACTGCATATCACAAACATTTCTTAGGTACATGTAAGAATTTAATTTATATACACTCGTCAATCTAAAATTTATTTTATACACTATAAATGTACTTAATATGTTGTAACATGGTAATTACAACAACATCCCAGTAAAATCCCACCACGTGGGGTCTGAGAAGGGTAGAGTGTACACAGACCTTACCTCTACCTTGGTAGGTAGAGTGGCTGCTTCCGGGAGACCCTCGGCTCAAGACCTGCGTAATCACAATCAAAGCAAACATTGCATAGCAAGATAAACGGTCACAGACAAGAAATTAAAGCTATAGGAACATACTGGTAACAAAAATCGAATACGCCATGGTAGCACATTCTGTCAAAAGAAAGCAGTAGGTAACGCAAATAAATAATATGAACAAAGTACACTAGAGAACACTTAGCCTCAGACTATCTACTACCCTTCAACCCTAATCCGTGTCCTCCATAAACCCCTATCTAAGGCCATGTCCTCAGTAAGTCGCACATACGCCATATCCCGTCTAATCACCTCTCCTCAATACTTCTTCGGCCTACCTCCACCCCTACTGAACCCGTCCATAACCAACCTCTCACACATCCGCACTGGGGCATTTGTGTCTCTCCTCTGCACATGCCCGAACCATCTCAACCTCGCTTCCCGCATCTTATCCTCCACCGAGGCCACTCCCACTCTGTCCCGGATATCGACATTTCTAATTCTATCCCTCCTTGTATGCCCACGCATCCATCTCAGCATCCCCATCTTCACAACTTTCATCTTTTGGATGTGTGAAGTCTTGACTGACCAACACTCCGTCCCATACAACATAGCCGGTCTGACGACCGCCCTATAAAACATGCATTTGAGCTTTGGTGGCACTTTTTTGTCGCACAAGACTCCAGATGCGAGCCTCCATTTCAACCACCCTGCCCCAATACGATGTGTGACATCGTCATCAATCTCTTCATTTCCTTGAATAATAGACCCGAGGTACTTGAAACTTCCTTTCTTTGGGATGACCTGAGTCCCAATCGACACTTCCACTCCTGTCTCAGGGTCGCTCCCACTACTGAACTTGCACTCTAAATACTCTGTCTTGGACCTACTCAACCTGAACCCTTTGGACTCTAGAGTTTGTCTCCAAACCTCCAGCTTGGCGTTCACTCCGCTACGAGTCTCATCAATCAGGACTATGTCATCTGCGAATAACATACACCATGGCACCTCTTCTTGAATTTGTCGCGTCAGTCCGTCCATCACCAAGGCAAATAGGAAAGGGCTAAGCGTTGATCCCTGGTGCAGCCCCATCGTCATTAGAAAGTGCTCTGAGTCTCCTCCTATTGTCCGTACCCTGGTCTTTGCACCATCATACATATCCTTGATCGTCATGATAATTGAATATTTAATTTTCAGATTATTAGTTTCACTTTTTTTTTTTTATAAATAGTTACCCGTAACTATCCTAACATTATAATGTATGTGACCTTATTTCTTTTTCTGTTTTTTATTTATGAAATTTTAAATTCCACATATGAAACTCACAATTTCGTAAAGTTTAACATGTTGAATTGAGAATTCTATGACATTGACCATTTTTTAATTAGAAAGGCTAAAAAGTGATTGTTGAGATATTTTACCTTATATTATGATAAATTTTAAAAAACTTTAACAAATTGAAACTAAAAAAGTAATCTTTTTCCTCAAAACAGAATGTCCTACTCCATTATTTTACTATGGTTGTCTTATTAATTTTCTCAGTAGATCTAATAATTTGTTCAAACCTACTTGTACTGCTATTTGAGTATATTATTACTTGGTATGATAAAGGATTTTGTGCATATCATTTGTCCTCAAATTTGGATGTGAGATTTTGAGCTTCATTATGCACCTAGTGTATGTGTGTGACTATCTTGCATCCAAAAATATCTCTAAAATAAATATAATGTGTATAATAATTTTATAATATGTATAATTAGTGAGCATATATTGATTATATATGATACAAATTATACCATAATGATACATTTCTATACATTAATTGATATATCAGAATCTCTGGTGTGGTTATTAAGTAATTTGCATGAATGAAACATCTGGATGATTGCAAAAAAGCATGCAAAAGCTATTAAGAAGAAGATTAGTAATTGTATAATACCTATAATTAGTGAGTATACATTGATTATAGATTTATTATACACAAAGTATATAATATTGATTCAGTTTTTATACACGGTAGGGATACATATTCTATACAACAATAATATAGTTTATATACGTATTATATATTTTATATACATATACAATAGCGATACATATTCTATACAACGATGATACACATTTCTATACACATATTGTAAGAATACATATTCTATACGTCAATGATACAATTTATATATAGTATTGATACATAATCTATACAACAATGATACAAATACTGTAGGGATATCTATACATATATAGTATTGATACATATTCTATACAACAATGATACAATTTCTATACACATACGGTAGGGATTCATATTATATACAACAATGATACATTTTTCGTACACATACAATAGTGATACATATTCTATACTACAACAATACAATGACTATACATATACCGGAAAAGAAAGAGATAAAGAGAATGTGTGGTAAGGTAATGTAAGGGTTGCAAGAAGAGTGATTAGGGTTTTGGAGATATGAGTTGTACAAAAAAAAGTATTATTGATAAACTATTATATTATCAGAGAAGGTTCGAATTTGAAATGTTTAGATTATTAACATTTTGTAACACGCTTCTATTTAATATACAATAAAAAATTATTAAAGAAATAAATAAATAGAGCTTAAGCTTAATTTTAATATTTTTATATCACATTTAACAAATTATAAAAATAACTACAAAATAATTGAGTCATATTTTAGATACATACAACTTTTGTTTTCATTTGCAAAAGAGAAAAGTTATTCTATTAATTTAAATTTTAATAAAGAAGCTAGTGACTTTAGTATGTTTCTTATATTATTTTTTGTTGTAATCTAATTATATATATTTTTTATATATTTTATTAATCTAAAATATTTATTTAATTTTTATATTTTATTTTTATCTTTACAAAAGAAAAAGAAAGACAAAAATAAAGAAAGAACCAGAAATGAAGAAGATAAACTAAATAAAAAATTAAAATTAAAATTAAAAGCAAATAAGCAAAATAATAAAAACAAAGATAACTAAGATATTGATTGAAAATAAGAAACAAATAACTGTCAAAACTTAAAAAAGGAGACCGGGAAATGAGTTGGGACTAGTTTAGAGCTA
The DNA here is from genome assembly GCA_029844215.1 of Przewalskia tangutica. NCBI lineage: Eukaryota > Viridiplantae > Streptophyta > Magnoliopsida > Solanales > Solanaceae > Przewalskia > Przewalskia tangutica. Next base: position 101,429,568 of record CM056736.1, on the reverse strand, counting down.
TAAAATGGATTTTGGAGAAACTTAGGCCATTGGGTGTCAATAATTTCACCTGACTAATTGTGCCCTTACCTCATTATTAAAACCATAACGTAACAAGAGTAGGGATGACAATTGGGGCAGGGCAGAGTTGGACAGGACATGTCAAACTCTTAATGGGGCAGGACAGGGCGGAGCAGGATAAAATAATTTTGTTAAAAATTGAAATGGGACAGAGCAGATAGTAGATTTAGAAAAATAAGTTAGGGTGAGTGATGTTCTACTTGCTACTGCTCAAATTTTCGAATCTGTGGTGTTATACAGTAGAATACACTATCATATCTGGGAGCAAAGGTTGCTCTGAATAGCATGTCCCTAACAGTTGAAAAACAGAGGCTAAAGATGAAGTGCAATTATCGGACACATATCAACAAAGCACCAAAGGCCAGGATTAAAACAACTCAATTAAAGATACATGTGAAGGCATCAAATTGAAAGAAAATAATATAAAGTCCAAACTTTCAAATTAATTCTGAACTGACCAGCTACACAAATGTAAAATCTCTTGAAGTCCACATTTTATTCAACTTAAAAAATTTCAGAGTTGACACTGATTTATGAACTCACAGTTTTAGTCAAGTTGAAACAAATCGAAAAATGAAAAATAATATAAACAGGACGGGGGACAGGAATTAACAGGGCAGGACAAGATAAATTTTAAAAAAATGTTAAACGAGGCAGAGCAGAGCGGGTTAACATCTTACTAGATCAAGACTTACCCACCCTAATCTACCTAATTGTCATCCCCAAACAAGAGGATCTTACTTACCCGTTCATAGGCAAGCCCAGCTCCAAGTCCAATAGCACTCACCAAATGGTGAATTGAGTTATCAATCTTCACTTGCTTGTCAAAAAGACAACATACAAAATCATATATAAGGTATGCCATTGTCACTGCCATTGCCCTCATCTGTAATTAATTTTTTCAAGCATCACCAATAGAACACAACTTGACCATATTCTTGAGAAAAAATAAAAAATAAATTAAAAAGTAGTCTTTCTATTTCATTTATGTGAAAGTGTTTGATTGACCATAGAATTTAATAGGAAAATAAAGACTTCTGAAACTTGTAATCTAAAATGAGTCATAGAAATTATTATGGTGATAAATCATCTTATTAAGGGTAAAATAAAAAACTTGAGGTCAAATATTGTGGCGGTATATGCTGTCAATTTTTTTAAACCGATTGAAATTGAAAGATTATCATATAAATTAGGACAGAGAAAATACCTGCTTATGAGAAGATCTTGAAGCCAAAGGACAAAGTGGGCAACTCCAATCTTGAACAGAAATAGAAGCTAAAGTTACTGCTAAAATTGCATGAACTATTGAAACCAAACGGTTGTAAAAATCAAAAGAATGATTTGGAAACAACTTTCGAGTTAATAGAAACAATGTTGTCCATGATACAACTCCAAATACAATTAAATTTATGATTGAATCATCCATCTAGCAGAAAATTAGAATAAAAATAGATAATACTACAAGAAATATAAATGGATGAGAAAAATACAAGAAAAAGTCTGCCAGTAGTATTAATAACCAGGAAAGGAAAATTTTACTCAAAGTCTAATTAACACTTAATCAATGTGTAGATTCCAAAAAAGTGCTTCGTTGTTTGACTTAAACAAGCATAATCCATGTTCCTGGTGCAGATCTCCATGTACAGATCATAAAATTGAGATCCAAAATAATATAGTAGTCGATTTAGGTGAAAATTAGTAAGTGATATACATTTTTCCAATTCTTATTTGACATTCTTTATTATGCGTTCTCTTGAACCGAGAGTCTTTCGAAAACAGAGGTACGGGTAAGGTCTACGTACACTCTATTCTTTCCGAACCTCACTTATAAGATTACACTGGATATGTTGTTGTTGTTGATATACATTCTTAAACACTTTGAACAATTGATTGAGTACAAATTTGTGTCAGTAGTAAAAGAGTACCGAAGAAGAGCTAGAATGAAAAACAAAGTTTACTCAGGTTAAGTTTCATGGTTACAACTCAGCAATGGCAGAGTTGGTGTAGAAGATGGCGCGGGGCCATGGTCGCGAGTTCGATCCTGCATAAACCTTGGTTGGCGCATACACATGCTGCCAAGTGTGGTTTGGTGGCGTGATTCTGGCTGCGTCGGTCAGGAGTTTCTGCGTATTTCGAAAGAGAATGCGGGTTCGCCTTCACAAAAAAAAGTTTCATGGTTACAGAACAGATTACGAATTAATAAGCCAAACTTGAAAGTCCCAAAATTAAAAAGTAATATGAAGTAGTGGTCCCTCATCTAATTTATACTAATTTTCCATTTTGGGGAAATTATTGGTAACCTACGTACTAGTATATTTTTTGTATACGGATTTGAAGATTTTTTTTGTTTAATTATTAAAAAGTACTTATAAATTGATTTGACATAAGGAGTTTGATGGGTTGAAAGTTTTGAACGAAAATACCATGCTATTTCGACAATGACGGATCTAAATCGTTTGAAATGATTGTTTGGAAAAAAAAATTACAGCGTTGTATAAGGGAATGAAGATGTGCTTGTTCAGAAGTGAAAAATAGCTTTGCAAAAAAAAATTGTTTGTTCACCTGAACAAGTGTGAACAAGGCAGCTTCACCCCTGTATTTCGATCCGCACTCTCGATCTCTTAATGAAAAGTATCAAGTAGAATAAGGCAGCTCCCAAAAGAAGCTCTACTCCAATAAATCTAAATTTTGAGTTTATGAAATAAATGTTTATGGCACCCATAAGTTCTACTCTTTTTTCAATCAAACACATCTAAATCAAACGGGCACTAAGACTTACTCAAGTAGATAAGATCATAAGAGTAAGTAAAAAAAGAAAGTTGTGGCTACTAACCTCACAAAGCACATAACTAAAGATCTGATTAAAAAAGTAAAATTGGAAATTAAAGTGAAAAAGGGAGCAATGTGTGCTTTGGGTTTGGAAATAAGAAGATATTTTGAGGTCACTCCCTAAATCATATTCCATTAGCTAGAAAGTAACAAGAAAGGCATAAAGGGTTTTCAGTAATGGGACATATATGATTTAAACATTTCACCATCAACATATATAGTACCTAATTATACTCGTGACGATTGGACTCTTTTAATTTACATCACATAATTATATCATGTCGAATATACCCTTCTACGTGTCACGCTGCAATTTGTCCTCAATAATAATTGATCATATGATAATATATTAAAATTGGAGTATTCATGGCCACAGAGATATGATTAGACTTGGAAGATCGTTTAAAATAATTATTACATTTTGTATTTCATCCTTAATTTCATTAAGGTGTTTAGAGATATCTTAATGATGCAGTTTGACAGAGAAAGTTCGAGAGCTAAATTAAGGTCGTCTCATACATTTTATCAATTTCTCCAGTCTATCATCAAAGAATGTGGTGCAGCGAATGAAGCTGCTCAAAATCACGAGTCCTGATTATAAAAAATTCATACGAGGTGCGAATCCGAATTAGGGACTCCAACACAAATACCGAACTTCGGATGGGAAACAAACAATTATCTCTCCAGCTTCTTTGTCTACAGATTCTTGGAATGTCATGGACCTTTTCAATTTCTCCTCTAAGGCTATGAATGTTTGATACTGAAGAATTTGATTTGCAACATAATAAAAATTACATCTTTGAAGGAGCAATGCTAACTTTAGTTCTCCTTGAAAATTTGTACATGATCATCCTAGCAATTTTATAGAACCAAAAAGCACTAACAAGTTGCAGTCCCAAAGCCATGGCCTGGAAAATCATATAAACATTATGTTACCAATTTGTTCATTTAAAATCAGCTTTTGTTAAAGAAAAATAAAATTGTGCATTGGCACATAATTATACATTTGAAAGTTCATTACCTTAATAAGGACTGGATTATCAGCAGTAAGAGTCACATAAGTTAGATATGGCCCCCCTATCATCCTAGCGCAGCTAAAAATCACTGCAAATAAAACCTACGAAAGAGATCAACCATAAATTAATAACTTAAACTCTATCCACTAAACTAATAAATCATATAAAATGTAACAAGGGGAAACAATATTTTTTTAAATTGGAGGGAAAATAAATTAGAATCTGAGAAACTAACATCAGCTGCAAGATTAATGTCAGTGTTTTTGTATCCAAGCTCTTTGAGAATCTCCCTCAGGTGTAGAAATGGACTAGAAATCTCAGTTAACCACAATGCTGCTACCATTTCTGAACCACACTGCATGTCACAAACATTTCTTAGTTACATGTAAGGATTTATAACATATATATACATTACTTAAGCCCACTGTTTAATATCTTAAAGAACAAAACGAGCAGTTGAAAATGATCGTCTTTTTTGTATTTTAAATGGAGTCATCTACGGCCTACAGGGCTAAGGCCAGGCTGGGAAGCAAGCTACATTTTGCCTATATCACCTTCTCTCTTTAGCCGGTGAATCTTCGTTGGAATAATGCTTGTATTAGGGTAAACTATCTACATCACACCCTTGCAGTGCGGCCCTTCTCCCGACCCTGCTAACGCGGGATGCTTTATGCACCGGATTCTCCCTTATAGATATGTATTCGTAATTATCCTTTAATAACCTAATAATATATGTGACTCTATTGCCTTTTTAATCTATTTTAAAAGAATGACTTCTTTTTAAATGCAACTTAAACTTTCCATTTTGTATAGTGATAAGTTTTTATAGCCACACAAATATCACGACATGTTTAAGCACACCTTGATAATTTATATAGCCAACACAAATGTTATGAACATTTGATACTACAAATTGTGTTTTGTGCACTGTTAAACAAGTTCACATAAAATGCAACGGATGATCGAGTAAAACAACAATAAATATTAAAACCGTTATAACAAGAGAGATTTTACTTACCCATTCATAGGCAAGCCCAGCTACAAGTCCAACAGCACTCACTAAATGATGAATTAAGTTATCAATCTTCACTTGCTTGTCAAAAAGACAACATACAAAATCATAAATAAGGTATGCCACTGTCACTGCCAATGCCTTCATCTGTTCATTGATTTTTCCAATAATCACCATTAGAACAGTATAATTTGTGATTTGAAATAAATCATAGAAATTTTTGTGTCTATGAATTAGGAGTATCTCATAAATGTAAAATATGAAGTTCGAAGTTGGTTATTGTATATAAAAATATATCATTATTTTTTACTGAAAAGAAAAGAGTATCACGTAAATTGGGACACCTGCGTGTGAGAAGATCTTGATGCCAAAGGATAAAGTGGACAACTCCAATCTTGAACAGAAATTGAAGCCAAACTTACTGCTAAAATTGCATGAACTGTTGAAACCAAACGGTTGCAAAAATCAAAAGAACGATTTGTGAACAATTTTCTTGTTAATAAAAATAATGTTGTCCATGATACAACTCCAAATACAATGATTGAATCATCCATCTAACAGAAAACAGTTCTCTTAGAATTTTTTTAAAGATATTATAAGAAATATATGTGAATGGGATTAATTCCAGAGTTTCATTAAATGTATATCAAGCCGGGCAGGTAGTAGACGGTTGGAATTCATTGCAATATTTCATTAAATGTAACACCTACTTCCGCTACGAATTATAATTGTTTTCTATTTTGTGCTTACTTATAGAATATCAGAAATTAGGTAAGAAAATACTTATTTTCCGGAAAACTTAGGAGGCTGTTTAACATATTAAAAAGTAAAATTACTAGAAATCGACGATTGCTCTTTCTTTTCTTTTTGGCTGTTTAAAAAATTAGTAATAATTGAAGCAAGATTTCGAATTGATTCCCTAATAAGATTGTCTTTTGATTAATAATTGACCAAATGTAGCTTAAATAAACTGTCAAGGGACGTAAAAATATAAAATCAGTTGAAAAAGTGAAATAATATATTTCTAATTTCCAATTGAGTTGACAATCATTTTTAGTTGGAAACAAACTTTGTACTAATTATTTCTATTTGCGTCACGTTTATGAGCTGGGAACAACTAACAGACCCATAATAGATCAATATTACACCAACATGCCCAATCTGTAATGGGGCATGACTTAAACATTTCACCATCAACGTAGTACCTAATTAATTGTACTCATGAAAATTAGTACCTAGTAACTAATTGTAAATTCTTGTATAAAAAATTGACTTACAAAGACCTTTTTGCTAATTGCACCCCTTGGGCTGAATCTTCTTTTTGCAATTTGGGGAATACAGCAGTGTAGATTGAGATCTGGGAACTAGGATAGAATCTTGGCTTCCATAGGTTAACCTTCATGTACCCGGTGTTTTGTATTGTTTCATCCTGTCTTTCTGAGGTTTTGGTTTTATGTGCATCTTCTTTTTCGTGTATTTACGGTAAAGAATAAATATTGGACCTAACTCAACCTCAAAAGCTAGTTTGTAAGGTAAAGATTGTCCAAGTCTATATAAGAAGTTTATGTTCCCATTTCATATCCGATGTGAGACTCTTAACACTCATCCGCACTCCCAGATACTGATACCATGTAAAGAATGGATCTTGAATCTAACTCAACCTCAAAAGCTAGCTTGTAAGGTGAGAATTGTCCAATTTCATATAAATAGTTCATGTTCTCATTTCATATCCGATATGTTACTCTTAATATTTATCTCTTTTGTACTATATAACGAGGTAGGGTCCATGACAAGCCCTCCACCACCATGGGAGGTGAAAGTTTGGGTGGATGATTTAGCTAAAAAAAAGACTTATATTAGAATTGGAACTTATAAATAGGACTAGACACTTATTTTGTAATTAGTTTTTGAAGAGATCCTGTTCTGAGACTATCAAGGTGACATGCAGACTCATAGATGCAAGAGAAAGATGAGAATCGTGGTGAAGAAGACGATGAGATGAGTATCAGTAGAGAGAGAGAGAGAGATAGAGAGAGGAAGAGTAAAGTTGATTTCATTTCACTGAATGAACAATTCATCCGTAATGTATCCATATAACATATACCTAGAATAAAGAGGACTGGGCTACATAAAATAAACTGGGCTACATAAAATAAACATCTGACTGGCCCATTAACATTTGGGCCATTGTATTTCTTTTCCTTTCTTAACATACCCCCTCAAGCTGACTACTGGAAGACATTCAGGAGTCCAAGCTTGGAGCAAAGATATTGATGTTGTAGTCTGTTCAGTCCTTTTGTGAGCAAATCACCGGTGATTTGTTGTATCTCTATACTGTCCTTATCATACCTTCTCAATTTTGTCCACGATGAAGTGTAAATCAATCTCTATATGCTTAGTCCTCATGGAAAGATCGGATTTGCCGCAATTTGTATTCTTGATTCTTGTCGATGAAAATCGTGACAGATGGTCAACCGAATACCTATGTCTTTTAGTAGACCAAGTATCGTGTTAACTCGCCATCGCTTGCTAAACTTCTATACTCTGACTCTGCTGAACTTCTGGTGATTGTACTCTGTTTTTTTGACTTCCAAGATATAAGAGAATCACCAAATTTTATTGCATAACCTGTTACTGATTTTCTTGTATGTGGACAGGCCCGATCTGCATCACGATGAAATTTGTCGATGTCTTTTGTTTCTTGCTTGACATCGTAATACCTGTCGGGTTGGCTCTTGATGTACCTCACTATCCTTAGTGCTGCATTGAGATGAGACTTCTTTGGTTGTTGTAGAAACTGACTGAGCATCTGCATACTATAAGAAATATCTGGTCTAGTAGTGGTTAAGTATAACAATTTTCCTATTAGTCTTTGATACAGACTAATATCTTCTATGAGTTCATCCTCTATTACTACTTTACTGTTGTCTGTAGCTTGTTTAGTATGTATATAACTGTCATACTCTTTTGTTGTCAACTTCAGGTTGCAGTCTATAGGTGTGTTAAAAGGCTTGGCAGCAGAAAGTCCTAATTCAGCTATAAGTTCTAAAGCATACTTTCTTTGATGCATAAGAATTCCTTTGTTGGACCTCACAAACTCTACTCCTAGAAAATACCTTATTTCCCCTAGGTCTTTCATTTTAAAGACTTGTTGTAGAGACCTTTTAGTCCTCATTATCGGTTCAGTTGTCACCGATGTGAGAATATCATCTACATACACTAAGACTAAAACCATTCCTTTATCGGTTTGTTTTAAAAGCAGTGATCATATTGATATCTAAACTTCATATGTCTTAGTGTACATGAGTTTAAAATTCCATTGTCTAGGAGCTTGTTTTAGACCATATAGAGATTTGATTAGCCTACATACCTGATTGCCTCCCTGGCTAATGAATCCTTGTGGTAGTTCCATGTATATCTCATCATATAGATCACCTTGTAGGAAGGCATTGTAGACATCCATTTGATGTATTTGCCAATTGTTAGAGGCTGCTAGAGAGATTATTGATCTGACAGTTACTATTTTAACTACAGGAGAAAAGGTCTCATGATAGTCAATCCCCTCTGTCTGACTATACCCTTTAGCAACAAGTCTTGCCTTAAGTCTTTCAATCTCTCCTGTTTCTTTATACTTTATCTTATATACCCATTTACACCCTATGGGGCTTTTACCTTTAGGTAAGGCAACAATTTCCCATGTGTGGTTATCTTGTAGAGCTTGTATCTCAGATTGCATTGCCTCTACCCACTTAGGATTTTTAGAAGCTTCCTTATAAGTTTTGGGTTCTGTCAAGTCTGAAAAATCAGTAAGAAAAGCTTTGTACTTAGCAGTTAAATTATCATAAGAGATATAGTTGGCTATAGAGTATGGAGTGATTGTGTTGCTAGCTCCTTTTGTTACAAAATCTTTCATCCATATTGGGGGTTGTTTTGCCCTGGTAGACCTCCTTACATCTGTCATACTTCTAGATTCAGTTGAGGTCTGATTCTGGGTTAATTCTATCTCTGAAGTTGTTTTCTCTGGTTCAGTTCTTTCCTTATCCTCTATGTTGACATTACTGTTATTATTCTGAGACATATGTGTGTCTGTAGTAGGTATATAGTGATTAGTATTGTAAGGAGTTGTGTCTGCTGGATTAGTGACAGAAAAGATGTCACTTTGAAACATTGGTTTCTCAGGAGTATTAGTCTTAAAAGTAAATTCATTTTCTCTGAAACTTACATCTTTATTTACTAAGAACACCTTAGTTTCTAAGTCATATAGAATATATCCCTTTTGTGTTTCAGAATATCCCATAAGAACACAACATCTGGTTCTAGGTAGTAGCTTATCATTTATAGACAGATTATTAACAAAACATAGACACCCTAAAACTCTTAAGTGATGGATAGAAGGTTTCCTTTTACTGAGATTTCAGAAGGAGTTTTCCCAGTGACTGAGGATGGTAATCTATTTATTATATAGACTGCTGCCTGAATGCACATTCCCCAGAATTTTAGAGGAATATGCCCCTGAAACCTTATGGCTCTAGTCAATTCAAGAATATGTCTATGTTTTATTTCAGCCACACCATTTTGTTGTGGTGTATAGGCACAAGATTTCTGATGTATTATACCTAATTTCAGGAATATAGCAGTACATACTTCATTTACAAATTCAGTTCCATTATCAGTTCTTACCATCCTAACTGTTTTGTTGAACTGAGTTTGTACAAAAATCAGAAACTGTTGTAAAACAGTGCATACATCAGATTTAAGATTAAGTAAGTATACCCAAGTCATTCTAGTAAAATCATCTACTATTGTAAGAAAATACCTCTTTCCATTATAAGTTTGAACTTTGTAGGGGCCCCATACATCCATGTGAATCAGGTCAAAAGCTGCAGTACTCCTATTGTTGCTCAATGAAAAAGGTAACCTACATTGCTTTGCACAGGGACAGATATTACAGTTTTTTATTATTCTGGATATAGTTCCAGAGTTAGCTCTAATCAACCTACTCAATACAATGCTAGAAGTGTGCCCAAATCTTTTGTGCCAAATATCTATTTCTTCCTCAGTAAGTGTGTCATTAGTAGCTCTATTTACACTCAAATTTACTCCCTCTTGACTTCCTAACAGTTGTGGAAGCATGGTTTACTAGTATGTAGAGTCCATCTTGTAGCCTACCAATCTCCTTCACCTTCCCATTGTAAAGATCCTGAAACACACAAAAGTCAGGATAGAAAATAGCAGCACACTGCAATTCCTTTGTTAGTTGAGAAACATATATCAAATTAAACTTAAACTGTGGTATGAAGAAAACATTTTGTAAAGTGCACCTGTCTGATATATTACTAGAACCAATGTGTGTTACATTCACTAATTCTCCATTTGGTAGGTGTACTTTCTTAGAATCAATATGGTTTTCTAATATAGTTTCCTTATTAATCAGATTTATATCAGATACCATATGATTGGTTGCCCCAGTGTCTATTATCCACTGTCTTGTTATTCCTTTTCCTAGTAAAGATTTGTGTTTAGAGATACCTGAAGTTACTGCATTTGAGACATGGTGTGGGCTACTGTTTTGTGTAGTTTCTGCCTGGTCCATCTTGAGATTGAGAAGCTTCACAATCTGCTCATACTGACCCTTGGAGAACACAGCTTCTTCAAGGGATCGAAGTAGCATTTGCATTCTTTACTTCTTTTTATTCAAAAGCTCCATATACGGCATGCTCGCTCTTTTGGACTTAAATGCAGGTGGATATCCAACCACCTTGTAACAAAATTCCTTAGTATGCCCTCTCATTTTACACACATCACAAAAAAGATTTGAGGTGGATTTTTTTGATTTTTGTGTGCCTGATCTTTTTTTAGAAAAAAGAACAGTAGGATCATAGGCCATATTTTGTTTAACTCCACTAGGTCCAGCACCCAACAGACCAGCAGATCTTGTAACTACAGATTTTTGACTCTCATCACTTGTAATCATAGAATATGCCTGTTGTGATGGGTAGGGATGGCGTAGAAGTATTTGGCTTAACTGGCGATGCGTGAAAAGATGCACACACTTAAACGCAAGTGCACGTTATCGTGACAAGTAATATAGTCTTAGCAAGATCGAATATCGTCCACAAGGATTAGGGTTCAAGTACCAAATATCTATCTTTTGGTATCTATTTGGTAAATTGATATTTGATTTTGTGGTTTATAACTACGAATTATAAAGGCTAATTTAACTAATGAGTTTACTTCAGTTGTGATGAGAATAGGGCTTCCACGTCTCCTCACTATCCGCTTATGTTACTTATTAATGCAATAACTTATGGTCTTCTTCTTTTGGAGAAAGTAGGTTCACTAAATCGTTTTATACTCCCGTTAGGGTTATATAAACATTCACCCGATGTTGCTCCTTTTCTACCTTTCGGTGATAAGGATGACTCTATAGGAGGATTAAGACTAAGAACCTAGTTAACCGCCACGCCTGATCGTAAAATTAGGGTTGTTAAGCCTCTCGTTAACGCTTACATAAATAATTGAGGTATTTTCATCCTCAATCCAAGAATGTCTACCCAACTTACAAGATATTCACAATCCCTCCTTTGAGTCGATTAGAAATCATATAGTGATAATTAGTTGTCGCTAACTACCAAGCATTCAATTCAATTATTGGATAGATCTCAACAAGAAGAAGAATAATCATAAGCGTCGTTAAATCATAACATAAGTTTCTAGAGATTGACATGGAAAGCCTATAGAGGAATTAGTTCTAGCCATTGACATGACAAGAACTAATTCAAAGTTCATCATACAAAATCAAATAAAGAAAAGAAAAAGGAAAATAAAATACTTAATAATGAGTCTCAAGCCTTAAAGATCCAAGGGTTGTGTTGTGGAATATTTACAAGATGGATTGGTGGGAGGATGGATGTAGAATAGTGAATGGTGGAATAGAGAATGAATAATTCTTCTAATGATGTAGAGTATTTATAGCCAAAGAATCCTTTAGGTGAAGGGTTAAGGATTTGTAAGTAGGAAAAGTTATTAGAATCCTTTTAGGTAAGGGTTTTAAGGTAGGAAAAGTTATCCCTTTAGGTAGGAAAAGTTATCCCTTTAGGTAGGAAAAATAATCCCTTTAGGATTCTGAAAACATGTCAAATTCGGCCCAGCACTTCATAATTCCCGCGTCGGCGCCGCGGCCCTGCAGACTGGCGCCGCGGTGCCTAAAAATTAGAGATCTTTGGACGGCTTGGTGGTGGCGCGCCACTTTGCTGCGCCGCGGCTCGTGTGGAACTCTTCCGGATTTTTCGTTTCTTCATCCTTTGTTCGTCCGGTCTTCGTCTGATCTCTCTATAATTCCGGAACTTAGACTTCCTTTCTTGCCCTTTTTGTGTGCAATTCCATCTCAATTAAGCTCATTTTCTTCTTTCGTCATTTCTCCATTTCGACCATTGTGACACAAAAGAAAGGAAAACGACCCTAATACTATACTAAACATAAACAAAATGAGTAAAATACTAACTAAAATTGACTCAAAAAGTGTATATAAAATACACCGATCACTTGCATATAACTCTCATTTAACCCCCATTAAGAACTGGTACAGTTTCTGCCTTTCAAGGTATTTAGCAAACTCTCTAGACTTAGGGCATCCACAGTTAGGTGGGGGAACTAAAGATTGAGACTCAACCCATAGGCCTTTTAATCTAGAGAAGTATTCAGAAACAGAGGAGTTACCCTGAGATATGGTGGCAATCTCTCTATGTAGATCATAGGTTCTAGACCCATCTACTTTATCAAACCTCTCTCTTAAGTCCTCCCATACCTCCAGAGCAGATTCAGCATATAATAGTCCACTTAGTAGATCTTTTGAAACTGAATTCATGAGCCATGCTTGTACTACAGCATTGACTCTATCCCACTGGTCTCCTAAGTCTTCTCTAAATTGATCCTTTTGATACTTTCCATTGACAAACCCCATTTTATTTCTTCCAAGTAGTGCTATTCTCATTGATTTACTCCATATAGTGTAGTTCTCAGATCCCAAAAGGGGAAAGGAGATCAAGGAGGCACTACTTACGTCTGAGGGTTGAAAGAATAGGGGATGGTTGTGATCTATTACGGTTGTGACTGTGAAATCAGCCCTTTCGGCAGAGGTTCTTGAGGTACCAGTTTCCATTGTCTCTTGACCTTGGTCAGTCCCCATTTTCTTTGAAAAACAAAGATTCTTCTAGAATAAGGGTTTTACCCTAATTTTCAAGAAGTTCGAAAATCTTGAATACAGAGAAGCATGAACTACTACTTAGTGTTTATTGATTTATTTAGAGGATTAATTTCATGCAAAGGAACCAGATAGACATAAAGCATAAACACACCTATTTCTTGCCCTAGTTTAGGTCAAGAAGTTTCTTGCCCTAGTTCAAGATAAGAAGCATGGTCTTGCCCTAGTTTGGTCAAGAATCATACCAAAGACAGAGAAGAAATAGAATCGAACAAAAAAATCAAAAATCACCAGAATGGCTAGGATCCAGTCGACTGCTTGCGGAAGGATGATCGTGGCTCTAATACCATGAAGAGATCCTGTTCTGAGACTATCAAGGTGACATGCAGACTCATAGATGCAAGAGAAAGATGAGAATCGTGGTGAAGAAGACGATGAGATGAGTATCAGTAGAGAGAGAGAGAGATAAAGAGAGGAAGAGTAAAGTTGATTTCATTTCACTGAATGAATAATTCATCCGTAATGTATTCATATAACATATACCTAGAATAAAGAGGACTGGGCTACATAAAATAAACTGGGCTACATAAAATAAACATCTGACTGGCCCATTAACATTTGGGCCATTGTATTTCTTTTCCTTTCTTAACAGTTTTCATGTGAAGCATAATAAGAAAACTCTCACAGAAGCTTCATTGGAGCCCCAAAATATCTCTTTCTCTCCTCCCTCACTACTCAATTTACAGAGTTCCTCATATCTTCACTTCTGTCTTCTTCTTCTCAATTTGTTTATGCATTGATCCTGCAAACTTAACAGTGTACATTTTACCTTTGCTAGACCCACGTTGTGAGATTTCACTGGATATATTATTGTTGTAGTTATAAACTATGAGTTTTGCTATTATATTTATGTTTTACTTAGATTCCTCCTCTAAATCGAATTCACATTAATTAATGGACACTCCTTTACATTAAATTTTTGACAAATTTCAACGAAATTGACCCAAATTTCTTCTGGAATGTTTCTGTTCCATCTAACTAATTAGTAGTAACCTTTAGGGAAAAAGTAAAACCAATGAGGTCATTAATGATGTTTTGCATGTAGTCCATCCTTTTTTATTCTCCACCACTGTTTTTAAAATATTGTAGCTACATTTCATTATCATGCGTTACAGCCGATAAATATACTTGAACGTCAGTTAATTAGATTAAAGTAAAAGAAAGAAAAAAACATTACTTTAGCTTACTTAAATGTTCGTTGGTTTCAAATATGATCCTTTTGTTTGATCGAAATATCCCTATTGCTTTTATTTCATGAACATTTAGTATTTGATTAATCTCCTTGAAGTCATTGTATACACTTTACATATTTCTATAAATAGAAAAATTATATTCCTATTCTACTCTTAAAATCTTATTCTATTTAGAGACTAACTATACAATTATGATAAGTATACAAGACTGATTAAGGTACAAGACTAATACACAAAATATACACTCAAGATTGCATTGCCCAGCCCATAATGGGCCTTCTTCCTCAACCGTGAGATGGGTTGAATGCTACACTATATACATAAGTATACATATGTATATCGTGTGTATACTTATGTATATTTAACACACACCTTCAGTCGTAACAGACGATTTTTGAACGCTGAGATTGTCCCTAAAATCTTCAAAAAGGACCGATGAAAGACCCTTCATAAAAATGTCTGCAATTTGATACCTGAAAGGGACATGACAGACGCGTACTTATCCACGAGCTACCTTTTCGCGAACAAAGTGAATGTCCATTTCGATATGTTTAGTGCGCTGGTGCAGAACCGGATTACCAGAAAGGTATATGTCACTAACATTATCACAATAAACCAAGGTAGCTTTCTGAATAGGACAATGAAGCTCTAATAGAAGATTACGTAACCAACATGACTCAGAGACCACATTGGCTACCCCTCTATACTCAGCCTCTGCACTCGATCATGATAAAGTCGACTGACGTTTTGCAGACCATGAGACCAAGTTATTACCAAGAAACATACAATATTCAGACGTAGATCATCTGGTGTCTGGACATCCACCCAAATCGGCATTTGTATATGAAACAAGTGTAGACGTCGACGAATGATATAAATGTAAATCATAGTCAAGTGTCCCCAGGATGTACCGAATGATGCGTTGTCTTGGAATATGTCGTGCAAGCGATCCCAATCCTCAATTGTCGTGGTGTCAGGTTCAATAATCGTATGCAGCAAATCGCTAGAAATAATGACATAAATCCACCGAAGAACTATCGCATCGAGGGTTAATCATAATTCTCTTTCGTCGTCGGATTTTTGCACCTTCTCCTTGCCTTTTTCCGGCGGAATTATGTGATGGATAACCCGATGCGATCGACAGTGAATCTTGAAGAGTTATGCCCACGTTGCATAGTGTACGTTTTTCATCTCAAGAGTGATGAAAACATTGGTTTTAATGTTTGAAACTGTGAGGGCTGGATGGAAAGATGATTTCGAGTTAGACATGGCTGGCGAGGGAGAAGGGTGGTCGGCGGCCCAAAGGGGCAACAAGGAAGCAATTTTAGGGTTTCAGAAACTTTTCCTAGAATCTGATACTATGTAAAAAATATTCTTCATTTATTATTTCTTTCCAAAGTGATAGTAAATGTACTATAATACAAGCATAATCCTAGACTATAATCAGAGTAAATATTGACTAAATCCTAGGCTACAATTACGTTAAGTAATGACAAAATATACACCTATCATATATAAGATATACATAATTATGAGATATATTTTTCTATTCTATCACAATCATTACTTAAGTAACAACGCCTGAATTTGCATTTCGTTTTTATTTAACCAATAAAATTTGTGTGCATTTGATCCAATTGGATCGACAATTATCTCCATTTTATTTCAACTTTATTACCACGTCCTAGCTTATGAATAAGCATAATCTAAAAAGAAAATACCTCAACAAATAAAATTTCAAAGACTAACAAGTTTATCCACTTCAATCCGTAACAAGTACCACATTCTTGGCAAGCATCACTTAAACAAATCTTCCGTGTTACCAAATAGTAATAATTTGTCACAACACTACATATGGTCAAATATTTTTATAATGACATCGTCCGTCTGAATATCTTTTGAATGTTATAACGAAATGTGATTATACCATAATATGAAAGATTAATTTCAAAAAGAATTTAATCGTTATAGAGAAATATTGTTATAGAAGATGATTATTAATTGTAGAACTGTTGATTGTATACACAATTAGTCATAATGAAGCACAAAAACTGACCCACGCTAAAAACTTAAAAACATTTTTAAAAAACAATTCTCCGCTTGAATTTGGTTTTGGCAATTAAAAGAGTTTTTATAGGTCGTTGCCTCAACACATCCCCACCAACTTCAGAAAATTAAGCATGAAAGGCACCAACAATTTTCATTATATATTTTCAGATCACAGGTTCAACATTTCACTATCACAGTTTTACCTAACACTTGAAGTTTGTCTTTATCATGTTGAATATATTCCCATTTACGTGGCGTAATGCAGTTGGTTCTCAATATGATATGATAGGATTAGAATTGAATCATTAGTGTTTTAGGAGATAAGATTAAACTTAGAAGAATTTAAGATAATAATATGATACACTTTGTGTTCACCTTTCTAAATAATGGATCTTGGATCTAACTCAACCCAAAGTTTAAGAAAATATTTTTTTTAAAAAAATAATAGGGTCTTAAAATTAAATATAAATATAATGTATTAAATTGTCATATAAATTTTACAATCTTAAACATGTGTCGTATATAATGCTGAAATTATAAAGTTACTGACTATACAAACATATATTCTTTTATGAATAAACAAAAAAGGAAAAACACTTAAAATGAAAACGGTGGGAGTATCAAATTACATCTTTGGCTTTCTAGATAGAAAGTTTTTTACCTGACATTTAAATGTTTACTCTAAATTACACCAATATATTATAGACAAATGATAGATTAATTAAGGTGAAATAAATATTCGTCTCAAAATACTTGTCAATTTACATAACCAAGATAGAATTAAACAAAAGTTTCCTATTTTGTCCTTTACATTAATTACTTTGTAAAGTAACAAATATTGATTAAAATGTAATTTATTAAAAAGAAATAAGGGTAATATAATAAAAATACACTTTTATTTATAATTTCTTAAGGAATATATAAATGAGAAAGTATTAATTTGATCCAAACATCAGGTGAAACCGTATTTGTTTGGATTGAAAAGGGGCTGTAACCGTATTTGTTTGGATCCAAATCTTAAGAAATTGGCAAATTCCTAAGGCACATAATACAAACTTTGATGAAATATAGAACCAATTTGGAGGGCTAAGAAAAGAGAGGGATCTACATCAACAATAAAATAAGAAACAAGGAATATATATAGTACACTGAAACAACTTGCATTGATTAAAAATAGAGAAACAATATATTCACAACCATTCATTCCAAATATATCAACACATGACCCCTTTTTTACATGCTCAAATTAAAGGCCAATCAGCTCATCCTCTTTGACTGCTCACATTTTACATTAAGCTCATTCTAATATTCCTAATAACTCACAACATTACTCAAATCTTACCACTACTGCTTAAATATAAAAACTAGTAATAATAAAAATAGTATAAAGATACTAATAAAATATAACCCTTCCACTCATCATCACAACAACCATTCATTACAACATTACACCACCATGAAAAAAGTTAAAACAAAATCATCAATACTGATAGAGCATATCAGCAGAAGCCATAATTGGCTGATTAACATACATCATGTTCCATGAATTGTTCATCAATGTCTCAGAACAAATCTGAAAATCATCAAACACTCCATTATTATTATTATTATTATTATTAACGTTGTTGTTGCTATTGTTGGAATTGATGTAACCGAGGATTTCATTAAGAGATTGCAACCTTTGACTTAATTCCATCATTTGTGCCCTTAAAACAGAATTTTCTGCCTCAACGTTAGCATACTGATGTGCAGTAATATTGATGCTGCCAAGGATGTTGCTGTTTTCCTTTTTCAATTGTGTCACTTGTCCAATTAAATCATCAAGATGTTTCTGTTTTCTCATTCTTGATCTCCTTGCTGACTCCCTGTTTGATTGCATTCTCTTTCTTTTCCTTTCATCAACCACCATTAATACCTTCAAATCTTCTTCAGAACTACCTGAATTCTGAATTGATGAATTCCCACTAGAAGTAGCCATCTTAATATGTAACACGTTACTATTATTCTATATGTATACCTTCTTAAAGGCCCTGAAAATAAAAGTAGTAAGTAATTTTTATGGTATACTAGAAAAATAAAAAGTAGTACTAACTATGGATCAAGATTTTTATTCTGAGAACATATAAAACCAGTAGAGGAAACAAACGGAGAAAGATTGAACAAGATGGGTTCTACGTCTAAGTGATGAACTGATTATATAACCGGAACGAAGGATTTCACTAAGAACTGCAGACATGAATCTGGTACATGAATAAATTTCTATGCAGCATTAATTTTTTCCACAACAAAAAATTAACAAAGAGTCCTTAACAATTGGTACAAAGATTGGATCTTTAATGGGTTTCAGCCAAAAAAAAAACCAGATGAAAAAAGGTTGGATCTTTAATGGGTTTTAGAAATCAGAGGCTAAAAGGGGCAGAAATTGGAGAAAAGATTGGATCTTTAATGAGAATTAGCCACAAAGTCTTAAAACCCAGATGAAAAAAGCTTGGATCTTTAATGAGTTTCAGCGAATAATAGTAAAAACCCAGAAAATCAGAGCTTTAAAGGAGCAAATTGGAGAAAAGATTGAATTTTTAATGGGTTTCAGCAACAAAGATCTAAAACCCAGATGAAAAAAGCTTGGATCTTTAATGGGTTTTAGCCACTAAGATTAAAAACCCAGAAAATTAGAGCCCAGAAATCAAAGCCTAAAAATGAGCAGAAACTGGCGGAGAAAACAAGAAACAGAGCCAAACAGAGCCTAAGAAGAAATTATCAGAAACTCAAAAGAGTAAGCAAAGGAGGAGAAGAAGTGGAAGGAATGATCTTTGAGATTGTGGGTTAATTTAAAGGCACAAAAAGGTAGGCAAAGAGGAAAAAAAATCATCAAGAAAATAATAAACAAGTGTTGTGTTGTGTGGGGAGGGGGAGTTGGAGGGGGGGGTGGGGGAAAAAGTGAAGGGCAAAGGAATCTTCAAGGAGAGTTGATGGTGTTTTTTTTAAAAATATTTGTTTTTTGGAATTGTAGGGTGGAGCTGAAAGATCATAACACAAGTGTACAATTCCAGCTGTGTCTGTTGTCTATTTATGTAATCAATGAGTGTAAAAAGTACTCAAGAATCTGACGTATTTTAATTTATTTACCTTGTTTTCACCACCCACAATCCCTTGTCTCCTTGTGTTTTTTACCGTTACTGGGATTTTTTCTTTTACTTTAACTGAATTTACGAGTTAACTGAATCTCGCTGGGGTAATAACTAATAACTGCCGGAAATGGAAGATATATTAAGCAAAGGATTTTTGTAGAGATTGAAATTTGTACCTAAATAAGTATTCCTTCCGTATCAAGTCAGGTAATATAATTTGACTAGACGAAGAATTTAAGAAAGAAATATAATTTTAAGATTTATAATTTAAAACAAGTCATCGATATTTATATAACTATAAATTACATCATTAAGAGGAAATTTTAATTTTAATTATTTGTAAATATAAAATTGTATTTTTTTTAGGGACAAACTAAAAAAAATGTATCATATAATTTAGAGGTGTTGGAAATTTGCTTTTGGTGGAGGTTGAGTTCGCTCATCTTCAATGACTTAAACATTATGTTTTCACATGTTGGAGACTCTGGTTCTTCACATGTGCATAATCTACTAAGTGTGTAAATGACCGTAGGACCAAGAATCGTCAAATTCCATGGAGAAATGAAAGAGATATTGGTCCGCAAAGTAAGGTGTTTGAGATATGAAAGAGTAGTGTGAGACAAATCTACCACATCGGTGAGAAAAGGAAGAATTGTTCATGTTATAAGTTTCTAAACTGAATAAAGGAATGGGACCCCAAGGGGTAACCCATGTGTTTGCAGGAGGGAGGATCTATGTATGCTTGAGTTCGAGACTAGGCTCATACGCGCGCCTTGCGCGGTCGGGTCGCGAGTGCGAGCTTCTTCCGATATTATTTTTGGACCCGGACTTTATTATATTTACTGATTTGGTCACGAAGTTTCTGCGCGCGTGACCCGTAGCAGCGCTAAATGTCCAGAGAGCGTCCACTAACGGGAAAATCAGGGGAATTGATGGCATTAACTTGCTGAACGGTTTTGCACTTATGTCCAAACGTTTCTAGCCGTTATGGAGTCCATTAACAACCCTCTTAACCCCTCCTAATTGCCATTAACACCTCTCCTCATCCTTTAAACTATAAAAGCATGCCTTATGTTCAAATTTGAGGATACACAATATATGAAAACAATATAGAATAAAAACTAGAGGAAGAACACACATAGAATACATATTTCTATAAGTTCTTCCTAGTACATGAAAGTTCTTCCTTTCCATTCCTTAGAAATTGTTTCGTGTTTGTTTTCTTCGTCAGGATCACTTCTATTTGCTTTGCACAAGTGATATTTCTCCGCTGTTTTACCTTGAAAGACAAGTTGCAATTCATCCGTACAAACATGTATACGGAAAATATTATCTTAAGGAAAGATTGAAAAATCAATCGACTCAGCAACTCAGATTTAGTGTCTATTGGTTGCAGGTTAACATGATTCAAGGAGCTTGCTGAAACTAGAACGAAGATCCAAGGCGGAAGATTCAAGACGAATTCAAGTATAAAGATCAAGACCACCAAACATAATTGTTGTCTCAACTCTTGTTGGCATCAAGTCTATTGTAACACATAATTGGTTATCCTTTCCTAGCACTTGTAATAGTAGTTTACTATTTTCCGTACGTCAAAAGGTGTTTATACTCACAATCTTAAGACAATATTTATATTAAGTGCTAGAAAGATGTTTGCCACCAGATATACTCCCAAATCAATTGTGGTTTTCTTGTTGAAACCAGTTTTGTTGACAGTTCTATAAACAGTTCAAACACTGTCTATGTCAACAGATCTGGTCCTAGTTTTGGATCTCTCTTTGACGATAGTTACAAATGTGTTTCCGTCAAAAGGGAGATCTCTGTTGGTGATCCTGAACTTGAAGATAATGTTGATAGTCATGTTGGTAAGACTAAGGATCAAGGAAGAGTTGTTGTCACCGCTCCCGAGAGTGGTGGAAACAAGCGCCCACGAGAGGTGGAGGATATCAACTGGGACAAAAGGAGGAGGCTGAAAATGATGATCTATCTTGTAGATGAAGGGCTACACCTGTCCCAGACGGAATTCGAGGATGAGTTAGGTAAACTTTTCTTCTTTGTCAATAAAGAGATTAAACCACATCTGAATAAAATAAGTAAAGTAAGGATATGAATATAATAATGTTTCAAGAAAATTATATTCCTTATGCTTTAAATTCAGGAGTTTAATCTCATTTACCTTCCCATTTAAATATTGGACTGTTATAAATAACGGCCTAAAAGATACGGACTTAAATTGTGATAAATTAAGTTTATGGACAATCCTAAGCAAGGGAAGAGGACTAGAGGACTAAAGACAAGTACTAGAGGACTAGAGACAATCATGTCGCCATTTTCCGATAGAAGATCCGTCTTTCGACAGGATAGTAGCGGACACTCAGTCATACAAAGCCTACAAGCGACTGGAGTGGGCCAGATCCATCACATGACATGACGATATTGGACACTCAGTCATACAAAGCCTAAGGGCGACTGGAGTGGTTCAGAGTTATCAGATCTCAATAGACCTGAAAGCAAAAAGAAAGGCAGAAAAGAAATTGGACACTCAGTCTGCCAAGGCAACTGGAGTGGGCCAGAGAATCTAGATTACATATGATCCGGTTACGCCCTAACCACAGGCAAGAGGTTGTTCATGTGAAGCAACGCTACCTTCAAAATAGAAGAAGTTGAAGAGGTTGTCCTCAAAAGGACTTAAGGAATGAGATCACTCTTAAAAGCGGTGATACATGTCCTAAACTTGGTGTCAAGGACGATGTTGGACAATATGGCTTGAGTTATTTGCCTCATGTCCCGCATGTCGATAATAACCAAAAGTGGTACAGTAAAACTGTAGCCAAGTGGATGATATATTTGTAATCCGTGCATCTATGTCAGTATAGATTAAGACACGTTTAATAGAAAGTCATTCAAAAGCCAACGAAATTGAGATTGTTGCCGTATGTCGACATAAACCCTCGAATGAATGTGAGGTAGGCGAAGAGGAAAAATCATATTTCCGTTCCATCAAAGGAATAGAGAAAGAAGCATTGCTCCTCTATAACTTGGTAACACCTACATGGGTGATTTGAAGTTTGTACAAATAGAGGGGAAGAGACAAGTACGTTGTGATCTTAATTGATGATGATACAACGTATTGCATCATTTGTTGAAGAACAAAGATGAAATGAGTCAGAAACGACGCGGAGCCGTGAAGGGCCACGACCCCTCCAGCCAGCGCCACGGCGGGGGCGACGTCAGAAACTCTCTGAAGTTTCTGCACCGTGGCGCCTCCATGCAGGGCCGCGGCTCCGGCTACGCCAGAAACTCTCTGAAGTTTCGGCGCTGCGGCACCTCCATGTAGGGCCACGGTGCTGACCAAGCCAAATTCAGGAACCGCGGTACCTCTCAGGCAGGGTCGCGACGTTTCAAAAACAGAAGTTGGAAATTCTAAGGATTGAGAAATTCGTAGTGATAGGGGGAAAATGTGAAGTATCGTTAATCAAACGATTGCTCTTTACTCACCTCAGACTAAGGGTGTTAGCCAAGCGCATATTCGTACGCCGAAGACGTGTAGGGAAATAATATCCTTACCGCTAATGCGATTCTTAATAGAACTTCACATAAGGTCATAAGGATAAGGATAAGGATAACCCTCCATGTGAAACATGGAAAGAATACCATATACAGATGTTGTGATATGTGATAGTGTGGCAAAGGATTGAAACACCTATGCCAAAATAGGTCGAGTTGGACCTAAGACTGTAGAGTGCATATCCACTGGATCTACAAATCACAGTAGTACGTGTCGCATCTTGGTGTCTAAGAATGCTGAATTCTTTGAAGTGATCTTTCCTTAAGAAGGAAAAGAAGTGTTTTCTCGATGTTAACAAGAACACGCGAGGGCCTGATTGTTCGGAACTAGACGTTCCAAATCTACAGGACTCGGAAGTTGCTGACTATCCGGAACTTAATGTTCCAGATAAACAGAACTCAGGGATTCTAGATGTTGAACCAAATCGGAGCAAAAGACGGGACAAGAACTTGTTCCAAGTCTTCTAGCTTTATTGTTGAAATGTACCATGGACAAATTGAGAATTGTCATCTCCAGAAGCGCTGCTTTGGAAATAAGCTAAAAGAGAGAAATAGACTCCATCAAATAGAACCACACTCGTGTGATGGTTAATCTTCCTCCGGTGAAAAAGAACCTTTGGGTTATAAGAGTGGATGGATTTATTGACGGGTATAAGGCCCTAGCTATCAGGACATGTGTTCCTATGTGAATAGCTTAAACATCCAGGGTCATAGCAGTCTTGCGTGACATGGATGTCAAAACATCCTTCCTAACCGGAGAGTTGGTTTTGAGGACTGTTGGGCTTCTTCCTGAAATTCCTTATGGTCCCGGAAATGTCTACATTTTGGTCCTGGAAGTTTCAGATAAAACAGAAACAATGAATCTGACTACAGAAACATTGATACTGAAGTTAGAAAGTCAACAGTTGGAAAACCAAAATTCCGAAAGTAGAAGAAGTAAGTAATACGGAACAACCCGAGGGGTTTGAGGTTCCAGAAAAGAGAAGAAAGTATGTCGGGTTGTCAAATCTCAGTGTGGACTGAAACAAGCTCAAAGTATCGGCACTAAACATTTGATCATACTCTACTATCGAATGGTATCTCCTCAAATATATGTTTCAACATGAAAGGATATGGGTACTTTAGATGACATCTGAGGAGTTAGAATCCCTAAGACATCTAACGGACTGGTCTAATTCCAAACTCTTCTGTGAGGAGCTTGACAGTCTCGTTGAAGTCACCAATGGATTTAAATCATAGAGTTGATTGGAATCATGATGCACCCATATGCCAGGAGGGATATGCTCATGTCACACTACAATTGACCTGATATCGATTCATAACCGAAGATAGGTTGAACTAAGGTTCACTCATGATTTTGGAAATGTTCAACAAAAGACGTTAAATCGGATGTGACGACATCTAAATTATTCGCTTGTGTATGAATTATGATAGTCTGGATGTTCAGTGGTTCTGGGAGAACAAAATAATGCAAACAAGACATAAGACCTGAAGAACACCAATGTGCATGGTGTGTCTTAGGAAAATCCACTAAGAAAACCTTGCATCAGACGATTCATGATGGAATCGGAGTTCATCGCTTTGCACAAAGCATGATAAGAAGTTGGGTAACTTCACGACCTCTTAGAGGATGTCCCTTTTTGGGGGTAACTCGTGCCTGCTCTAGTTTGACACTGTGAGAGTATGAATGACGGTGTCTGGACATATCTGTCGCAGACATAAGACCGTATGGCAGTTGATCGGGTGACACATCCTTGATTACAAATCGAAGGACATAGCAGACCCTTTGACAAAAGGGATACCCGAAGATCAAGAGTTCTGCCTGTCTAGGGGAATTGGCTTAAAACCCAAACAATAAGAACCGATATAGTGGACACCCAACCTTACAGACTGGAGATCCCAGGAATAAGGTTCAATGGAAAAACTAAACTGCAAATGTTCAGTTGAGCGCTTCGGTGGAAGCAAGAGCACTTCGGATAATGATTTCTACTTAGAAACATGAATCCAAGGTCGTTCCCGTGATAGACATAAAGTGCAACCTGTAGAGGGGTAAAGGATAAGTTTTCAAAACCTTTAATGATCCTCAATGTTTGAGATTAGGTTTGGGGAAACTTTTAATGGTGACACTTGTGAAGTGGGGTATAACATGATACATTGTAGGAGACCACCTATTTAAGTGTGAGGACAGGCCGCCTCAAATGAACGCACTTAAGAATCCAAGTCCCCACGCCAAGAATGCATGTAACTATAAGAAGGAAAACAAATAAGGGGAGCTATTGATTTGGTATCATTATCTTGGCATATACTAAATACTGACGGTTCAAGACATCACGTTCACCGCACAGTAAATATATCTGATGGTATTCTACTATGGAAGGTTCAAAGCTCCGGCTACCTCTGCTGATGCAATATCTTTCTGCTGAAAGAATGCACCTTGTGTGTACGCCAAAATCTCTTCCATTACCACCCGTCTGATCCGGGCTGCGGGGTTATTAAGCTTCTTCTGATATTATCTTTTTGGGCCCCAGACTTTATTATATTTACAGTTTGGTCCCTGAAGTTTCTGGAAGACGATTTCTGCAGGCGCCACGACGCCGCATGACCAGCGCCGCGGCACTAAATGTCCAGATAGCTTCTAGTAATGAGAAAATCAGGGGAATTGATGGCATTAACTTGCTGAACGGTTTTGCACTTATGCCCAAACGTTTCTAGTCGTTATGGAGTTCATTAACATCCCTCTTAACCCCTCCTAACTGCCATTAACACCTCTTCTCATCCTTTAAACTATATAAGCATGCCTTATGTTCATATTTGAGGATACACAATATATGAGAACAATATAGAATAGAAACTAGAGGAAGAACACACATAGAATCCATATTTCTATAAGTTCTTCCTAGTTCATGAAAGTTCTTCCTTTCCATTCTTTAGCAATTGTTTCGTGTTTGTTTTCTTCGCCAGGATCACTTCTGTTTGCTTTGCACAAATGATATTTCTCCGCTGTTTTACTTTGAAAGACAAGTTGCAATTCATCCGTACAAAGCATGTATACGAGCAATATTGTCTTAAGGAAAGATTGAAAAATCAATCGCCTCAGCAACCCAGATTTAGTGTCTATTGGTTGCTTCAAGACTAATTCAAGTATAAAGATCAAGACCATCAAACATAATTGTTGCCTCAACTCTTGTTGGCATCAATTATATTGTAACACATAATTGATTATTCTTTCCTAGCACTTGTAATAGTAGTTTACTATTTTTCATACGTTAAAAGGAGTTTAGACTCACGCGAGGAATATTTTTTCCCTTTTCGTTTTATATAGTTGTGTTTTACTTGATTGAATACAAAATTTAAAATAAATTCTTTTCATTATATACCAAAATTCACTCTAGAAATTATGATCTTCGACATGCATGTTAGGACATTTTAAAACGGTATGTCAGTAAAAATAAAATAAGAAACTAAATTAAAGAGTTTACAAATATAAAATTATTTATTCTTAAAAAATAAATGAAAAGGAAAAAATATTAATATAAAACGGAATATAAAGAGAAATATTTTATCTAGAACTTTAATTGGAAGATATTAGTGAAAGAAAATTGGTAGGTATATAGATAAAAGCATTTCCTTGATGGTGGTACCATCATAATTTTTCTTTCTCCCTTCTATGGGGAGTATATGAATTAAATGCAATTAATACATTTTCTATTAATGGTTGGCTCGTTTAAAAGAATCAACATATAAGATAAAGAGAATTCAGAATGAAATTTAAGAAGTAAAACTGGGTTCATACTGAATCATGTTGTCATGTGATAATGTTTTACTTAGGGCTGACGGGACGGGGATTTGGGGATGGTGGAGTGGATCGGGGTCGAGATTAGGGGGATGGAGGGGAACGGGATTAGGGGATAGAAAGTGGTCTCACCCCGTTTCACATCTCACTATCAGAGGGAACGGAATTTGGGGGGACGAGATGAGACAGAAAAGGAGATTTGGGGGACTTATAAAAACTTTTTTCAAGACACTTAATTTTAAAAAATTATATATATTTAAACACTTAAATAATTGAATAAGATAGCGAAAAAACATCCCAAGGCTAATTGCCTCTTATATTATTTAATAAAAATATAAATTTTTTCTAATATTTTATAGTTCAAAAGTTGCAAATCACATTGTAAAACTGGCATTAAAAAATTACAGATGCAACCATACTTTTTCTAATTTTCTGACAATCTCTTGATGATCTTCTGTTGGAATTGAAATTTGTTGGTCAAGTTGTTCAACGTCGCTTTCTGCTCCCTCGGATAAGATTTCATTGTAATTGTAATCGTCTTCTTCATTGATCTCTGGTTGACTGCACTTTCTACGCTCCGCTCTAATTCAATCTCTAAATAAAATTGCAATCTCCAAACTGTCTCCTGCCAATGAGTGTCTCATGTGCTCTCTTATTTGAAACCTTCCAGCACAAAAAACTCTTTCAGAAGCTGTGGATGACGCTTGAATATTCAATACATCTCGGGCCATCTTTGATAGAGTCGTAAATATCTTTTGATTCTCCCTCCAGTATTCCAGCAAGTTTTCACGTCCATTTTCATTAGCAATTGATTCGAACGGTATAACACCCTAAAAACATAAACATCAAACTCGCTAATTTGTGAAGCACTTGAACCACTATACATTCTATTTCAAAGGTCTTGAATACTTGAAGCAGAAATCACATGTTTTTATAAGGTTGAAGTGAAGTAGAAGAAGATGGCACATAAGTCGGTTGATTATTTGCACTTTTCTTTTGGTAATACATATATATAGTTTTGCATTTTTGTATGCTAAAGATAGCATGTTCTTTAGTTGGTTATGTTTCAAGTATTTATAGGCATTCATAAATCGGTTCAATAAGCGCATTACAACCGTCTACTTTAATAGTAGGATTTAATACAACACCAATAAAATAAGACGTGGGAATAGGAAAATAATATTTTTAAAATTTTACAATCATTTTTATAATAGCTGGAGCGTAAGTTGATTTTTTCTTATATTCATTAAACAAAAAAATTAGATCTATATAAAATAACATAGATGAATAGTATGATAATAAATACCAGAAAATTCCTTAGTAGCTAGAAAAAATTTCTCTAAGAATACATAAGTTCCCAAATTTTATCACAATCATCATCTACAAGCATATCTGAAGGATTTTGGTTATGAGCGTTAAATACCAAAGTTAAATGTCTTCTATACTCGTGAGCAACAACTAATTGTTCATACAAAAAAAATCATCTAGTTGCAACTTCTTCTGGAATTTTTCTATAAAGTAATTCACAATCATGACATGTTTTTTTAAACTCTTTGTGTCTTTGTATTTTATTACCTTTAAAAATAAAGTTGATAGCAAATTATACTTTATCAAGAATAGAGCTAAAAAAAATTTGATCATCTTTTACAACTAAGTTATAAATATGATATGCACATCTAACATGAAAAATATTGAAAAAGATGGAGTCCATCGAGTTTTAAAATATTTACATCATATCATTACAAAAAACATTATCTAATGAAATAGTCATAATTTTATCATTAATTTCATAATATTCACTAATTTCATGAATATTTCTTGAAATAAAAATTACAGTGTGTCTTTCATCAATGTATCTATATGCTATTATACGTTTTACATAGACCAATTGCGATCTATCCAATGATATGTAACAGTTAAATAATCATTACCATTAGTACTACGACCTATATCAGAAGTGATAGTCACTTTGCCCTTAAAATGATACAATGCTTAACATAAATATTGTTGATATTCATGCGCAAATTTAAAAACATATTTTCTAATAGTTGATCTATGAAAACCGTTAAAAGTAGGATTATATGTTTATCGAATGTAATGAATAAAATCAGGCGATGAAGGAAATGAAAAGGCAAATCCTCCACACCAATTAATTTTGCTAAATTTTTTCGATCTTTGTGTTTTCATATTTCGGAGCTATAACTTCCCCCGTCATTGGGTTAATTCGACTATGTACTTGGTCGGAGACACTATGTGAACCTTGTCCCGACTCAGAAGGAAATACACACACATTTTTTTAGCCAAGTATTGGTTATACCTTGCTTTGTGATCCTTTTCAACATGTCTCATTAAACTTCATGTCCCACCTTGACCTTTTCCAGTTTTAAATTTATAAGTTTTGCGACAAATTTTACATATAGCTAGTTGATTAAAAATGTTCCTTTCAAAAAAATCTCATGCATGTGATTTTAATTTTCGTTGTTTTTCACCTCTTCTCATACTAGGAGGAATTCCAATTTCAACATGAGACTCAATTGAGCCTGGGTGGAGCTGCACTAGTGGGTATGTTATCTAAATTATCTTTTAATTCATTTTCTAAATCATAATCTGGTTCAGTAGTCGAAGATGCAAAATATACCTTATGATCTAATGACTGCACATTTGCATTAATATCAACATTAAAAAGTTCAGTTTCATCTACATAAGTGAGATTATCATAACTAGAATTACTAGAAGATGCACCCTTACCCCAGTTACCCCTACTATCTCTACTAGAAAAACGTCCACCTCGTTCCATTATAATTATGTAAATAAAGAATTAAAGTTAAAAAAATTAAGTACGATAATTAAAATTAAACAATAATAATTTAAATAAAAGAAGGAACGAGTGTACCAAACGTCGACGTGTAATCGAGGTTAAAAATTAAAATTTTGCTCGATGATCCTCAAGCTAGTTGTCAACTTCACTCCAAATTTTTGAACTTTGATAGAAATTAGCAAATAAAATATAATATTTAGTATGCAATTTAGACTTGTAGAGAGAGGGAGAGATGGTAGGGAGATTTGTGAGGAAAATCAAGAGGAAAATGAGATATTTATAATTGAGAAATAGGGTTAATGTGTAAATATACTAACATAGAGGTTAAAAATAAATATTAAGGAGTAGGGGGTTTATGGGTGTTGGGGGACCAAAATGGCAGTTTGTAGCCGTTGCCAACGGCTAAAATTGCAAATGACGGTTTGTGCAACGGCTATTTTCTTACAGAAACGAGACAGGTCGGGACGGGATTGGGACCGGCCGGGGAGGGATCGGGTCGGGTCGGGATCGGGATAGGCGGGATATGTGCTTGTCCCATCCCGATTTCGAATCCAACAAGAGTCAATCCATATCCCCTAATTTACCCTGCAAAATCGGGACGGGCTGGGACGGGATCGGGTTGTCCCGGACCACTGGCCAGCCCTAGTTCTACTCCCTTCCACTTAGTAATAAATTAAATTTCAAGTACACTCCCCTTAATTACTTGGCTTGATGATTTGTTCTTTGTTCCCGACCTTTAACTAAATAAATATGATAAATGAATGAGTTAATGGAGTGGAAGAGTAGTAATTATTACCACTTGATTTTCTGGACAAAACACCCAATGGTTCCACTTTGAATTAGTGCATTATTTCTTCATTTCTTTTTGGGTATACTTATAATTTTAATTAGTATTTTTAAAAGTTAATGAACATGTCATGGCTACAGTGGGGCGTGACATAAACGGAGAAAATTTGGCCAACACTAAAGAGGCGTTTAAAAGACATATCTGGAGAAACGTTTGATGCGTGAAAGGTTGCCTATAAATTTGATACAAGCTGGGGAGCAAAATATATATTAAGCCATTAATCTAAAAAGTCACGTAACTAATTAAGCACTTACCTTCGTGTTAACAAACTGCAGAGAATAAGTGCTGATTGAAAATATACAGTCGTTAATAAGCAACTTAATTATAGTCGTTAATACTTTGACCAGTGACGAAGTCAGAAATTTTATTAATGGTTCAAAATATAAAGTAAGTACTAAAAGATTGCATGATGATAAATGGGGCGGAGCAGCGAAAGGAAAGACTAACCTTAATCCGCTAAATTTTAATTCGCCTTGTTATGTCCCTTTTAACATTTCTTCCTACTTTTGCCCTGGTCCATCGATCCTTTTAGAAAATTTCTTGGAATTTTAAAATAAGTGTAATTTAAAAAAAAATATACTGTAATACCTTCTTGATGTCTTAGAGATTAAATATTTTGAAACACCGGTTAAAAGACTAGAAAATCACTTAAAAAGAAAGGAGGGAATAAGCGAGAAGCTAATGAAATGACAAATTACAACTTTAGAATAATATTAGTAGGCTACATAATAATAACGAATTTGACTTGGTAGATACATTTTTGAATTACATGTTTTTAGTTTTTTAATTTGATTTGGAAAAGATTTTTTAAATTGAATTGAAAAAAAAAAGTTTTTTTAAAAAGATAAACATAAATATCATAATGTAACGATCATGATACTTTCTTATGTTGTTCAACAAATATATGTTTCCTTTCAATTTATAAACTTTTTGTTATTGGAAATATTGTGTGGGGAAATAAGATTAATACAATTCAAGTAGCGTTATGACATTTAATTACTGCACCACAATTCTTGATTGTGTTAAGGGGGTTCATTTTGAGCTATATAACAATAAATCTTAAATTTAATTTTGTATGTACGGTGTAATTTTTATGCGAAGGGGCTTCCGCCACCCAAGCTCCGCCCCTGAGTTTGACAAGAATAAATAGACCCTAGTTGTTTAATTATTTTAAAACGGTAGTGCCATAACAATGCGACTAGAGAATCATGTGATTTTAATATGTAAAAAGAGATGATTAGAGGCATGATCTAAGGCCTTTTTAGAGTTTAGACAACCATTAGTTGGATACCTGCAACAATAGTATTATATTTTATTTACATGCATCAAACTTTTAAAGATAATCAGTGGAATTTACGGGGCTTAGTCCAATTAATGACCCACTTTTACAAATTAGAACAGGACCACCAAAATGTTTGAGACGACCCTGGAAATTTGTATATTCTTTTACGTAATTAAGTATCATGAGTTTAATTGTATATATTGTTATAATAAAATTACACTATCAAATGTTATTAGCTCAATACTAATCCGCTAAATGTAGGAAGATCCATTAGCGTTCAAAGAAAATTAATTAGCATCCAGAATAATGTTTTTTATTTGCTTTGCCGATCGTGAGTAGCACAACGAATTTTGGTTAATAATATTAAGTGAAGAATATGTTAAAAATTTGTCAATAACAATAGTCTATATATACTGTTTATTTTTGCTAGATACTAATCCGTAGTCATATACGGTTTAAAGTTCAGTGGCGGAGGCAGTTTATTATAGCTATTGGTTCAATAAATCCACTATTTCTAAACGGAATATATATATATATATATATGAGCAAGTTTACTATAGTTTTAATAAATATAAAATTTTAAATTTATATTTTTTAAAACTTCAATAAATTCAGTATTTAAAACTTGAACTATCAAATTTAAATTCGGGATTAAGTTGATGGCAAATAAAAGACTCCTTTCTTCCCAACCTTTCTTTTATTTATTTGATTTTACTTTTAGGTTCTCCATCTTTAAGGATACAAATGAGAAACAACAATAGATCGATGTCAGTAACATTTGATGCCGAGAAAAAAAACAAGAAAACATAGTTGTAGTTGTAGAATATAATGAGGATAAGAAGTTAGAAAGTTCAACGAATACATTAACGAAAATAGAAAAAGAGAAGGGTGGCTACTTTTAGAGACCATAACTGTTCAAAGATCAATGAAATAAAAATTAGAGTCCCACCATTTAGCCATGTTGGTGAAAGGTCTTGTTTATGGTGAGCAAGCCATGTTATACTAGTTGTTGTTTGATATTCCTCCGGTTTTAATTTAAGTATATTAGATTGATTAGAAACACAATTTAAGAAAATAAGAAAGACTTTTAAATATTGTAATCTTAAATTAAAGACATAGGTAATGTACTAAACTATTCTTAAATCTTATGATCTCGAAAAAATATTGTTGGAAATTTGCCTTTGGTGGAGGTTGGGTCCGCCAATTTTCAATTGCTTACACATCATGATTTCACATGTTGGAGAATCTGGTTCTTCACATGTGCTTAATCTACTAAGTGAGTAGATGACCGTAGGGCCAAGGATCTTCAAATTCCGTTGAGAAATGGAAGAGATATTGGTGCGCGAAGTAAGGTGTTTGAGACATGAAAGAGTGGTGTTGGACAAATCTACCACATCGGTAGAAAAGGAAGATTTGTTCATAATATAAGCCTCAAAACTGAATAAGGGATTGGGATCCCTAGGGGTAACCCATGTGTTTGAAGGAGGGAGGACCTAGGTGTGCTTGGGTTCGAGACTTGGCCCACACCCGGGTCGGGTCGCAGGCTATTGGGATGTTCTGAAATTATCTTTTTGGACCCCAAACTTTATTTTAATTACAGTTTGGTCCCTGAAGTTTCTGGAAACCAAAGTTGGCCAGCGCCAGGCTGCAGGACTACGACGCCAACTCTCAGGAGTTTCGGCACCGTGGCGCCAGCCTGCAGGGCCACGGCGCTGCGGGCGTTTTCAGAGTTTAATGTCATTAAGTTGTTGGAACGTTGGACACTTATTCCTGAACGTTTTGGCCCTTCATTGAGCCTCATAAACAACCCTCTTAATAGTCATTAACACCCAGTTAACACCTCCCCTCATCTCTAAACTATATAACCATGCCTTATTTCAGATTTGAGGAGTGTGAGACAATATACACAATGAACATAAGAGAAATATTCTCTACACTTTGATGATTTCAGACTCGATGAATTCTCTTCCTTTCTTGCAATCTTACACACTCAAAGATCCTTCTATTTTAGCGAACACTTGAGTTCCCTTTGCTCATTTGTTTGATTGCTGTTTTATCTTAGGAGATAAGTTGTCATTACACCATTGAAAAGATATATGGGGCAATATTATTTTAAGGATAGATCAAGAATTTGGTCGACTCAGCAAGCCAATTATCTTGTTATATTTCCAGATTCTAAACATATTGTTATTGTTGTTCTCAAGGGGCTTGCCGCAGTTTCAACCAAGATCTCAAGACTTCAAGGAAGGATCAAAGACCGAAGATCAAGATCATCAATACTTATTGGTGTTGTGACAACTGATGTTAGACTTCAAGCCTATTATATTAAAATTGTAATTGATTATCCTTTCTAAGCACTAGTGATAGTTGTATACTATTACCATAAATCCACTGTATATCCAACATTCTTTAGATAATATTGTACCAGTGCTAGAAAGAGGATGGCCAACAATTCTGGTCCGAGTTTGGGTCTCTCTTTGACGATAGTTACAAATCTATTTTCGTCAAAGGTGAGATCTCAATGATTGATCCTTAACTTGAAAGATAATGTCGATAAAGCTAGGGGTCAAAGAATAGTTGTTGTCACCGCTCCCGAGAGTGGTGTAAACAAGTGTCTACAAAGGTTGAGGATGTCAATTGGAACTTGAGGAGAAGGCTGGAGATTATGGTTCATCTTGTAAGAAGAAGCTTCCATCTTATGGTAAAGAGGATTTGGACACGTGATGAACGTGGGCCAAATCTCAAAGGTATGAGTTAATTATTTATTCCTTGTCAAAAATGAGATTAAAAGATGTCTGATTAAAATGAACTGAATAAAGCTACAAATATGAAAGTATATCTTTATATTCCCTAAGCCTTAAAATCAAAAAGTTTAATCTCACTTACCTTCCCGTTCAATTATTGGACTGTTATAAACAACGGCCTAAAAGATATGGACTTAGATTGTAATAAAATGATTTTATGGACAATCCTAAGCATGGGAAGAGGACTAAAGACAAGGACTAGAGGACTAGTGACAATCTTGTCGCCGTTTTCCGACAGAAGATTCGTCTTTCGACAGGATAGTAGCGCACACTCAGTCATACAAAGCCTCCGGGTGACTGGAGTGGGCCAGATCTGTCACATGACTTGACGATGTTAGACACTCAGTCATACAAAGCCTCCGTGCGACTGGGGTGGTTCAGAGTTACCAGATCTCAATAGATCTGAAGGCCAAAATAAATTTTGAAAAGCATTTGGACACTCAGTATGCCAAGGCAACTGGAGTGGCCAGAAAGTATAGATCACTTATGATCCGGTTACCCCCTAGCTACGTGCAAGAGGTTGTTCATACGAAGCAACGCTACCTTCTAAGTAGAAGAGGTTGTCCCCAAAAGAACTTAAGGAATGGGATCACTCTTAAACGAGGTGATACATGTCCTAAACTTGGTCTCAAGGACGCTGTTGGACAATATGGCTTGAGTTTTTTTTTACCTCATGTCCCACAGGTCGATAATAACCAAAAGTGGTACAGTAAAATTGTATCCACGTGGATTATATGTTTGTAATCCATACATCTATGTTATCATAGATTAAGACACGTTAAATATAAAATCATTCAAAGGCCAACAAAGTTTACAAGTGGATGATACATTTGTAATCCGTGCATTTATGTCATTATAGATTAAGACACGTTAAATAGAAAGTCATTCAAAAGCCAACAAAATTGAGATTGTTGCCGTCTGTCGACATAAACCCTCAAATGAATGTGAGGTAGGCGAAGAGGCAAAATCACCTTTCCGTTTCATCAAAGGATTAGA
This sequence comes from Przewalskia tangutica, assembly GCA_029844215.1. Classification (NCBI taxonomy): domain Eukaryota; kingdom Viridiplantae; phylum Streptophyta; class Magnoliopsida; order Solanales; family Solanaceae; genus Przewalskia; species Przewalskia tangutica. Next base: position 101,393,911 of record CM056736.1, on the reverse strand, counting down.
GAAAGAAGCACCGCTCCTCTATAACTTGATAACACCTACTTGCGTGATTTAAAGTTTGTACAAATAGAGGGGGGAGACAAGTACGTTGTGATCTTAATTGATGATAATACAAAGTATTGTATCCTTTGTTGTAAGGACAAAGATGAAATAAGTCAGAAACGCCGCGAAGTCGTAAAGGGCCGCGGCGCCGCCAGCCAGCGCCACGGCACCGACAACGTCAGAAAACTCTCTGAAGTTTCTGAGCCACGGCGCCTCCCTGCAGGGCCGTGGCGACGGCGACACCATAAACTCTCTGAAGTTTCAGCGCCGCTGCGCATTCCTACAGGGCCACGGCGCTGACCAGGCCAAATTAAGGAACCGCGGCGCTTCGGAAGTAGAAGCTGGAGATTCTACGGATTGAGAAATTCATAGTGATAGAGGGGGAGAATGCGAAGCATCGTTGATCAACGACTGCTTCTTACTCACCTCAGACTAACGGTGTTAGCTAAGCGAAGATCCGTACGCCCAAGACGTACAGGGCAATGCAATCCTTACCGCTAATGCGACTCTTAGTAGAACTCCGCATAAGGATAAGGATAACTCTCCATGTGGAACATGAAAAGAATCTCATATACATGTGTTGTGATATGGGATAGTGTGGAAAAGGGTTGAAACACCTAAGCCAAAAACAGGTCGAGTTGGACCTAAGATTGTAGAGTGCATATCCACTAGATCTACAAACAGCAGTAGTGCGTTTCACATCTTGGTGTCAAATAATGCTGAATTCTTTGAAGTTATATTTCCTTGAAGAGGAAAAATAAGTAATTGCTCGAGGTTAACAAGAATCCGCGAGGGCCTGATTATACGGAACGAGACGTTCCAAATCTACAGGACTCGGAAGTTGCTGACTATTCAGAACTTAATGTTCCAGATCTACAGAACTCAGAGATTCTAGATGTTTAACCAAACCGGAGCAAAATAGGGGACAAAGATGTGTTCCAAAGCCTTCTAACTTGTATGGTTGAAATGTACCATGGACAATTAACAAAGAATTGTCAACTCCAAAAGCATCGCTTTGGAAAGAAGTTAAAAACAGAAAAATAGATTCCGTCAGATAGAATCATACTTATGTTATGGTTGATCTTCCTCTGAAAAATAACCTTTGGGTTGTAAAAGTGGATACTCGAGTTGAGTATACATTAGATGAATCTATTGACGGGTATAAGGCCCCGGCTACCGAGACATGTATTCCTATGTGAATAGCTTAGACATCTAGGGTCATCTTAGTTGTCGCGCCCGATTTCGACCGCGACTTTTTAAAAGCGAACCCTGCTCAAGTAAAATGTTAGAAAATAAATAATAAAATGCTAAAAGAAAGTTAAAGTGTTAAGGGTTCGCGGAGTCGCCACCTAATTATTTTGGGTGAATTATGACACCTAAATGTTTAACTAGTTTAAAGTAAACATTAACTCCATTTAATGGTCTGCTAAACTTTAATGAGATTCTGGTTAAGGGTTCTTTATTATCCTAAAGGGAAGAGGTTAGGCATCCTAAAGGATCCGCTAACTTGCGGTTGTCCGTTCAAACCTTGAGTTATTATTATGCTAAGAAAAGGGTATGTTAAAAATATTTGAGTAAAAGATGTTGTAAATATCCCTAAGAGAAATACATTTTTTGATGATAAGAGAAAATCATAATGTTTGTTTATAAAAAATAAGGTTAACTTTGAAGGAGCATATTCATTCGTAAAAAAAATACTAAAATGGTAGGTTTATATTGCATAGCATAATATAAAGGGTTGTAATGTAGAATTAGTTGTGACAAAGTATGCCTTTTATAAAAATACGCTTAACCTGTAAAGAAAAATGTCTATTAGGCAAGAGGTAATAAAAAGTATGATTTTAAAATAATGTACGCGATAGTGGAGTTTATAAGAAAAGACTTCTTCATGTTAGACAATATTTTTACTAGATGAATAGTCATGCTAGCGAAAGTTACGAAGTGGTTTTACTATAACTTAGGCGATGTATTACAAGCTAAGCATAATTAACTTAGGGGAAATGAAGCTATGGTGTCCAACTACCTTCTAATTTATTGAGTTAAGATTAACTACTCTTAAGCATAACATTAATAATGCAATGTTAGACAATTAGTTCACAACAAATAAATGGGGGCGGGATAAAAAAATAATAAAGATGACTTGAGAAAATTGCGATGTCATTCGCCGGCGGCTTTGAATTTTGAGGCGGAGATGAAGATGCACATAGATGTAGGTCCTTGTTTGTTGCAGCTTGTGATGAGTCTCGCCATGAGACTCCCCGTTTAGATCCGATGCATTTCATGTAGCAAAAGAGAGATAAGGATTAGTATATACTCAAACCAGATTAGTAATGTAAACAAAATGACGTAGTTATGCAAACTTAATAGAGACGTCCATATAAGGTATAATTATGCATTATTATCCTTATTGATCCAGAGGTAAACATCGGCATCCACGGAAGTAAACAAACAAAATGTGCTGATTTATTAACACGTAGTGGTCAATCAGGACTTCATAAATAAGTTCCTTGGATTAACATAAAGATCACTTTCACTAAAAAAAAACACCTTTATCCTTTTAAAGTCTTTTGTCCTAAGTAGTAGACATGCTTCTTTTCGTAAGGACAAGACAAAAGTATAAGACCTGGATGTATGGCAACGACAAGAACGTTACGCTTCAATCACAAGTTCACAACGCATAATGTACTGAGTATTTTTACTAAATTGGATGAACAAAACAAATAAAAAAAGCTTTGCTCTTCAATATATCAATTCCATCAAGGCTCCAGTTTACACTAATTATACATCTATCTTTTTAAACTTTCATTAGGATATCTTTTACACTTTCATTAGGAGAAAGGTGGATAGTTCAAATATTCAATCATCTTTTATGCATACCAATACCTGAAGACATAACTAGACGAAGAATGGAATGCAACCAGGAAGACATGGCATGAACATTAGTCGAGATTGATACTGTACACACCACAAGACATGCTTCTTAACAAATATAAACACACTCTCAATCCCAACACCTAACAACTACTAATAAAATGCATTAACAACCACTGTCTCGAGCATTAACGACAACTAATGTTAACTGACTATTTCCATGGCTTAGGAGACTTTCTAGGTGTACAATTTCAGGAATGCCAGCGGGAACACTTAAAGAATACCATTTCATCTGCGTATGGCCTCTTAAATCACACATCGCATTTATGCTATATTTAACCATGAAAACATTTCCGGACAAAGCGCAACCATATTTGAGATGGTTATTGAAGTCTAGACAACCTTTAGTTTAAACTAACATACATCCAAAATAGGTTTAAATCCTACCATTTAGGACACTATGTCACCCCAAACTATTCTAAATGTGTTTACAAGTGATCTATAGCTATTAAACCAAGATGCGTCAAGCATTTACCAATCGGATAACCAACCGATCGACATCGATGTGAGTGTCCACTTAGTGAATACAAAGAAATACAACTTCAAGCATTAGCTACCTGTAAATTAGCTAAACCTATACAATATCAATTCGACCGTCATAAATAACCTCTGAATTTTTATTGAACCTTCACAGTGACCAACTGGGTAGTTACAAAATAGACGAGATATAACTAACAGACGGGGGATCAATCGATCTTCAATATATTAAACATGCTTAAGTGTGAAACTAACTGATCTAAAATTGAAACTGAAACTTGAACTGAAAGCATTTAACACATAATTAATCCGTAAGACAATCACAACAGAAATTAAAGAGTAGAACTGAGAGGGGACGAATTTACCTTCTCCGGACAGCGACCCGGGGCAGCGTATCAAGTCGTCAGTCCACTCGACGGGCTTTATTTGTGATGCGTTTAGAAGAGGAATGAGACTTTTACCTGATTCTTGACTGAAATTGAAAGAGAAGGTTTCGAATTTTCGTTCTTGCTCTTAGACTGCTAAATTTCGGATTGTAAGGAGGTATCCTTGAAGGTAAAAGGGGTGTTCGTCCTCTGTTTACGCATGCGAGAGAAGAGTTTTTCGCATCTTCCCCGAATGATCCCAGCTCATCGATGAACATCCATACTTATAGCATTTTGGGATTTGAAAAGGTAGCGTAAATTTGGGAGATTTGATTTCCATTTCGGTTTAACAACCGCAATTTTGAGGTGATTTTTGAGACGATTTGGGGTGATTTTCGGACTGATTTTTGGGGATTTTGGTTGAAGCGGTTGATTGTTACCTAAGGAACGATTTATGGTAAGTTCTCTATGGTAATCCCCGATCTCGTAGTGATATGGCGGGATTTGGGCGAGATTTTAGGCGTGATATTGAGGCTGAGTTTTGGAAAGGTTTGGGTGGAGGCGGATTAGGTTTACCTTTGCTTTCTTAGGCTTACGGGAGTAGATGAAATAAGGGCTAATGGGTTTGCTGGAAAATAAAAGGGATTTGGGGAATTTATTTGTTTGGGCTGGGTAGGTTTTGGGCTTGGGGAACTTGGACGAAAATATTGGGCTGGTTTTATTTATTAGTTTTAGGTGTTAGTTAAGTTTTAAATATTATGTATTTAATTAGTGGTAAATTATTATTTAAATTGTGATTAGATTATTTAGGTGCTAAATTAATCTAATTTCGAGTTTTAAAACTATTACGATAATAAATGCGGGTGTGTTATTTAATTAGTGCTTAATATTTTAGAATACGACGCTATTATTTAAAACCTTATTTATTGTGCATTGTTTACCATTATTTAAAATAAGTTATTAAATTGCTTTGCGTATTAATAAATGCGACTATGCTACCTGACACGACGTCATTGCTAAATTATTTATTTTATTTATTATTATTAATTATTGAGGATTGTTTGACAGGATTTTAAAATTAATTAATGCGGGCGCGGGACTCTAAGTGCTTAATTTTCTACGTAAGACGCGGTGCCATTATTAAATTGCTTATGTATTTAATATTTTATCGCTGCATTTTATTATACAAAATCATAAAAATTATTTTGTAAAATTAGTGTAATTTTATAGTTAATGACTGGACGGGAGGGTCAAAATTGGGTGTCAACAGTAGTCCTGCGTGACATGGATGTCGAGACAGCCTTCCTAACCGGAGAGTTGGTTTTGAGGACTATTGGGCTTCTTCCTGAAATTCCTTATGGTCCCGAAAATGTCTACATTTTAGTCCTGGAAGTTTCAGATAAAACAGAAACATTGATTCTGTAGTTAGAAAGCCAACAGTTGAAAAACCAAATGTCCGAAAGTGGAAGAAGAAAGAAATACGGAACAACCCGAGGGGTTTTGTAGTTCCAGGAAAGAGAAGAAAGTCTATCGGCTTGTCAAATCTCTGTGCGAACTGAAATAAGCCCAAAGTCTTGGCACTAAACATTTGATCATACTCTACTATCAAATGATATCTCCTCAAATGTATGTTTCAACATGAAAGGATATGGGTACTACAGATGACATCTTAGGAGTTGGAATCCCTAAGACATCTAACGGGCTGGTCTGATTCCAAACTCCTCTATGAGGAGCTTGACAGTCTCGTTGAAGTCACAATGGATTTAAATCATAGAGTTGATTGGAATCATGGTGCACCCATATGCCAGGAGGGATATGCTCAGGTCACATTGCAAATGACCTGGTATCGTTTCATAAACGAAGACCAGTTGAACTAAGGTTCACTCGTGCTTCTGGAAATAATCAATAGAATGTGTTAAATTGGATGTGACGACATCTGAATTATTTATTTATCTATGATATTCTGGATGTCCAGTGGTTCTGGGAGAACAACATGATGCAAACTGGACATAAGACATGAAGAACACCAATGTGCATGGTGTGTCTTAGGAAAATCCTCTAAGCAAATCTTGCATCGGACGATTCATGATGGAATTGGAGGTCATGACTTTGCACAAAGCAAGACAAGAAGTTGAGTAACTTCACGACCTCTTAGAGGATGTCCCTTTTTGGGAGTAACTCATGGCTGCTCTAGTTTGACACTGTGAGAGCACGAATGACGGTGTCTGGACATACTTATCGCAGACATAAAACCGTATGACAGTTGATCGGGTGACATATCCTTGATTATAAATCGAAGGATATAAAGGGCCCTTTAAAGTAAAAGGGTTACCCACAGATCAAGATGTCTGCCTGTCTAGGGGAATTGGCTTAAAACCCAATCAATAAGAACCATTATAGTGGACACCCAACCTTACAGACTGGAGATCCCAGGAATAAGGTTCAATGGAAAAACTAAACTGTAAAGGTTCAGTTGAACGCTTCCATGAAAGCAAGAGCACTTTGGATAATGGTTTCTTAAGAAACATAATCCAAGGTCATTCCCGTGATAGACATTAAGTGCTACCTGCAGCGGGGGTAAAGGTTAAGCTTCTAAAACCTTTAATGATCCTCAACAATTGAGGTTAGGTTTGGGGGAACTTTTAATGGTTCCTAACACTTGTGAAGCTAGGTATTGAAGGATACCTTGTAGGAAACCACCTATTTAAGTGTGAGGGAAGGCCACCTAAAAAGAACACACTTAAGAATCCAAGGGTGTCCACGGCCCACGACGGACAGAACACAAAGAAGGATTGAGTAGGAAAGGTGTTGTGTTGATACCATTGTCTTGGCATATACTAAACACTGATGGTTCAAGACATCACGTTCACCGCACAGTAAATATGTCTGATGATATTCTACTATGTAAGGTCAAAGCTCCTGCTACCTCTCCAGATGCAACATTGATCCGCCAAAAAGATTGCTGAAAGAAGGAACCATGTGTGTGCACCAAAACCTCTTCCAAGAGGGGATTGTTGAAATTTGCCTTTGATGGAGGTTGGGTCCGCCCATCTTCAATTTCTTAAACATCATGGTTCTACATGTTGGAGAACCTGGTTCTTCATACGTGCTTAATATACTAAGTGAGTAGATGACCGTAGGGCCAAGGATCGTCAAATTTCGTTGGGAAATGGATGAGATATTGGTCCGCAAAGTAAGGTGTTTGAGACATGGAAGAGTGGTGTGAGAAAAATCTACCACATCGGTAGGAAAAATGAAGATTTGTTCATAATATAAGCCTCAAAACTGAAGGGATTGGGACCCCAAGGGGTAACCCATGTGTTTGATGGAGGGAGGACCTAGGTGTGCTTGGGTTCGAGATTAGGCCCACCCGCCCAGTCCGGGTCGGGTCGCGGGCTGTTGGGTTGTTCTGACATTATCTTTTTGGACCCCAGACTTTATTTTACTTACAGTTTGGTCCCTGAAGTTTCTGGATATCAAAGTCGGCCAGCGCCAGGCTGCAGGGCCACGACGCCAACTCTCAGGATTTTCGGCGCCGCGACGCCAGCCTGCAGGGCCACAGCGCTGCGGGCATTTTCAGAGTTTAATATCATTAAGTTATTGGAACGTTGAGCACTTATTCCTGAACGTTTGGCCCTTCATTGAGCCTCATAAATAGCCCTTTTAATAGTCATTAACATCCAATTAACACCTCCCATCCCCTCATCTCTAAACTATATAACCATGCCTTATTTCAGATTTGAGGAGTGTGAGACAATATACACAATGAACATAAGAGAAATACTCTCTACACTTGGATGATTTCAGACTTGATGAAATCTCTTCATTTCTTGCAATCTTACACACTCAAAGATCCTTCTATTCTAGCGAACACTTGAGTTCCCTATGCTCATTTGTTTGATTGTTGTTTTATCTTGGGAGATAAGTTGTCATTACACCGTTGAAAGGATATACGGGGCAATATTATCTTAAAGATAGATCAAGAATTTGGTCGACTCAGCAAGCCAATTATCTTGTTATATTTCCAGATTCTAAACATATTGTTATTGTTGTTCTCAAGGGGCTTGCTGCAGTTTCAACCAAGATCTCAAGACTTCAAGGAAGGATCAAAGACCGAAGATCAAGATCATCAACACTTATTGATGTTGTGACAACTGATGTTAGGCTTCAAGCCTATTATATTGAAATTGTAATTGATTATCTTTTCTAAGCACTAGTGATACTTGTATACTATTCCCATAAATTCACTGTATATTCAACAAATGTCATATAGTACGTTTGAATTAAAGAGTCATCAAATAAATTACTCCATCAATTCACTTTTTACTTGTGCAGTATTAATTTTGCACACCCCTTAAGAAATAATAAATGAAGAGCATAATTTATCATGATGCCTATATTATTTAGTGTATGCATGGTTTTAATAGAGTTGAAAAAATGATTTGAAATGAGCAATAAATGTTATGGGTAAAACAGAAAAAAGAAATTAATTTTTTCTGGATATGTTAAATTTGACAAGTAAAAATTTAAAAACTATTTTTAATATAGTAGATAAGTAAAAGTGAACCGAAAAAGTAAATATATAACTTTGCAAATTAAAATCTGCATTTTTGTTTGGGGGTAGGGGACCTCCATTTTGCCCTTAGCAGTTAGCCCTAAGTATCTATTGAGATTTTGTCGCTTTTATTGCTAGTGATACTATGTGACCTACAAATTTGTGGTTGGCTATCAATGTTCGTTGTGATCTTCCTATTACCCTTCTTCATTTTTCTCTTCTTTTTCATTAATTTTTCCCTTAATTTTGGAATTATTAATTGATGCCTCATGATTGCATTTCGTTTTCTAAGATATATAGTTGGGGTTTCTTTGTCACCATTATATTTCAAGTTTACGACCTCAAATATAATAATAACTTATTTTTTATATTTACAAGGTCTTAAAGTTGAATTGTGCTTAATTCATTTTCTAATCCACTTAAGTATTGTCTTTCTAGTCCTTCACTTTTTCAAATAATCAACTTGTTAGTTAATATAGTATACTAGTTGTTCTGAACTTTTTAAACTAACAAGATTTTTATTCTTAAATCGCATTCAGAAAAATTCTAATTGCAATAACTCTGTGTGTCTGAACCTGCTACTTTCAACTCGATATAAATACAAGAAACATTACATGATTAAATTGTAGTACATAAGTTATATATCATTATTGAGCTTTGATTTGTGCTAGGCTCGTGAAATGTCATGCATGTGTAGCACGAGATGGACCACCTTCATTCAAAGGGTGCATAATTGGTAGTCTTAATTCTTTAAGTGGTTATCTATAATGGACCATAAACAAAATTAGGTTAGAGTTAATGGACCATTTCAGTAAAAAATATATCTGTGAAATATAATTTATTACAATCATTTTAGGTAGAAAACTCCTTTAACTTATATACATGTCCTAGTTTATTGGGATTAGGTCACGTTTGTTACGTTGTATTACGCTGGACTGCACTGGACAAAAAAAAATACAGAATTTGGTTGACGTTTTCAGCTGGACTGGACTGTACTATTTTTAAAAATAGTACACTCCAACTGCAATTTTTTTAGACTCATCTAGTAGATGGGTCTCCCATGGACTGTACTAAAAATAAAAAAATAAAAAAAATATTTCATTATATATTAAATATTCTAATACCATTCATTATATATTAATACAGTACAATCCGATATAAAAATATACAATTTAGTGCGACATACCAAACGAGTCTTAAGTAAGATAAGGCAACTCCATCAGGATAGACATGAAAAAGAAATATATAGTGGGAGTACGTATACAGATGACTTGATTAAACAATTGCACGATAGAATCTTTGTAAAAATAAAATCCTATGGCGATTTTGACTAACAGAAGAAACTTAACGTGTTGGAATCAAGATTCATGCAAGTTAAAGTAGAATATTGACAATAACAGTAATTTAGACTCGAAACACTAAAGCCTAGACACCTGTATGTTTTTAAAGGAATATACTTCAATGCCTAAACTATCTTTTTAGCTTAGCTTTATTTCAGTTAAATTCAGTTTATTATTCCATAATATCAACCAAATGTTCGGTGTATAAGCTAATATTCAACCTTTTTTTTCTTTTTTCTTTTTCGTCTATTCCTTTTCAAAGTACGCTAATTTTCTTTTTCGTTGTATAGATTACAGAGTATAGACCATGTTAGTAGAAATTAGAAAATAAGAGTTGCTTACCAGATCAGACAAAAAAAAAGTAGGATATCTAAGCTTAGGCAGAGAAAACTAAGCCCCTAATATAATATATAAAAGGAGTTACTTACATAATATTGACTAAACAAATTTAAACCATATTCGATTTTAACTTAGATCATCAAATTTTCTACTCAAAGTTTATGTTCTATACACTAAGGTTGTGTTTGGTTCGCGCAAGGTAAACGAAATGAAATTCAGTAAGAGAAAGGAAAGGAAAAGAATTACCCTGATTGTCCCTACATGTTTGATTCTAAGTGGTTCGGGATCCGAGGTCGGGGGTCCGGGGTGGTCCGGGTTGGGGAAAGGGAATGGAAATACCTAGGGGGTTGGGGGAATCAATCTAAAGGGAAAGAGAATGGAAAAGAGGGTAAAGGGAATAGAAAAGAGGGTAAAGGGAATGAAAAATTAGTTCAAACAAACAACTTCAAAGAAAATCAGGAGATTCCATTCCCTTTTCCTTTTCTTATTATCCCGAACCAAACGCACCCTAATTATAATATATAGATTATTGTATTATCAAGTAGCGATAGATACAATCTTATAGCCACCATATTCATCTGAACAATTCAATATTTTCGACACAAAATATAAATGAAGTATACCAAATACCAATTCAATGAAATTGCGATAAATTTAAAGACATATATGTGTTCAATATTTAAAGACTTAAACAATGAATTCGCTTCTGCCATCATGTTAAATTGACCGACAAGGCTACAACATGTAAATCTTATAGCAAGTTTGATATGTAATATGATTTGTTATATTCAATTATCGTACTATATATATATGAGTAATTACTTATTTTTATAACTAATTTAATCTAATAGTGTAAATTAATAGTAGTATACTTTAAATTAAACTCAATAAATAATTGCTCTTATAGAAATGCTTTTTGTAGACCAAGTACAAATGGTCGGTTTGTGGGGCCATGAAGGACCTACCTGAAAAGAGAGAGAGAGAAATTTGTGGCTTCGATTTCCAAGTACTCCATTCTTTTTTGCAAATGGGACCCTAACCACAAGTATAATTTATAAATATACTAGTACTTATACAGATTAGGCAGAGATCTAACATGGGTCTAAAATAAAAAGCAATACTTGGTAAATAGAGGACCGAAAAGATATATGAGAACTTCTATAAATGTTCACTTTCATCTCATATTTATTTTTTTTGGTTTTGCTTCCTCCTCGCAACTTGAAGCATCAATAACATTATGTATTTTCCCTTGTTTTGCATACTTGTGAATAGTGAAGTTATGATACTTATTTCTAGGGCTGGCTAGTGGGCCGGATCGATCCGACCCCGTCCCGGATTCGACTCCGATCCCGACACGACCCAATATAAAAAAAAAAAAACGGGATCGGGGATCGAACCGGGGCGGGACAGGGTATGGTCCCGCCCGACCCGACCCTGCCAGGCCCCGATCCCGCCCCGATTCCGCCCCGACCCCGCCCCACTCCCGCCCTTTGCTAAAAATAGTCGTTGTCTAACGATATACCATGAGTAGCGACGTGGAACAATTTGACCAAGATATACCAATTCCAACCGAAGAACCACACGAAATTATAAAGAAACTAGAAAAAATATTTTCAAATTGGTAATTTATTTCATTGCAATTTTTAAATTTTTCTATGTCTTTTGCAAATTTTTTCAACAACAGTATGTTGTAATTCTGAATCTTGTATATTTCAATGAAATAATTAATAATATAAGAGGCACAAAAACAGCCTTGAGATGTTTTTTTTACACTCTTCTTGTCTTTGTTTAATTATTTAGTTTATACTTTATAAATATATTATATATATGAGTATAATTATAATAGTATAATATGAGTCTATGACTATCACTATATGACTATATGTATATGTTAATGTTACTTTGTTAGTAATTTAGTATTTTTAATTTAGTGAAAAAATTTATAAAAAAAACCCGCCTGACCTGTCCCGGCCCGTCCCGACCCCCTTCCCAACGGGACCGGGACCGGGACGGGACACGATATTGTCCCGCTAGTCCCGATTCCGCCTGGCCCGCCCACCGACGCCGCTCTCCTTCCACCCGACCCTGCCCCGAGCCTCGGTGGGCCCATGGCCCCCTACTTATTTCTCATCATTCATGGTCCTATATATTCCATTCAATTTATTTCTTTCTTTTTTGGATTAATTTTTTTGATGGAATGTATCTACCATGAGGGGAAATACTTATCTATTATTCATATAATTAAATGCTAAAAATCTATTACAAACACATGTTTACGTCTATTAATTTGGTGTAAATATGATTGGAGCACATCTAAGTGGCGAAAGGTGAAATTGTCACCATTGGAAAAATGAGGCGAAATCTATTTAGAATCTATGTGCACGTTGGAGAGGGGCAATGACTTAACTAGAAATTTAGATAAGAGAATTCAGAAAATACTAGAACATAGTTAAAATGTTAACTTGTGACGTAAAGCGACGTTTGAACCTTCTTAACAACTATATAAAAGATTTTTTTGTAAACGTGTATATATTACACACAATATTTCATATCCATAATTAGAATATTTTCATATATTGTTCTAATACCATGTAAGATGATATTAATCTACATTAAGGAGTCTTCTCATTAATATCAAAGTATATATAGAGTACAATATTTATCCCTTATACAATATGAATCTTAAGCCTATACAAAAGAGGAATCCTAATTTTACCGTAATTATATTTACATAATATATTAAAATATTTTAATTATGGATAGAGAATATTATGTGTACTATATACACGTTTACATTTTCATTATCTGATGACAAGGGAATTCAATAATTTATAATAAAAATTCTAACTTTGACCTCATTTGCATAGTATAATTTTTCGAAGAAGGCAATTCGGTTCTCCTCCTTACTATCTCCGCCACTGGGGGCAAGGGCTCGGAGGGAGACAGAAGTGTACCTTTTTTTCCCCCTTTTTTCTAAACGATAAGCACCTAATAAGACATTCTAAGCCGTAGAAGTTATTGATCATTAGGTTTTTTCTAACCTTCGACGACAACTGATCCTCTATTTACGCTTTTAATCAAATATAGATTAGTGTAATCAAACATTAATAATAAAGTAACAGTTCTTTGCCGGAAAACAACCCTAAATTTGGTAACAACGTAAAGACATTTCATACCTTCTAAATTTTATAAAGGATATATATGGCAATTAGGTAAGTGCTTGAGAGTTGAGACGCACGCAAGGCATTACGTATGTATAAATGAAGAAAATTGGGTAACGAAAACCTAGCAAACTTATTAGGAGTGATATTTATTTTCTAATTAAGGACGTGATTAAACATTGGGGAAGTTAGGAATTGAAGTTATAGATTCTAAAGTTTATTATAAGTACATATTGAGTGAATTTCTCAATAGATAATTGGACTTATTTGGACCAAAGATCAAAATTCTGCAGAATATGTCCTTGCGTACTAGCTCTCCCCCTGATTACCCACAGAATTGAAAGACCTATATGTTTTAAGCATTGTGATTTCTGATCATGGATCGAGGTGAAATATCTACATTTTAGTTTATCCTTTTCAATTTATCTCCAATGAATTATATAGAATACACACTGCAGCTTGGATATGTGTTAACTGCAGGTCATGTTCTAATTCGTAAAAGGGATATCTAATTGGGTTAAGACCTGCGAATTATGGGTATTTACAGTAAATATTACTAAATAAAAAATAAAAAAGGGATTCTAAATTTTTTTCGTTTTTCGGGAAAGTCTGTGCGGTAGCACAGCTCGCATGATTCCAAAGACGCCCCTGATTAACTGTTTAGTCTGTGAATTAATGGAAAACATATTGTTAACATAATAAATATAAAACACAAGAAACAAGTGGACTAGCCATCACAACGTTGAAGATTTCTTAACCAATCATGTAATTATCTTCACTAAGAAGGAATCTCTTTTTCTTTTTTAATGTACCTAAAGTACTTCACTATTAGGAGCTTTAGTACTTGCATGCGGTTAGCATATGGACAAACCGATCTTTGCTTCTCTGTGTAACTTTGTCATTTTACTTTGTACTATTACTATATATAATTTGTTAGTATTATATTATTAATTTCTATTAATGATATAATTATAAAGAATCATATGTATACATGATATATAGTAAAAGGTATTAATATATTATTATTAGATGATAGAATAGCATTAATATAGAAAGATATTATAGAAGGATTTTAGGAAAGATTTATTCTTCTCATTCAATGTTACTTGGTGTATATATTCTTACCTATTGTGATGAATAAGAGGGAGGAAAACATTCCAAACTCTTTCATGGTATCAAGAGCATAAAGAAGAAAAAGATCCACAAATATTTTTCTTGTTTTCTTCCAAATATTCGGTCATCTTCCTCATTGCTTTTTTCTTGACCGAATTTTTTTGTTTTTTTTGTTTGTTTTTCGTCCATTATTGTTCTTACTCACAACCATATCTGAATCAAAATCTTCTTTTCACCCAGCCCTTACTATCTCCAACATCAAAACACATGTTTCTGTCAAACTAGAGATGAAATATGTTCATTATGCAACATGAGCGGAGTTGTTCAAAATATGTTGTAAGGCTCATAAAGTTCTTCATTATATAATTTCACCGAGAATGGTTCGACAACGGAACAATCATCTGATGCAGACAAAGAATTGTGAGATACCCTTGATGCCACAGTTTTTGGTTGGATTTATGCAACCATATCCACTGATTTGTTGCATACAATAATGGAACCGGATTCTACTGCCATGGCGACCTAGGAACGCTTGAGAGACATTTTTCAAGACAACCAGAATTCTCGTGTCGTTGCATTGGAACAGGAATTTTCAACCATTACCATGACAGACTTTCCTAACTTGGACTCAATCCACCGGATTCTAATTGGTATATGGACTCCGGATCAACGTCCCATATGACGTCATCCCAAGGTACACTCTCACTCTATTTTAATTTAAGCAAAGAAAATGGTATTGTTGTCGGAAATGACCATTCAATTTCAGTTGCACGAAAGGAACTGGCATCTCATCTAATAAGGAATAGGAAGCGAATCCGCTCTTCTATGTGCTACCTACCCCTTACCCTTTCTTTCAATGTTGTCAATTCCCAGAATACTAATGTACCCAGGCTAAAATTTCTCCCTTTTGAATATATTTACCCTAGAAGTAGAGAAAGACCAGTCCGGGGGAAAAATAAATAGGCTATTTTATGCCATTGGAATAAAAGGTTATGAGTCAAACACACTGTCACCACCACATCTGTCACTGGTTTTAAATAATGTCATACATGCTCTCAAATTAATAAAAAATTTGGTATCTGTTAGGAAGTTTACTACTGAAAATTGGGTATCTGTTCGATTTGACCCGTTTGATTTTTCCGTTCATGACTTTCTGACGGGGAAGCTTCTCATGAGATGTGATAGCATGGGGAGCTCTATCCAATAAGTTTACCAAATCCACAGTCTAAAGTTCCTTCCACTTTTGCAGCCTTGGCACCATCACTATGGCATGAACATTTGGGACACTCGAGAGAGTCTGTTTTGGCCTCTCTTAAACAAAATAATTTTATTTCGTGTACTCAAACTCAGATTTTGGATAAGTGTCATGCTTGTGCCCTTGGTAAACATGTTAATTGCCATTTACTTCTTCTATTTCATGCACTACTATGCCATTTGATATTTGACATTGTGATATTTGGACATCGCCTGTTTTGAGTTCCTCAGGTCATAGGTATTATTTACTTTTCATTGATGATTACTCTAACTATTTGTGGACATTCTCTTTGTCGAAAAAATCATAAGTGTTTTCCACTTTTCTAAACTTTAGATCATTCATCCGAACTCAGTTTGAACAGGAGATTAAAAGTATACAATGTGACAATAGGAGGGAGTTTGACAATAATCAGTTTTGGGATTTTTTTTTCAAAACAAATGGTTTACAGTTTCGTTTATCCTGTCCTCACACCTCTTCATAGAATGGAAAGGCAGAACACAAAATTAGAACCATAAACAATATTGTTAGAACATCCTTTGCTCATGCATCTATACCCCCCCCCCCCCCCCATTTTTTGGCATCATACACTTAATATGGCAACCTACATGTTGAATATTCTTCCCCATAAGAACATGTCTTACCAAGATCCACTAAAAATGTTTTACTTACGAGAGCCTTATTATCATCATTTGAGAGTGTTTGAGTGTCTTTGCTACCCTCTATTTCCATCCACCACAATCACAAAACTTCAACCCCGGTCCACTCCATGTGTCTTCTTGAGATATCCTACTAATCACCGTGGTTACATGTGTAATGACATTTCCTCCAAACGTATGATTATATGTCGTCATGTAATTTTTGATGAATCACAATTTTCTTTTACCAAGATACATAACACCGGGACTAATATTTATGATTTTTTGGATGATGATAAGCTTCCGTATCTAATCCATTTTTTCCATAGCCCGACCCACGCTTCTTTGGACCACCGCGATTGGGCCCATCGACGAGGCCGATGGTCGGCCACGAAAATACAATCCAATGGCCCAGGCGTGGTTCCACGACCCGGTCTGAGATCCTTCCTCTTCAGCCAATCGCTTCTTGTTGGGCGATCTACATATTCGTGCCCAATACAACACAACAGTCGTCGACCCATCTGCGGACTTGAGAAAAGCGGTAGGCGATGGCGTTCGCTCACCAATCGCTCACTCGGCGGTGGCTTCGGTCCACTGCCACCTAAACCGCCCAAATCACCGTAGTCAATATGGAATTGTCAAACCCAATGCCAAATACAGCCTACACACTCAGGTCTCAAAATTACCTTTGCCTTGTAACCCCGTGTCTGCTCTAAAATACCCTAATTGGAAAATGGCTATGGATGATGAATATCATGCTCTAATTAAAAATAGGACATGGGAGTTAGTACCTCGTCCATCTAATGCTAATATAATTCGGTTTATGTGAATTTTTAGCCATAAAGAAAAATCTGATGGTTCTTTTGAGCGGCATAAGGCCCGTCTTGTAGGTGATGGCAAGACTCAACAGGTGGGATTAGATTGCGGCGAGACATTCAGTCCAGTGGTTAAACCAGCAACAATCAGAACAGTTCTCATTCTAGCCCTCTCAAAAGGATGGTCACTTCATCAATTGGATGTCAATAATGCCTTCTTCCTTCTTACATGCACACTTGAGTGAGACTGTCTACATGCACCAACCATTGGGGTACAGAGATCCTCAATATCCCAATCATTTTTGTTTGCTTAAAAAATTATTATATGGACTCAAACAGGCTCCCAGGACTTGATAAAATCGGTTTGCAGATTTTGTGTTCAACATGGGTTTCACAAATAGCCGTTCGGATAATTCTCTATTTATCTATCAACAGGGTAATCATAATGCTTATCTTCTCTTATATGTAGATAATATTATCCTAACAGCCTCTTCAGACTCTCTTCGCAAGAATATCATGTCCCAGTTGAGTTCCGAATTTGCTATGAAGGAGCACTACTTTCTAGGAATTGATGTGACACGCCATGCATGTGGCTTATTTCTTTCACAAAAGAAGTATGCCTCAGAGATCGTAGAACGGACTGAAATGTCGTCTTGCAAACCTTCCGCAACTCCAGTAGATACCAAGTCGAAATTGAGTGTCATATCGAGCAAACCATTTTCCAACCCTACATTGTACCGCAGCTTGGCAGGAGCTTTGCAATATCTCACATTCACCAGGCCAGATATTACCTATGCAGTACAACAAGTGTGCATGTTCATGCATAATCCGATGGAAGAACATATTCATGCACTCAAACGCATTATGCGATATATTCAGGGCACACTAGATTATGGATTGCATCTATACCCCTCTTCCATGTCTAAGCTTGTCACTTACACATATGCAGACTGGGCAGGATGTCCAGACACCAGACGCTCCACCTCCAGTTATTGCGTCTTCCTCGGTGACAATTTAATATCATGGTCCTCCAAAAGGCAACCCACTGTATCATGTTCAAGTGCTGAAGTTGAATACCGTGCGGTAGCCAATGTTGTGTCTGACTACGCCGATTCGTAATCTTTTACTTGAGCTTCGTTGTCCCATTCAAGCGGACCACTATGGTATCTTTGTGATAACATTAGTGCAATCTATCTCTCCGGAAATCCAATCCATCATCAACGCACTAAGCATATTGAGTTAGATATTCATTTTGTCCGTGAAAAGGTGGCTCGCGGACAAGTGCGAGTGTTACATGTCCCGACGCGACATCAGATCACAGATATTTTCACAAAATAGCTTCCGTTGATCTTATTTGAAGAATTTCAGGACAGTCTCAACATTCTCCCTCCTCCAGCTTCGACTACGGGGGAGTGTTAGAATATTATATTATTAGTTCCTATTAATGATATAATTATGGAGAATCATATGTATATAGTAAAAGGTATTAATGTATTATTATTAGATGATAGAATAGCATTTATATAGGATGATATTATAGGAGGATTTTAGGGAAGGCTTATTCTTCTCATTCAATGTTACTTGGTGTATATATTCTTACCTATTGTGATGAATAAGAGGAAGGAAAACATTCCAAACTCTTTCATAATTAAATAATTTAATCTATCATAACAGGTTAGAAATGTTATTATTATTAGATGATAGAATAGCCAAAAATTTCTTTTCATTTTTTAGAAATGTCGTCAATATTGTACGACCCACGAAAATGAGATAAACATTGACTATGTATGTTTAATTCATATTCAGTTTATTGAAAGGATTTGATGCATTACCTTATTACGTTCTTTCTGTCTTATTCAAAGAAAACATCTTCAGCCAAAAAAAAAAAACTTTCTTGAAGTGATTAAACACAGCCTATTACTGTATTCTAAATAGTGCAAAATTGAAGCACGTGTGATAAGATCAAACAAGCCTCCAAACTAGAAGCTGACAAAGAATCCACATAAACGATTTTTCAACTTTACTACCGTAGTCGCTTATATGGAAAATAAATAAATTATATACATTGACGGTATATTTTTTTATATCATTAATGTTATAATATCAGATTTGCTATGAAAATTATTTGTTGTTATAAGTAAATTTAACCTGATTATATAAAAATAATTATGTACTAACGGTATGCAAAATTTAAACTCATGAAAAGTATTTTATAGTTAAAGAGAAATTACAACATGAAGCTAGCGTTTGACTATAGATTTAGTTGAAACTTGAAAAAATAAATTTCTAAAGTTGTGTTAAAAAATAGTTTTTGAAACTTGAAGTTATGTTTGGACATGCATTTTACTTGAAAAAAAGTTTTGTGAGTACTGGAAGTGAAATTTCACAGAAAACTGGTCTGAGTTGGTTTTTGAAAATAAGTTAAGACTGATTAAATTTCATGAACAAATAATATTCTCAATATATCTAAAATTTATGGCCAAACGGGAGCTAACATTCAAACAATCAACTTTTACAAGCCCTCCCACTAACTCAAACTCCTAGGAAGCTTCCCTCTCAATCAGTACAATTTGATCCTAATTCTATTATTAGACGAAACAAAAATTCAGTCTTTTTTTTACTTTTTTGTTCTGATAATCTTGTCTGTCTGTAGAGGTGCGTGAACAAATTGATATTTTAAGGTAAGGACATGCCTTAATATGACTCAATTCAAAGAATATACAGCAAGTATTGCTGGCTTACATTTCACCTACTACTAGAGCATATTTGAAATTTGTTCATCAATCAAAATCTCACAATTAGGGATCTACTGAAGTCACATCGATGTTGAATTTCTATTTTCCTTTTTAAGTCTTCATTGTGTCCTTAGAATTTAGATAACAATGGCTCCCTTGACTAGGGAATAGCTAAAACTAACCTATGCAGCAGGACCCTTCATAAATAATATTGCACCTAGTTTAATTATCGGAGAATCCAACACACACCTGACGATATTTTTTAAAAGTTCGAGTAATACATAAATTATTAACATGGGATATATAACTAGCCAACCACGCGAAAAATATAGCTAGGATGGAGAGACTCATTTTCCCCTCAAGTCCATTTTCTACTTGATTCATAAAGACAATAAAATACATAGGACTTGTGGCTTGTGCCAACAACTTATCACAAAAGAAAGGACTTACTAAGTCGGTAACATAATAAAAAATAGGCTTTACGCAGTCGATCGAATTAGATAGATCAACATAGGTTAATCTCATAGACCCATCAAAGAATGAAAGCCGGGAACTTTCATAAACGGATTTCAAAAGACTTCGAACATAAGAGTGAGTCAATTCTTATAGAGTTCTACATATTTCACAATCTAAAATTCAGAATCGTGTAGAATGAGATATATTTGATACAGGAAGCTTTGAGTAGCAAGGGAAGGAGTACATAGCCGATAAAAGGATATTGAGTCTAATTATATTTATATTCACTTTAGTCCTCTTTAATTATTCCGCACAATTTCTTTAATTAACATTTAGTCCCTTTACTTTAGTTGTCCTATACGCAGTCAGTCCCTACTCCCTAGTAGTTTGTTACGATTTGTATCAGCAATTATACCCCCACCTTGTCCAATTGTGGTGGATATATATCTGTAATTGTTCAATATATGTAGTGTCTGATATTAAATCAGCTATCTGAGAGGTCTAGTCACAATTCTGAGAGGAATATAGTCTTACCATAATTATATTTATACAATATATGGAATACATTCTAATTATGAGTAGGAATTTTATTATATTACTATACACGTTTACAGAATATCGAGATATATTGCTTTTAGCTTATTCCCTTTTATTTTCATTTCTCAATTTCATCACTGTTCCATTGCTGCAACAATATATCAGGATGAATTAAAGGTCAAATAATCTTCTTTATGTTAAAAAAATGATGAACGAACCTAGAAATGAATGCTCCTATAATTTAGCAACATTTGTACACACGTGAACTGGAGACTAGTTGAACAAGTTGATTGTACGGTCAGTCAATACATCTGTCAACAAAAGTTATACAGTATAAAATTTCATTGAATTTAGTCAGGGCATCTTTGAACCCGTGTGAAGTGTGCTGCCGCATAGAAATCCCCGAAAATAAAAAAATTTAGGATCTTTTTTTCATTTTTATTAAGTAGTATTAGCCAGAATTTACTGTAAAAGTCTATAATTCGCAGGTCTTAGCCCAATTAAGAATTTACTTTTACGAATTAAAACAATAACTCTAAAATGTTTGAAACGGCCCTGAATTTACCATATACGTTCCATCAATGTCAACCAATTTTCACTTCTACATCCTACATGACCTACCAAAATTAGTATCGAAAATCATAAAAGAAAATTTTTAAGCAAAAATTATTGTGCTTTCAATAAGTACAGCCTCTTATCGATCTCGAAAAATAATTTATGTTATCAAAAGACCTAAAACAATACTAGTATAAAATAATTTTTCTAATGTCTGACCAGCAAACTATGCACATGGACTCATGAGAAACAAAAGTTGTTTAAAGAAAAATTCTCAATATATTGACCGCAAAACCAGGAGAATTTTATTCAGCTACATGTTATAGGTGCGGTTTGATAGGGAACATGTGGGGCTGATTCGACAAATATTAAAAAATCATTCAATTAATGAAAATCATGCAAATGGACCCAATGTGGACATGGTATGGACCTTTGCTTAATTTTAACATGGGCCTATGACCAAGAAGTAATCACTTGGGGGCATTTCTTTAGATTTGGGATAGCTTTTTTAATATTGTACTTGGTTTCTGTCCTTAATAATGTATGACTAAGTAAACACAGCTTGGTTGGTCTTCAATTATTTGAGAAGAAAAACGGATTTAACTTATAATATGCATATGTAAAAATATTTTACAATATCAAGATAGTTCAACTGTGGCAGCATATTACATACTTCCTCTGTCCCGATTTATATGACACACTTTCCTTTTTAGTCAGTAAAAAAAAAGTTTAGCAACAATTAAACTTTAACCTTTACATTTTACTTTTAACGAGATGATCTATAACCACACAAATATCTTTGGCTTGTTTTAGATCACAAGATTCAAAAATCTTTTTTTATTTCTTAAACTTTGTGCTCAGTCAAATTACATCATATAAATTGAAACGGATGAAGTATCTTATTTTTTAAGTTATCAATCTATCCTACTTTAGACAACTTCCACTCTAATAGTGGTGTAACTCAATAACCAAGTCACGGCTCGGTATGAATAGAATGTTACTTCCAAGTCCCTGTATGTTCGATAGAATGACAATTAAGATTTATCTAGAGTTTTACATTAGTGAGCTCCGGAAAGGAGCAAAGGCGAAAAAACGAAGTGATTTTCCGTTTAATCCCGTGTTAATCATCAAAAATCACCTTGCAAGGTAAATGATCCTGTGTGACTGATAGCGAAGTGCTACTTCCACTTTCCGATATGTTTGATAGAATCAAAGATTATCCAAATGACAGAAGAATGATTAACCCTGTATCATACAAGATGGTTACCACCTATCACACAACTCATCTGAATAGATTGTTACCACTAAGATATGAACTAAGGGCAACATTAATAATCATCACAAGCATGTCAGTACAACAATTAGAACTGCCAGTACAATATTCATGAAGCATAAAGGTCCTTAATTAGAATTACAAAACCACACCTATATACAGATTAAAAAGTACATGCCCAAGAAGTTCAAGCTTATACAATTAAGCAGTTCTTTTTATGCATCGTAGCTCAAACTGTCGACGAATAAAGACTCGATATTTATTGAAAGCAGTCGAAACTTTTTTAGAGATAAGTTACAAAAAGCTCTAACATAAGCTCACAGAACAATGTCCATAGTAGCAGCTGTGGCATCTTCAGGATGGTAATGTAGTATTTCCCTCCACATCATTTCCCTTATTGTCTCTTCCCCTAAGTCCTCGTCTATGTCAAGATTGATAGGAACCTGCGCTGGTGGGTCCGTGTTTGGATCATACAAAGGAGACATGTACGGGTGTTGAAGTGCCTCTATGACGCTAATTCTTTTTGAAGGGTCAAACACGAGCATCCTCTGCAGGAGATCAATGGCCAAAGGATGAGCTTGGGGATAGAGGCGGGAAAATGGGGTACCAGGAGAGTATGGAAGTGATTTGATGTACTTCCTCGCTTTTGGATTGTCGATAAATTCAAGATCTTCTTCCCTCTGGCTGCCAAGGATGTTGATGATCAATTTCAGTTGGTTAAGGCATTCAGTACCTGGAAAGACGGGTTTCCTCCCTAAGAGTTCCGCGAAAATGCAACCAACAGACCATACATCAATGGATGTTCCATAGTTGTCACAGCAAAGGAGAAGTTCCGGAGCCCTATACCAGCGTGTAACAACATATTCAGTCATAAACTGGTCCTTGCCACTGCTTGTACGTGCAAGCCCGAAATCACATATTTTCAGATCGCAGTTGGCATTGATAAGCAAGTTCCCAGGCTTCAAGTCACGATGAAGAATATTTGCAGAATGGAGATACTTCAGACCTCGAAGCAACTGCACACAAATCACATTGGTTTCATCAGAGAAACGGTTAAATCAGCAAATCTGAGCAGTATGCATGCAAATGAGATATCTCAACAACAACATACCCAGTATAATGCCACAAAGTGGGTCTGGGGAGGGTATGATGTACGCAGACCTTACCTCTACCTTTGTGCGGCAGAGAGGTTGTTTCCGAAAGACCCTCGACTCATAAAGAATGTAGTGAATGCAGGATTGAAGAAAAAATAAGACAGCAAAATATCCAGATAAAGAATAAATGGAGCAAATACACACATAAGAATAATGCTCTATGTGACACCTAAATACTACTACTAAGAAAAAGAGAAGAGGAGATGGAAATGCTAGCCTCCCACCTCTCACACACATCACGACAAAACCAACTGCCTACTAACCTTCTATCCTAATTCTCGGCCTCCAAATCTTCCTATCTACGGTCATGTCCATGTCCTCAGCTGAAGTTGTGTCATGTCCTGTCTAATCACCTCCCCCAGTTCTTTTTCGGTCTACCTCTACCTCTCCTAACTCCTGCGACCGCCAATCTCTCTCACCTCCTAACTGGCGCGTCCTCGCACCTCCTCTTCACATGCCCAAACCCTCTCAGTCGCGCCTCCCTCATTTGTCCGCCGCCACTGAGGCCACTCCAACCTTGTCTCGTATAACTTCATTTTGAGCATCCTCATCTCCGTCACCTGCATTTTCTGAACGTAAGCATTCTTAACTGGCCAAATGAGATATCTCATTCCTGTATAATTTTATGATCGTTTTAGCTCCTTTATTCAGTTCTTATATGTTGCAGCTTGAGGATTCCTCCTTTATGAGACTTTTCTCCAGTTTATCCACTTGGAAAG
Organism: Przewalskia tangutica; assembly: GCA_029844215.1. Taxonomy (NCBI): domain Eukaryota; kingdom Viridiplantae; phylum Streptophyta; class Magnoliopsida; order Solanales; family Solanaceae; genus Przewalskia; species Przewalskia tangutica. The sequence goes on along the minus strand of CM056736.1, from coordinate 101,369,457 downwards.
AAGATAGAGAACTAATAGGAAAAAGAAAAAGAAAAAAGGAGATGACGATGTCCATTACATGGCATGTTTAGGGATGGGGATAAAATATGAAGAGGGCACAGAATAAAGCCATTTCCCATCTTGATTTGTCACACTCCTGGATCACTAGAAAAATTGTGTTTCTACAAACAGAAACCAAATTAAATATGGAAAAAACCCATAACCAATTAAACCAAGGTCCCAAGCTTGCCAATGGTGGATTCTGGAAAGAGGCAAAGTGAACATTCCGGAGAACGGATTAGATATATTTGCATGAGTTGATGGATCAAATCAACATGGAAATCATGATTAATGCAGGAGTATGTTACTAAGACTCTTCAAAAAAAATGTTGACGGGTGCGTGTCGGATCCTCCAAAAGTAATGCATTTTTGGAGGATCCGACACGGTTATGGCAGCATTTTTGAAGAGTTCGAACGACATAAGGACATGTTTTGACTTCTTGAAGGTGTGAAGGAGGTAGAAACTCCTAACATGAAGCTGCACAACACTTCAGCACAGTCTTGTCAAGAAGAAAGAAACATTGAAACAACGTTAATATGCCGATTTTCAAGTGGTGCTTTCCTTTTGGACCTGGATGAGCATATATGAGCATCTGAAAAACTAGCACAAGCTGAGAAGAGCAGCTCATCAAGATAACAATATTACAATATTTGTCAATTGGTGGGCTTCCGTCTTAATTTCATCTTCATATTGAAAGAAAAAGGAAATATTAGGATTATAAAAAAACAGAGATACTATAGGTTGAATGGTTTCCAGCAGTAAGCTCATGCAGTCACAGATTTGAAACATATTTTAACTCAAAACAAGAAAAGAAAAGGTATGTCTACCTATGTTCATAGTTTCACAATATTTTTCACCATAGGCATGTTACTAAGGAACTAATGCTTTCTTATACTGGAAAGAGATCCTGCAAGATGCATGACTTACGATAAAATATAGAATAGATACTTCCTTTAATTTTTTAGTCATCCACGACAAGTGAAATAATCTTCCACGCCTACAACTGAGAAAGAAAACTAAATTCCCCATCAATATACTCTTATAAGAACAAGTTGTGCAATGGATTGGTTTGCATAAGAATGGAAGATGTGATCTCCAAATATACAACTTCTAGACTTCATCAAAAAGAAAATATACAACTTCTAGTGAACCTAGCATAAAGATTCAAAGTGCAAGTTGTTTCATAATACTTAACTTACTGTCCGGTTGGGAAGAGTAGACAAGTTGAGGAAGAACAGGATGACATGCACGGGGTACAATGGAGAAGAAAGTAAGTATTGGAAGAGTTTGATGGGCTTGTAGAGAGCAAACAACATCCCGAACTCCTATTGAATGACCTTACCAGATAGTAACAATACTGTACAACCACTAGTCAAGGCTTTTGTTGATAATTAGTGTCCCAATGCAACCGTTTATCAAATTCGACTAAGACACTGAGAAGTCCACATATGGCGAAGACAATTTGGTGCATGCACTAGTATTTTCATTTTATTGTAAGTTTTCTTTAATGACATACCCGACCATAGCGTTGGGGCGCACTAGCTGAGCACCAGTTCTCAAAACTGTCTCATCTAAATAAGCAAGGGTTCGATCCAGAAAGAACTTTTGACTTATCTAACAAAAATATGATATAGTCGACCCAACTAATATGGGAAGATGTCTAGTTTAGCAACTACAACCAACTTTATGTGATAGAAGTCATAAGACTCATAACTCATGGCAGCTAGATATGTGTAACCAGAAACATGATTCCACTTCTTACTACTTACTATCACGGCGCTGATTTGATATTGCCTATTCCACCGAAGTAGAAGACTAAATGAGACCGAAACCTGTATAAAGCATTATCTCTAGCACTTATTGCAGATATTTGCTTAAACTTCAGTAGTAATGCAAAACCTTCCAAGATAAAGTTATAAAGCCTGCTAATTCAATATCAAGATTAAACTTGAGAACCATGTCTCAAGTATAAGTTTACTCAGATTGGTTCATAATCTGCAAAAAAGTATCTCTATGGCTAGTTTTTACAAGTGTGTTGTTATTAGCCTGTACTATGTAGGTCTTAGTGAAAATAAAGCATGTTATTAATTGTTTCACTTTATCGTTCTGAATGTGGAAAGGAGGGGGGGGGGGGGGGAGTAAGTCAAAGAAGGTACCGCAGAATAATGATTTATATCCCATTCATTATACTTCATTTTCATCCAAGCTTTATCCCCCCCTCAGCTGGTATGTATCGCTATAAATCATACTATGGCTAAATCAATTGAGGAAGTTAGCCTACTTTTGTGTTATTTCAAGTTTTTCACTTTATCCCTTGACAAAGTTTTCTTTCATAAATTATAAAGAGAAAAGAGAATAATGAAATTATTATTAACAGTGGCTTTAGTGTTGATTGAAAACAGTTGGAAATTCGGATATTTAGGAAATATATAGATGTAACTCTAGAGCTTCTACTTTGCTTAGGACAAACAATGAAACAAAACAATCAGACAGTAGCACATATCATGTACATAGATCATAGATGCATATTTATGGACTTAGACAGCACCCAGCTTATTTAAAAACAAGATAAATGCATATTTGTGTACGTAGAGAACTTAAAAACTAGGATGACCACAATCTAACAAAATACACCTTACTAGCAATGGAAGGTGGTTACTTTTTTCCCCTGTTCAGTGGAGAGCATTGATAGAATCAAAATTTTATTTAAGAGAAAGTGCACACTACTACAATATTGGCATTGGATTTCCAGGCTGAGAACATAGCACCTCCAAGGATTTTCATCTACTTGGACAACATTCAGTGACATGACTGCTAAATGATTAGAACATTAAAATGTACAATATTCACATCATAGACAGAAAATATGCTGTCACTCTCTTTTACTAATCCAAAAGGTCACTTGGTAATTTGTGCAACTGATCTAATAGATCGGCTCTCCACGAAAAGTACCTGGAATAGGAAATACTGGCAATGATCATTTGTGAGTGTTTGAGAGGATTTGACTATCTGATGTAAATCTGTATCCATCAGTTCATAAACCAGATAAACATCTTTGAAACTTCGCCTGTGGATTGGCATCATGACATCTTTCAGAGCAATCACATTTTCATGTCTCAGGTGGCGAAGGAGCTTTAGTTCACGCAACGTTCTCAGAGCATCAACACGATTCTCAAATGCATTGTTTATTTTCTTTATTGCAACCTTCTCATTGGTTTCCCTGTTAACGGAAGAACAAACAATTCCATAAGCCCCTCGACCTACAGGCTTAATAGGTACATATTTCGTATCAATTTCAAAAAGCGATTGCCACATAGAATAGTAATGCTTCCCCGGGGTCCTAACCCCATTTGATGGCTCAACTGGGGTTGCCATATTCCTGAAATTGTGGCAAACCAGGCATAATAAGTTAGGAAACTATTTTATGCATAATAATTTAGGAAACACGTGATATACATTATTCCTTCTCAAAAAATTCAATCATTTATGAACTCCAAAACCAGGGGGGGAAAGAAAGTGCATATAACCTGATCACAAAATTTGCGAGCAACCTGAAGATCCAAATCAACAACCCAAAAACGCAAAGAACTTTGCACGGCAACCTACCATGCTTTGCAAGCCTGACTTTGCTCACAATAGTTTGAAATTCAGCCCAAACACTGCATATCATTTAAATGCTTATGCAAATGAGCAATTGTGTTTGAACTGGAATAAACAATTTGCAATAACAAATCTTAAAATAATTCCCGAGTAATAGATTTCCCTCACAGCAGAGACAACCTATTGCAGACCTAAATAAAATAAAAAAATAAAATTGTCTCCTCTTTAACAACTTTAGCTTGTTAATGTGATAGTTCAATCATTTTTTACCAACAAGATCATTAAAGTTCTTTCCCAAAGACACCTTATTTATTAATGTCATAACATTACAACGACATGGAATCATTAATATCTTCTATGTCTTATGAAAATCTAAAAATTTAAAAAGGAACCACTGTTACTACTTAGGGACTTCCATTAACTAATGTAATAATTTCCAATTTCAACAATTAAATTTGTAAAGTACTTATTTATCTACTGAATCAAATTTTGGATCAATCATGTCAAAGATATAAGCTTTAATTAAAAAGATAAACAAGAAAGTAACTGTTGTTGACCATATCAAAATTCTCCATATCCAGAAACAACAACATACCCAGTGAATCCCACAAAGTGGGTCTGGGGAGGGTAGAGTGTATGCATAACTTAACTCTATTTTGGGAGGTCGAGAGACTGTTTCCGATAGACACTCGGCACACGCAATCTAAAGCAGTATAAAAAGTCATGACAAAAATACTATAAAAAGCAGGATAAAGTAGTCTGAAAATAAAACAACAATGAATATGATAATCAAAGTACAAGAAACAGTAAGATAACAAAAGAACTTAGCTTTATACAGTGAATAATTGGAAATTCATGATGCATAATTTCACTGATCTCACAAAACAAAACTAAAAAAAACTCACCCTATACTCTGCTTATACACTCTTCACTGCAAAAAGCCATCTTCAACCTCATCAAAATTTCTGTTCAATTAAGCTTCAAATAAAACCCGTTTTCAAGAAAACCCCATTTACATTCTAGTCGGGTCGAGCAAACCCGGTACCCAAAAAAAACCTAGATACCCAAAAACAAGAATCAGATCCAGAATAATTAGGCTCACATTTCTTTGTTTTCTTCAAAATTCAGACAAAAAGGGATAACATATTATAATTAGGCACACAGACACTAACTGTTGATCCGTTATCTTGTCGCGATCAGATTGTTAAATTGTCTGAAAGTGGATATATACATAGTGATGAAGTAAATAAGAGTATATATTCACATAATAAATTTAATTCTAATTTTTATCACAGTGTTAGCAACTTTTTTCCTATTTTGCTTTCTATTTATCTATTTTTAGTTTGTATCAGTATCAGCTAAATCATATGAATTTTTTTATAAGAATATTGTTCTTTAAATTTCAATTTTTTCTTACATATCTCAATTCTATTGTAAAAAAACTGTGTTCCTTTGCATATTTTTGGGACTATTCATGTGCTTCATTTGTATTTATTATAAGAGATTATTTTTAAATGCGTTGTGGTTGTAGTATTATTTTTAAATGTGCGGGATAATTTTGATTTTTTTTCTTAAAGTAATTAATTATGTGTGAACCATGTGAGAACCAACTTCGTTTAGAGATAAATTATTTTTGTGAGAATGGAGTGAAAGTGATCTACTTTTGTGAAGTTGAGGAACTAATAGCTTCATATTATATAAAAATAGATCCATTTAAATATATACTTGTTGAAATCAAACAATTTTAAGTCTTCCTTAATAACAAGCAGGTCCGAAAAAGTGGGGAAAATTAGAAAATTTATATTTTGACCCCTGAAATTTGGAAATTAGTATATTTAGGCCTTTAATTTCTGGAAGAGATGATGTTTTTTTTTTACATCATAACAATAAGAAGAATAAAAAAGGAGAAATTTTATCATGAATGTGTTTCTCTTCCTATTAACAATAACTCTAATTATTCACTCGCATGAGAAGTTGGTGAAAGAGAGAAACGCGAGGCGAAGCCGTCACGAGTTCGATTCCCTCAATACCTTCTTGAGTTTGTCACACACGTGAGCTTGCCAGTGCAGTTCTACCGACGTGGTTGCGAGGATATTGTGTCGATCGGCGCTACCCAATACTTGACTTCAGAAAAATAATGGTTGGGTTCTCCCATCATAAAAAAAAAAACTCTAATTATTCAGTATATTTTCACTTAATTGAAAAGATCTTGGTACCATCAAACCTCACTTCTCAAAGTTAAAGAACTTATTATTGAAATCAAACGACTACCTCTTCACTTTTATCATAAGGGATGTTGCAGCCCCTTTAGAAACCTCAACGGTCTAATTATCACTTTTCCCAAGCTTAAAGTGAAAAAGGCTCCGGCAAAAAGATGAAAAGGTCCCAAACTCTTCTTAGAAATTATTTTGAGCTTTGGGCCCCTGTCACCGGGTCTTAAACGCAAATCAATTTGCCCATATTCGTTTGGTACTCTAAGCCCACTAATAAAAAACTAATGGGCTTTTCCCATACATTGCCAAATTCTATAAGTTGGATTTTCTCAATTGGCCATAAAGCAGGTACGATATTCGGTCTGTCAAACATAACACAACTTTGTTACTATCCTAAAGAAAATTTATTGATATAATAAGTAGGCGTATGTGTTGGGTGTGTACGAATAAAGTCACACATGAAAAAGAAGAAGAAAAAACTATTTATAAGGCGGATAGTCTTAATGATGTCAGGCTTTCGTGGAGTTTGGCTGAGAATAGGTAATAGCACACCATGTTAAGCGTTAATCTCTCTACAAACTAATATAATGGAAATTTGAACTTGAAATTTTTATTTTTCAAGAATATAAATTAGGAATTATGGGCTTGGATAGGCAAATCAACTCTAGTTGAGCACTCAACCAAAGCCCAATTATCTTGTGCCGATTCAAACATTGGATCAATGGGTTTATATGTGTGGCAGTTAGCACTTGGAATTAGCACAAAAAAATTGTATCACTGTGGATATCAGAATGGGATATTAATTGATTTAGTGCTAGATATTTTTTAAGCTATAGTTTGAATTTTAAAACAGTCTAAGAGACATATTGATCCTCTCTTTATAGTTAGAATATTGTGGAGAAAGAGGAGATAAACCAATGGAACTTAGAAAAAGAGGTTATTCTTTTTTATTATCATCATCATCTTTTTAGTGGGCCTTGTGGCTGGTATTATGATCTTAACATTTTTCGTTAGTCGGATAAAATAATTTTACCCATCTAACTGTAACAATTTGTTGTCTGATTGATATATATAATCAATTTCAACAGTAATTATACATTAAGTATATATTGCATACTAGCTAACATTTGTAAAAAGAAAGATTAGAGTTGTTTTTTATTGTGCTAATGTATAGTGTATAAAATACATTTTCAAAAATTTCAATAATTGTAAGAAATATTTTCCTTGATTATTTTCTTTCAAAGTTATAGTACATTGACTAAAATACAAGCATAATCCTAGGTTATAATTACGGTAAGTGATACCTAAAAATACATATATCATATACATAATTATGACTAATTGTGACTAAATATATTTGCCTATTCTATTACACCCCCGCAGTCGAAGCGGGAGGTCGGCATATGCGGAGACTATCCCGAAAGTCTTCAAATAAAACCAGCGGAAGATCTTTTGTAAAAATATCGGCAATCTGATAACGTGACGGGACATGTAAGACACGTACTTGTCCACGAGCAACCTTTTCGCGGACAAAGTGAATACACAGCTCAATATGTTTAGTGCGTTGATGTTGAACTGGATTCCCTGAGATATAAATCACACTAACATTATCACAATAAAACTAATGTCGCCTTCCGAACCGGATAATGGAGCTCCAAAAGAAGGTTCCGTAGCCAACAAGATTCATACACCACATTGACAACTCCTCGGTATTCTGCTTCGGCACTGGATCTAGACAATGTCGCTTGCCGTTTGAGGACCACGACACAAAATTATCACAAAAAATACACAATAACAAGACGTGAAGCGTCTGGTATCCGGACATCCACCCTAATCAACATTTGTGTATGCAATAAGAGTGGTTGTCGAAGGCGGATCTAAATGCAAGTCATGATCGAGAGTGCCTTGAATATACCACACAATGCGTTTGAGAGCATGCATGTGATCCTCCATCGGGTTATGCATGAATAGACAAACTTGTTGCACAACATAAGAGATGTCGATCCTCGTGAAAGTGAGATATTGCAGGGCCCCTGCAAGGCTGCGATAATGTGATGGATCGACATATGACTTGTTGGAAGAAGCACTCAACTTCAGTTTAGTATCAACCGGAGTGGAGGACGGCCTACACGATGACATGTCAGCTCGTTCAACGATCTCTTCTACATACTTCTTTTGGGATAAAAATAAACCACATGCATGACGTGTCAGAATTATCCCCAAAAAGTAACCCAGTGGCCCTAGATCTTTCATTGCAAACTCAGAGCCAAGAAGTGACATGATAGACTTGTGAAGAACATCAGATGAGGCAGTTAATATAATATCATTCACATACAAAAGAATGTAAGCGATATCATTACCCTGACGGTATATGAATAGAGAATGATCAGACCTACGGTTAGAAAACTCAATATGTGAACATAATGCGCAAACCTCTGATACTATGTAAGAAATATTTCCTTGATTATTTTTTTCCAAATTCACAGTACCTATACTAAAATACAAGCATAATCCTAGGCTACAATTACAGTAAGTAATATCTAAAATATTTATCTAACATATACAAAATATACATAATTATGACTAAATATATTTGTGTATTCTATCAATAATATATATTGGCCATGTGAGAAATATTTACTTATCAGTATACTTTCACATGTTATAACGGTCACTTACTATATTTTGTAGGTAAAAAAATCATGCTTGCTCTAGAAGGGTACCCGTAATTTGCTGTCAATAATCTGATAATATAAAAATTCTATTAGTGAATAGATGTAAGAAAACTTCGAATAATTATTTCTATTAATTACAAATATTAATATTTCTATTATTCACACGAACCCTTACTTATCAGATACAAAAATGTGTAGCAAGTAAGAAAGGTTGTAGGTTTTTTCCAGAGAGGTATTAAAATAATTTGTGTGAACTTAGCAAATAAGGAGGAAAAAGGACCGAAAGGGGCAGGTCTAATAAATAATTAAGTGCACACAATGGTATGCTAGATAATATATACACATTGAGATAATTTTATTTTTTCTATATATATATATATACTTGTGGTTTACACATTAGATTTGCACTCCATCAGCAAAGTCATGATTAGCCATCATATATATACTCGTTACCTCATGTCAACTATGGATATGACTCATTAATCAAGCATTACATATACGTATTAATTAGTACATAGCCACAAATCTCTCAAATTTATACTTTTTACCTTCAAGTTTAACTTCTACGCTCCACATGTTTGATTTATGCGAATATCTCTTTTTGGACCACCTTTATATTTAAAAATTTATAATTATAGCCTTGTGATTATCCTTCCGGATAATATTAGACTTTAAGTCTAAATATGCTCATATATTTGTTCAACCATACAAACAAAAGTGTGGGATCTAACGTTTTCTCAAAAGGTTTCAATTTCATTCAAAGAAATTTTTAGATCATGGTATAAAAGGACCATAAGTTATAAGATAAATGAAAAGAGAGTCATTTGCTAAACAACTGACCAAATATAGTACTGAATCAACAAAAATTTCACTATTGACATTGCATATATAAGAATTTTTGCACTATCAAGTCATCTAAAAAAATAAAAAAATAACCAATCAACAAAACAACAACATATCCTATCCTGTATAAACTCACAAATAAGATTTAGAGATGATAACATGTACACAAACATTTCCCCGACCTTAACTATAAATAACCAACCGTCCATAATAAATGAGATTCATATATAATCTGGAAAACTAAAACAACTGACTTGTTATAATAGACTAAATTACACTATATAAGTGACTTTAGTTAGCTTTGTAATTGTAAGATCAAGAATTGCGATTTTTTCAAGTCGCCCCCTTTGATAAGAACTAAATAGGGCGACTCAACTCGCCATTTTTTATGTATCTCCAAAGAGGGCGACACTTAAACTCGCTCTTTTTGGCACTAACTAACAAAACATTTTTTCGCCCTTTTTTAAAAAAAAAATCGCCTTCTTTGAGCTGATTTGTTATAGTGTATATAAATTAAATATCTTTACGTTAGGCATTGAAGATAGAAAAAGGTAGGGGAAAAGAATGTGGGAAGCACATGTAACTTCCATATAGTACATATAGTACATGTCACACCCTTTTTTTACCGCGATATAAATTTCAGCGAATCCTGCTTCTTAAAATAAAAAATAAAAATGCTAAAAGTACAAAAAATGGTTGCTAAAATGCTAAAAGGTGCTAAAGGGTTCGCGGAGTCGCCACCTAATTATTTTGGATGAATTAGGACACCTAAATGTCAACTAGGTAAAGTTGACACTAACTCCATTTAATGGTCTGCTAAACTATGTGAAATTCTGGGCAATGATTCTTTATTAATTCAGAGGAAAGGGGTTAGGCACACTCTAAGATCCGCTAACTTGTGATTTTCCGTTTAAACCTACGTTAATTATTATGTTAGAGAACATGCATGCTTTGAAAATATGAAGTTTCGTGAAAAGATGTTGTAAGCAATTGTTTAAAAGATGTATTGCGACAATGATTTCTTTATAAAAATGCATAGAAATATTATGTGTTTAGAAAGTATTTAGTAAAAAATAATGACTTAGCTATATGAATGGCTATGCGAATGAAAGTTATTAAATGGTTTTAATGTAACTTAAGCAATATATAGCAAGCCTAAAATAAATAACTTAGAAGAACATTTCTAGTTTTAGAACTACCCCAAATTCATTTATTCAAGGATTAATTGTTCTAGATATCCTAATTATTACAAAGTTAAGCATAAAAATCACCATAAATAAATAAAAGACACAAAAATGAGGTAAGGAGATTAAGAGAGTAAAGGAACTGAAGTGGATGACAATGTCTTTCCGTCCTATTTTGTTTTTTAGGAATTTCCAAGATGGAGATGTGATGGATGCAGATGCGTGCCTTCATGCGGTGTGGCTCGTGATGAGTCTCGTAATGAGACTCTTCGTTGCTCCAATGCATTTCATGCAAGATGTAAGAAAAGATAAAGATTAGTATATGCTCAAATTCCATGCAAACATACCAAAAATCGCATATCATACACACATTCAGTTATTAATCTAAGCAATATCCTATTCAGGCGAAGAATGAACATGACGTGATTAAGTCCAACAGCGGGCAGTGAATATAAACAATGGACAAGCAAGGAAATCCAACAAGCCCAGGAACCAGTCAGACCCATATACGAGCCTAAAATAGTTTCCATAAGAAATTGGATTTTTGGACAATGGTGCAGGCCCAACAACGTTCAGATTATAAAATAGATAGGTCCAGCAGACCCAACAATTTTCAAATAATATACACAGTGATGCACCAAACAGAATACCATTTTTTCCATTCCTTTCTTTCTTTGTTCGAAGCAGACCAAAATAACTAGCAAACTGGTCATACAAATTTCAGATTTAAAAGTAGAAGGGCAGATCCGTTATACATATGCAGTGAACTATGCGACAACACAAGGATGGAAGTAAGAATAGGACATGCCTCTGAACATATACATGATGATCTACCAACACTGATTGAACAAATACTCATTACAATTGGACTTCAGGATATATGCAAAGTTCAATTTCAGATTTCTTATCAAACATACGAAGCTGGTCAGTCCTATATAATCACTACAACAAAAACCTCAAAGAGGGCGATTTTTTTAAACCAAAAAGAACGACTTTTTAATGCCCTATTAGTTATTACCAAAAAGGACGACTTCTAGTCGCCCTTTTTAATTTAACCAAAAGGGGCGATTTTTAATGACCTCTATTTTTGCCAATCAGGCCTCGGACCAGTCAGATCCTCACATCTAGCATTTTTCCTTTGTGCAATGGTGTTACCTGCTTCAGTGCTTCTCATGTCTAAAACGTAGCGTAAATGAAACCTCATAAACCAGTCTCATAATTTTGATATAGCCACTCATCCTTACATGTACATGTATTTGCAAATATTTAGTATAGCGTTGGCCTAATTTTGAAGTGTTGAGTAATCGCATCCCTCGGGAGTGTCTGATATGTTGTGTGTTAAACGATTTGGTTAGAGCATGTTAGTTTATTCGTCTTCGTATCCGGAATCATGTTTTTTCTGAATTAGCCATCTATCTATGATTAGTTCAGCCTTGATGTAGTTACACACCTAATAATGTTGCCTCAAATGGTTATATTTAATACCATTCCAGCCCGAAGCATCTATCTGCTTGCCTTGACTGGTCTAGGTGCTGATTTGCATCCTTGATAATGTGTGATTGCTATGAGCCATTTACATTGCTGTAACAGTATGTCGAAAGACCTGGCATATGTAAAATAGAGTCTTCCAAGGGATAATTAACCATACCTGGATAGTTATATGCCCCTGACTTCCCATGCTTAGCCTGAAGCTGGATTTCTTGTGAAGTGTGCATAGATGTATTAGAAATACTGCGGGTGTTTGATATAATCCTTTTAAGTTTGTGCTGCTCTACTATATCTATGTCAATGTGCTTAGGTGGGTATTAAATCCCAGTTCGAGATTGCTTAGCTAATGAGAATTAAATCACATACATGTTTCAACTTGCATGAGTATTTTTATTTGCGCGCATCATGAATACTTTGGGATATATACTAATCTTTATCTTCTCTTCTTTTACATGAAATGCATCGGAGCAAAATGAAGAGTCTTATTGTGAGGCTCATTATGAGCCACACCGCATGGGGATCTGCATCCACATTATTGCATCCTCCGCGTCAGAAATTTCAAGCCACCGGCGAGTGCTATCGCCATTCCCTCGAGTCACTTTATTATTTTCTTTATCTTGCACATTCATTGTAAATTAATTGTCTAACATTACATTATTAGTAGAACTCTTAGAACATCAAACCTTGAGTCAATAGATTAGAAAGTAGTTAATTAGCAATTTGTTTCCTTCGAGTTAAATATTTTAGATTATCCATACATAGTTTAAGCTATACTAAACCACCTAATAATCTTAACTTGCACAACTAATCGTGTAGCTAGGATATTATTTTCAAGATTCCTAACCCATTTGCTATAAATTCCATATAGAAATCTTATTTGTTTATATATTAAGAAACCCCCTTAAGCATGTGGCATACTAATCAAGGTCCATTTAGTAGGCAAATGCATACATTTAGTTAATAAATCAATTTTTTTATAATATAAATGCATGTTTTTAAACTTTACACATATTGTTATAGCACTAGTCTTATAATTTCTTAATAAAATACAAAATACATTCTTTACTAAAACACCCTCTATATTACATCTTAGCATAAATAATTAACCCTAAGTTTGAACGGACAACCGCAAGTTAGCGGATCTTAGAGGGTGCTTAATCCCTTCCCTCTAGATTAATAAAGAACCCTTGCCCAGAATCTCACATAAGTTTTGCAGACCATAAAAAATGGAGTTAATGTTAACTTTAACCTAGTTGACATTTAGGTGTCCTAATTCACCCATAATAATTAGGTGGCGACTCCGCGAACCCTTTTAGCATTCTTTCTAGCATTTAGCACTTAGCACCTTTTACTTTTAAACTTTTAACACTATTTTAGCACTTTACCACCCTTCTGCATGATTTTAGCACTTTTAGCACCCTTTTAGCATTTTAGCATTTTATTTATTGTTCTAACATTTTTATAAAAGCAGGATTCGCTAGAATAACGTCGCGGTCAAAAAAGGGCGTGACAGACGGGATCTGGGAGTTGGGGCGACGAGGATTCGCCGGCGGAACAGTGGTGTTGGTTGGTGGGTATTCGTTGTAACCTCCGCCGGTCATCACCTCCGATGGGACAGTGGGTAGTGGTGTGTCGGTTGTGGTGGTTCGCCGGATGGGTAGAGGCGGTGTGTGTTTATGCTGGTGGGTAGATGTTGATGGTTCACCGGAGCTTGAAGCTTCGGCGATGGGGCTGCAGGAGTGCGTGTGTGCGTGAGAGACGAGGGAGAGAGGTGAGAAAGGTGAGGGGTTAGAGAGAAATGAGGGGAGTGAAAGGTGTGCAGATGTGTGCGTGTGAGTGTTGATGTGAGGAAGATGAAGAGTGGATTTGAAAAATAAAAGGGAGGTTGAGCGGTTGTTGATCTTGTTCTTTTTAAAAGGATGGGGTAATGTTTTATTTATAGGGGTATTTAGGTTTAGGGTTTGGGTTTGGTTTGGAGGGGAAATGAAAAGTGGTATTTGATTTTTAGATGGGATAATAAAAGGATGTTGGATTAAAATAAAAAATAAAAAGGGTATTGGATTGGACTGATCCGAATTAAGCCTCGGATTGGGACTGATTTGATGAAATTGGTTTGAATAAAATACAAAATGATTTATTTACTTAAAAGAAAAATTATTTAAAGAGATGTAAAATTATAAAAATAAAAATGCCGATGTAATAATAATAAAACATATATTTTTAAGAAATATTTAATGTCTAATAAAATAAATAAAAATGCGATGTCAATTTGCAAACATAGAATATTATGTAAAAAATATATAAAAATGCCAAAAATGTTGATTAAAATGCAGTATCCTAAAACACATAAAATTGCAACAAATATCCGAAAAACGGGTCAAAATTGACTGTCAACACTAATATTCAATAAATCTTAATCAAATGGAGAAGAAATCAAACTAATGAATTAATTCATGAAAGAGAGTTTCTAGCGATTCAATAGGAAAGCCCTAATAAAGTGTTTAGCTCCTAGCCATAGACATGCTAAGAACTAATACAAATCCAAACATGAACTGGATTGAAAACTAAAGAAAGAAAAATTACTTAGAACTAGGTTTTCAATTGTAGCCTCCAAAGTTATGTTGCGTTATGAGAGATGATATGTGATAGCCCCCTCCAGAAAATCTGTCCCAATGGTTTATATATGTTGTCCAAAAACGTGTGCCTTAGACCCTTTTGCCCCTCGGAAATTCTATTTCGAACTGGAAATTCTCGTGACGGCACGCAGACATTACGAAGACAAAGCCGAAGTATCGCAGCCTTCTCGCAATTATGGCACCGCGGTCCTGCAGTCCAACACCGCGGTCCTGCAGTATTTCTTCCTGATCTGCCAACTTTCGTCCTTTTTGCTTCGGGAGCTCCTTTTATGTCTTTTCTGCCCACTTTTAGCTTCTTTTTGTCATTTTGCCATTTAGAACCGCTGTGACACAAAAGAAAGAAAAACGACCCTACACAACACTTATTTATACGAAAATGAGAAAAATACTAACTGAAAATGACTCAAAAAACGTATACAAAATACACCTAACAATGGACCATACGGGTTGGGCTATTAGCGGGCTGGGACGAAAATAAGCTTGTGGGCTGTGGATATTTAAAGGCCAAAGGAAGATGCTGAGAATTGGGCTGCGATTATAATGGGTATTGGGCTTGGGGGTGTTATTTTGAGTTGGATAGATTTAAGTTGTTGAGTTTTAATTAATGGGAAATAAGTGTGGTTTAAGTTATTTATAAAAAATTAAAAATGTCAAATGCGGATATGATATTTAAGGGGTGCTTAATGCTCTATATAAAATGTGACGCCATTATTAAATTGATTATTTATGTATGTATATGTTTATATATGCGTGTATTAAAATTATTTTGCGATGTCTTTAAAATTAATTTAATTTATTGATTATTATTGGAAGAGATGGTCAAAATTGGTGTCAACAGTACACTATAGTACATGTAACTTCCATATGAGGTTCATATATAATCTGGAAACACGCCCTTTTAATTTCACCAAATAGGGAGACACTTAAAGTCGCCATTTTTAATAAAATACCAAATAGAGTGACACTTAAAGTCGCCATTTTTAATGTCACCAAATAGGGCGACATCTTTCAGTCGCCCTCTTTGAGTCCCACTAAAAAAGGGATTGGTTAAAGTTGAAATTAATCCTCTTAATTAAAATTTAGACAATACTTAATTTTGTGACCCCTCTATAAAATTTAGACAAGTAAACAGATTGTATACAAATTTTAACATTTGACAATTATATTTTTCAATTTTTTGACACACACACACCTAAGATGCAACAAGTAACTAGACTAGCTATAAAGTCCAATATTGAGAATGGAATTTGGGTCCAAAATTAAAAAAAGGATCTAAATATTACAATTCTGGATAACTAATCATAGAATTAGTTATAGCTTGATTTTATTACAACCATATTTGACATAAAATTATTTAGAGATTAATTGTGGAATTAATTATCTATGACTCAACGAGGGCGAGTGTATTGTTGTCGCCATAATTGATAAAATTAAATAGGGCGACACTTAAAGTCGCCATTTTTAATAAAAAACCAAATAGAGCGACACTTAAAGTCGCCCTTTTTAATTTCACCAAATAGGGCGTCATCTTTCAGTCGCCCTCTTTGAGTCCCACAAAAAATGAGATTTGTTAAAGTTGAAACTAATCCTCTTAATTAGAATTTAGACAATGCTTAATTTTGCGGCCTCTCTATAAAATTTAGACAAGTAAACAGATTGGATACAAATTTTAACATTTGACAATTGTATTTTTCAACTTTTTGACACACACACACACACCTAAGATGCACCAAGTTGTTATACCCCGTAGTTCTGACCCTACGTATGAGAGTGTACGAAAGCATGTAAGACTTAGAATTTTCAAAGGATAGGTTGACGGATTATTCCGGGCGGGTTTTAGTCAACTTTAAGGCGGGTTATGACCCGGTACATTGAGAGTTACTAAGTGTTTCAAAGCCCTAGGGCGTAGTTCGTGGAGTCTAGATTCCAACGCAACCAACCGTTCGTCTATAGGACGTCGGAGTAGAAAGTTATGAGAGTTACAAGTTCGGTCTGTGATCGGACAATGTTTGGACAAAGCGGCGGTCGCGGCTTGCCGGATCTGACGACGCGGCAGCGGAAATCGAGGGTCGCTGAAGTTGCAGCGCCGCGCCAGCTGAGGCCAATGCGCGGCGCGAAAGTTCCGAGTGTCCAGAGGTTTGTGCATGGCCTGGCGTCGAACGGCGCCAAGGCGGGATTTTTGGGCGGAAAAACTTAGGAAAGTCTGATTTCTCTTTTAAAAAGGCCATGGGAGGGTGACAAGTGTCCCCCCCCCCCCACATCTGATTTTTCTTGCATGTCTTATATTGACCAAGTCTTGAAGACTTGGTCATCTTTCACACCTCTCTCTCTCTCTAAATTAGCTCATCCTTCTCTCTACATTTCCAAAGGAAATTCAAAGCCTAAGAAAAATCTGAAAAGTTAAGAACAAGAAGGAAGCATGTGGCTAGCTTGTTGGTGTTGTTGTGGTGGCGTTCTTGGCAAGGAAGCTAGCAAAATATTTGGAATAAGTTTGGCTAAAACTTTAAGGTAACCTTTCTTCCTTTAGAATTAGTTTCTAGTGTTGCATGTTAAGAAGAAAGAACTTGTGGTAGTGAAGAATGCTCTTAGAGTCATTGCATGTAAGAAATATGGTTTGGATGTGAAAGAATTGGTTAAGAAGATATTATGAGCATGTTGTAGCCTAAAAACAACCTTAGAATTATTTAGTGAATTGTTGTACCTTATGGGGCAGAATTTTACACACCCAAGTTTAGGTGTGTAATCCCCTTTAAAATGTTGGATTGTTGAGCCTTAAATGTGGTGTTTGGATGACAAATTCGGCCTTGAGAAAGGTGGCAAAGTGAGTAGAAACAAAGGAAATGTTGCCCAATTTTCCATAGAATTTAGTGACTTTCAATTTGGATTGTTCTACTTTGAGATTAGAGGTTAACAAACGTATCATGATTATTATAGGTTGAAATATTACTTGCGGTAGTTGAACTTAGCAAGTGGATTGACCAAAGAGGTATGTGAAGCTTTCCTATCTCTTGAGCATGAATAAATGAAACTATGTAGTACGGTAGACGTACAAGATTTTGTATTCTTACTTGTTTTAAGTATATAATGAATTGTTTCGTTTTAAGAATGTATAAGTCCCTTGGTTAGGGGAAAAGTATGATTTTACTAAAGTGTAGAGTTAATATAACAACTTTATGGGAAGTTGGTTTATTAGCTTCATAAAAGGTTAATGAGAAGAGATTTACTCTAAGTAAGATAAGTATATGAAGAGGCAAATTGATTTTAAGGCATCAATTGCCCAAAGGTTTTTATGTACAAAGAAGAGTCACTTTTAAAAGAGTTGAAGTATGTAGTACTTGAGTTAAATTCCCGGTTTTCTTTTATTAAAGATAGGATTAAGTGGCTTAAGTAAACTAAAATGAGAGGGTATATGAACAAGACTAATAAGAAGTTATAAGTTTTCTTAACTTATTTATGATTATGATATGATGACAGTTTGAGCTAGGGTAAGAGTATATCTGAGGGGTAAGCCCCAAGATCGTTATACCACCTACTCCAGGGTAAGAGTATGTCTGAGGGACAAGCCCCAAGATCGTCATACCACCTTCTTCAGTGTAAGAGTATATCTGAGGGGCAAGCCCCAAGATCGTTATACCATCCGCCGGTGTAGAGTATATCTGATGGTTAAGCCCCAAGATCGTTATACCATCTGCTTCAGGGTAAGAGTATATCTGAGGGGAAAGTCCCCAAGATCGTTATACCACCTGTTCCGTGGATTTTCTACCCACGATGCGAGGAATACCTTATGCGAGTCTTTATGGGCTTATGCGGGTGAAATAGTCCCATGCGGGCGGGTACAACCTATGCGAGGAATACCTCATGCGGGTCCACAGGACCTATGCGGGTGAAATAGTCCCAGGAGTAGGGGTGCTTATTGATACTACGGGCGAGGTACCCTGTTTTGATCCTAAGGCCCCTATTTTATGCAGTATTATATATATATACTTGTCACTCTCATTGTTAGTACGGCACAGTAAAAGGTATTTTGATTGTCTTCCATGACTCCAACTTACTTTTAGACTTATGATATTATTATTACAGTATTTTCCAGCGTTACATACTTGGTACATATTATGTACTGACCCCCTTCGTGCTGCGTTAAATGCGCAGTAAGGTAGCATTGAGGATCCTCGTTCTTAGGATCACTATTCCGGTGTCAGAAGCTCCATTCCTCCGGAAGCTTGTTTATTGGTACGGATATTCCCTGATGCTATAGGTATTTTGTATATTTAGGGGTATGGCGGGGCCATGTCCCGCCACAGTTGTTATCTTTAGAGGTTTGTGGTCACCTATGTGTTTTGGGCTATAAGAACCAGTTGTACTACTATAATTTTATTTAAGAATGTTTATGGAAGACATCCTTATCGGCTGGCCAGTGATGTTTACCCCTTTTCATAAGTTATGTGTTATGTATGTTCCGCTGCTATTCTCTGACATATACCTGACAGGGTGCCCCGGTAGGGTACTAGTCGCGGACACGGGGTCGGGTCGTGACAAAAGTGGTATCAGAGCAGTTAATCCTCGGAAAGTGTCCACAGACCGTGTCTAGTAGAGTCTTGATTATCGGTGTGTCGTGCACCACATCTATAATCAGGAGGCTGCAGGATATTTAGGATTGGTTTCCATTCTCACTCTGAGATCGTGCAATAGAGCTGAATTATAGGTTGAATCTCCCCTGATGTTTTCCTTTATGTATCAGTTATGCCTCCACGCAAGGCAACCGCGGCCCAGAAGGGAAAGGCAACCGAGGGAGCTGCTAGTGGTACGCGGAGAGTCACGAGGGCACAGGCCCAGTCCTTGCCAGAGATGATGTTTAGAGCGGCGAGTTCCACGTCGTCGCCAGCCTCAGCAGAGTTCGAGGCAGCGGACGCGGCTCATCGAGACCGCGATGCGAGCCTCCATCCACGATCGAGTCCGAGTACGAAGATTGCAGGCAGTCGATTCTTGACCAAGATAGTGGCGGCGGCCGAGCGAAGCGGCGGCAACCCTGTGGCCGACATTTTACTGATTCAGATTTCTTGGGTTGTCACCCACCCGAAGTTCTATGGTTCGAGATTTGAGGAGGATCCGCGGGAGTTTGTCCGGCGATTCTACGGACCATGCAGTCCTTAGGGCATCGGAGGCGAGTCTGTTATACTAGCCGATTACGCGATATTGCGTTGAACTGGTTTGAGTCATGGTATTGTCGAGGGTGAGGATGCTCTTCCGGTGATTGGGATGAGTTCACGAGGCGTTCTAGACCACTTCTTGCCTCACGAGGTGAGAGAGCCCGCGTGAATAGGTTCTTGACCTTGAGACGGGGCGGGAGGACTATCGGGAGTACAACCCGAGTTCGACTCGGCGAATATCGCACACTATAGTAGCGACATGGCGCATGTGGTTCATCGATATGTGATGGGGTTAGACCGTCATATGATTCTTGCGTGCTTGGGGTGGCTCTTCACCGAGGATGGATATTTCCGTGATGCAGCGCACGCAGATTGAGGCGAGAGAGGCGGATCGGCTAGATTTGGGGACAGCCCAAGAGGCGGGGCAGCGAGTTCTCGAGGCGATTTTGGCGGCGCCTCGGCAGAACTAGGTCCACATTCCGGCCAGCGCAGTGCTCCTTCTCGATTTCCGGCGGGAGGTCCGATCAGCGAGGTTATTGAGGCGAGTCATGGCTCCGGACTTCGTGTTTCGCGAGGCGAGAGACGGCGTCGAGACCACCTACCTCGGTGCGTTCGATGTGGTAGGTCTCATCGGGCGAAGTGCCGTATGGGTTCGAGCATGTTACTCTTGTGGCGGCGGGGCCATCCGAAGAAGGATTGTCCGTCGCCAGGCGGCGAGGCGTTATGGTTCAGCGACGGGTGCATTCTTTGATCTTCGTCTTGATGGTCGACGCCCGGAGGCGAGTACTTATGGGCAGCGAGCGCGGCGAAGGTCGTGGTAGGGTTCGATTCTAGCGGTCCTCGAGCGCGTATATGCTATGTCGATCGACAGACCGGAGGCGTCCCCAGATGTCGTCACAGGTACATTATTGGTTTCTTGCTGTGATGTATATGCTTTGATAGATCCAGGTTCTACCTTGTCCTTCATATCTCCTCATATTGCCAGTAGAATAGGGATAGAGCTCGAGTCCATAAGACCTTTTGAGGTGGCTACGCCAGTAGGTGATTCAGTGGTAGCCGAGCGGGTGTATAAGGCTTGCCCTGTGACTATAGATAATCGACAGACTCTAGCCGACTTGATATAGTTGGACATGACAGACTTTGATGTGATTATGGGTATGGATTGGCTAGCATCTTGCTATGCCAATGTGGACTGTAGAGAGAGATTAGTTCGGTTCCAGTTTCCCGGTGAGCCGGTTATCGAGTGGAAGGGAATCTTTGCGTCGCCGAGGTAAGTTTATTTCTTACCTCGAGGCTGGAAGATGGTGCGGAAAGGGTACATCTATCATATGGTTCGAGTATTCGACATCGAGGTCGAGATACCGCACCTTCATCGATTCGGCCGTTAGAGAGTTTCCGGATGTATTCCCGAATGAGCTTAGGGTATCCTCCCGAGAGGAGATTGAGTTTTACATTGATTTGGCGCGGACACTCGACCGATATCTATTCGCCATACGACGGATGGCTTGCCGAGTTGAAGGAATTGAAGGACCGGTGAAAGATTTCTTGGAGAAAGACTTTATTAGGCCAGTGTTTCTCCTTGGGAGCGCCATGTTATTTGTAAAGAAGAAGGATGGGGCCTGCGTATGTGTATTGATTACGGAAGGTGAACAAGGTAACTAACTATCGAAGCAGATATCCCTTCCGGGATTGACGATTTGTTTGACCGGTTGCGAGGAGCAAGGTGTTTTTCAAGATAGACTGCGGTGCAGTTTACCATCAGTGCGAGTTAGAGATAGATATCCCAAAGATCGCATTCGGGACCGGTATGGGCACTATGAGTTCGAGTAATGTCTTTCGGTGACCAGCGCCAGCAGTATTCATGGATTTGATGAATAGGGTGTTCAGGCCATTCTTGGATATGTTCGTTATAGTGTTTATTGATGATATATTGGTGTATTCGCGCACAGAGCAGGAGCATACAGATCATTTGAGGAAGGTTTTGGGAGTCATCCGAGACCGGCAGTTGTATGCCAAGTTCTCGAAGTCACGAGTTAGTTAGCCGGTGGCTTTCTTAGGGCATGTTATCGGGGCCGATGGTATTCGGGTTGATACAGCGAAGATTGAGGTAGTCAAGACTTGACCCAGACCCACTACACCGACGGAGGTGCGCAACTTTTTGGGCCTTGCAGGTTATTATCGGAGGTTTGTAGAGAAGTTTGCTTCTATTTCAGCCCCTTTGACTAAGCTGACTCAGAAAGCAGCTATGTTCGATGGACGGATACTTGTGAGAAAGTTTCCGATTGCTAAAGGAGAAGTTGGACGGCCACTAGTTTTTACTCTTCCGCAGGTTTAGATGGATATGTGGTTTTGTTGTGGCGTCAGTGTCGGGCTTGGAGTGCGTCTTTGATGCGGCCGCGGCAAGGTTATAACTTATGCATCTCGGCGGCAAGGAAGCATGAGAAGAACTATCCCACACATGACTTGGAGTTGGCGGTGTGATTCATGCCTTGAAGATGCGGAGACATTATCTATATGGAGTTCATGTGGACATTTACACACACAAGAGTCTCTCGGTATATCTTCACCAGAGGAGTGAACTTGCGGCGAGCGGTGGTTGGAGCTACTTAAGGATTACGATGTTGATATTCTATACCACCCGGGAAGGCGATGTAGTTGCAGTGCCGCCAGTCGCAGATCGATGGGTAGTGCATGCGATGTCTGACGGGGAAGAGGATATGGTCCGAGAGTTACATCACGCGAGCCTTGGGGTTCGTTTGGTTGATTCGATAGTGATGGAATTCGGGTTCGAGAGGTTGCCGAGTCTTCCATCGTCGGCGAGTGAAGAGGCGGCATGAGGATCCGATTATGGTCCCAGTATCGTGATGCCGTTGAAAGAGAAGTCTGCTTGAGGTAGCGCTGATGGTGCTAAGATTTGGCCGGTTGTGTGTTCCCGATGTGACAGACTTCGTCACAGATTCGGGAGGCACACGGTGCTCGTTATTCCATTCATCCGGTCGACTAAGATGTATCATGACCTCGAATCGTGTATTGGTGGATGGCCTTAGCGGGGCGTTGCGGAGTTCGTGCGCGATGCGTGTCGGCGAGTTAAGGTTGAGCACGAAGCCCGGTGTCATTGCGAGCTATTGATATTCGACTTGGAAGTGGGAGGTGATAAATATGGATTTTGTTACGGGGCTACCTACCACTCGGAGGAAGCATGATTCCATTTGGGTAATTGTCGACGGTGAAATCACCATTTTCTTTCGGTCGAACGACGTTCTCGGTGAGGACTATGCGGATTATATATTAGAGAGATTGTGAGGCGCGGAGTCGGTGTCGATTATATCGAGATAGAGAGCCCGGTTCTCGGCTAACTTCTGGAGGTCTTTTCAGAAGGGATTAGGGACACAGGTGAGTCTCAGTACGACGTTTCACCCTCAGACCGACGGACAGGCCGAGCGCACTATCTGACACTCAAGATATCTTTGCGGGCTTGTGTTATTGATTTCAGGGGTAGCTGGGAGGATCATTTGCCTCTTGTGGAGTTTGCTTACAACAACAGCTAC
The DNA here is from genome assembly GCA_029844215.1 of Przewalskia tangutica. NCBI lineage: Eukaryota > Viridiplantae > Streptophyta > Magnoliopsida > Solanales > Solanaceae > Przewalskia > Przewalskia tangutica. The sequence goes on along the minus strand of CM056736.1, from coordinate 101,346,083 downwards.
CACTCTAGTATTCAGATGGCGCCTTATGAGGCCTTATATGGGAGGAAGTGCAGGTCACCGATAGGCTGATTCGAGGTGGGAGAAGTTCAGTTAGTCGGGCTAGACTTAGTTCAGCAGGCAGTGGATAAGGTGAAGCTTATCCAGGAGCGGTTGTTGGCAGCTCAGAGTCGGCAGAAGTCGTATGCAGATCATCGGCGTCGACACTTGGAATTTGAGATAGATGATTGGGTTATTCTAAAGGTATCGCCCATGAAGGGCGTGATGAGATTTGGAAAGAAGGGGAAGCTTAGCCCAAGGTACATTGGGCCGTATCAGATTGTCCGTAGGGTAGGCAGGGTTGCCTATGAGTTAGATCTGCCGTCCGATTTGGAGGCGGTACATCCAGTTTTCCATGTGTCCATGTTGCGGAAATGTATTGGAGATCCATCTAGAGTGCACCCGGTTCATGACGTCCAAGTGATAGAGGAGTTATCGTATGAGGAGAGTCCCATAGCGATACTCGATCGTCAGGTTAGACGACTTCGGACGAAAGACGTGGCTTCCGTCAAGATCCTATGGCGGAACGAGAACAGGGAGGAAATGACGTGGGAAGCAGAGGATGACATGATGAAGAAGTACCCTCACCTATTTCATATACCTCTAGGTAACCCACTTTCCTGCTTGATTATTTTTTATTTAGCATTTACGCTTCAGTATGTTGTAGCTCGTGGAGCTTCTTTATTTGCAAAAGAATAGTTAAGAGGGTCTATGTCGATGTTGTGATTTGAGTAAGCCTAGAAGGAACATTCGGGACGAATGTTTCTAAGGGGGGGAGAATGTTATACCCCGTAGTTCTGACCCTACGTATGAGAGTGTCTGGCATGTAAGACTTAGAATTTTCAAAGGATAGGTTGTGGATTATTAGGCGGGTTTTAGTCAACTTTAAGGCGGGTTATGACCCGGTACATTGAGAGTTCCTAAGTGTTTCAAAGGCCTAGGCGTAGTTCGTGAGTCTAGATTCAACGCAACCAACCGCTCGCCGATAGGACGTCGGAGTAGAAAGTTATGAGAGTTACAAGTTCGGTCTTGTGATCGGGACAATGTGTTTCGGACAAAGCGCGGCAGCGGCGCGGCCGGATCTGGGGCGCGCGGAAGTGCGAGGGTCGCTGAAATCGCAGCGCGCTGGCCAAAGTTCCGGTGTCCGTCAGGCGCGCGGAAAAACTTAGGAAAGTCTGATTTCTCTTTTAAAAAGGCCATGGGAGGTGACAAGTGTCCCCCCCATCTGATTTTTCTTGCATGCCTTATATTGACCAAGTCTTGAAGACTTGGTCATCTTTCAAACCTCTCTCTCTCTCTAAATTAGCTCCTCTTCTCTACATTTCCAAAGGAAATTCAAAGCCTAAGAAAAATCTGAAAAGTTAAGAACAAGAAGGAAGCTTGTGGCTAGCTTGTTGGTGTTGTTGTGGTAGCGTTCTTGGCAAGGAAGCTAGCAAAATATTTGGAATAAGTTTGGCTAAAACTTTAAGGTAACCTTTCTTCCTTTAGAATTAGTTTCTAGTGTTGAATGTTAAGAAGAAAGAACTTGTGGTAGTGAAGAATGCTCTTAGAGTCATTGCATGTAAGAAATATGGTTTGGATGTGAAAGAATTGGTTAAGAAGATATTATGAGCATGTTGTAGCCTAAAAACTACCTTAGAATTATTTAGTGAATTGTTGTACCTTATGGGGCAGAATTTTACACACCCAAGTTTAGGTGTGTAATCCCCTTTAAAATGTTGGATTGTTGAGCCTTAAATGTGGTTTTTGGATAACAAATTCGGCCTTGAGAAATGTGGCAAAGTGAGTAGAAACAAAGGAAATGCTGCCCAATTTTCCATAGAATTTAGTGACTTTGAACTTGGATTGTTCTACTTTGAGATTAGAGGTTAACAAACGTATCATGATTATTATAGGTTGAAATATTACTTGCGGTAGTTGAGCTTAGCAAGTGGATTGACCAAAGAGGTATGTGAAGCTTTCCTATCTCTTGAGCATGAATAGATGAAACTATGTAGTACGGTAGACGTACAAGATTTGGTATTCTTACTTGTTTTAAGTATATAATGAATTGTTTCGTTTTAAGAATGTATAAGTCTCTTGGTTAGAGGAAAAGTATGATTTTACTAAAGTGTAGAGTTAATATAACAACTTTATGGGAAGTTGGTTTATTAGCTTCATAAAAGGTTAATGAGAAGAGATTTACTCTAAGTAAGATAAGTATATGAAGAGACAAATTGATTTTAAGGCATCAATTGCCCAAAGGTTTTTATGTACAAAGAAGAGTCACTTTTAAAAGAGTTGAAGTATGTAGTACTTGGGTTAAATTTCCGGTTTTCTTTTATTAAAGATAGGATTAAGTGGCTTAAGTAAACTAAAATGAGAGGGTATATGAACAAGACTAATAAGAAGTTATAAGTTTTCTTAACTTATTTATGATTATGATATGATGACAGTTTGAGCTAGGGTAAGAGTATATCTGAGGGGTAAGCCCCAAGATCGTTATACCACCTACTCCAGGGTAAGAGTATGTCTGAGGGGCAAGCCCCAAGATCGTCATACCACCTTCTTCAGTGTAAGAGTATATCTGAGGGGCAAGCCCCAAGATCGTTATACCATCTGCTTCAGTGTAAGAGTATATCGAGGGTAAGCCCAAGATCGTTATACCATCTGGCCAGGTAAGAGTATATCCGAGGAAAGTCCCCAAGATCGTTATACCACTGTTCGTGGATTTGCTACCCACGATCGAGGAATACCTCACGCGAGTCCTTATGGGCTTATGCGGGTGAAATAGTCCACGTGCGGTAGTACACTATCGAGAATACCTCATGCGGGTCCACAGGACCTATGCAGGTGAAATAGTCCCAGGAGTAGGGGTGCTTATTGATACTACGGGCGAGGTACCCTGTTTTGATCCTAAGGCCCCAATTTTATGTAGTATTATATATATATACTTGTCACTCTCATTGTTAGTAAGGCACATTAAAAGGTATTTTGATTGTCTTCCATGACTCCAGCTTACTTTTAGACTTATGATATTATTATTACAGTATTTTCCAGCGTTACATACTTGGTACATATTGTGTACTGACCCCCTTCCTCGGGGGCTACGTTCATGCCGCAGGTAAGGGTAAGCAGATTGAGGATCCTCGTTCTTAGGATCACTATTCCGGTGTCAGAAGCTCCATTCCTCCGGAAGCTTGTTTATTGGTACGAATATTCCCTGATGCTATAGGTATTTTGTATATTCAGGGGTATGGCGGGGCCCTGTCCCGCCACAGTTGTTATCTTTAGAGGTATGTGGTCACCTATGTGTTTTGGGCTATAAGAACCAGTTGTACTACTATACTTTTATTTAAGAATGTTTATGGAAGGCAGCCTTATCGGCTGACCAGTGATGTTTACCCCTTTTCATAAGTTATGTGTTATGTATGTTCATTCGCTATTCTCTCGACATATACCGATGGGTGCCGGTAGGAGTACCATGCGGCCGGTGGATCGTGACACAAGTAACTGGACTAGCTATAAAGTCCAATACTGAGAATGGAATTTTGGTCCAAAATTAAAAAAAAGGATCTAAATATTACAATTTTGGATAACTAATCATAGAATTAGTTATAGCTTGATTTTATTTTCAACCAAATTTGACATAAATTTATTTAGAGATTAATTTCGGAATTAATTATCTCTGACTCAACGAGGGCGGGTGTATTGTTGTCTCCCTAATTGATAACATTAAATAGGGCGACACTTAAAGTCGCCTTGTTTAATTTCACCAAATAGGGCGACACTTAAAGTCACCCTTTTTAATAAAAAACCAAATAGGGCGACACTTAAAGTCGCCCTATTTAATTTCGCCAAATAGGGCGACATCTTTCAGTCGCCCTCTTTGAGTCCCACAAATAAATGGAATTATATGACACGACTAACTCAGATGATTTTCATGTGTCCTTTAAGATTTTGCCACACTCATTTTAAAAAAATCACTTAATATATAACACCATTATATGTGATATTCGACTAAATAACTTTTATTTGTTACTTAAATGAGTGATTAATAATTGCATGTCTTCTTAGAGTAGTAAAGGTTGAATTGAAATATAAAGTTAATGATTTTTTATTTTCTAAAGTGACAAATATTACAGACCAAATTTTGTCGGATAAAACAACATGCGGATAATTAAGAAGAAATGGATCTCGTTTTAAATGTCATTATATTAAAAAAATTATCCTAAAATAATTATCACTTTAGAAATTCAAGACTAAAGTTAACAATTGTTTTCAATTGTATCCTTAACATTAGAGAAGTATACACAATATTTAAGAGGTAAAATCAGTTTACATTTATTAAATAGGGATAACTTAGTAAATTATATCTGATATTTATTACTTTCTTAATAGACTTGAAGAGAGTTAAAACGACAATTAAAATGGGACGTGAGAGATTATTTCATAACAATCATTAATTGATTAACCATTAATATCTTCTTTTCTTTTTTGGTCAAGCGACATGTATGTTTATAATACGTACATAATTGGTAGTAACCTTATAGCAAACACTAGTGGATGTGGGCGACACTAAGTGATAAAATTAAATAGGGAGACACTTAAAGTCGCCCTTTTTAATTTCACGAAATAGGGCGACACTTAAAGTCGCATTTTTTAATAAAAAATCAAATAGAGCGATACTTAAAGTCGCCCTATTTAATTTCACCAAATAGGGTGACATCTTTTAGTCGCCCTCTTTGAGTCCCACAAAAATGAGATTGGTTCCAAAGTTGAAAAAGTGATCTTATTCGAATATTTCGGATGGATATCCGAAAATTTCAGATATCCGATTTTTGGGATATCTGAAATATTCGGATCCGAATCCGATCCGAAATTATCCGAAAATTGCGGATATCCGAAATATTCGGATCCGAAATTATTCAAAAATTATGGATATCCGAAATATTCGGATCCAATTCGAAATTATCCAAAAATTAAGGATATCTGATTTGTTTGGATATCCGAAATATTCGGATCCAATCCGATCCGAAATTATCTAAAAATTGTCGATATCCGATTTTTCGGATATCTGAAATATTCGGATCCGAATCCGATAAAAAATTATTCGAATTGCGGATATCCGATTTTTTGGAGATCCGAATCAGATCCGAAATTATCCAAAAATTTCGGATATTCGATTTTTTGGATATCCGAAATATTCGGATCCGAAGCTGATCCGAAATTATCCAAAAATTACGGATATCCGATTTTTTGAATATCCGAATCCAATCCGAAATTATCCAAAAATTGTGTATATCTAATTTTTTGGATATCTGAAATATTCGGATCCGAATCCGATCCGAAATTATCTGATTTATCTGAAAATTTCAGATATCTGATTTTATGGATATCCGAAATATTTGGATCCGAATCCGATCCGAAAATTCCGATTTAAAATTCTATTTTAATTTATCTGAAATACCGTGTGAACAACCCTAACAATATCCAATGAATTGTATTGAAACACATAATTAACTTGAATTAATCTATACTAATATAAATAATAGCACTAATATTAATATGTAAAGACTTCTAAAAATATTACACTATTATAAATAATAAATGTAAAAAATAGGCATCTTGTTAAAAATTAACTTTAGAACCGACCACGAGATTTATGATTATGAGGAGCATAAATATAACAAGTATTGATGACTAGTTTAGTGGTAGAATGACACAATTCCACAGAGGAGGCCCGAGTTCGATTCTTTGCTGGGGTATTTGTGGTAATTAATATTTCATAACTAGTGATCTAGTGGTAGAATAGTACAATGTCACAGTTCAGACCAGTGTAGTCGCCCTATTTGGTCCTCACCAAAGGAGACGACTTGAAAAATTCCCCTATTTTTGATCTACGACAACGGACGTAATAAAGCGAGTTGAAGGGCGATTAAAAATCGTCATTTTTGATCGGGACGATATTCCACCCAGAAATCACCCTATTTGAAGCGATTTGTTATACAGATAATAGACTAAATTACACTATATAAGTTAAATATCTCTCATATAGTACTTTACCCCACGCCATCCCCACCCCCACCCCACCACAACTACCGTATCCAACCATAGATCTTTAACTATAATCCATTTTATAAAGCTCCATATATCCATTAGTTCTTCTCCCAAACACCTAGTCATTCCATTAAAACTATATATCTTCTTTAAAACTTCATCTCCTTCACTAAAAAACATGTTAGGCTCTATAGATCTCCATCTCCCAGACTGTGTTTATTCAAAAGAGCCAATTTTCATCACTCCCATTAGCCCAACACCAAATCACACCCTTTATTTATCAAATCTTGATGATAAAGAATTCCTTAGATTTTCCATCAAGTATCTTTATCTTTTTACTAAGTCCATAAATTTGGAAAAACTTAAATATTCTCTATCAAGGGTTTTGGTTGATTATTACCCTTTAGCAGGGAGATTAAGAACATGCCCAGAAAATGATCATAAGCTTCAAGTGGATTGTAATGGAGAAGGTGCTATTTTTGCTGAAGCATTCTTGAATTTAACTGCTGATGAACTTCTTGTTGTTTCTAATAAGCCTGATAAATCTTGGAGGAAATTATTGTATAAAGTTGAAGCTCAAAGTTTCTTGGATACTCCCCCTCTAGTTGTGCAGGTTAATTTCTAAATTACACTTAAATTTTCCTCGAGTTTAACTTCTATACAGACATATGTAAGATAATTACAAGTAATTATTCACAAAAAATGAAATTAATAACAAATTAAATGTTTATACATTAGAGTACACATAGTATAACTTTTTTTACAAGCTCGTCGCTCCTTTCTTTTTTTTGCCAGCAGGAAGCACACCAGTAGGGTACGTTGCTTGATTCTACTATATTTTTTGCATTATGTCTGTGTATGTAAGTTAGAATTCTTTTTTCTTTATCTTTTGGAAATTTTCTTGAGTCGATGGTCTATCGAAAATAGTCTATTTATCACTCATGATAGGGATAATGTTTGCGTACACTCTACCCTATATGGTGTTGTTAATTACATGGTTCAACCTAGCTAGTTAGAGTTTACATTCTTTACAAGAAATGAATATTACTTGATTAAGGATGTAACATTAAGAATATTGTGCTACTGAGTGATAATATCCTCTCGATTTGCCTTAAGGTAAATATGGCTAATTAAAGGATTCCAGATGAAATTTGTCTTTCTTGGTGGTGTGTGATGTTCCCAAATCAACATGTATGGGTTCCCTTTTCGCCATCATTTTCACATTTTCTTTTTCTTACCCATTAACGTTAACATAAAGGTCACATGCTTTGATTTGATTAATAACCTAATTTGGCCAAAAGTTCTTTGTACATTCAACACTAACTAGGAAAAATAGTGAACATATACCCCATTATTCGTTGATTATCAAAAGTTAACAAACGTACGTAAATCAAGTATTCTTTTATGCTCAAGTACAGATGTATCTAAATTATTAATATTTTGAACAAGGGTATCAAACATTTTTTACTAGGGAGATTAACATGTCAAGACATAGGGTTAAGATTTTGAGTTTATGAATTTGGATTCTGCCACTAGAAGAATACAGAAGATGACTAACTACAACAACACGTTCATATTTGAAGTAGCAATGTTAGGCTATATATGTGAAGCTACAATATAATATATCTATATTTGAAGTAGCATTTGAAAAGTATAAGTATATATATATATAACTCCTTTCTTTGGGGCAAAAAGACGAAATTCCTCCTAGCATTATAACTTACGAGTAGTAGTAGAGATAAGCGAGAACAAGAAGTTCACACGAACCTTCTGGAAAATTATATTGTATTATTAGTTTAAATTATATCGAGAAAATTATATATTTTTTTAAATAGCAATAGAAGGAATTGAATAGATAAATCTTTGGATCGACCATGGAAAATGACTTAAAAGTGACCCTACGCCTCTTTCGTATTGGCTTTCCCCCTTTTGTTCCTTTCACTTTGTTTCAATTGGAGGCTTTTCTTTTGGCGTCATTTTATGATTAAATGACAAAATTACCCTTCGTAACCACTTTTGTTTCCCATTACAGGTAACAAATCTCCGTTGCGGGGGAATGATCTTGTGCACCGCCATCAACCACTGCCTATGTGACGGCATTGGCACTGCTCAATTTTTACATACCTGGGCCCACTTTACCAAGGACCCCACCAGCAATTTACCAATCAGCCCGTTCCACTCTCGCCACGTGTTAAAACCCCGTGATCCACCACAAACAACCTCCGTACATCCAGCATTTACGAAAGTACCTGTCGATCAACAAAATCCCCAATATGGCCTCGACCTTCACCGATATTTACAATCCCAACCAAATTCCCCTGCTTCTATTACCTTTTCACAGTCACAAATTCTTCACTTGAAAAGACAATGTTCTCCCTCGGTAAAATCCACTAGCTTCGAAGTGCTAGCATCTCACACGTGGCGTTGTTGGGTAAAATCCTTGGATTTACCTTCCTCCGTTAACGTGAAACTCCTATTTTCCGTGAACATTAGGAAGACGGTAAAACCAGAATTATCACAAGGGTATTATGGGAATGGATTCGTGCTAGGTTGCGCCGAGGCCCCAGTTAAGCAAGTGGTGAATGGTAATATAGAAGACACGGTAAAGTTAGTGCAACATGCTAAATCCGAATTAACGAACGACGCGGTAAAATCGATCATCGATTTATTAGAGGATAAAACGGTAAAAACGGATTTATCGGCTAGTTTGGTAATTTCACAGTGGTCAAGAATGGGCTTGGAGGAAGTAAATTTTGGTGAAGGGAAGCCAATACAAATGGGGCCTTTAACAAGTGATATTTACTGCTTGTTTTTACCGTCAGTGGGTGAATTTGATGCTGTTCGAGTATTGGTTTCATTGCCAGAAAATGTTGTGAAGAAATTTGAATATTATATGAAGGAACTTTGGGAGGTAAATGATGTTAATGGAGGAGATATCATCAAAGGGCATCTTCAATTTGAAAATCACAAAATGATTTCTGCTTAAATTTAATTTCCTTATAGGAAAAAAGTTCAGTTTCTAATTTTTATTTCCCTTTTCGAATGTATTCTCTTCTTATCATGTGTAACACCTTCGTCTTTTGTTACCATAAATTGTGAGCGCAATGATATTCTCGTTCATTTACTCAAAATTTTCTAACAATCAATCTATAAAGAGTTATATTTATATAACCTAGTTTATCAAATTTTTAGAAGATTAACATTGTATTTTTATTTTAGCAAAAGTGGTTTGGTTCGAGAGAATTGAAGTGTTTGATCAGACTTTTTTTTAAAAATCTTATGAAAAATATTAGACCACACTTTAAATTTTATAAGTTATTATCTATGAAATAGAGCAATATATGATCAAATATTAAATCTAAATCTATCCTTAAATCATATTTGCATAATTTTAAAAAAAGGGTATAAAATCTAAATGGGACCCAAAGAAAGAGAAATTTGTGTAAATCAGCATGCCTCCCATTCATAATGTCAACACTGTAAATTCACCCGCGCGCAGAATGTTTTGCAGAAGAATAGAATATGACCGCAAGGCCACGCTCGATCCTGCATAAACCTTATTTGGTTGGCACACATGGCCATTGTCGTGTATCGGTTGACGCGTTGCGTGCGCTTATCATACTGCGTGCGCTCACAAGACTCGAAAGAAAGAATGCCGCGCTCCTTCGCCAAAAAAATAACACTCTAAATCCAATCCTGAATATGCGTGGAGGAATTGAATTCTCACATCAATATGTTATGGATGTATTTTACTCATAAACTAACAGTTATAATTGAATTAGAAATGTCCTTTCTTATCTGATAGTGCATTTTACTGTGGATAAGGAACTTTCATTTGTGACTTTGGATTATGCTATTCCTTTTGTCGTTTATTTTACATATTGTCGTTTATGCTATTCCTTTGGAAAATGGCCATGGATGATGAATATCATGCTCTAATTAAAAATAGGACATGGGAGTTAGTACCTCGTCCATCTAATGCTAATATAATTCGTTCTATGTGGATTTTTAGCCATAAAGAAAATCGATGGTTCTTTTGAGCGATAAGGCCCGACTTCAGGTGATGGCAAGACTCAACAGTGGGATTAGATTGCGAGACATTCACCCAGGTTAAACCAAAGAACCATCGAATTGTTCTCGCCTAGCCTCTCAAAAGGATGGTTACTTCATCAATCGATGTCAAGAATGTCTTCATACGGACACTGAGCGAGATCAGATACATGCACCAACCATCGGGGTACAGATCCTCAATATCCCAATCATGTGTTCACTTAAAAATCATTATATGGCCTCAAACAGCTCCGTGACTGTACAAGCGGTTTGCGATTTTGTGTTCAACATGGGTTTCTCAAACAATTGCTCGGATAATTCACTATTTATTTATCAACAGGTAATCATATCGCTTATATTCTCTTATATGTAGATGATATTATCCTAACAATTTCTTCGACTCTCTTCGCAAGAATATCATGACCAGTAAGTTCAATTTGCTATGAAGGATCTTGGTCCGCTTCACTACTTTCTAGGAATTGCGGTGACACGCTACGCAGTGGTTTATTTCTTTCCCGTAAGAAGTATGATCGTAAATCGTAGAATCCGGCCGAATGTCATCTTGCAAACCTTCGCAACTCCGAGATACCAAGTCAAAATTGAGTGCCATATCCAGAGTCCTTTCGCCAATCCGACATTGTATCGCAGCCTTGTCGGGAGCTTTGCAATATCTCACATTCACTGCACCGGATATTACATACGCAAGATAACAAGTGTGTTTGTTCACGCACAATCCAATGGAAGAACATACGCAGCACTCAAACGTATTGCACGATATATTCGTGGCACTCAATTATGGATTACATCCGCATTCTTCTTCCACGACCAAGCTTGTCACCTACACGACGCAGATTGGGTAGGACGCCCAGATACGGACGCCCACCTCCGGATATCGCCTTCCGGTGATAATTTAGTATCACGGTCCTCCAAAAGGCAACCCACCGTATCACGCCCAAAGGTCGGGTCAATACCGCATGCAGCTAATGTCAGGTCTCGACTACGCCGATTCGTAATCTTTTACTTGAGCTTCATCGTTCTATTCCGACAGCCACTATGGTATACTGTGATAACATTAGTGCGATTTATCTCTTCGGAAATCCAATCCATCATCAACGCACTAAGCATATTGAGTTAGATATTCATTTTGTCCGTGAAAAGGTAGCTCGCGGGACAGTGCGAAAGTGTTACATGTCCCGACACGACATCATATTGCAGATATCTTCACAAAAGGGCTTCCGCTGATATTATTTGAAGAATTTCGGGACAGTCTCAGCATTCGCCTTCCTCCGGCTTCGACTGCGGGGGAGTGTTAGAATATTTTATTATTAATTACAATTAATAATATAATTATGTAGAATCTTATGTATATGGTAAGTAGTATTATGTATTAAATATAATAGTATTAATATAGGAATATATTATGGGATATGTAGGAGGATTTTAGGGAATACTTAATCTTCCTATTAATTATTAGTTAAGTGTATAAATTGTTACCATTGAGATGAATAAAGCTTAAGGAAGATTTATCATTTCCAATAATTCTTACAATGTGTAACACCTTCGTCTTTCGTTACCATAAATTGTGAGCGCAATGATATTCTCGTTCATTTACTTAAAATTTTCTAACAATCAATCTATAAAGAGTTATATTTATATAACCTAGTTTATCAAGTTTTTAGAAGATTAATATTGTATTTTTATTTTAGCAAAAGTGGTTTGGTTCGAGAGAATTGAAGTGTTTGATCAGACTTTTAAAAAAAAATCTTATGGAAAATGTTAGACCACAGTTTAAATTTTATAAGTTATTATCTATGAAATAGAGCAATATATGATCAAATATTAAATCTAAATCTATCCTTAAACCATATTTGCATAATTTTAAAAAAAGGGTATAAAATCTAAATGGGACCCAAAGAAAGAGAAATTTGTGTAAATCAGCATGCCTCCCATTCATAATGTCTAACACTGTAAATCCAATCCTGAATATGCGTGGAGGAATTGAATTCTCACATCAATATGTTATGGATGTATTTTACTCATAAACTAACAGTTATAATTGAATTCGATTCAATGTCATTTCTTATCTGATAGTGCATTTTACTGTGGATAAGGAACTTTCATTTGTGACTTTGGATTATGCTATTCCTTTTGTCGTTTATTTTACATATTGTAGTAATAAATATTCCCTTGTGGAATGGAACATGGTATATAAGATAATTTAGAAAACAGTGTATATTTTGTAATTCTGCATTAAGCTTATCCAAAAAAAAAAGATGAGAGACAAGTTCCGCTAGACAAGGCGTATATTTTCCGGTTATTATGTGACAAGATTCTTGTTTTTCGCATAAAGATGAAACCAATTTGTCCTAATACTCAATTATTTTCACTTTTTGCTATATTATTTTACTATTTTATGTACAAATTTTGCATAAAAGTGGTTCTTGAATGGTCATGGACATCTATTACAATAGGAAACAATAGTTGTGTACATTATTGGTAAGGAACGTTTTCACAGAATTAGCTCTATGCGCCACTAATTCGGATATAGTCGAGCTTCAATATGAATATTGTACACCAAGTGGAAACAAAAAAAAACAGTTCAAGTTATGTGTATAAATTGAAAAATAGAATTAAGTAGATAAAAAATTTACTTTTTCTTTTAACTGTTTAAGCTTTTGATGAAATGATCACATATTTTAATATAATATTAGAATAAACAGATATTCTGAGTTCAAGTCTCAGCGGTACTCACTATTAAAAACAATTCACGTGTTTTGGCTCATGAAAAAGTTTTAAGTCTGCATGTGAGAGAAATAAAGTTGTACACCCTCTTACTGTTTAAACATTGAGATAAATAATTGCACACTTCAACATACAACGAGTAATATCTTCATGTTATCCGAAGCCCTATATCGCTTTGGCTGGGTAGATGAGATCCTCATCGTTGGGTGGTGTGGAAGAGCAGTACAAATTCGAAATCTCGCAGGTAATACTCGCCGCTCTTGGTGAGCTCACATTACGGCTTGTCATGGTTTAAGCGGTGACGGGATTGCGGCTATTACGTCGATCATGTTTACCAAAGGCGCACTTTGGATAGCGATCATGATTTTACGTTAAACAAAGTAATATCTTCATGTTAAAATGTTTTAAGTTTTAGAGCATGAAATCTTATTGCGTCATATTTTTGTACCACTAATTGCGGCAAATGCCATCAAATAATTGAGTTAACTTGGAGCGCTTTAAGCAACCAAATATAGCTAATCCAGTACATAATTGTATGATCATTGCATTAAATGTATAGTAAGATCGTTCAATAATAACGCGTGCACAATTTTTTTTTATCTTCACCTATTATTGATAAGAAATCAGCATAGCATGTATTTGCATATTAACTGTTGATGTTTAATAGGATGTTGTGACAACATCTGCGAAAGCACAGGACAACATCTTCAGGATGTTGCCTGCGATGTTGAGACAACATTTCTGTCAACATCTCTGTAACTGTTTTGCCTATTCTTCCGGCCTAAGCAGTTGAAGTTACTGCGAGTAAAAAATGACCTAGGCAAGCTTAATAGATTGTTGTGTTTAAAACGTGGTGAAAGACGAAGTCAAAGCGTGAAGAGAAAGCAGCGAATGACCAAGTCCAGATCGTTGAGGATTTCCAGGAGGAAGACTCAGTCCAAGCTGCTGCCATCTTTTGCTCAACCTCCGCAACCATCAGTTAGGATTTCAAGGGAAGCTCAACACTATAAATAGAGGGGAGCTTCACAAGTATCGATATCCAGATTTAGAGAAGAAGAACTTCCAAGAGAGCTCTCGAATTTTACCTTAGAAAACTGGATCAATATTTTAGCCTAAAGTTGTTTTAACAACATCTTGTCTCACATTGCAATCACTATCTATATTCTAGATTAAGTTTATTGTTCAAGTGATTGTAATGAAGATGTTGTCTTTTATCTTTTAGATTTTGTAACTTTAGGCGAAGTAATCTGCAATTTCATTTTGTTTGTAATTTCTTTTTCGTTTGTAACGCTCAATTTGTAAAAAAGAAATTCTTTGTAATTGTATATAATTTATACAATTCTTTTGGTCATCGACCATCAAGGGATATATTTATATATACACTTGAAAATATAAATTTTGTGTCTCTTTACTTTTTCCGCTGCACATACTCTACAAGGTTTATTCTGTTTTATTACAATGTTGCCTCAGATGTTGACCCTACATTGAAGGCAACATCCAGAGACTGTTTTTGTTGTTCTTAGTTTTTTACGTTTTTAATCTTACATTTTACGAATCCGTAGCTCACGGGACCCAACATTAACTTTTACCAACTTAATAATGATAATCAATATGTATTGACGCCTCACATAACTATAAAAAAACCACATGTAGAAAATTGTGGTTGCTTCAGAAAGTAGTTATTATATATAAAACATTTAGTTCTATGAGTTATCATTTGGGTGTGACTTTCTGAAGATATAATAATATCATACTCCTATTCACTATGATTAATATTAAAGTAGCAAGTAAATACAGTGCATCTCTTCATTTTAAAAAGGTAGAGGGAATTAATTGGAAAATAATTAAGATGCACCACTTACACAAGTTGCCTTTCTTTTATTGCTTTTTCAAATTTATCTTCTCCAATCTCAGCTTTGTCAAGGCATAAATGGGAAATATTTTTTGAGTGGCAAGGTGAATCATTATATAATTTGATCAATGAACAATTGGTCATAAAAGAATATGGAGTTATATATAGTTCCTAACTTCATTATAGTACCTATATAGCATAAGTAATAAAGCATGATTACTTTTTCTCTGAGTGCCATTATATGATATTCAACAATTGCATAAAATGATAAGTAAAAGTATAGAAGGTAAGCTTACAAAATTGACAACGATGAGCTTTGAAAGCACAGATATTCACATGTGTTTTTCTTTTTAGTTTTATGAATAAATTTATTATCTAATATCAATTTAATTATAGCCTTAATTTTTATTTTGTTTTAAATTAAGCTAGTATGCAGTGTATGATCAACGTATAATTATTGTATAATCAATCATGTATCATATATTTAATATATATTGAGTATACACCAACGACGATTATTATAGTTACGTGCCAGGTGAAATTTCTTTTAGCCGACTGACTAATAACATTAAGATCCCTTACTATTGAATGACTAACTGCATTGGAAAATTAGACACCTTTAATGCGATTGATTGGCTGAGGAATAATTAGCCAAAAGCTTGTCTCTTGATATGCTAATCAATTAATTATAGTTTGAAGCTCCAACCCTTTCAAAATATTTGACCTAAATTATGCAAAACGACCACATTATCTTGTCCAAAAGGAGATGCTTTAATCAAGATGTAAAAATAATCAATGCACATTTATAATTGGTGAATCAAAGATAAATTTCCTTCTAGTCTTTTGCTTAGTTAATGATTAAGGGGAAACCAATTAGATATGAGTTAAAAGTCAATGGCATGATAAGAAAAAGCAGAAGACAATGATGCATGGGACTCTAGTGTTCAAACTTCAAAATGGTGGGTCGGCAGTTATATTTTAAAGGGATCATGCTAGTACAATATTAGATATAAAAAAATGTCACAAAGAATTATACTATAGTACTAAAATGCATTATGAAAATATGATGATGATCATAATGTGTATAATAAATTATATAATATTATCATATCTAACTAGGCCACGAGTCCACAACTAGACTTGTTTTTTAGATCCACATGAATGATACTCAAAATCTATTTGTCCAAATCTAGGATTCCAAACGTATGGTTTATTGGGTTGACACCTGCGCATGCTCCCATTTTTTTGAGTGTGATTTGACATTCCTTCTTCGCCGGCATGAGCTAGCAGATACACAATGAAATAAATTAACACATAAATGTTTGTTTTTCCCAAATGCGAGGTAGCAGATACTCCTGCGTGAAACAATTAAAATAAGCACAAGGTCCATTATAATCATTTCTCACTTCCACATGAGAGTTAGCGTGATCCCAACCTCCCCATATATGGTGCTCATACTTGGGAGCAGGCGAAATCCCTCGCCCACAGGGCCCCATCCCTCCGACTCGACATAGATTGGTGGAGGAGGTTGATGCTCATACTTAATATGCTGACAGTTTAAGTATCAGGTAAATGATCAACAATATCATTTTTATCATTCTCTACCACAAGCATTATTTTCAACCTTGTTACATTCTTGTAGCCGGAGATGTACTGAATAATGTAAAATATGTTCTACTCAAATATAATATGGTAAAAAATACCCATATTGATACACAAATCTGTCCTTTGAGCAGCATAACCTCATCACCAATCATGACTCGACACTATCATTTAAGAAAAAGAATGTTTTCCACCTCCCTCATTGTCCTATTTGGTTCAATCTTTATTTCACGTTTCCATTGAGGTTAAACAATTATTTTTGCCAATTCGAACTTTTAACCTTATTATTGAAAGTTAGAAATTTTATTATAATAATAGTGTTTAAGCCAGATTTCATACATATATCTTGAAGGTAGAAGTTCTTCTACTAAACCAATACTAATTTAGTAATTTACCATGCTCAATTTCTACTTAAAAGTTAAACCTAGAAGATGGCGTGGAACTATTTTTCCCTTTAAATTATAGGATTTTTTCTTCTCTGTGGAGAAGTTTTAGCGGAGTATTTGGTACGTTACAAAAATAATGCATTAATATTTGACGAAATTATAACTTAGCATTCCATGATATGCTAAATCATTTATAACGAAAATTTTGCCTTTAAGTGAAGGTGAAAGGAGTATTACATTAAACAAAAGAGAAAAAGAGAAAATGTAAAAGTTGTTTGAGGAACTAAAATCTAAAAGAATTAATTAAAAATAGAATTGATAAATCTTGCCCGACTAATAATAGACTGTGAATCAGGCTAAAGCAGATGATGACTATATTTATAATTGGATTAAACAATTGGATCACATCAGATATGATTTTGTTTTTGAAGTAGTGCTAAAGAGAGCTTAATGATATACTCATTAGCATATTGGGCCTTAATGATAAATCTGACCTAGTTTTCAGTACTGGGTTTCCTATCTTCCTTTTGGAAAAAAGACGAAATTTCTCGCCCACAGGCCCCCACCCCCTGGCCCAACAGAGATTGAAGTTCTCCTTGTTAGCAGGCGAAGGGTCCGCAGGAGAGAAATAAAGAGTAGTTGTGGAAGGGGTAAATTATGATGACTCAATACCACTGGTGTGACATTAATGTCGATACCCACAGCGAAATATCTCCCACAAAGGAGGAATTAACTCCACATCACGATCGCTGCGCCCAACTTGCCTATTTGTGACACCGCCACCTGAACTAACCGAAGCTACGCTCATGCGGTCATGGGTTTCCTATCTTCCTTGTTACACTAGATTAAGAAATAAAAAAGGCCATTTTTCTATGGATTCCTTGGGAAGTCTAAAAGAAACAAGAAAAACGTTAGTGGGCTGTAATATTTATGGTCCGTGTAGGACTGTCATTAGCATCAAATGGGCTCTATAAACCAAGCCCATAATAGTTCAGTCCGCAGACATACCATTCAGTTCATTCAAGTTCATTTGAGAAGCTTAAGCAATCAGAAGTTTGCAAAATCTGACCAAATTTTAACAAGGTTAAAGTCTAAATAGGGGTCCTAAAAGCGCTTTTTCTTATCATAAGAGTGTGATTTTAAGCTGTCCGTTTTATGCTAAGCTAACAACTTCCTTTTTTTACATTATCTAACTATTCCAAATGAGACGGGAGAGCCCATTTAACCTACGAATCTATTATTTGTTTCTCTTTTTATCGAATGAGGGACAATCGACACATAACATGAACTCGGGGCCATAGGGGTAATTGGTGTGTTTTCCCAGGATGAGAATGGATTACCTAATTCTGAGAGAGTGACATGTTACATTTCTTTAGAAAAGACTACTCAAATGGACAAAAGTTATAGGCAAGACATACACGTTAAAATTGTGGTTCATTATAAGTTTTATAAGAAAATTTTCATTCAAACCATTTGCTCGTATAAATTAATGGGTTAGGAAAGGTCATTTTATAGCCAACAGGAAATAAATGTAAGAAAAAGACGATACTCTTACAATATTCTTGAATTAAAAGATGTCCAGATGTTCTTCTAATCATTGCATTTAGAAGGGCTTTAATCTTCCTAATGCATGCTAATTATGAGAAAAATTGACTTCAAATGTAATTCATTTTAAAGCTGTGTGATTCGAGGGGAAAATTTCATAAATAACCACATTTCAACCTTTATAATTGAAATATACTAGTCATTATTCTGGACTTCAACTTTTACAAGTAAATTTTAGGTTATTATCACGAAAATTTAATTGTAAAAATTGAAACTCTAAGAAAATGATTATTTTTCAATTATAGAACTATAAAGTGACTAGCTTGCACTATTACTATATTATTTGAACCAGTTTGTGCACTTCTATCTTATGAGTATGTGTCCTCAGTAGCGGAGCCACCTTATGCTAAGGGGTGTCAATTGACGTTTCTTAAACGAAAGTTACACCGTTTAACTAAATTAAATTTTAGTTTTTATGTATATATCTTATATGTTGACTTTCCTTAATTCGTACGCGTGTCTATTCACAGGCGGTGTCAAGATTTCAACTTTATGGATTCTGGATTTTAGAACAATGACTTTAAGTGTTAATAACTAGCTGATATAATATGTGTATATATTTGACGAATTTTTCAACACAAATAGATTGTTTGAACAAAAGCTATGGGTTCAATCGACCCACAACAAAGCTTTTACCTCTGCCACTGTTTTTACTTTTTATATTTTGACACCTCTTGATAAAATTTCTTACTCTTCCACTACTTATACTAAATTACTTTGATTACAAAAACATAACCCTTCATCAATGACCGGTTCAAGGTATATCATGTTTTCACTCGAAGTCGAAAAACATGATATACCTTATTGCATGTAGTTGATGTATAGCTGCAAAGGGAAAACAATCGACTGAGAGAAATTGTATCTCCCCAGGATTTCAGGCTTTTGACACCACTAGACAATTCTTGATTTCAGGCTTTTGACACCACTAGACAATTCTTGTAGTCGACATGTTTTTTCCTTCCTTGCAAGAATCTCTTCTTCAAAACTCTGTCAATCCCTTTAATTTTACTCTTCTTATATAGTTTTGATATCATATTAATTTGCAGGTTCGTTTTTTAGCCCATGCGTGTGGCTCATTTTTTTCATTTTTTATTAAATAGTATTAGCCAGAATTTACTGTAAAGACCATAATTCGCAGGTCTTAACCCAATCAAAGTATATGTTGATTGTATTGAGTTGTTATTTACAATTTAAAATAATTTTTAATTAGTGAAGTCATATATTTACTTATATTAAGAGCCCACTTTTAACATTAGAACAAGACCCCAAAAATATTTGAGACGACTATGTTAATTTGTATTAACTTCAGATTATTAAATCGGACTTCAATCACGGATCATAGATTCTTATATCTTAAATATACGGTCATGTTACTTTCAGTTAATTAGGGATGACAAAATTAGTCGGGTTATTCGCACAAATGTCCCTATTTTGGGGTGATTTTTATTTTTTACCTTTCAAGTTTGAGTTCTTTGATTTTTGTCCTTTAATATTTTTGGTGCGGCATAATTAGTGTTATATCTTCGACATATGTATCATACACAATCCACATATTATGTCGGATAAGACATAACTGTCAATACTCAACATAATATGAAAAAAAACATAATTTCAGATTTCGGCAGACATACTTAGCGTTTAATTTTAACATATGATAGCATTCACACAAACTATGCCGGATAAGACATAATTTCCAACACTCAACATATTTTAAAAAATTACTATAAAACTATGCCGCATAACTTAATTCATACATATTATGCCGCAAGAGGGAAAAATTCAATTTTCGAAGAAAAAAATATTATAGAGATTATATCTTGCGAAGTAGACCTGAATATTTTTATAAAATAAACAGCACTAGGGAATTAAAGACCATAGCTATGAAGGGCAAAAATTAAAGACAAGTGTGTTTGAGGATCAATCCGCACAAGAAAAAACAAATTAGCCCGATCAAATTAGGTCATCTAAAAGTTGGGCTGATTTGGGCTAAACATATAGACCAAATGAACAACTTTGTCAAACTATTTAAAGAATAACTTTTTATTTAATATGTTATATATAAAAAAAATTGCACGACTTGCCTTTCAAAAGGTATGGTCTTTAATTTTTGCCCCTCAAATCGCTGGTCTTTGATTTTTTCACCTACTTCTTATCTAATAAAAATTTACGGGTCAGTATATCTTATTCGCTGGTCTACCAAATCAGAGATACTAAGTTCAATCCCAAATAGAATAAAAAAAATCGCACGACAAGATTTTGATAGAAACTATGTCTATTCTATTTACCTTTTTGCGAATAGGCATAACTTCTATAAAAATCTTGTCTTGCGAAATTAGGACATAGATCCGTTTTTTTTTCAATGTCAGGGGTATTTCACATTTTTGTTATTTAAAATGTTAAAGGCCAAAAATTAAAGACCTTCAATTTGAGAGGAAAAACTCAAAGACACCCCCAAAATAGGGGCATTTGTGCGAATTTCCCGTTATATATGCCTATACAAAATGTTATTTAGTTTTTTTTGGTAATTAAACAAATAATAAAAAAACAAATTTGATCAAAGTTAGACGGTTGGATGTTGGGCAATGATTCATTGTTTAATCCATCTTGACCTAGCGATCATCTCAACTCAAGCATCTCTGATTCGATTTATTAACTCAGTGTATTTTAATCCGTCAAAATTCAATTCTAACTTGACAATTTAACACCTCTATGGTAACCAATGTGATTTGTCTACTTCAATACATGAAGAATTATCATACACGAATTAAATTCCTACACTAGAAGAATAACGCCTATTGATATGCACTAAAGATTACAAAAGTTCTAATTTGAATATAAATTTCCACTCAACCCCTACAAATTTCATTGATAATAAACGTGCATTTCATTTGTAAAAAAAATTCTTAGTCAAGGACATGGACATGACATTTGGTCAAGAGGGTCTATTCTTCAAAGGAAATGAACTGTAAGAATTAATGCTATATAATATCTTTGCCTTTGTAATATAGAGCCTTGTGAAAGCAGAAATTAGTTGGACGAGTCCTTGATTTAACTTGACGAAATAAGATTACTTTGTATGGGATAAGAGTACACAGTTGACCAAGATGAGCAACTAGGGCCCTTGCACTAGCACGTGAATCGATCATGACAAGAATGAATTTCTTCCAAGATATAATGTAAACGCAATAAAAAAGACAGAAGAAGACCATCATTCCTATTGTGGTACAATCATAAATCCTTTGAAAGCTGAAACTAATTTTTCAATCTTATAAACAATCGAGGCCAACGGAAATTGCTTATTTTTGGAGATCATGTTGTTAGTTTTATATCTATATATATTCTGATTGTCAAGTCATATTCTATCCGATTGCATTTTATTAAAGTTTGGCGTATTAAATATAATAGAAGTCTTATTAGCAAAAAATTATGTGCAACTTCTTAGTCTATTATTATATCAATATTTGTAAATGAGTATAGTAGTATAATAATATTTCTACCCATAATTAGAATATCGTGTAAATATAATTATGGTAAGACTATGATTCCTCTTGTATATGGAACTAGGATTCCTCTCGTATATGAGATGAACATTGTACACTATATATATTGATATTAATGAGAAAGACTCCCCAAAAGAGATTAATATCACCTTACATGGTATCAAGAGCCAAAACCTTAGAATTTTTTTCTCTCACCCCTGCCCCCCCCCCCCCCCCACCTCTCGGCCGCGACTCTCCCTCTCATCTCTCTAGAAAATTCTTGGTTTCTTCTTCTCTCCTAAATTATATCCACTATAATGACTCCTCCTGAAGCCCCTACAGCCTCATCCGTTATCACTCCCGAAATACCAAAATCATCTTTTCACCTAGCCCTAACCGTTACCAATATCAAAAACTGCATTCCCATTCTTCTTGATCAAGAAAACGGTCAGTATTCTCCTTGGGTTGAATTGTTTCGCATTCATGCATGTGTCTATAACGTTCTTGATCATATCGATAACACTATTTCTCGCCCTCCGGAGGTTGATGATTCTACATGGCATCGTCTCGACGCTGCCGTCAAACAGTGGATATATGGTAGTATCTCTTAGGATCTTCTCCTGACTATCATGAAATCTGGTGCCACTGCCAGTGAATTGTGGTTTCGTTTTGAGGAAATTTTTCAGGACAAGAAGCATACTCGTGATGTGCATTTGAAGGAACAATTTAACAAAACACGTCTTGAAAACTTCTCCAACGTGACTGAGTACTGCAAGCAGCTAAAACTTGTGGCGGATCAACTCTCCAACGTCGGCACGTCTGTCTCTGAAACTAAAATGGTGTTACAAATGATTGCAGGCCTTCCTAAAGGCGAATATGATACTTTGGCCACCATGATTCAACATGCGGATTCGTTACCCAGTTTTAACAAAGCTTGCTCACAGTTGTTGCTCGAAGAAATATGTCGTTCTAAGCAAGATGAGCACAATCAGCAGACATTAGCTGTCGACACGCAACCACAAGACCCGACGTCACCGGGAAACTCTCAACCGCGTCAGGGTCGCGACGGCAGAGGAGGTCATGGTCGTGGTAATGGTTGAGGTCAGCAGCAACAACAACAGCAAGGTCCGCAGAACAACTAGTCTGCGGCACCTCAACAATACAAGTACAGCGCCGTGGTGCCCCAGTACAGAGCCGCGGCGCCGGCCCCTTTCCATTACCAACATCCCTTCAACTAGTATTCTCAACACGTTAGATCTTAGCACCGCGTTCCACCCGCAGATAGATGGTCAGTCCGAGAGGACTATTCAGGTGCTTGAGGATATGTTGAGGGTTTGTGTTATTGATTTTGGTAGTCATTGGGACAGTTTCATACCTTTGGCAGAGTTCGCGTACAACAATAACTACCATTCCAGTATTGACATGACGCCATTCGAGTCTTTATATGGTAGGAGGTGTCGTTCACCTATTGGGTGGTTTGATGCTTTCAAGATTCGACCTTGGGGTACGGATTTGTTGAGGGAGTTATTGGACAAGGTGAAGCTTATTCAGAAAAAGCTTCTGGCAGCTCAGAGTAGGCAAAAGGAGTATGCGGACCGGAAGGTTCGTGATACAGAGTTCATGGTTGGTGAGCAGGTCCTATTGAAGGTTTCACCCATGAAGGAGGTAATGCGATTCGGGAAGAAGGGCAAGTTGAGCCCTAGGTTTATTGGCCCTTTTGAGATTCTTTGTCGTGTGGGCGAAGTGGTATATGAGTTGGCTTTGCCAGTAGGTTTGGCAGGCGTTTACCCGGTATTCCATGTTTCCATGTTGAAGAAGTACCATTCAGATGGGTCTTATATCATTAGGTGGGATTCAATATTATTTGATCAGGATCTGTCCTTCGAGGAAGAGCCGATAGCAGTCTTGGATAGGCAAATGAGAAAGTTGAGGTCCAAGGATTGCTTCAGTCAAGGTGCAGTGGAAGCACCGTCCGGTTGAGGAGGCCACTTGGGAGACCGAGGCGGATATGCGGAGTAGATATCCTCAGTTTTTCGACAGTTCAAGTACCTCTTTTCCTCCACCCCTACCTTGTCGCTCGAGGACGAGCGATTTTTTGATTGTTATCTAATGTAACGACCCGTTTGGTCGTTTAGCACTTTAAAACTACGAAAAGGGTATGGAACTATAGAGTACTTATTTATATGTCTTTAATATAGGTGAAATGGGCAGAAATTTAGTTTAGTGAGTAAGTGGGCCAAGCCCACTACCCTTTTGGGTAGGGCACGTCGATAGCAAAAGAAAGGAGATGGGGGAGCGCAGCAAAAGAAGAGAAAGGGGAGGGGGAGACGAACATCCAGAGAAAAAGAAAGAAAAGGAAAGGGGGTGACGAGCGCAGCAGCAGAGAGAGGGGAAAGAGAGGAGAAGGAAAGAAAGAAAAAGAAAACCCTAACAACTAGGTTAGAAGAAAAGAAATACCTGCATGGATGTGTAGTCCCTGTTATTCGTCGTGTAATCCACCATTGGAAAAGCAGCCCTGAACATCACCCCACTACATAAAATTAAGGGTCAGATTCAGAGGTTCTACGCAAAGGGAAGATATTGGTTTGATTGTTCGTCGCACCCGATCGGCACTGAGGTAGGTTATGGTTTACTTTAGTTAGACTTTGATTAGAAAATCGTATGTAGATGTAGGAATTGACAGGGATAGCATGATAGAACGTCGGACAGGAAGGGTCGGCACAGCGTGCCATTCTGCAGGACCGCGGTGTCGAATGTTCAGAGAGGCTGCAGAAATTTAGACACCGCGGTGTCGAAGGGGTTTGTCGTTATATGTGTTATTTTTCCGTGATTATCACCTGATTGTATCTTCGTCGCATACTAGCTCACTTGTCACGTGAAAATAAAGGAATTGTAGTATTAACAATTGAACATAGGACAGTGATATGACGTGTACTTATCGATTGTATATTAGTGATATGTGTTGACTGATATCATGCCTGACATATTTTCCATATTATTTTTGTGATGTTGGTGAGGGGAGTGATTGAGTGACTCAGAGGTCTTTGCCGGAGATTGAGAGTGATTGAGTGACTCCGAGGTCTTTGCCGGAGATTGAGAGTGATTGATAGCCTCCGAGGTCTTTGCCGGAGATTGAGAGTGATTGATAGCCTCCGAGGTCTTTATCGGAGATTGAGAGTGATTGATAGCCTCCGATGTTTATGCTGGAGAGCACGAGTGGTACATGGACTTCGCGGATCCCTCATGGGTCATGACTTCGAGGCACTACCCTTAGCATGTGTGTACGAGAGTGGAGTGAGAGAGGTGACTATTGTATTGCATTGTATTCACCCACTCTTATAATTAACTGATCATTTGGTGAAATTATATTTGTTTTGGTTGATTTCATGATTTCATTACACCTTACTTGTATATGATATGTGACCAAACCTGTTTGCTCTATGTGCTACTTGTTGGTTTCGACTTCTTCATGCGTTATCTAATCATTGTCGGCCTATGATGCTTACCGGTACAAGTGTTGTACTGATACTACTCTTGTTGCACTTTTGTTGAGTGCAGAGTACGACTCAGGTTCCAATTCTACGCCCCGTGGCTGATTCGCGAGGGTGACATCTTTCAGTCATTCAGGGTGAGCTACTTGATCATCCGTGGCCCCTGAAGGACCTCCTAGTTAATTCCATTTCCTTTTGTTATTTGACAGACAGTATGTAGCCTTCGGGCATTTTTCAGACTTTTATTCTAGACTATGTTTAGCGCTCTTGTACTCTTTTGACCAAATTTTGGAAAATGTCGTGACAAATCTAGTGATGAGAAGTATTTAAGACTTTATAACTTCTTTTTTCTTATTTATTTTCCGCCTATTTATCTTGTTATTGAGAATGTGGTTCGCCTACTCGGAGGAATAGAGTAGGTGTCATCACGACTTGTGAATTGGGTCGTGACAGATCTGATCGGCTATTTGAAAAACCTAGTGTTGAAACAAATTCTGCAAATCGTTTGTACCAGGCCCGAGGCGTTTGCTTCAAGCCATATACTGATTTTTTAAGTAAGCACACATGGTCCGGAAATATTCTAGAATTCATTTATGAATTATATGGCAATTAGTGTTAAGAGAATATTCTAGAATTATTGTAATTAAATGGTAATTATGATATGATCATCCTTATAAGGTAAGTAGTATATTTTATGATAGAATTGAGAAGATGAAGGCTAAGATTTACAAAGGATCTCAATATATACAAGTAAGAAGGGAAGATTCTTAGCCTTCATCTTCTCAATTCTATCCTAAAATATAATACTTACCTTACAAGGATGATCTTATCCTAATTACCATTTAATTACGATAATTCTAGAATATTCTCTAACACTAATTATCATATAATTCATAAATGAATTCTAGAATATTCTCTAACAGATGGATTAGCGAAGGATTATCATATAATTATGTTAGCTACGAGCATTATAAAGACGGATTAGCGACGAAATTTATAGCTAATTCCCGTTGTTTTAGTAGTGAGTGTGATTCTTTCACCTCGATACATCACAAAAATCTTTCTTTATAAAGATCCAAAAAAAAAAAAAAAAAAAGCGCGCACATACCCCTAGCTACCATAGAGTAAGAAGTAAATATAATTTAATTTCTTATGACCATCATGTAAATCTTGGATCATATTCATAGCACCAGATCAAAATCTAGGTTTAAATATGCCGGTTGGATTCACTTTATTACATAAATGGTTTTGACCTCAAAGTTGACTGATTATTACTTACTAATAATTAAAGAAGATTGTTTTTATTATGTGATGGTGATGGAACCCTAAAGTCCTCAATGATGACAAATTTCTTTTGAGGAGATAATATATATAGATTTCTTCATATTCTCAAGAAGTTTAATTTAGATTTGAAACAAAAGCGCAAGAAATGGATCTATGTTAATTAGTGGCTACTTAACTAAAATAGGGTATATTGGTGTTTGAGTGTGTGACAGTAGATATACAGTACTTAGAAAGGAATATTCGATTTCTTTATCTTATTTTATCCCCCATTAAATTATCTTAAATGAAATGTTCTTTATATTAAATTGGGGATCAATGTCATACGACTTTTCAATCAATTTTAAATATTATTTTAGGAAAATGCACTCACTTTGAATGAAAGGCCATACATTTTTACTCAATAATTAGGCACTCGTGGGGACCAAAGAGTATGTGTGGAGTTCCCTACATGCATTTTCTAATGTTTACTTTTTTCATGTCTAAAGGAATATAAGTCCAAGGCTCATCTTCTTTGGGATGTTTATTGTACCCTTTTTTGAAAGTTAGTTGTTTCAACTAGTCAAATTTATATTTTCGTGTTCTCTTTTTCTTTATACTCTAATTAGTGGTGAACTCACATTTTTAATTTGTTTCTATGACTACGTTGGAGGAAAATCATGCAAAGTAGATTAAGAAATATGTGTTGTTAGATGTAAGTACCGTGTAAAATTAGTTAAGATGCGTGAAAACTGGTATGACACAATTTTGAAACAACATCATGCGCAAGTGTAACACTAGATGTAATTCCTCCATATCAAAAGACTTTAACGACTGACCATGCAAAAGAATCTTTAGCTTACATACGTCTTTAGCTTCTTGTCATTTAATTTAAGAAATTACAACCTATAATATTTTCTGTATATTTAATCAATCTATGTCTAATTATTTAGTTAGAAAGATCTAGTGAATCAAGTTTTGACGGAATGGAAAGTGACAAGGCAAAGAGTGGATCTCAAAACCATTGAAAAGCTAAGGTTTATAATCTGTTTGGTCAAGCTTCTAAAATCTATTTTTTTCAAAAGTAGTACTTTTCAAAAAATATTTTTAGTAAGATATGATTTGTGTGTTGGTCAATTAATTTAAAAAGCACTTTTGAGCAATACTTAGTGTTTTTAAAAAATGTTTTTAAGTGTATTTTTCTCAAAAATATTATTCAAAAAAGTGTTTCTAGACAAAAGTTATTATTTTTGCTTTTGAAAAACTGTTTTTGCTACTCCTTAAAAGTATTTATTTTCTCTGAAATGCTTGACCAAACATCTCAATTTTTTATAATAAACACTTGTTTTAAAAAAAAAAAAGTACTTGGGGGATATAAGCTTGACCAAAGAGGCTATTAACCAAGGTTTGAAGGAACGTTTGGTAGTAAAACAGAAAATAGTGGGGGAAATCTGAAGCAGAGAAAACAGCTTTATTTTTTTATGAAATCAATCTTTATTTTGGAAGATAGTGATTACTGAGATTAAAGATTATGAAAAGGTGACAATTGCCAGTAAAAAAGCTAATAATTAAATTAACCATAAAGCTACTTATAACTATTACCATCAAAATGTTCTTTGCACGCATCTTCGTCATGTTGTTATCTCTTTCAGTGTGAAATAGTAATACCAACATATCATACATGGTGTAGAAATAGTATAAATACTGGTGAAAGGGTAAAAGCAAAAAATGAGTTTGCCCATACTCTCTGATCATCTCACATTCTCCCATCTTACTTTTCTCCGATTTGAACTTTGTGACGGAATTGACAGCTTAATCTTAGTTTATTTAATTAGTAATAGTAAACTCTGCCTACTTTATATCATCTTGCTCGAGAAAGACATATCTCCAGTTTGATCAGTAGGCACACAAAGAGACAAAAATCCTCAGTTTAAGAGAATAAAAAGAACTATCCCTCCCCCTTTGCCCCTTCCTATGGACTATGGAGTAATAATATATTAGTATGTATTTACATCCTTCTTGAAGTGTCAGAGAAGATACATAAAACAATGAATTTATGCTGGAAAGTGGATCTTAATATATACGGGGCTTTAATATAACAATAATGTAGGTATATATAAGAAAATAAATAAATGGATATATAATCATATATGTAGAGACGATAAATGAGCGAGTTGAATGGATATATAAGTCATAACCCAACGTCCAACGTACCCCAATCTTCCTCATTTTTTATTTAAACCTTCAAAAAGAATATATGTAAAAGCTAATACCAATAGCTTAAACTTTGTCAAATTTCTGATCCAATAATTTTGATAGTTTATTTGAGATTCAACCTATTGAGTCAAATTAACAAAACATGTCATAACTCAGTCAGTTTAAATTTGGACGAGTAGAATGAATTATTAAAAATAGAATGATTTTGTCACCTCTAAATATCAGTATTACCAATTAGCTAGGTGCTCTTCCTTTGATCCTAAACTAAAGAAAATCTAGAAACGTACTGGTATAGATGGTATGTGCAGTATATATTTTTCTCTCTTGTTGTTTATTACTTATTACATCTTTCGTGAATTATGTAAATTAGTACATTATACATAAAGATGGAATTGTCTGCAGGCTCCGTAGACCAAATGTGACTAGATTAAGTACAAACGTCCCCTTGTGGTCGTTAAAATATTTCATTTAGACATCTCAGTTAAATCTTATTTCATTTAAACATATGGGGTAGGGTTCGACTGTGTCATTTAGACTGGTGATAGTAGGAAGATGGTATAAAAAGGAATGAAGAAAAAGAAAGAGAAGGAAATAAAATTGTAAAAAGAATGAAGAAGAAGGAAATAAAAAAATTATTTTTTGTCTTTTCACGCGCCTATTTGATGTGAAATCCACTTAACTTGTCAAGTCATTAAAAAATATTTAAATGACACAATGAAGGTCCACCTCAGATATCTAAATGAAACAATATTTAATTAAGATGTTTAATTAAAAGATCTTGACGATCACTTACGGTAACTTGTGACTCTTGAAGTCTTGGTGAACGAAATGAAGCTTTTCATGATTTTTCTCCCGAACGCCAAATCAGATAATTTGTACATTAGAAATTAGAGAGAAATTTTGTCTAATGAAACGTATTATTAAAATTTAAGTTATATATATTGAGAACAAATATTTTACCTCATCTGTTCAATTTATTCAGTTATAAGAGGTTATTTTATTTTTCAAATCATATCAAGTCAACTTAATCTGATAGTGTAAAATTTACACCGCGACAATCACAAAATTTAAATTGATATTTGTGGATGGTAATGTGTAGAACGGGAAAATAACAACAAAACAAATTATAATAAAATTTGGAAATAATCAAATAGAAGGGCTTGCTGAATTGGCCAAATTCTTGATCTATCCTTAAGATAATATTGCCCCGTATATCCTTTCAATGGTTGTAATGACAACTTATCTCTCATGATAAAACATCAATCAAACAAATGAGCAAAGGGAACTCAAGTGTTTGCTTTGGAAGAAAGATCTTTGAGTGTTTTGTGATTGCAAGAGAGGAATAAGTATTTCAGATTTCAAGTGTTTTGCAAATGAGCCTAAGGCCTCATTTTATAGTGTTGTGAAGATGACTTTTCAATTGCCCATGTAATGGCCTTGAATGACCATGTAATGACCTTGATTATGGAGTGTTAATTCAGTCAAATAATAGCTGAATTCATTTGGGATGTTATGGAGGTTTAATGCCTCAAAAATCAGCCCAAGAGTCATGTCTTTTCGTCTCCCGTCGCAACCTCTGGACAACCAGCGCCGCGGCCCTGCAGGGAGGCGCCGCGGCGCCACAACTTCAGAGAGGTGGCGTCGTGGCCCTGCAGTTTGGCGTCGCGGCCCTATCGGGCTGCAGCTATTCATAACTCGTTTCATCTTTAACACATTTATACACTTCTTCCTTCATTTACCAACGTGAAACCTACGTCATTTGGCCAATAACCGTCTATTACCTTACGTCTCAAAACAATTCGCATATGTACCAATATCTCTTCCATTTAAGAAAATTATGATCCTTAGCATTGTATGTACACGTATGTGGAAACAACGTTTCCGACGTGTGGGGCCCCTAATTGTTCGATTCGTAATTAAATAGGATTAACTTTATTTCACGTTTAATAAATATTTCCAACAATACTCTCTTTCGTTCATAATAATTAATCACTTAGCATTTTTATTTTGATTTAAAATAAGTGAGTGGACACTAATATTTAAGGGGGGGGGGGGGACGTAAGTATACAAGAATATAAAAATAAATATTTAGTACATATTATTAACTGGTAAACGCAGTAAACATTTTGTAGCAGTTTAATTAAGAGCTCTACAGTAAAGCAACTTCCTATTGTATAAGGAAACTCCCCATGTTCCTACCTTTTTGCTAATATCTTCCAAAACAGTTACATCTACTTTTATACCATAACTTCTTCATCCTTGTTAGATGCATATAAAACGTATATACAACACACACACACATATATAAAGTAAAATTTGATCTTATTTGTATTGTATAAATGTATGATGAGTAATCTTTTAAGCATATGCACGGTTATATTTGAAAAAATATACAAAATATCAAGAATATACATGGATATAATTCTTTTGATTATAAATAAATATCAAATAAGTAATATTTTGAAATTAAATTTATATAAAAAATAAACTTATACAACAAATATATATAATGAATATGTGAATTCTTCTGTAAACTGCTTTTTATATATTATATATATTTTATTATACCTTGTATAATAAATTTTATATACCTCTTATAATTTTGTTATATATTTTATTAAACCTTGTATACATTTCATAGACCACGTATAATTTTATTATATCTTGTATGATAAATATCTATACCTCGTATAATTTTGTGTGTGCTGCAAATGATATTATACATGCAGTTATACCTCATATAATAATAATAATTGTCTTTCGTATATGTTGTTTTAAATGTATTTGCTGGATATTTTTTATTATATATTAATTTTTTAATACTTATTTTAACATAAGTCAATCTATTTTTTTCTAACCTTAGCCTTGCCCAAATACTTGAAAACTCTCAACAGCTAATACAGAAAAATAAAAATAAATAAGAAGATATAGTAGAGATAAATGATATTATAAAATCCCTAATTTAGAGGATAAATGATAGAGATGTGTTTCTACCTAAAGAAAGTAGATATAAGATAATAAATAATGAGTAGATGTTATTAAATTCCTAATTTAGGGATTCTTTTTGGTATAATTTTATTTTTAAAATATGTCATAAATGTATAAAATCAGTTATTTTTGAAGAACTTTAAAATGTGTACTATTTATGTTCTTAATTCTAAAAGCTTGACTTATGATGTAATTTTCTCTAATTTTTAACCGGGGGTATTATTATGCCCCGCCAAAGTGTTCATGTGTATATGAACACGCAATAACAAATTACCCGATCTATCGATCTTCCAATGCTAGCTATTTCACTTTCACTTATATAAAAAGAATCAAATACTCACTTAAATAGATATTAAAAAGGCGAAGAAAGAGATATTTTTCTAGAAACATAGCGGAGAAATAACACCTAAAAAGATATTTTATTTTAAAGATTTATTCTAGAAAAACTTTTTGGTAATAATGAAATATAGTTTAAACGTGTGATAAAGATATGAATTTAAGTATCTCTTCCGTTAAAATCTGAACTTTTCATGGTTATGAAAATAATTTTAGATCATATAGAAAAAAATATAATAAAAAGAATATGAGAGAATGATGATGTCATGAAAAGGTCAAATTGACGTCATTAATATTTCATTTGTAGTCACACAGCGTGGTGTGTCCTGGAAGAAGAAAAAGTACATTTTTTAGCAAATGGATGTATGCAAAAATATGATGGCTTTTTCTGCAATATTTGGTCCCCCCAATTTCCTCTTTATTTTTTTGTTTCATTAGCCCTCTCTATATATCTT
Organism: Przewalskia tangutica; assembly: GCA_029844215.1. Taxonomy (NCBI): domain Eukaryota; kingdom Viridiplantae; phylum Streptophyta; class Magnoliopsida; order Solanales; family Solanaceae; genus Przewalskia; species Przewalskia tangutica. The sequence goes on along the minus strand of CM056736.1, from coordinate 101,313,545 downwards.
TGTTCATTCTTCTTGGGTTTATATGTATTCATTCATTCTTCTTCATGATCAACTAGATCTATTCCGGTCCATTTATACGTACACGTTGTTTTCATACACTTGAGAGCTGTGGCTCTCATTTAGTTCTACTCTGGAATGTAATCAAAAAACGTTTTATCAGTTTGTCCTTGTAATATTTTGCACATATGCATCTTTTCATCAGATAAGGATCTTTAACTGATTATCACATTCATGAAATCGAGTGGACATATTAAGTAAAAGCGAAATAGTTACGGTTGGAACTTGTATGGGATGAAGAAAAAATAAGTGATTAAATTAAATTTGTGAAATTTTGGCCTAAGAGTCGCAGCGCCTGGAATTAGGGTCGCGGCGCTTCAATTCCAGTGAGCAGGGAAAAATTCTCGTGCTAAGAGCCGCGGCGTCTGATGGAAGGGCCGTGGCGCAAGATTTCCAGTAAGTCACTAGAAATTCTAGATGAATTAGAGGCGTGGCGCTCAGCGGCAAGCGGTCAGGGCCGAAAGTGGCGCGCCATGATAACATTTTCAGAAAATGGAAAAGTTGCATCTCTTTACTAGAGACACAACCTTTGGAATGGAAAGCTGTCATGGACGAATTTTATGCTATATAAAGCATGTTAATCACTTGTTAGAATATACAACACAACACAATACACTTAAAAATCAATCATTAAACTCAATTAATGATCTAAGATTGTTGCTTGATCTTCATCTTCTTCCCACAAGAATATTTCTGAAAAACACATAAAGTAAATTCGTTAGAAGTGAAGTTCTTGTGCTAGAACTCTCACTTAGATAGTTGTATCCTCAAGGTAGACGTCCGTAGAACTACAGCACAAGTGGGGACGAATTTTTGTCTTAGGACACTGCATCAAGCAGGTCTCTATCTACACCAAGTTAGTATGTGTTTAAGTATTTATTGTTGTTGATTTAAAGTTATCTTGAATTACTTGAATTTTATTGTGCTTATTCATTGATGAGTCTAGATTGACACTAACAATCTAAGACAATAAAATTTCAGAAAACACATTTTCTGATTTGTTGAGTTTGCAAAAAAAAAAAAACAGATAATACTTTTTCCTGATTTGCAAATATGGATCAATCTGGATCATCAATGGTGATAAACCATGTGGAGAAACCCGAGAAATTCAAGGATTCTGATTTCAAACGCTGGCAACAAAAGATATGTTATTTGACCACTCTTCATGTGTCAAATGTACTGACTGCTGAGGCTCCAACGGAATTGCCGGAAGGAGAAGGGGAGAATGCTCATACTGATGCAGAGAGAGTCGAAAGGCTGAAGTCTATTGAGACTTGGTGGAGCCAAGAGTTTCTTTGAAAGAACTACATTCTCAACGCCTTGGATGATACTCTCTATGACATATACTCGTCGTCGGTAAGTTCTTAAACTTCAAGATGAGTGATGCAAAGCATGTTGTCAAGCAAGTGGAGGAACTCCAAGTCATTGTTCATGAACTAGAGGTTGAAGGTATGGGCCTTAACCAATATTTCCTTGTTGGTGCTATAATTAAAAAATTACCTCCTTCTTGGAAGGATTTTAAGGTTTATTTGAAGCATCTAACGGAGGAAATGATTCTGAAAATTCATGTTGAAGAGGACAACCGGAAGAATAAAAGAGTTGATGCTGTTTCATTGGAGTCTAATGCCAACATGGTAGAAGGCAATGCTTCCAAGACCAAGTTATAGAAAGGTAAGGGCAAATTTGTTGGTGTCAAGCCATCTTTTGCAACCGGAAAGAATGCACTAGCCCCACAAAGGATCAATGCATTCAAGAAATCACAACCAGAACTATGTTGGGTATGTGGAAAACTTGGGCACAGGGCAAAAGATTGTCGCCTTCGCAAGAGTCAAGGTGGTGGGGGTTGGAGGTTCGAGTAATGTCAACCAAACCTACAGGGCTGAAACTAAGAACCAATTTATTGGGGTTGTGGCTGCTCAAGCAAATATGGTTATAAATTCAACCGATTGGTGGATGGACACGGGTGCTACAAGGCATGTATGTTCAGAAAAAGACATGTTTTCATCTTACCAAGCCTTCAAGGATGGAGAACCACTGTTCGTGAGAAATGTCGCTGCTGTGAACAGTGGCGGAGGTTAAGAGGGGCCGCGGCCCCCCCTCAATTTTTTTTATTTTTTTAATTTTATATATATAACTTAAAATACATTTTTTATATAACTTAATTGTTTTTGTCCTCAATCACAAATTCTAACCTTAACCTTCCTCTTCCCTCTCTCTAGTTCTACTTCTATCATTAGATAATTAGTTTCCATAAAAAGCGATGGCTTGGTAATTCAATTGACAACTTCATGAATCTGTTAAAGAAAAACACAATTACTCGTTTCATGTGCTAGGCAACGTATCACTGATTCAACAACTTCTTTCTTTTGCTTACTTCCCTTTTCTTTTTTCATTCGAATTGAATTTCAGCCTCAATGATTCAATTATTAATGATTTCAAGTCTTTAAAAGAACGAAGGACAACACTTTAATTCTAGGTACATTTTTCCTTTTATATATTATATTTTTGTTGTATTGATGTTATTTTGAATCTTTGATAAATTAAATTTTGTTCTTATATATTTCAATTATAATATTTTTGTTAGTAGTATCGCCCAGTAGCGGAGGTACATACAAGCATGGTGGTGCAGTTGCACCACCAGAATTTTTTTTTTTTTTTTTTAATACAAAACGACGTCATTTTATACTAAAGACTATTAGCGGTGATGTTATTATGAAACATTTTCAACAAATGGACTCTAGACGATTTTCTTTGTAAATGTAAGAATATTTATTATTTGCATGACTTTCTTTATATATTATTTTAATACAACTAGTCTGCTTGTTTGCTACATTGGTCTCTTGATAACATTCGTAATTTCATTTTTTTTACTTCGTACATTGGCTCGCAAATTATTATTTTTTGCTACGCAAAAAATTATTACTTCGTATGTTTGGACCACCAGATTTTGTTGCTTGGATCCGCCACTGGTACCGCCCCCTTAATATTTTGGGCAAGATCTGCCACTGGCTGTGAAGGTAGAAGAGAAATGGAAGGTGACATTGAGGCTCACTTCCGGGAATGATCTTGTGCTCACAAATGTGTTGCACGTGCCTAAAATTTGTAAGAATCTGATTTCTGGGCTTGTTCTTAGCAACAAAGACTTCAAAATTATAATAGAATCTGACAAATTTGTACTCACCAAAGGTGGGGTGTATGTAGGAAAGGACTACCTCAGTGAGGGGCTCTTCAAACAAAGCATTGTACCTACCCAAGCAGTTGTCATTATTAATGAAAACGCAGGCACTAGCATTCCTTCTATGTATATGGTAGATTTTCCTTCTTTATGGAATTCTCGATTAGGCCATGTTAATTATCATTCCTTACAAAGAATGGTAAAGATAGGTATGTTGCCAAAATGTTCTATGAACAAAATGACTAAATGTGAAGTTTGCATAGAGTCAAAATATGCAAGTCATCCTCATAAATCTGTTGTGAAATCAAATGAAGTGTTTCGTTTAATTCATAGTGATTTGTGTGATTACCAAGCAACCCCTTCGCGTGGAGGAAAAAATTATTACATTTCATTTATCGATGATTGCAGTAAATTTTGCTATGTATACTTAATACATACCAAAGATGAGGCTTTGAACATGTTTAAAACATACAAAGCAGAAGTGGAAAACCAACTTGACAAAAGAATTAAGATTCTAAGGTCAGACAGAGGTGGTGAATATCAATCCAACGAGTTCAAAGAATTTTATTCTACTCATGGCATAGTTCATCAAACCACTACGTCATACACTCCAAAATAAAATGGAGTTGTCGAACGTAAGAATAGAACATTGAAAAATATGATAAATTCTATGTTGATTAGTTCGGGGGCACCCCTTAGTCTATGGGGTGAGGCATTAATTACTGCAAATAATATTGAACAAAATTCCTCAAAAGAAAAATGATCAATCTCCTTATGAATTGTGGAAAGGAAGATTGCCTACTTTCAAAAGGATGAAAGTGTGGGGTTTCCTAGCGAAAGTTCAAGTTCACTTACCAAATAGAACTAAACTTGGACCAAAAACGGTGGATTGCATATATATTGGTCATGTCAATAATAGTGCAGCATATAAGTTTTTGGTGTTTCACTCCGAGGTGGAAGGTATTCACAAAAATACACTTATGAAATCTGCAGAAACATAATTTCTTGAGGAGATTTTTCCTTACAAAGACAATGATAAAATTGTTCCTAATAATAATAAGAAGAGGACACTGCCTCAAAATGAGTCAAACCAAAATGATGAAAATCTACTTCCTCTGTTCAAGAAGAAAATTCTGAACCAAGGAGAAGTAAACGTGAAAAAGTCGCCAAAGATTTTGGATTGGACATTATGACCTTTTCCATTGAAGGAGAACCTCAAACATATAGGGTTGCAATGAAATCATCTGAAGCACCTTATTGGAAGGAGGCTATCCAAAGTGAGGTGAAACCCATCGTACAAAATGATACATGGAAATTGATTGATCTCTCTCCGGGACAAAAACCAATAGGCCATAAATGGATCTTCAAACGGAAACTAAGGTCTAATGGTACTATAAAAAAATACAAAACTCGTATAGTAGCCAAAGGGTTTAGACAAAAAGAAGGTGTAGATTTCTTTGATACCTACTCATCAATATCTAGAATTACGTCTATAAGGATGTTAATTGCTATAGCAGCGATTCACAATTTGAAAATACACCAAATGGATGTGAAAACTGCATTCTTGAATGGTGAACTAGATGAAGAGATTTACATGGAACAACCCGAAGGGTTTGTTGTTAAAGGTCAAGAGAAGAAAGTCTGTAAGTTGATTAAATGTTTATATGGACTTAAACAGACTCCAAAACAGTAGCATGAAAAGTTTGATAATACATTATTATCAAATGGTTTTCAAATAAATAAATGTGATAAATGTGTCTACATTAAGTAGTGTAATAATGCATATGTCATTATATGCTTGTATGTGGATGATATGTTAATTATGGGAACAAGTAAGGATGTAATTAACCAAACTAAGAAGATGTTGCATGATGCTTTCGATATGAAAGATATGAAAATAGCGGATGTCATTCTTGGTATTAGAATTCAAAGGAATTCTGAGGGTTATATATTAACTCAATCTCATTATGTGGAGAAGGTCCTTAGAAAATTTGGACACTATGATGATAGACCGGTTGTTACGCCATTTGATCCCGCTAGTCACTTTAAGAAGAATGAAGGTGATAGTGTGTCTCAATTGGAGTATACACAAGTTCTTGGAAGCTAGATGTACATAATGAATTGTACGAGACCGGATTTAGCATATACAGTGAGTCGACTTAGTCGATACTCACACAATCCTGGAATGATCATTGGGTAGCGCTAATAAGGACACTACGATATTTGAAGCATACAATGAACTATGAGTTGCATTATACAAAATATCCTCCCGTGTTAGAAGGATATTGTGATGTTAATTGGATTTCCAATCATTCAGAAAGTAAGTCCACAAGTGGGTATGTATTTACACTTGGTGGAGCGTCGGTATCTTGGAAATCATCAAAGCAAACGGTAAATACGCGATCAACTATGTAGCCCTGAATAAAGTTGCTATTGAATGTATTTTATACACTCTTTTGAGACTTTTTTAGTTAGTATTTTACTCTTTTATTTTGCGCTTAATGTAGTGTTAGGTGTGTTTTTCTTTCATTTTGTGTCACAGCGATCATAAAGGAGGAAGTACATAATCGAGAATGAAATGAGCTTAATTGAGATGAAATTGCACACTAAAAAGGCTAAGAAATGAAGCCTAAGAAGTCCCGGGAAACATAGAAGAAATCAGACGAAGTTCGGACAGAAAAATGACGAAAAACCGGAAAACTAGCAAGGACGTCGCCGGCGCCGCGGCGCCTGCCAGCAGCACCGTGGCGCCAAAAGTAATGCAGTGTCTGATTTCGTCGCAGGAGTTTCAGTGTCGTGGTGCAAGCCTGTAGGGCCACGGCGTCGAGGCGGAAATCTAATTTCTGGGCCGAATGACACGGTTTTCAGGGTCCGAAATGTGATTTTTCTCAACTATAAAATCCCTAAACCCTGACCTTATACCATATTATATATCATACTTTGTGGAGGCAAAGAAGAAGGCAAGAGCAAGATTAGAGACATCTCATTGTTCAAGTTCTTTTTTTTCCCTTATTTTATTTCAGTTTATGTTGGATTGTAAATTAGTTCTTGACATGACAATGTTTAGGAGCTAATTGCTTTAGTAGGGTTTTCCGTCGAATCTTCTTGAAACTCTTTCATATAGTTAATGCATAGTTATTGATTCCTTCTTCAGCATATTAAGATCTATTTAATATTGTTATGATTGCTTGATAATTAATTGACCATTAATTATCATAACTTATATGATTTCGAATCAAAAGTCTGAAAGGTGAGATTTGAATATGCTGTAATTGTCTAGATATAGATTAAAATTGTGGACGAAAGTACCCCGATACTTGTGTAGTATTTAAGGTTATTGTTCTTAATCCTCCTGTGTGGTAAAATCTATCATAGAAATATAGAAGGTTTCTGCACAAAGTTGAGCTCTTATATATCCTAACTGGAATATAATGACAGAGTAGTTAACCTGCTATCTTAATAAGAAGAAGAATCATTAGCATTGCATTGACACGTGAAAGAGTGGATAGTTGAGGAGATTGAAAGCCCTATTTCCATCATAACTGTTTTAAATCCCAGAGTATTGTCAATCTTAGATTAATTTATGCACTTAGTTATAATTCTTAGTTATAATTCTCAAACTAAAGAACGTTAACCAAATAGATACCATAGAATAGATAATTGGTACTTGATAAACCAGTCTCTGTGGATGATGTCGCTCCCTTTTTCGACCGCGACATTTTATTTTCTAAACTCCTGCTCAAAATAAAAAAGGGTTAGAAAAAATAAAATAAAATGCTAAAAAGTTTTAAAAGGCTTAAAGATTTTTAAAATGCTAAAGGACGCTAAAATTGCTAAAAGGATGCTAAAGGGTGCAAAATGCTAAGAAGTGCTAAAAGGCTAAAGGGTTGCTAGAATGCTAAGGGTTCGCGGAGTCGCCACCTAATTAATTTGGGTGAATTAGGACACCTAAATGTTTAACTAGTTTGAAGTGAAACATTAACTCCATTTTAATGGTCTGCTAAACTTAATGAGATTCTGGGTAAGGGTTCTTTATTAATCTAGAGGGAAGGGGTTAGGCACCCTCTAAGACCCGCTAACTTGCGGTTGTCCTGCCAAACCTAGGGTAATTATTATGTTTTAAAAAATGCAAAGCAAAAGATCTTCCCGCTTTATAAAATGTTAAAAAATGTTAAAATGTTTAAAAGGTGCTTAAAGTGTTGAAAGGGCAAAAGGTGCTATATGCTAAAGTAGAAAGAATGCTAGGAAGGTGCTAAAATGTTACTAAAGTTTAAAGCATGCTTTAAATAATATATAATGCAAAAATAGACTAATTGACTACATTTGTCTACCTTGATTAGTATAACACATGCTAAGGGGGTTTTCTTAATATAAAAATAAGATTTCTATATGGGTGCTATAGCAAATGAGTTAGAAATCTGGAAAATAATATCATAGCTATATGTGATTAATTATGCAAGTTAAGATTTAATGGCGGAAATAATGTCTAGGCTACCCGAGTAGTTATGTGATTAAATGGTTTAATAATTTAGGCAATTAACTTAAGAGGGGGGCAAACTACCTTCTAATTTATTGCGTCAATGTTTAACTACTCCAAATGTTTTACTAATAGCGTAATGTTAGACAATTATATTACAATAAATGAATGGGGCGGGGAAGCAGAAAATAAAATGACCCTAAGGAATGGTAGCGAGAGCATTTCGCTTGTGGCTTTAGGATATCAGATGTGAGATCTGGCGAGGAATGTAGGCACGGATCTTCATTTGGGAAAATAGCGATGAGTCGTATTGAGACTCCTCCGCTGCTCAGGCATGTGTTTCATGTAAAATAAGAAAAGATAAGGATTAGTATATGTTTCAACTATTTGAATCATAGGAAAGATCTGCGCACATTATACATGGCGGCCTGCGAGGAGAATTTGAAAGCGATATGTCTCAACTATCGATTATACACGACCAAAGACACATTATATGGATGGGTATTACAATCGGATGCATCTTGTAGGGGTAGATTGCGATCCCTTTTCAACATGTATTAAGTAATAACGGGAAGTGCGGTGTCGACAACACAATGGACAATTAGGCCAAGCAAAGCAAATGTTCGTCAAGCAGGGAATTGCAAATATCACGAGAGGTTGTAGAATAATCATGCATAGCTTAAAATAGAGATGGATAGGAAATCGGTACCAAACATGCCTATTTCCGACATTAGGAAAAGACAATAGATTGGCATTTTCGGGATGGAATAGAAACTTATGTGCCCCTTTCGTAGCTCAGTTTTTGACACGTAGGTATTCACTTAGAAACTAATGGACTGATTTAGTAAGCGTACTGAACCTTAACAATCGAAGATCATTCCAAATAGTACGAAAACACGGCTGATTAAAAGAACACCAACTAATAACAAGACCAAACCTAGAGCTTTACTTAGGCTAACACCACAAACATATGGTAAATCCGAAGTTCTTAGTAATTTCAAGCTTAGAAGTAACACATGATACGGCGAGAAATTAATAGCGGAATGGCCCCAAAAGTCAAAAATTGGTGAAACCAGCGACCAAAGAAAGCAAAACCGGCGACCAAAGGAGGCCAAAACCAATCAAAATGTTTGAAACAAGAGCGAAGGGGACCAAAATCGATGCGAAGTTATGGCTGAAAATTAGTAGTGAAGCGACCAAAATCGATCGAGCAAACTAGTTAAAGAAATCGATCTGATGGCGGTGAAACTTGTCAAACGAGAATGGCGAAACCAGCCCAACGATGTGAAATCGATGGCGAAATGGCTAAAATCGATCTAGAAAAGTATAGCCAAAATCGATGGCGGAATGCTCACTAAGCTAATCTAACAAACATTAATATCAGCGACGACGGTGAAGTTAGTTCAACCAAGAAATCAATCCGACAAAGTGTTTAAATCATTTTTAGGCCTTAAACTAGTGTTATTGGATGTAAAAAGATCATTTTCTATTTATACTAAGGTTTTCAAAGAACAATATAGCTTTGAACTCTTTCATAACGTAAAACAAACAAAAGCCGACTTAGCGCGAGTAGTTACCCCCCTTCTATTTTAGTCTAGATAGATTGTCGGATATTTATACTCAGGTAAGAAAAATAAACCACAAGTTAGCTTTTTAATTATTCATTTCACAAATCAAGCTTAACGATGGCGAAGAGACAACAAAGCGTCTCGACATATTAATATTCGGATTAATCAATATAACCAACATACATAATAACCAACGATAAACACTTTAACAACTCCACACTCACTTAGACATATTAGAATCGACTAACAGTCGAACATGATGAATAATAATAGTAAACAAACAGTAAACAAACAATGTCAAATTACGCAGACCACACAATACATATTACACAGCAAGAATTCTAAAAGAGTGAGTATACCTTCTCGGACGACAGGCGAACTTATCAAGTCGTCGACTCATTTCGGGTTTCGGTTTTGCGATGCGAATGAAAGGGCGAGGTTTTGTTTGCTGGTTTTTGGCTGGAACTAAACTAAGGGGGATTCGAACTACCTTTTATGGCGATGCTAGTGGTCTAGGTGCTGAGCCCCTAATTCCCGATATTCTGCTATCCTCTGAGTTATTGACTGCTGCTAAGGGGGACGTCGTATCGATGTTATGGGTTCCCTCTGAACTCTGCTGTCTGTGCTCTGAATTCGACGCTCTGTTTCGATGCTAAGGGTGTGCTAACTGTGGCTTCGCCCTGCCTCATAATGCCTATTGCATGTGCTTCTTATAGCCCCCATTTGGGTTCCAAGTTAGGTAAACCCAAAAAGGCTGATTCTGGGCTTGATTTGGTGCTGATATTTCGTAAGATATTTCTGATTTGGTTTGACTCGAACGGGTTTATATGGTAAGAAGTGCTGGCTAGGGTGCGTGGGTAAGGAAAGGGAAAGGAAAGTCGCCGGATTCTCAGGCGAGAATCACGGCGACGAAGGCGTGAGGTGCTGTTGCGGCGATTGGAAGCTTAGGTTTATTAGGGTTCTTAGCGTTTTTGTTTTTTTTGTTGAGGACGATGGAAGTGAGGGAGCTGGGCTGAGGGTAAGTAAAAGGGGTGTTGGGCTGCGGATTTGGGCTTTGCGGGTCGCGGGTGTTGGGCGAGTGGGCTGGAATGGGTTGGGTAGAAAATGGTATTAGTTAGGTAGTTTTAATTAGGCTAAATTCTAGGAGTTAATTAATTAGCTAATTAATTCTAGGCAAGTGTATTAATTAATTAGTGATATCTTAAATTAACAAATGTGATTAAAATAATTAGGTGCTTCATTAATCTAATTATAATAAATAAATGCGGGCGTGCTCAATACTTTAGAATCGCTATTATTATTTTAAATCTTATTGTTATGCATTATTGCGAAGTTAAATTAAAATTAAAATGAGCTTAGATTGAATTATTTAAATGCTAAATGCAAATATGATTTTTAAGAATTGTTTAAAGCTTTTATAAATGCGACGCTATAAAATGCATGTATTAGATTAAAATTGATTTTAAAGTTACCGATGATTACTAATAAATGCGGCTATGCTACCTGACACGACGTTATCGCTAAATTATTTATTTTATGCATTTATTAATTATTTAAGAAATACGACAAAGCTTAAAGTTAATTAATGCGGGCGCGAGACTCTAAGTGCTTAAAACTCTACGTAAGATGCGATGTCGTTATTAAATTAATTCTTAATGCCTGTATTTATGTTTTATTGTTGTATTTTATTATAAAAAATCCTAAAAAATTATTTTACAAAATTAGTGTAATTTTATAGTTAATGGTACCGGGAGGGTCAAAATTGGGTGTCAGCAGATGTCCTCTTTGTATGGAGATGATGGAAGAATCTTGGACAAAAGCGTTGACTCATGTAATTTTGTCTCGATCTTCGAGTGCGAAATCTTTGGGACAGTAGATAAAGTGACGAAAATCAAAAGCGTCCCGATGTCGAGTTATGGCGACACCGATACCATGGTCTAAACACCGCGGGCTAATGCGGGCTTAAAGATGTCGATGTCGAGTTATGATGACACTTTGGGCTATGGTCTAAAAAGTAAAAAGAATATAAGCGCTTTGAACACAGGGTGCGGCTGCATGGCTTGTGGTCTTTGGGTTACATGGTGATGTGGAGCGAGTGGGCCGACGCTGAGGCCGCTACGCGTCGTTGGGAAGGTTGGCCCGGACGATTGCCGGTTATTGTAGAGAAAATCCACGTTGTGCTCGCTGCTGCATGCTTAAGACTTGAACAAGCGGTTAGTGCATGCGCTAAAGCGAAATAATTTTAAAAATAATGTAGCGTGAATAGAAAAGATTATCATAAGCGCGATGCTGTTGTGTTGATGCGATCTGCCAAATCTTGTGATTTCGCCACTTGCGGGCGTGTTGCGATTGTGAATGCGGATCGTTGTCGCTGCTGCAATTGTCCACTGTATACTAAAGCTCGAAAGAGTTAGTGCATGCGCTAAGACAGAATAATATATGAAACAAAATGCAATTATGAGAATAGAGAAATGCGTCCTGCGTAGATGTGATATCTTTGACTTGTAAATCGTTTGGACTTGTCGTCGTTTCGGACTCGTCGTCGTTTTGGACTTGTCGTCGTTTTGGACTTGGCGTCGTTTTGGACTTGGCGTCGTTTGGACTGGCGTCGTTTGGACTTATCGTCGTTTGGACTTGGCGTCGTTTTGGACTTGGCGTCGTTTTCGGACTTGTCGTCGTTTTCGGACTTGGCGTCGTTTTCGGACTTGGCGTCGTTTTTGGACTTGGCGTCGTTGGCGTCGTTTTTGGACGTGGCGTAGTTTTCGGACTTGACGTCGTTTTTGGACTTAGCGTCGTTTGGACTTGGCGTCGTTTTGGACTTATTCTTCTGCTCGTAGACTAAAGCTCGAGGAAGAGTTAGTGCATGCTTCTTAAAGCGAATAATAAAGCATGAATGATAAAAATGCAATTTTGAAGCAGAGAAAATCTTCCTTGTGTAGATGTAATATCGCGATGATGGCGTCGTTTTGGACTTCTTTGTCTTGATAACGTCTTTGCACTGGGCGTGTTCTTTCTTTGGCGTCGTTGCGTGGACTCATTGTCTTGATAACGTCGTTACTGGGCGTGTTCTTCTTTGGCGTCGTTGCGTGGACTTCGATCACGTCGTTATGCGGGCGATATTCTTCTTTGGCATCGTTCGTGAACTTGTTGATTACGTCGTTGTTTGGGCGTGTTCTTCTTGAGTGTCGTTGCATGGACTTGCGATTCGTCGTTATGCGGGCGTGTTCTTTGCGGCGTCGTTGCGTGGACTTCTTGATTACGTCGTTATGCGGGCGTGTTCTTCTTTGGCGTCGTTGCGTGGACTTCTTGATTACGTCGTTATGCGGGCGTGTTCTTTGGCGTCGTTGCGTGGACTTGCTGATTACGTCGTTGTTTGGACGTGTTGCTGTTGGCGTCGTTGCGTAGACTTGTTGTGCTGATAACGTCGTTGCCTGGACGTGTTGCTGCTGCTCCTGTAGAATAAATGCTCCTGCAAGCTAAGCTTGAGAAAACGTTAGTGTATACCTGTTTAAACAAAATGATAAATATATATGAGAAGCGCAATTTTATGCATAGAAATGTCGTCCCTGATATGCCTGACGAATACTGAGATGTTGCCCTTGCACTGCAACTGACGATTTGTTATGATGCCTTTGTTGTGTGTGATCTGGCTGGTTTGAAGTTTGACTTTATGCGGAGTGTGGCGCTAGGTTTTGTTGCGGAACTCTGAACTTTGATTGCCGATTGTTGATGCCCCTTTCTGCTGCTGCTGCTTCTGATGCGGATTTTGAATTTTTGGATTTTTGTCATATCTTCTGCCTCTGCTGTTTCTTCTTGCGAAGAAACTTCTTGCCGTATTTTCTGCTTCGGCTATTGCATTTTCTGCTTTTGTAAATATGAAAAGACCTGCGCTCAAAGAAAATTTGTGAGTTTTTTGGGGGGGGGGTCGATTCATATTTGACTTTGCTGCCTTGTTCCTTGATATCTGCGTGCCTGACTTGTTTGGACTTGCAACCCCGCATGCAGTTTCCTACATCCCGATTTTGAAAAGGTGTCCGGCCTAAAATGGGTCTCAATGTAGTTCTTGTAGGTTATGTATATTCTTGTCATTTTCAAAGCAAAGGAAAGTTTCCTAATGGTGTGGCCAAGCCGATTTAGGCGCCTCACGTATCCCCACGAGGAATCAGTCGAACGTAGTTCATTACAAGCGAATATTGGATAAAATTAAAATTCTAGGTGTGGGACCAGGCGGAGGCGGCGCTGCGTATCCACTAAGGGAATCAGTCAAGCGTAGTTCATTACAAAAACGAACGAAAACATTATTAAAGCTTAAATATGAGTGTATAAATTATTCTGCTAAAATAAATCGTTTTTCCTATCAAGGCTCTAGGCGGACCTAGACCAGGTTGCAAATCCAACCAATACAGCTTCTTGCTCTGCATCGTGGTCGGGTCTTCGTGCTCTGCGGTATCTCCTTCTTTTGGCTTCGCGTGGTGCTGCTTGGATAAATAATCGATTCAGCGAGCGGGTTGCGCGAGGAACACCTCTCTTCCTTGGGGTTCATTGTACTCATTAGGGTAAGCCTCCTCCACCGAATGACTCCTCCTGATCGGCTCCCTTACTTTGTCTCTGAGTGTATAACACCTTCCCACGCCGTGTCCGATGGCTCCGAATGGTATGCATGACTTTCGTTTCCATCACGAGCTTTGGACTTGGGATTGGGCACATTCTTTCGAATTGGTGGAGTATCCTGCAAACCTCAACCTCTCGTACAACCGCGATAAAGGCTCGGCTAAATGGGCGTATATTTTGGCCGCCTTTACGTGGTATTTAGGCGGGTGTGAAGATTTTTGGTGGGCGGGCTTGTGGCGTATACACGTATAGGTATCGCAAAGGGTTTGCCATATGCGATGCGAAAGGGTTTGTGGTGGCCTTTGGTTCGTGTTTAGCATTTGAGTACGTTAGGCATTCGGTTTTGTGTGGGATATATGGGTGCATTGTATATTGGCTGAATGGGATATGTATGGCAGTGCGGTAATAATTTGGAGATTTTTGACTGTTTTGGTTATTTGCGATGTGAGTGCTCTGGTGAGGTTCTTGAGCCTTTTGATTTCGCCGAGGTTGCCATTTGTTGTGGTAATTGTGCGAGTTGCTCACCGATCTATCTTTGTCTTTCTCTCCCGAGACCTCTGCTTTGCTTATAGGAACCAAGACAGTTCAGGCTCGTTCCGCCGGATGTCCTTGAATCGATCGTATTCTTTGGACCGTACCTTTGATCTTGTGAAATATTGATGCTCTGCCATTGCTTAGTCAAATATGAACCGACCCCTTGGGGAGGATGATAAATCTTTCTAAAAACGCAACAAACGGTGTTAGCATAAAGCACATAATTTGCAAGTATGTAGCAGATATATCGCACATAGCACATTCGAACGTTTCCTAACATGCAGGGGGACCTCTTTATGCCAGAGGTAAGCCTAAACGTCACTTATGCGAGATTATGACGGATTTGTCCAAGTCGTCCAACTATAATGCCTTTGTTGGAAATGGCGACCAAATGACGGTGCACTTTTTCCCAATTTCAGCATGTCATGATTGGGCTTGGATTTGTCTGTCATTGTCACGCTACACATAATATCTTTGGTTGGTCGTTGGGTTGAAACCCGTCGACAAGTTTGGTCTTCCTAATTGTGGTGTCGATGCGAGGACCGACCCACCTAAGGTAAATGCATCGTGCCCTAAAATAAGCGGTGGTATAGCTCTATCTTAAGTTTCTAAGATTTGGCTTTACGGGCCTATGAGTTCCCGAGCGGACAACTCGAGCAGTGAAAGGCTCTGTGCCACGGTTAGGCCAGGCACTCCACGTATATTACCGACTCTCCTAAATTTGGATTTTGAAGAAAGAATTTTCTTTGATGCACCCAGTAGCACCTCGCATGTAGTGTGTGTTTGTGTGAATTTTCCAGAGTGGAAGAAATATGAGCGGAATGCCAGTTTAAGGAAAGCAGTAAAGCAGGTAGCAATTTAAAATAAACAAAACAAAATACAGCACACAAAAATTAAATGCAAAAGTAATTGCCAAATAATTATCCTAGGTTTGTTGTGGTTAAGAACCTAAAATCCCCAGTGGAGTCGCCATTTCTGTCGCGCCCTTTTTCGACCGCGACATTTTATTTTCTAAACTCCTGCTCAAAATAAAAAAGGGTTAGAAAAAATAAAATAAAATGCTAAAAAGTTTTAAAAGGCTTAAAGATTTTTAAAATGCTAAAGGACGCTAAAATTGCTAAAAGGATGCTAAAGGGTGCAAAATGCTAAGAAGTGCTAAAAGGCTAAAGGGTTGCTAGAATGCTAAGGGTTCGCGGAGTCGCCACCTAATTAATTTGGGTGAATTAGGACACCTAAATGTTTAACTAGTTTGAAGTGAAACATTAACTCCATTTTAATGGTCTGCTAAACTTAATGAGATTCTGGGTAAGGGTTCTTTATTAATCTAGAGGAAGGGTTAGGCACCTCTAAGACCCGCTAACGTGCGGTTGTACTGCCAAACCTAGGGTAATTATTATGTTTTAAAAAATGCAAAGCAAAAGATCTTCCCGCTTTATAAAATGTTAAAAAATGTTAAAATGTTTAAAAGGTGCTTAAAGTGTTGAAAGGGCAAAAGGTGCTATATGCTAAAGTAGAAAGAATGCTAGGAAGGTGCTAAAATGTTACTAAAGTTTAAAGCATGCTTTAAATAATATATAATGCAAAAATAGACTAATTGACTACATTTGTCTACCTTGATTAGTATAACACATGCTAAGGGGGTTTTCTTAATATAAAAATAAGATTTCTATATGGGTGCTATAGCAAATGAGTTAGAAATCTGGAAAATAATATCATAGCTATATGTGATTAATTATGCAAGTTAAGATTTAATGGCGGAAATAATGTCTAGGCTACCCGAGTAGTTATGTGATTAAATGGTTTAATAATTTAGGCAATTAACTTAAGAGGGGGGCAAACTACCTTCTAATTTATTAAACGATGTTTAACTACTCCAAATGTTTTACTAATAGCGTAATGTTAGACAATTATATTACAATAAATGAATGGGCGGGAAGCGAGAAAATAAAATGACCCTAAGGAATGGTAGCGAGCATTTCGCCAGGGCTTTAGGATATCAGATGTGAGATGCAACGAGGAATGTAGGCACGGATCTTCATTTGGGAAAATAGCGATGAGTCTCGTATTGAGACTCCTCCCTTTGCTCCAAGGCATGTGTTTCATGTAAAATAAGAAAAGATAAGGATTAGTATATGTTTCAACTATTTGAATCATAGGAAAGATCTGCACGCACATTATACATGGCCAGCACACGAGGAGAATTTGAAAACAGTATATGTCTCAACTATCAGATTATACACGACCAGCACACATTATATGGATGGGTATTACAATCAGATGCATACTGTAGGGGGTAGATTGCAGTCCCTTTTCAACATGTATTAAGTAATAACAGGAAGTGCAGGTAATCGACAACACACAATGGACAATTAGGCCAAGCAAAGCAAATGTTCGTCCAAACAGGGGAATTGCAAATATGCAGAGGTTGTAGAATAATCATGCATAGCTTAAAATAGAGATGGATAGGAAATCAGGTACCAAACATGCCTATTTCCAGCTTATTAGGAAAAGACAATAGATTGGCATTTTCAGGATGGAATAGAAACTTATGTGCCCCTTTCGTAGCTCAGATTTTTCAGCACATAGAGGTATTCACTTAGAAACTAATGGACTGATTTAGTAAGCATGCTAGACCCCTTAACAATCGAAGAGATCATTCCAAATAGTACAGAAAACACTGATTAAAAGAACACCAACTAATAACAAGACCAAACCTAGAGCTTTACTTAGGCTAACACCACAAACATATGGTAAATCCGAAGTTCTTAGTAATTTCAAGCTTAGAAGTAACACATGATACGGCTGAAATTAATAGCGGAATGGCCCCAAAATCGTTCGACAAATTGGTCGAAACCAACACCAAAGAAAGCCAAAACCGCGACCAAAAGGAGGCCAAAACCAATCAAAATGTTTGAAAACAGAGCTGTGGGACCAAAATCACCGAAGTTATGGCTGAAAATTAGTAGTGAAGCGACCAAAATCATCGAGCAAACTAGTTAAAGAAATCATCATTAATCGGTCGAAACTTGTCCGACAGAATGACCAAACCAGCCCAAAACAAAGGATTTAAATCGATGGAAATGGCTAAAATCATCTAGAAAAGTATAGCCAAAATCGTGAGCGGAATGCTCCCTAAGCTAATCTAACAAACATTAATATCACCGACGACGGTGAAGTTAGTTCAACCAAGAAATCAATCCGACAAAGTGTTTAAATCATTTTTTAGGCCTTAAACTAGTGTTATTGGATGTAAAAAGATCATTTTCTATTTATACTAACAGGTTTTCAAAGAACAAAATAGCTTTGAACTCTTACATAACGGACAACAAACAAAAGCCCACATAGCGCGAGTAGTTACCCCCCTTCTATTTTAGTCTAGATAGATTGGCGGATATTTATACTCAGGTAAGAAAAATAAACCACAAGTTAGCTTATTAATTATTCATTTCACAAATCAAGCTTAACGGTAACTGAAGAGACCAACAAACGTCTCGACATATTAATATTCGGATTAATCAATATAACCAACATACATAATAACCAATCTGATAAACACTTTAACAACTCCACACTCACTTAGACATATTAGAATCGACTAACAGTCGAACATGATGAATAATAATAGTAAACAAACAGTAAACAAACAATGTCAAATTACGCAGACCACACAATACATATTACACAGCAAGAATTCTAAAAGAGTGAGTTTACCTTCTCCGGACAGCGACCCGGGGCAGCTTATCAAGTCGTCGACTCGGCCGTTTCGGTTTTGCGATGCGAATGAAAGAGGCGAGGTTTTGTTTCGGTTTTTACCGAACTAAACTAAGGGGGATTCGAACTACCTTTTATGGCGATGCTAGTGGTCTAGGTGCTGAGCCCCTAATTCCCGATATTCTGCTATCCTCTGAGTTATTGACTGCTGCTAAGGGGGACGTCGTATCGATGTTATGGGTTCCTCAACTCTGTCATGCTCAATTCGACGCCTGCTTCGATGCTAAGGGTGTGCTAATCGTGGCTTCGCCGCTCATAATGCCTATCAGACGTGTTTATAGCCCCCATTTGGGTTCCAAGTTAGGTAAACCCAAAAAGGCTGATTCTGGGCTTGATTTGGTGCTGATATTTCGTAAGATATTTCTGATTTGGTTTGACTCGAACGGGTTTATATGGTAAGAAGTGCTGGCTAGGGTGCGTGGGTAAGGAAAGGGAAAGGAAAGTCGCCGGATTCTCAGCGAGAATCACTACGACGGCGTGAGGTCTTTATTCTGGCGATTGGAAGCTTAGGTTTATTAGGGTTCTTAGCGTTTTTTTGTTTTTTTTTGTTGAGGACGATGGAAGTGAGCCGGTGAGAGTAAGTAAAAGGGTGTTGAAATGCGGATTTGGGCTTCATGTCGCGGGTGTTGGGCGAAATTTGGAATGGGTTGGGTAGAAAATGGTATTAGTTAGGTAGTTTTAATTAGGCTAAATTCTAGGAGTTAATTAATTAGCTAATTAATTCTAGGCAAGTGTATTAATTAATTAGTGATATCTTAAATTAACAAATGTGATTAAAATAATTAGGTGCTTCATTAATCTAATTATAATAAATAAATGTGGGCGTGCTCAATACTTTAGAATGCGACGCTATTATTTAAAATCTTATTGTTATGCATTATTGCGAAGTTAAATTAAAATTAAAATGAGCTTAGATTGAATTATTTAAATGCTAAATGCAAATATGATTTTTAAGAATTGTTTAAAGCTTTTATAAATGCGACGCTATAAAATGCATGTATTAGATTAAAATTGATTTTAAAGTTACCGATGATTACTAATAAATGCGGCTATGCTACATGACACGACGTTATCGCTAAATTATTTATTTTATGCATTTATTAATTATTTAAGAAATACGACAAAGCTTAAAGTTAATTAATGCGGGCGCGAGACTCTAAGTGCTTAAAACTCTACGTAAGATGCGATGTCGTTATTAAATTAATTCTTAATGCCTGTATTTATGTTTTATTGTTGTATTTTATTATAAAAAATCCTAAAAAATTATTTTACAAAATTAGTGTAATTTTATAGTTAATGGCTGGACGGGAGGGTCAAAATTGGGTGTCAACAGATGATAACTCGGTCTTACAGATCTTTATTACTTGAACGATATGTACACTTGCGTAAGTATCTAGAAATATCGCAACAGTTGCCGAAGAGGCAAAATGACTAAGAAACTTCCTAGAAGGTATTCCGTTGTGGACAAAGCCTGTGACAGTCATTTGCATACATTGTGATAGTATGACTGCCCTGACGAGAGCAAAGAATCAAATATACAATGGCAAGTCAAGACATATAAGGCGACGTCATAATACAATACGAAGCTTGCTGAAGAATGTAATTATTTCCATTGATTATGTAAAGTCAAAGGACAATATAGCGGATCCTTTGACAAAAGGTCTTACAAAAGAGCAAGTCGTATTTATATCGAGTGGAATGAGCTTAAAGCCAATACAATGAATCGTTAACTGGTGAAAACCTAACCTATCATAATTGAAGATCCCGTGATTTAGGTTCAATAGGAAAACTAGTTGGGGAAGACTCAAGGAGCATAAAACACATATATGCTCATTCCTATGGTGTACTAAGTGTGTTAATCCGTTGATGTTTTAAGGGATGAATATATTATTCTTAATAATACTCAAAAGCCTTTATGGTGGGATAGTACGGACTATTATTGTTTGGTATTACCTATATGAGATTGATGTGGGGTCGCATCTGGAAGAACCGATATGGCTACGTTCTCTAGAAATTCTCATGAAGAAGGAGTTGTTCATGACCGAAAAGAACACAATCATAAGAATTGAAATGTGTTGATATGATGTGTGTGATGCTTGTTGTCTCGATTTACTACAAAACGTGAATAGTTCAAGACATTTCGTTCACTACTTCACAGGTAGATCCGATAGGTATTCACTACAAACGGCTCAAGTCCAAAAGACATCATTTCCGATGCATGTCATATCGCGTTTGACAGAATTGACGATAAGTTCATCTTTATCTTATTTTCTATCCACGTGTGGGATATTGTTAGATGTGTGAATAGAAAATGTGGGGTATTTTTGAAACTTGTATGGGATGAAGAAGAAACAAGTGATTAAACTAAATTTGTGAAATTTTGTCCTAAGAGCCGCATCGCTTGGAATTAGGGCTGCGGCGCTTCAATTCCAGTGAGCAGGGAAAAATTCCCGTGCTAAGAGCCGCGACGCAAGATTTCCAGTAGGTCACTGAAAATTCTGGATGAATTAGGGCCGTGCCTCGCCATAGCGGCCGTCACGTCAGCGGTCGAGGCGCCGCAATGTGAACATTTCCAGAAAATAGAAAAGTTGCATCTCTTCACTAAGACACAACTTTTGGAATGGAAAGCTGCCATGGACGAATTTTATGCTATATAAAGCATGTTAATCACTTGTTAGAATATACAACACATCATAATACACTTAGCAATCAATCATTAAACTCAATTAATGATCTAAGATTGTTGCTTGATCTTCATCTTCTTCCCACCAGAATATTTCTGAAAAACACATAAAGTAAATTCGCCAGAAGTGAAGTTCTTGTTCTAGAACTCTTACTTAGATAGTTGTATCCTCAAGGCAGACGTCCGTAGAACTACAACACAAGTGGGGACGAATTTTTATCTTAGGACACTGCATCAAGCAGGTCTCTATCTACACCAACTTAGTATGTGTTTAAGTATTTGTTGTACTTATTGTTGTTGATTTAAAGTTATCTTGAATTACTTAAATTTTATTGTGTTTATTTATTGATTAGTCTAGATTGGCACTAATAGTTACTACCATCACATGATTTGGGTTCGAATTCTGGGAATAAAGAAACCTTTGTATAGAAAAAAACCATACACGGTACTACAACAACAACATATACCCAGTGTAATCCCACAAGTGAGGCCTGGGGAAGATAGTGTGTACGTCTCCTATCTTGAGAGGTAGAGAGGTTATTTCCGATAGACCTCGATTCAGGATGATACATGGTGTGAATCTAAATTAGTCGACCAGTAATTTTCGAATATCAGATGATTAAACTAACAAAAATATCACATACACAATTAAAATATATGTGGGTAGCTCTATAGTTCGGCTAGCTCTCTTGTTATTTAAATCTTAAGAAATTCTCGAGTATCAAATGAGAAACAAACAATCGATCAATGAATTATTGAAAATAGGTGAACAAACTCATTTTTTTAATCGTAAGTGGATTCTTTTTTGGCATTTCACCCAAAATATCACTCAAGCTAGGAAGTGATATATTCGGTCACTTTTTAATGATGTGATACCTGATTTTTTAAACGGAAAAATAATCTAGAGTTCAGCTTCAATAGATCAATAACAATATGTACATTATATATGTTGAGGCATTGAACCATCAAAACTTGAGCTTAGAGTTTCTCTAGTGAAGATGCATACTAATATCCCAATGTGACTAACAAATACTGTTCTTCCTTTTTATTACTATTCTGCTTTACTAGAAAATTGTTCATACGTGTGGTTTTCAAAAGCATTTCACTATTTTGTTGGTACATTTTTATTGTTGAACGTATAGTAATCATTATATATCCCATGGACCACATGAATAATGGAAGATAAGCACATATCCAATTTGGCCTTTCACAACATTTTTGTGTTCTGTTTTATTAAGATATATACCAGAAACACAGTACAATTACAAAGACTTCTCAAGAAAACATGTGGGTATCAAAGAAAGAGAAATAACAATCAAAAGAACATGGCCGTTATCATTTCTCTTCACAACACTTTTTATCTAGCTCCTTCAAAGCCTTGGGATTGAAGGCAGCAGTGCCAGGCAATTTTAATCATAGCCTTAGGGAATTATAATCATCTCCCTGTAATTGCAGTCACCCTAAAATACCTAGCTACCCCTCCACCAAAAAAATATTTAAAAAATAATACAATTATATAGGATGCCTTAGAGACAAGAGTGGGAGACATGAAATTCGTTTTTATATTGTGAATGTGTAAAAGTTTGGCAGAAAAGGGAAAAATAGTATACATTATAGTATACCTTATATACTCATATTCGTTTTATTTTATATAACATACTTTCCTTTTTATTCTGTCACGAAAAGAACATCATCTTATTTCTACAATTACGTAAATGTCATGACATGTTTAATGCTATAAGTTTCAAAAAAACATTTTTAATACGTAGTAGAAGTCAATATTTCTTTCTTTAAATCGGTGTCCAAATAAATACGGTCGTGTAAAATGAAATGGACGGAGTATATATATTATATTATGAGAGCAAGCTAGGGTTCTATCTCTTCTTGCTTGCTTTCTTGTTTTCTTTCTTTTCAAGGTTGCTTTAAATCCCTTTGAGAGATTGAATGAGTAAGAACAAGACTTACATGGTGAAAAGTTGCTAAAAAGTGAAGATGGCATATTTATCTATGTTAAGTTCTTTTGAGTTGAATGTAATTTAGTATAGTATATACTACTAAGTATATAGTAGCAGAGAGAAGCTATAACTTGAGGGTTTTTGAAGAGAGAAGAAGATGAGGAGGAGAAGCATGAGTAGTACTTTTTCTTTTTAATTATTCTTCATCTTGGGATTTTCAAGTGCCTTAAAAAAAAAGGCAAAGCAAAAGCAAACATCTCATATTTGTTTTAATTATGGAGCCTGCAAATCTCCATCACCACCAACATCAACAGTATCATCAGCTCCAGCTCCAAGATCAACTTCCTCTTATTGGTATTTCTCCAAATTCTTCTTCATCTTCTAATTCTTGCTATGGAGTTTCAACAACAAACACTACACATACTTGGACCCCATGCACTATCTTGTAAGTCCACTTTAATTTAACTTCTCTCTCTCTCTCTCAACTTTAGTTTCTACTTCCATTATTATGATATGTCTTTAACAAAATAAAGTCTTGGACTATTGGAATCTTTCTTAGCTTCTCCTATCTTTTGTTTTTCTTTTGACATTCTTTCTTGATTTGATGTGCATCATTTTCCTTGGACCAATATTTACAATCTTGAAACTTTGATTATTACTTTTCCTCAAAAGCAATAGTGCTAGATTTTATATTAATTGAACTTTCACTTCCATTTTATCTAATTTTTTTTTTTTTTTTTTGCCTTTTAACAGTCCTGGAAATAGTCTCAATTCATATTCAAGTGGAGCCATCATAAATACTACAAACTCATCATCCAGTGATCCATTATTATTAAAGCATCAATTACACAGTGGCAACACAAACCTAGTTTCTATGAGTACTACTCAAGATTTGGGCTTTCATTGGGCTAATAACAACAATATCAGCAGCCAATTAGTAAAGCAAGAAAATTCATTATCACATTCATACCCAAGATTCACTCAAATGGTGAAAAGTCCAACAAGTATAGAAGAAAGAGAATTGAGTGATATGAATGCTAAGCTTTTGCTTGGTACTCTTTCTAATACTGGGCTCCAACTTTATCCTGGAGATAATAATAATAATCTTCTATACTCTTCAAACTCTAATAGAGGGAGATTTAGTCAAATATATCCCACAATAAATGTGTCCGACTTGAATATAAATCAAGAAAATTCTTCTATCTCTTTGGACATGAATTTACAGCCATTGGATCTCATCAATTCTGCAAGATATGGAGGGAGCTTTACCCAGACATATGGATTAACAAATCATTTTCAGCATTCATCAAGTGGAAGTCCAGTTGATAGCTCAACCAGTGTAAGTATTTCCATATTTTGTCATAAATAATAAGTAATATTTCGTTATTTTGTGAATTCTCTGGAGTTCCATATTTGCATCATTATGTGTGAATACTGAACTTCAGTATTCGAGATACTGGTGAAATTTTGAATTAATCGATTGAGTATTTTAGGTGATACTTCTTCACTTAAAGAACTTCAACGTTTTTCAAGTGAAATTCATATCAGTCCTTCAAATACATTATTTGGATTTAAACCTAAGTTTAACATGGTTAATAAGCATACTTCATTGAAGAATATATATAGTTTCTAATTAAGGAATTGAAAAAGATAATCCAATTACATTTTCCTTTAGTTACTGTTTGTGATCCTCATGTAAGTAATCAAGAGAATGGGGAAAGTTAGAAGTATTATTTTATTTTTTTACTTTTGGAATAATATGCAAGAAAAGATAAAGTCTTTCTTTTCTCATATTAAAGGTTACTTCAGCTTTATACGTTTATATGTGCCTCTTTATGTCTTTTATTTTTTCACTTTCCTCAGAAATGAGTCCGTCTTTTTTATTGATATGATTAAATTGATAAATTAACTTTAGTGTGTTTTTGAATGTTGAAGATATCAGCCTTTAGTAATGGAATGCCTGAAGCTAAAAGGACCAGCAATACTTTGGAGCCTCATAAAGGTCCTCAAAATGCACCAAAAAAATCAAGAGTAGATTCACGTGCATCATGTCCACCCTTTAAGGTAATGTATGACATGGAGACACTGAAAACAAATATCAAACTATTAGTAAATTGTATCTGATTATAATTTATATACATCGAGAGTGTATAATCCAAAAATATCTACACGTAACAATCCATAAAAAATGAAATTTGTAATGTTGAAAATGATGAATATTGCATGTTACAACAGGTTAAGGTTAAAAGGGCCACCTACGACCTTGTCTTTTTAAAGAATCCCGCTCTTGTAGCTCGGTAGTGTAAATGTTACTTACATTAGTGGTGTACATAAGTAAAAATCAGAGTAAATAATTTATTGTTCGTGTTATATATAAAACTTGATATGAAGAATTATATATTATTATACGTCAATTCACCCTATAGTGTAAAACGTAAACTAATGTGAAACCCCATCCCCTCCCACGAACATGGTGGAGTTGGGGGGGAGTAAAAAGATTAGGAAAAAAGACCTAAAATTTTGATTGGTATTTAATGGATGATTTTGCTTTTATTGAAATATAATG
This sequence comes from Przewalskia tangutica, assembly GCA_029844215.1. Classification (NCBI taxonomy): domain Eukaryota; kingdom Viridiplantae; phylum Streptophyta; class Magnoliopsida; order Solanales; family Solanaceae; genus Przewalskia; species Przewalskia tangutica. Next base: position 101,288,148 of record CM056736.1, on the reverse strand, counting down.
CAGGTCAGAAAGGAGAAACTAGGAGATAGAATAGCAGCTCTTCAACAATTGGTAGCGCCTTTTGGCAAGGTATTATTTTGCATCGAAGTTTTCAGCCAATTCTATATTATTGACATAACACTACATCTTGTATTAGCTAGTGAATGGTCGACAAAAGTACGTTAATTAGCATGTTATTATAAACGAAGTGAAAATTGGTCATCTGATAATTGCTTTGAAGAGAGCACTCAGCATCTTAAATTGCTAATGAATTTTATTTTACCTAGAAAATAAAAAGACGTGAGATATTGAGAAATATTTCTCAGAGGACGAAGACATATGTAGAAGCTACTTATTTAAATGATTTACTTACATATACTAATAGTATAAAAAAATTATCAATACACTTTTAATATGTTGTAGTAGATGAAAGAGACATTTTCAGTATAACTCAACCTCGAAAACTATTTGAGGATTGAAAAATATCATATAAAAACACAATTATATATCTAAGCTCCAACTGTTGTGAGACTCTCACACGATTGGCCCAACTCGGTTAAATCTTGAATGAATTGGCTTTGATATCATGCCAGAAAATAAATTTCGAACCTAACTCAACTAAAAATTACACTGTTATACACTCGTTTAATATAGAAGTCCAATTCTCAGTAGAAAAGCAAGGTTGAAGTAGATGGTTGTTCTGGAGTCAAAATATTCAAACTTGGACGGCACGAGTTTCATAGAATTGTACAGTGAACAAGTGCATGCTTAGGATATTTATAACCCCGAGAAAATTAAGCATTGCTCACAAGGCACTATTACTTAAAAGTTGCTACCCGACTACTCCCTTTATCTCAAAACAGTTTTCATATTACTCTTTCCAAGAGTCAAATTATATAAATTTTAATCAATAATTTAAATTTTATTTTTTGATCATATTAATATGAGAAGAATTACAATTTATACTATTTTTTGTGGGTTTTTTAATTTTTAATTTTAAAAGCTTGAATTAATCTAATTTAATTTAACTTTAAAATTTAATCAAAGATTTTTTTAAAAAATATGACAATTATTTTGTGACCGAGGGAGAACTATACTATATTTGCATTGTGTTTTTTGTTTGTTTATTTAGAGAGACATATGTGTGGTGAAGTTTGTGGAATGTTTGACAAAGTAAATATTCTGCATGTGGGGAATATTGCAGACGGACACAGCATCGGTACTAATGGAGGCTATTGGTTATATCAAATTCCTTCAAAACCAAGTCGAGGTACGTATCTTTATCATTTCCAAAACATTCTTCTTCATAACATCATACAGCCTCGAATTGTCTTCGCTTAGTATATAATTTCTCCATCTCATTGTATGTGAATGTGTTACTGTTTGGAGAGCCCAGAGACAATTTTTTCTTTGATTATCGTCGTCTCAAACTTCTTTCTGAATATTTTTTATATCATTAACTATGTTGATCTTGTAGTAGCTTTCGTGTTGTTTTCAAATAAATAAATTTAGTTTAAAATTTTTGAAAAATTTATACCCAAATTCATAGTAAAAAATAATTACTTTGATCATCATACTCTAAACCTTTTCACGTAAATTGGGAAAGAGGTATAATAAAGTCATGCAACTACTGATATGTGATATGTCGATTTATTCAAAGTTAGGTTTTACAAAATATACAAAACATCAGCGTACTCATTAACTATATCCTGTTGAAAATATTTATTAAACGTGAAATAAAGTTAATCTTATTTAATTACGAATCGAACATTAGGGGCCCCACACGTCGGAAACGTTGTTTCCACACACGTGTATACATACAATGCCAATGATCATAATTTCCTTAAATGGAAGAGATATTGGTACATACGAATTGTTTGAGACGTAAGGTAATAGACGGTTATTGGCCAAATGACGTAGGTTTCACGTTGGTAAATGAAGGAAGAAGTGTACAATGTGTTAAAAATGAAACGAGTCATGAATCGCCGCGGCCCGATAGGGTAGCGTGCACCAATCGAGGGCCACGACGCCAACACTGGTTGTGGCGCGGCCTCCCTGCGACGCGCGCCGTAGTCAGGCTGCGACGAGCGACGAAAAAGACATGACTCTTGGGCTGGTTTTTGAGGCATTAAGCCTCCATTACATCCCAAATGAATTCAGCCATTATTTGGCTGAATTAACACTCCATAATCAAGGCCATTACATGATCATTCAAGGTCATTACATGGTCATTCAAGGCCATTACATGGGCAATTGGATAGTCATCTTCACAACACTATAAAATGAGGCCTTAGGCTCATTTACAAAACACTTGAAAATCTGAAATACTTCTTCCTCTCTTGCAATCACAAAACACTCAAAGATCTTTCTTCCAAAGCAAACACTTGAGTTCACTTTGCTCATTTGTTTGATTGTTGTTTTATCTTGGAAGATAAGTTGTCATTACAACTGTTGAAAGGATATACGGGGCAATATTATCTTAAGGATAGATCAAGAATTCGATCGACTCAGCAAACCCTTCTATTTGATTATTTCCAAGTTTTATTACAATTTGTTGTTGTTGTTATTTTTCCGTTCTACACATTACGACTCACAAGCTTAAGATAATATTCGCTATTTCAACAACAACAACATGTCTGCTGAAGATCAATTCAACGCTTTGAACAACGCCAATGCTCAAGGCAATCCCGCTGCTTTCAATCCCAACACTCAAGGCAATGACACTGCCTACTCTCCCACTAATCCAGACATTCCAAATGTCTTCCAACCTGCTGCGTTTGGGACAACTAGAGCCCCCACTGCTCCTCAAGGCGTTCACAACGCCCATGCTCCTGCTCAAGGTATTTACAACGCCTTTGCTACTGGTCAAGGGAGTACTCCTGCTCCAACTCCCGCTGGTTTTCATCATGAATGTCCCGAAACGTTCATGGGTACACATTTCAAGCGATGGCAGCAAAAGATGCTATTTTTCTTGACGGTTATGGGACTAAAACGTTTCCTAACCGAAGACCCTCCACAAGTTAGGGATGACACGGACCCTCAGCTAAATGATTTGGCGGGAGGGGGCCAAGGTAACCATGTTGATGACGACATGAAGATGGTTCGTGAGGCATGAAAACACAGTGATTTCATGTGCAGGAACTACATTCTAAACAGTATGTCCGATCCTCTCTACAGGGTATATTGTACCGTTGAAACTGCCAAGCAATTATGGGACAAACTACAAAAGAAGTACAACACCCAAGATGCGGGTAGTAAGAAGTTCATCAGTGGGAAATTTCTGAAATTTCAAATGGTGGATAACAAAAGTGTGTCAACCCAAGTTCAGAAATTTCAAATGATTCTACATCATCTAGACTTGAAAGGATTGAAGCTCAACGAGCAATTCTTGGTTGGGGCATTAATCGAAAAGATGCCTCCCTCGTGGAATGAGTTTATGAATTACTTGAAACTCAAAACGAAGGAGATGACTTTAGACGAACTTATTGTCAAACTCCATATACAAGAGGACAATAAGAAAGTCATGTCAAAAGAGCAACAACCCGCAGAGGCTAAGGCAAATATTGTACTTGTACTGCCTTCTATTATAAATAAAACTGAGCCTTCCTTTTACATGTTTGTGTCTTCTAATTTATGGTGTCATAGATTAGACGTGTTAACTATCAATCTATATTAAGATTGGTAAAGTTGGAATCATTGCTCTCTATCGACATAAACCCTCAACATAAGTGTGAGGTGGGCATGGAGGAAAAGACTCTCCAAAAAAAAAAAAATCTTAGATTCGTCGAAAGGGAAACCGCTTCTCTAGAACTCACATATATCAATAGATGTGATTTAGAACTAGAGGGGGGAACAAGCCCTTAGGTTTTGCCACTTTACTTACTTAAAGTAAAAATGGAGCCTCTGAAACATCTAAACGTCACAAAGCAAAGATGAGAACCTACAATGCCAATGGGTCTATAGACAGGACATTCATACGTATGTTCATGACTATCGCCGCCTCGCGGGATCTTGAATTACATCAAATGAATGTCGAGATAGTCTTCCTAAATGATGATTTGGAAGGAGAAATATACATAGACCAACAAGAGGGGTATGTGGTTTCAGAACAAGAGACAAAGGTCTGTCTGCTTGTCAAATCATTGTACATGCTGAAACAAGTCCTAAATAATGACACGAGAAATTTGATAGTACCCTAGTATCGTAAGGAATCTCTATTAACAAGTGTGATGAGTGTGTTTACATGAAGAGGAAATGACCGATTCATTAGGCATAAGTTATGACCGATTCATTAGGCATAACATTCCTCTATGTAAACGAATTGTTGATCACTGGTAGCAGTCCTAGGGTAATCCTAGAGACTAAGATTGTGCTAAAAATAATGCTTTGACATGAAAGATATGGGTGTCGTAGATGTTATCTTAGGGATCAAGGTCTCTAAGACAACTAACGGATTGGTCTCGTCTCAATCTCACTACATCAAGAATGTGCTGAAGAAATTTGAGATGTTCGACAATTCACCTGCAACGACACCATTGGTTAGAAGTCAATAAATTGACAAGACTCGCCCGTAAGCTAAATGGCTTCATGGTTTCTTAGAATATATTTCATGTTGGGATAAACTCGTGACTTCTGTAATGATCCACTGCAATAGTTAGTCGGCTCTAGGAAAGGCACGAAGTTCTATTTACAATGGCATGTAGTAGCTGAGATTTGTTGGCTCAGAAATTTACTGTTAGAACTTCAGTGTCTTTTGCGTCAGGCATCTATTGTGTATTGTGATAACATCTCTGTCATCTATCTTTCTCATAATCCGGTTCAACATCAGCGAACCAAGCATATTGAGATAGACCTACACTTCGTTCATGAGAAAGTTGCGCTAGACCATGTCAGAGTGTTACATGTTCCATCATCCTATCATTATGCAAACATATTTACCAAAGGACTTTCCAGACAGTTATTTCTTGACTTCAGATCCAGTCTCAGTGTCCGGTCTCCCCCCGCTCCGACTGAAGGGGTGTGTAAACGTGTAAATAGAGACAATATTATTTCCTACCCATAATTAGAATATTTCCATATATTGTGTATATATAATTATAGTAAGACTAGGATTCCTCTTTTGTATAGGCTTAGGATTCTTATTGTATAAGGGATGAATATTGTACTCTATATATACTTTGATATTAATGAAAGACTCTCTAAGAGAGATTAATATCATCTTACGGGTCGTTTAATTCAACTAAAAACCACAAGAAGACGTACTTGGTTTGTTTCGAAATTCTTCTTCTTGACATTTAGTCCTTTGCAGATATCCATAATTTATTTTCACTAAATAGGGTTAGGGAGCTTTTTGTTATACATGTTGAGGTTCAACACTTTATAAATTAGACTAAAAAACTGTAACTATTCCTGAAAAACCTTTGACATGTTTGTTTATCTTCTTTCTGCAGACACTAAGTGTGCCATACATGAAATCCTCACCCAGCAAAGCCAGCAGATCATTGCATGGAGTAAGATCTATAAACTTCATCCAGCCATTCCATACTACTCCTTCTGTCCAATTTATGTGTTCTAATTCGGACATCGAGAGTCAAATTTTTAAGTTTTGACTCAGATATAAATTTTATTTTCTTAAAAATTGATATATTTAAAAACTACGTAAGAAATACTATAAGTCACAATAATTAACAATTCAAAATATGTAAAAGACATTTTAAAAAATCACGGTAAAAAAAATCAAGTCTGCATGCCCCCTATGCAGAGACAAAGTACAGAGGCATCGCAAATATTATTGTTGAGATTTGTTGGCTCCGAAACCTTTTTATTGGAGCTTCAATATCCCTTAAATTCGAACACTATCACATAAATTGAGACAAAAGAGAGTAATGTTTTTTTCTATACTAGTACTATTATTTAGAATCATTAAATTCAATTTAAATCTTAATCATCTACTTGCAATGCGGAAGCCTCGACTTTCTTTGCTCTAGCTACCATTTTACTCTTAGTTAGCTGGACATACCAGTCTCATCTTTCCGGTAGAAAGTAAGGACCGACAATCTTTCTCTTTATACGCTCTATCTTGAAAGATGAAAAAAATATTTATCTTGACAACGTACACGTCATTTACTGATAATTATGATGGCTGCAGGGTGGTGGAGACATGAATAATGGGAGTGAAGAAATAAAAAGAGATCTGAGAAGCAGAGGGTTGTGTTTAGTGCCCTTGTCCTGCCTGATTTATGTGACTGACGGTGGTGGAGGTGTTTGGCCACCCCCTAACTTTACCGGAGGCACTTAATAAATTCTAAATTTTGTAAGACTTCATTCTAGCCCAGAAGACTGATAATTCATTTTTATTTACCAGTTCGCTTTAGTGGAGCAAACTTGGTCATCCTGAAAATACAAAGATTGAGATTGTAGGATGGACCAAGTTTGATCCATTAATGGTTTTTTAGTTTAACATTACTTTTTATATTATTATTTTCGTACTCTTGACTTGTGCATGCTATTTGATTTCAACGTGATTAAGCAGCCCATTAGCATTGTACTTGCATTGTTTCTCAAATATCATATGAAGCATATATAATAATTATGAAAAGCAAGATACGTTGCAATAGCTCTCGTTGTATATAAATTTCTGATCCCGCGGAGAAAAGTTTGGAACTCTACACGATATAATGCACTTAAAGTTGCATCTGCAGACTGCAAATGTAGATTTTTGCCTTTAATTCTCTCTGATCTGATGATAAACAAACAAAGTAAACGCCTTTGGACGAATGGACATGTTTAAAGAACTGGAGATACTACAACTTGGGTTGACGTGGGCGAGGGCAAAAATGGCCGTTTTTAGGACCATGTCAAACTTTATAAAGATTTTCAAAATTTAACCACCTCAAAAACTTCAGATCTTCGGGTTTGAACTTTGAACTGTTATAGACTAGTTTAGACTTCAGCTTATTATATATAGTTCACCCTTTAGACCTTCAGGCGAAAGTTAATTACTCTGCAAGAATGTTTGAAATTTTGTTTTGATAGTTCAAACTTCAAATCCGAGTCTGAAGTAAAGCTCTAGGATTTCAAAACATCAGACCTGAAGGTTTAAGGAGGAGGAGCACGAAGAGGAAGAAGAACAGTTTGAAATTACTAAAATCTGACTAAACTTTAGATAGTCTTAGAAATTGGCTAAAGTTTAAATAACCTATCTAAAAATAACACATCTATGGACGGGGGCAACTAACCGGCCAAATAATGGGCTTGAAGTACATGCCACATGGGCTGGGCTTTGTGACAGTGCTTCCCTGTATAAGACTCATCACTTCATTGCGGTTCTAGCAATTTTCCTAGTTGCCTTTATGTCGATTTCTTCTCAAAGTTCTAATGGCAACGTCTTCTCTTTTTCCTTTTTTTTTTGTTTACCGGAATTTATGAATAAGCAACAATTTTTTCTTTTCTATATGTAGCACGTTCATGGATAAATATTTGAATTTAATACTTTCTCTGTCCCAATTTACGTGATATCATTTTATTTTTTATCTGTCCTAAAAAGTGTCACATTTTTAGAAACAATTTAATTTTATTAAATGATTTACAGTCACACATTTATACAAGATTTGTTTTGGACCACACATCTCAAAAAATTTCATTTATTTTTTAAACTAAGTATCAATTCAAATAATGTCACATAAATTGAAACAGATGGAGTAACTAAGAGATCACGATTTGAATAAAAGCAATACAAGTTTGCATTTAATGGCTTATATATGTTGAAAAATTTACTTAATGGGATTGAGTTTATCCCGTCTTTAATGACTTGAACACATGGGGCCCGCATGTCGGAAATACGATTTCCATACATATGCATACGTCGTACAATGTCTAGCTAATTTTTACGTTGTGAAAGAGATGTTGGTACACATGTTAAGTGTTCCTAAGTTATGTAAGGATGAACGATTAATTGGCCAAATTGATGTGTTTTCCACAACGGTATAAGTAAAGAAGAAATGTGCAAAATACGGAATATGGGGAAGAGTCGCGGCGCCGTAACAGGGTCGCGACACCGAGCCACGACGGGCCAGAGCAGCGGCAGGGGTCGCGGCACTTGTCGTCCAGTGACTCAAAGTTTGGTTCTGCTTGTTTGGCGCCGCGGCGCTACGCGTACAGTGAACGAAAATTCTCTGGAATCTTCTGATTCATGAACTCATTTGAAATGCCAAAGATCAGTCAACTCTTGGCATGATTAAAGTAACTTTTGATGAGATCCATGCAACCCATTTAAAGCATTCACATCGCATGTGGATCACAATTTTGCAACTATAAATAGGAGTCTCAATTTCAGATTTTAAATAATACATTCACAACACAAAATCTGAAAGTTGTTTAGAGTCTTGCTTCTTCTTCTAGCAATCTCTTGTTCTTGTTTCTTCTACAAGGATTCTCAAGTATTTGGCTTGTGCTTGAGAAAGTATTGTCATTTTATCTTGGGAGACTATTACCCATCTATCGTAAGCCATTATATACTGGGGTAATTTTGTCTTAAGAAAAGAGTGTTAACACTCGACTCGACAAACATTGCACTTTAGCTCTCTATTGTCTATCCTTTCAGTTCTCCCATTTGTTTGCTGAATTATTTAAGACAAGTGACCAAACTAACTTGTGAAAATCGAAGTTATCAGGAACCAGATTCCAAGACGAAGATTAGAAGCCTGTTATTTCCATTATTTTGTAACTACTACAATCATACATGTTGTTTGTAGTTTTGTATTTCCTTTCGACCATACTTGTAATAGTATTGTACTATTCCCCGTACAATATCACTTTTTACAACAATATATACTCTTTGTTCTAAAAAGATTGTTTTAGTTCGATTTTGTACGGAATTTAAAAAATAAAAGATTTTTTGAAATGTGTGATCTAAAAAAAACCTTAGATAGTTGTGTAACTGTAAATTATCTCGTAAAGTTAAATTGTTAGTAAATATAGATTGTGTCAATCTTTTTGGATAAGATAATAAAAAAAGTAAGATAATTTTTTTTGGGACGGAAAATAATAATTACGCAAGTTGTTGGAATTTACTAAGTCGGGCCTTAATTCTCAAAAAGATTTTACGCTTGCGACAAAGTTATTTGACTATCAAAGTGCTTTAAGCTTTTAATACACTTTGTTTTGAATGATATATTCATGATCTCTTGCTTGATATTCAATAAACATATTAAACTAAATTGATTCCCATTGTTATCTTTGCTTAGAACATACTATTTCTTGGTTCTTTAAAGTACATCATTTCTCGAATATACAACTTCATCGACATTGAACTGATTTAAAAACTCCAAGTAAAATTCAAAGGCATCAAAGCTATTAAATTAGAAAGGATAAAAAAAATCCAATACATTGCTTGGCTAGTAATAGAAGGCGCCGCAGTTGACATCATGCCAGCTATTTTGCTTGTTTGTTCCATCTCATTTACTATTTACACCTATAATTATGGTGGATATATTTTATGTTGAAAATATTTATTAAACGTGAAATAAAGTTAATCTTATTTAATTATGAATCGAATAATTAGGAGTCTCGTACATCGGAAATGTTGTTTTCACACACGTGTACATACAATGCTAAGAATCATAATTTCCTTAAATGAAAGAGATATTTGTACGTATACAAATTGTTTTGAAACGTAAGGTAATAGACGGTTATTGGCCAAATAACGTAGGTTTCACGTTGGTAAATGAAGAAAGAAGTGTATAAATGTGTTAAAGATGAAATGAGTCATGTATCGGGCCGCGACGCCAAACTGCAGGGTCACGGCGCGGCTGCGAAGTGGTGGCGCGCGCCTCGCTGCGAGGCCACGACGCCAACTCTGCGAGTTGGGGCCGCGGCGCTTCTGCGAGGCGCGGCCGGGTTGTCTAGAGGCTGCGACGGGAGACGAAAATACATGACTCTTGAGATGGTTTTTGAGGCATTAAACCTCCATAACATCCCAAATGAATTCAGCCATTATTTGGCTGAATTAACACTCCATAATCAAGGTCATTACATGGTCATTCAAGGCCATTACATGAGCAATTGGAGAGTCATCTTCACAACACTATAAAATGAGGCCTTAGACTCTTTTGCAAAACACTTGAAATCTGAAATACTTCTTCCTCTCTTGCAATCACAAAACACTCAAAGATCTTTCTTCCAAAACAAACACTTGAGTTTCCTTTGCTCATTTGTTTGATTGTTGTTTTATCTTAGGAGATAAGTTGTCATTACAACCGTTGAAAGGATATACGGGGCAATATTATCTTAAGGATAAATCAAGAATTTGATCGACTCACCAAACCCTTCTATTTGATCATTTTCAAGTTTTATTACAATTTATTGTTATTATTTTCCCGTTTTACACATTACCACTCACATTTTCAACATTAACTTATACTTCTTGTACCTCATTTTATTTGTCTCAATTTGACTGAACATAAAAAACTTTTAAATATATACTTTTAAACTAAATATATAGATAATACATCAAAACATCTTTTTAATGTTATAATATTAAATATGTTATATAAAATATTGAAATTTAGTAATTATTAAATATATATTTTTAAATTGACTAAATGAGAAAGTAATATATATAAATTAAAACGGACGGGATGTTAGTTGACTTTTGAATAATAAAATATGACAATTAAAAGAACAGGAGATTTATTTTTCCAGTTTTCATAATTAAGCAAATATCAAATTATACAAAGTTTTTTTTTTATATTATCTTTAAACAAAAGGTATTCTTTTCAAGAAATAGCATTTTCTAATAATTTTCCTCAATAAGATATTACTCCATATACTTTTACGGTAAAAGAGAGTAGAGATATTTATGAAGAAATAATTCTTTGATTATTCTTATTGATGAAATGCATATATATACAAGTTATAATACATTTAAATACTTATTTTATTTGGAGTCTCATTTTCATATTCTACATTTAAATACTTATTTTATTTGGAGTCTAACTATATAATTATGATAATCATACAAGACTAATTAATGTAAGAGACTACTACACAATATATACCAAATATACACTAAGGTAAATCTTGCTTGGGCTCTCGGCTGGATCTTGCCTGGACTGGACAAATGGCCCGATCTGGGCCTCTCGGCTGTGGCCCATTTTGCTTAGAAAATATATATAATATACATAAATATATGTGTATATTATACGTATATTTAACAATTTATTATTTTCCCCACACCCTTTTCTATCAGTTGTCATAATTTAGCAAAGGGTTGAAGCAATAACAACCCGGGATTTAGATTCCATTTGGATGGGCTGATGACTTTAATTATAAGTTTAAACTTTAAAGTCATAAATTAAGAATTTAGAATTATGTTTTGTCTTGAGTCGAGAGTCTCTCGAAAACAGTCATTCTACCTATTAATGTGGAGTTAAGGTCTATGTATACTCTATCCTTCCTAAACCTCATATTGTGAGATTACACTGAGTATGTTGTTGTATATATTTTTTTAATTATTTATTTTAACCTAAAAATAAGTACATAAAACATTTTTTTATTTTTACTCAAATATTATAAAATATTTAAAAGTTAATTTGACGTAAAAACACTTAAAATAAGTCAATTCAAACAGGTCATTAATTAAAAGCTCATAGAATCTTTTGCAAACAAGGGCCCGAATTATATGAAATTGACAACAGAAGGACCCCTTATCTAGGGCTGTTAGTGGTTCGGATATACTCGAATCGAAACCGGACCAGAAACCGGACCAAACCTTAATCTGGTCCTGGATACGTATCTAAAAATACCCGATTAAAGGAACCGGACCAGAACCAGAAATACCCGTGAACCTGGCCCCCACCCCGCCCTCCACCACCCCCCCCAGACAAATTTCCCAGACTCACAAAGAAGCCCCCACTCTCCCGCACTCTAATTAGTTGTAAATTGATCAAACTTTATATGGTCATAACTTTGCGCTCGGACGTCCGCTTTACCTAACTTTGCGCTGACGTCCGTTTGCTTCACCGATTTCTCCAAACCGCCCATATTGCCCCTCAATTTCTCTTTTCCTCAAATCGTTACGTTTTCCCATTTTCAAATCTAAATATCTCGCGATGTACAATTGATTTCAACGTAAAATTGCGTGGCACCGCGTCCGAGAATGTCAATTTCAGATTGAAAATTCAATTTAAAAAAAAAAAAGGCCCGACCGGAATTCTTACGGCCCGACGAGAACCGACCGATAAGTTTTGGTCCGACCGGATTCGCCCCAGACCGAAATCCCACGGTCGGTCCGGTCCTGTCCGACCGGTAAGCTTATCGGTCCGGTCCCGGTAAGCTGATACCCGGACCGGACCGGACCGGTAACAACACTACCCTTATCCAGTGTAAGTACACGTGACACTTGTAAGGCAGTTTTAATTTCGTCGGCCGGCATTGAGATTGAGGTGTCTGTCAGTTAGCTTGATAATGACGTCCCTCCTACGCAACAAACCTGCATTTTTTCTAAATTGCCAAAACTACCCTTCCACGCTCTGACATTTTGAAATAAATCTACAATTAAATCCGTTTCAATTATCAATGTGATAGAGAAAATTAATACACGTTATACCTAACCAGAGTCGCCTTTGGATTCATGCGAGTTGTGCTACCGCACATAACTCTCGAAAAACGAAAAAATTTAGGATTATTTTTTTATTTTTTATTAAATAGTATTAGTCATAATTTACTGTAAAGATCCATAATTCATATATATTAGTCCAATTAAAAATTCACTTTTATAAATTAGAACAGAACTCTAAAATATTTGAAACGACCCCGTGGATATTTTCTCCCAAGCGGTTTATAAAAAATTAAAAGCATCCTGAAGGAGAAAAATAGAATATAAATCTGAAAAATAAAAAATTGTTTATATTCTTAATAGACAAAGACGACAATGCATATTAAGATGTGATAGAATTTTATATGTGATAGGATGAAAAATCCAAATTAAAGTGATAAGCTTAATGTAGTTAGTTAGTTTAAACTTTAAAGACACAATTTACAATCCATCAACAAGGAAATGGGTCTACAGAGAGCTTGCAGCAAATGAAATTAAAATTGGCTCCTTTTCCTTATTGAAACGCTGGGTGTAATTGGCTCATTTATTGCTAGTCTTATTAGAGATAATCAGGGGTGAGCACGGGTACCCGGGAACCTATCCGGAACCGCAGGATTCGGATAGGCTTTGATAAGAAATTTAAGAATCTGGCCTTTATAGGTGAGGTCCTAGTTAAAAATGGTAGGATATCCTAATTCGCCACCCCTACTAATTTGTTTAAAGGTTGATCAGTTTAGTGATCAAACATCTTTTTTTAATTTAATTTTAAATATAAATTATTCAAATATTTTATAATAAAATTTATATATTTAAAACTACATAAAAAATACTATAAGTCTACATAAAAAATACTATAATTCTGTATAATAATAATTCACAATATATAAAAAAAAATAGATAAAATCATAGTAAAAAAAAGAATTATTTGACTCTCAAACTTTCAAACAATTTGAGACGGGGGAGTAATAAAAATTGATATAATTATTATTTATTTGAACACAGAGAATATAGTATGTGGCTTGAGACACTTTTTGGAACAAAAATATTTTTTTCACTTAGAAACATATATATATTTTTTGTCGAAATTAGAATATTGTTTCTTCTTTAATACTTTTCGAGAGGACATAAATAACACTGTTAAAGAAAGATGACAAAGTAGTTTTCCTTGTGGAATGGCACAGTGCCAATTCTTGAAACAAATCTTATCTTTTCAATTCTCCTTTGTCGGCGGTAAATTAAGATAATTATTGGGAAAGTTGAAGCTACGATCGGTGATCGGCCAGGTCTGATGTTAACCTAACGCAATTCTTCTTCTTTTGGATTGCTCTTTTAGTTAATTCCAGTTTAGAATTTTGATCCGAGTATTCACGGTTAAATAAAGACTGTTAAGTAGTGATCACCATTGAATTTTTGTGAATTGGTGCAAGTATATTACTCTTAATATTCTGTTTTAAGGATCTAATTTTGGTTTGTCAAACTATTTGTCATCGTTAATTAATCACGGAAGGGATAATTAGTGAGAACCTAATTGTTTTAAAAGAGAAATTCTATGAAACAGGTCCAAATAGATGTAGAGAATTCATACAAGTGACTGTTACTAGTTTATGGTTGGACCTCTTACTAGTTTGTGATTGAGCTATAGTTGTAAATTTGTAGGCTTCTCATATACACCATGTATGTGATGTGCCAAGGTAAAACTTAGACTTTGGAGCAAATCAATGACAAAATTCTGGTTTCGCCCTAGGAAATATACTAATCATGTACAACTTTATGTATGATCTTTTTCCAATGTCGGTTTATGCTTTGTTTATTCGTGTTTTGTAAGTCTCTACTGAAAGAAAGGAGTTGTGTGTGAGTTATTTTATCTAGGGAGTTGTATGCTATATGGCTTTTTCGAGAAATGTTGTCCGTAGTTATAATGTTAATCTTTGTCCAAGTATATTCCAGAGTAGGCAGAATGAGCTCTCTGCAAGGACTTGTAATTTGTCCTGTGGTTCGTGGAAAGCAAACAAGTCAGTTTGCTGTTCCTGTCAATTCTTCTGTAGCGAAGGCTAAGAGTTTGAAGAGTGGGTTTTGGGGGATCAATGGGATTTCTAGCTGCTGGGTTAATGTGGCTCGTCAACCACGATCACGAGTAGGCAAGGTGATTCGATGCACTTTTAGTTCATCATCAGATGAAAATGGTAGCATGGCAGAGAACTCCAATGAAAACGACGCAGATTATGTGAATTCTAGCGTGGTAGAAGCTGGTATGCTGACTTTGTTCTCAAGTGCTATAAGTTCCTATGAAAAAAAAAGTGGTTGCAATACTTACCCAAATAAATACAATTAAAAAGGTAGTAACTTATTTGTGTGGGGGTAACTTTCCTATTCTTCTTGTGTAGTTGAAGTGCGAAGTGGGCCTGATGGTTTCATGATCAAGATGAGAGATGGAAGACATTTGAAATGTGTCCACAATAATCCACAAGGAGGCCATCTACCTGATTATGCTCCACATCCAGCGATTGTATTAAGAATGGAAGATGGGACAGGGCTTCTTCTCCCTATTATTGTTTGTATGTAGATATTTCATTCATTTGTTTAACTGATTTAGACTGTCTCTTAGGTGCATAAATTAAAATAATGCCGTCTCATTTCGCTGTCTGTTTATATGATAGTGGAGATGCCAAGTGCGCTGCTCATGGCAGCTGTGCGCAATGTCCATATTGTAAGTTCTCCTATCTAGGTTCTGGTAAACTAATCCTGCCAGCAGCATTGTTCTATTCCGATACTGAAGAAGACAAATGTTTGGCTCTGTTTCAGGCTAGACCAACAATGTATCAAGTTGTGAAGGAGATGGTTGAGAAGATGGGTTACACAGTAAGCTTGTTATTTGTGCTCTATCAGTAACTGTGTTATCTTTTTTGCTTGATCTGACTGTTTGCTGTTGGAAGGTTAAACTTGTTCGAGTTACCAAGCGAGTGCATGAGGCTTATTATGCTCAGTTATACCTAACAAAGGTGTGTAAAATACCGTTACTATGGTGACCGACAACATTTATGTTTCAGCACATTTTAGGTTAGGGTATGCAACTTAACCACCTTTAATATGGTTGTCATTACAGTCTGACAACGATGCTGAGAGTATTAGCTTTGATCTTCGTCCTTCTGATGCAATCAACATTGCTGTGAGAAGCAAGGTGATTAACTTTTGAGGATGTCTTAATTTGATCCCAATTTTAATGCCACATCTACCCCCAGCTCGAGCACAATATAAAAATTGTGTCCAATGCCGTCCACATTTTCCTCAGTCCCCATCCCTATAGTCCTACTAACTCGTTTTAATTCAACTTTATCGTGTCCTTGCACCAAATGATTGCTAACATAATAAAGCTTCCGTTGTTTAATTGTTCTAGGTGCCAATACAAGTCAACAAGTACTTGGCTTATAGTGATGGTATGAGAATTGTTGAATCTCCGAAGCCGATAGTACATACTACTGGTTCGGACGGTCTATTGTTCACTGGGCTTGACAGGTAAAGCTCTATCAGACAATCTTGTCAAACTTTGTCGCATCATTTTTTTGTTAGAGAAAGTAGTTCAATAAATTGCCCAGTTTTCTTGTTGGAATCAGTAGTTCAATAAATTGTCCAATGAAAAATGACATATTGCGTTATTTTCTGTTTGAGAGATAAAAATGTTGTAGCTTGAAATTTGAAAGAAATTTGAAACTAACTGAAATTCTTACTTCCATGTGTCCCAAAGGATTATGATATGATATTATTGCACGAGATGTGTGTGTGACAATGCTTTATTTTGTTGTGACAAATATAATCTTAACTTGTTTTGTGGGTCAGGCCTACTGGGAAGCCGTGCATTGAAACAAAGGAGTTTATTCTTGTGCGGAATATGCTGATTGCGGCGGTTGAAGAACGATATAGAGATGCAGGTAACCTTTGTTAACGGTGTGTCTGCTATCGTATATCTGTTTTTTTAACCGCTATTTTCCATGCCGTGATGATCTTTTGATCTATCATTCATTGCTAAAAAGCTCAGAGAATTACATCTGTGAAAACTTGCAAGAAGGGGGATAGGGTCATTTTCTTATGGTAAAAGATATTGGTGTCATGGCATGTTTGTCGCCGACCAGAGTGTAGTTTTTGGGTTTTGTTAGTTTTTGTTTTTATCTGCGCTGGTTACTAAATAATCTGGCTAATGGGTCCATTAGTTAAAATTTAGAGCAATCCGATGAATGAAGATTAGATGCCACAATGTTTTCTGATGCCCTGTAAGATGAAGCATCAAGTTTTGAACTTTGAAATTCATTTTATTGGGAAGTGTAATCTTATTAGTCTTTGATATAAAGGCTTTGTACACTAGTTTTTCCTGATGGGCCCTTGTCTTGCTAGAATTTTCTTTTGGATTTTTTCTAATACACGGTTCTTTTAATTTTCTCATTTCCTTGTTATTTTACCAGTTTATAGCCCTGGTTATATGTTTTAATTCTCACTTTCACATTGGTAATTACAGCTTTGTGGAGGGACAAGCTTACTCAACTGCGGTCCAAGAGAAACTGGATATAACAGGTATATTGGCCATCAATCATTTTCCTTAATACTACAAACTTTGTGAAACTAGTAGTACTATTTTCCTTCAATACGTGTTTGAATTTTAATGTGTGACATTTGATTTCATAGGTGTGCTTAGAGTTGTTTGAGCGAAGGACTACTGTGTATATAGAAGCCATTCATCGGAGCCAATGTAGTCAAGCATCTTCAAAGATCAATTGTAGTTCTCCCCTTAATATGTAAATAAATAACTTGTGAATATCTGTATATATAAACTGTAATTGTAAGACAGATCAGTAAACTTATGGTTTCGTGGACATGAAATTTATTCAGTTTTCATGTTAATATGTTTCATTTGAAGTATGCCTTCCATTTCCTACAAATTGTTGAGGTGGCCTATTAGCTATTTGAAGATCATTAAATCTTAACCATATGCTCCCCTCGACTGGGAAAATTCACAAATAGCCATGTTTTGAACTTTGAGGTTGAGACTCCAGGACAACGGCTATTTTAAAAAAACAGGGCTGAAAAGTGCCTGGTTGGTGCTATTTTTAAGCCTCCCCTTGTCGTTCCAGCAAAAAACCTCAAGCACACTAGGGAAAAGTGTGTGTGTGTGAACATCTTGGCTACCGGGCGCTCAAATACATGAATATATAACATGTCTGGCTGATCTTTTTGGAGGACTTGATTCTCCGACTTATTGCTTGAAAGAAAATGAAGTGGTCTCTTACAAAAAATGGGCTAGGTACTCTTTTTAGCAAGTAAAGCTGCACAGTATGTGTAGTTAATCAAAAGGCGGATGCTTTATTGGATTCAATTGAGAACTCATCTTGAATGCGCTTCTATCATTTAGGAACAGGAAAGAAGTATTGACAGGGACGGAAGAGAAGATGCTAAATATACCAAGAATCATAATATAAATGAGTGAAATAAAATATCATTTCAGTCGCTCCCACTTAGGGTATATTCTCACTTCCAAACTGGTATCTGCGTCTCTATTCTCAGCAAAAAGAAGGAAACGTGCACGTAATAATGATATAAAAAAGGTTCAAAGTTGTAGGATTCTCCACTCAAGAAAAGTAGAATTAAGGTTTGCGTCTATTTTAACAAATAGTCCACCGAACTGAATGGAGTATCGAGTTTGTGGAGCACTGAACGAGACTAAATAATACAAAAGTGGCATATTCCCGCTACTCAGAGCCACATTGAAAATCCTCTCTATATAATATAAGGCAAACATACCAAAAAAAGGGACCTCACAAAACCAACCGCTATCAAAAAAACTTTAACTGCTTCACGAAACTCCTTTGGACATAACCAAAGTCCAAATATATTTCCTTGTCAGTGTGTATTTGAACATTGATTTGAAGTAATCAATACTCATTTTCTGATTGCTTAATGTTAACTTCTATTGCAGGATTCATTTTTCCATCGGTTTAGCAGACATTTACAAACTTCATTTCTTAATTAGTCCTCCAAAATGTCAGGTAACTTGCAAGCACTATATCTTTTGTTCTTTTTAGTTTCTTGTACAGTTGTATATTTTCTCTCTACTATTTTATTCCAATATATTCACTATTTCAAGCCAATCGATGTAGCCTACACCATTAATGAATTCAACCTTTGAAATGTTTAGCTTGAGCACATTGTACTTTTATTATATATGGTTCAAAATTTAGTAATACTATTATTAAATTTTCGGAGGAAAAAGTGTCTTTAACGTTTGTGATTTGTTTTATATTTGCCCTTCGTTATAGATGCCCCTGAAATTGTGTAGAGTAGATAATCAGGATACAAAATGATGTTGGGATTTCTTTTACCACAGGGGAAATTAGGGGCACTGAGGAGTTGAAGATTGTAAATGCTTTTCGACAAGTACTGATCATGGAGAACCTGCTTCCTGCTATGCATGATGATAATCTCAAAATATTAAGGTGCCCTTGCCAAATTTAACCACATGTGCAAGGATTATTATATGATGTTTTTTTAACTTTCTATGTATACAAAAGAAATAGACTAGAAACGGCATTTGTTATGTCAATGACAACAAAGGTGAGAAACTCCTGTCCCCTTCTCCTTTCTTGCTCTTCCGAGGATGGTTCAAGGGGATATGGTTTTTGCCTCCAGCTGAGGAGGGAAATTGAAATCGATAAGCACTCCTGGTAGCTCAATTGATTGGTGCTCCTCTAGTCTCATCTTGCATACAGTGTGATAAGCTAATGCAAGAGTTAGCAGATTTTGATCAAAATCATCTTACGAGTTCTTATTAGGGATCTTTAATTTCAATTGTTAGAATGTAACAACAACAACAACATGCCCAATGTAATCCTACAAGTGGGGTCTGGGAGGGTAGGATGTACGCAAATCTTACCCCTACCTTTATAGGGTATAGAGGTTGTTTACGATAGACCCTTAGCTCAAAAGAAGTAATCAAAGCAGGATTGAAAGGAAAACAACGACAACAAGAAGCAAGATAAACAAAGCAAATGAAGTAACATTAGTAGTAAGCAAATGAAGTATAAGACTAAATTCATAACAATATTGGAACTTCTTTTGAGTTGGTGTACACATTCAAGATATGATTTGAAACATGTCATTTCATCATTTTGCCTCCAAAATGTAGCCTTTACCTTGCATGAAGTGTCACTTGATGCTACGCAATTATGGAAAAATGCTACTCCGTAGTTGGTTCTTTAGCACCACGCATTTTAATGTTCAAGCCTTTATCTCAATTCATTTGATGATTGAAGACAATGCTGTTGAACTTTTAGCTGTTCAATTTTTCTTGCAGATTCTTGAAAGCTAGAAAGCTTGACATTGAGAAGGCAAAGAGCATGTGGACAAATATGCTCCAATGGAGGACAGATTTTGGAACTGACAGTATTATCGAGGTAGACTTACTTTTTTCAAACATTAGTGCTCTATCTTTTTTCCCTGTAATGCCATATTTCTTGACAATGCCATTAGCTTTGGGATAGTAGGTTGTGCCTTTGATATTACAGGCCATTCACTCATTTGAGGTTTCACGATATGGAAATGTTTCCTTTAGGATAAGTTATCTCTTAACTTTTTTCTTTAGAAGTACAACCATATTGATAATATATTTCCACTTTCTTCTTTTTATGCTTATATTACTGTTAAAATGCCACAAGCCTTTTTCTCGAATTTTTTATTTAGCTTCTTGTCCTCTGGAGGCCGATTAAGGCTTTTTAAACATGTAGAGTCTTCCAATGCTCATCTGAAAGTTTTTTTCTGAATTGGCAGGCCACATTTTGGTTTAAATTCTTTAATTAAATAGTAGTTCACAGTTTTTATTTGTTCATAGACTTAGTTCTTGATCATATGCAATATTTTGCTCAGGATTTTGACTTCCATGAAAGAGATGAAGTTCTCCAAAACTACCCTCAGGGTTATCATGGAATAGATAAGGAAGGAAGACCAGTTTATATTGAAAGATTGGGGCTAATGAACGTCGACAAACTCTTGGAAGTAACTACATTGGATCGTTATGTTAAATATCACGTCCAAGAATTTGAGAAGTCTATTGCATTCAGGCATCCTGCTTGCTCTGCAGCTGCAAAAAGACATATCGATAGAGGTGTTACCATTTTGGATGTTGAAGGAGTGGTATAGTAGTCTTTTCTGGTGGATTATTGACAATGTGCTTCTTATGGTTCAGTTTTCATAATCTTTGTTTTCTATTTTTTAGAGTTTGAGGAATTTCACGAAACATGTACGAGAAGTCATTTTGCAGCTGCAGAAGATTGATAATGACTATTACCCTGAAGTAATTGAATATACCCCTTTTTAGCTTGTTATAATACCGGACTTTTACTGATATCGTTTTTCATTTTTTGTCTTCGTGTATTGTCATATATAACATCAGCTAATATCTAACTTTGGCAAGATAATGTTGCAGACACTTGGTGAAATGTTTATCATAAACGCTGGACCTAGATTTAAACTACTCTGGAATATAATCAAGCCTTTTCTTGACCCTGAAACGACGTCCAAGATTCATGTATGGCATGTTTTCTTCCCTTTGACCAAGTTTTTATCATGTTTCTTTTATATTATGTTGTGAATAAAGAGGTTCATTTATATCCCAAATCAACTTGGAAAATGGTCTTAGATTGAGATGGAAGGGTATGAATTCAATCGAACATATTATTATATGTTGCTCATCAAGAACTATCACTTGTCAAATTTCTAGGTTCTTGGCAACAATTATCAAGGCAAACTGCTTGAATTCATTAATGAATGGTAATTGTCTCTAACTTTTTGTTTTCCCTAGCAGTTATAGAGTTCTTTACTATTAACATATCGTAAAAACTATGTGATTGTCAGTGAGTTACCAGATTTTCTAGGTGGTAGCTGTACGTGTGAAAATGACGGTGGTTGTTTAAGGTCGGATAAAGGGCCGTGGAGAACACTCAAGACATCGGTGGTGAACGTGGATTTTTAGTAGCTTTCCTTTGTATGATTCGCTATCTTATTGTATCTTAATTGATTCTGAATCAGAATTTCTGATAAACATAAAGATGAATTTTGGAGAGGAAGCAGAGTGTTTAGAGAAGACAGTGGCAACATCGGACGTTACAAGGCAACCAGAAGGAGAAAAACAGCCAGAGATCGTATGTTCCACTTGATTGTACCATTGTTTCATTCTTTTCCTATTATAATTTGGTTTTCTTTGTTTAGATTGGAACTTTTAGGTACCAGGAAAATTCTATCATTGAAATTACTTCATTTTCCTTTCAAACACCAAAGAACATGGTGATAGTTGTATGGCAATGGAGATTGATATGAACTTTTCAGTGGGAGATAGATGTAGATTTTTCTTTTGTGTATAATAAATGGCATAAAATTTCACTTTTGTTCTTTTGAATGTTAATTGTTCAGGTTTACTAGTTTAAAGACATTTCCTGGGAAAAGGATGAGCTTCTGCCCACAGTTTGATGTATTAGCTGCAGATAGAACTGTTTTATTGTACTCTTTTGATGCACTCATGAACTGAGACAACTATTATAAAGAGATATTGCTATTTCCTAGTGGTCGTCCATCCGCAATTCTGCATTAGTTTTTGCTCATTGCTTTAATACCCCTTTCTCTGTAATTCATAATGTAAAGCATTGAGCTGGTAAAGATTCTACTAGTAGATACACAAGGCACGAGTTAGTATGTTCCCAATGGAATAGTCGAGGTACACGCAAGCTGGTCCAGACACGATTGTTATTGATAAAAAAATTATGTATATGTAAGGTAGTTTATTTAGAGAGGTTTCAATCAAATGACAGTCTAGCAATTTCCCTCCGAGAAGAAGATTTCTGACCAGCATGATAAAAGCATGTATATTAGATTCAAAATTGTGTGTATATATATATATATATCACACATATTATGTATATATATATATATATATCACACATATTATGTATATGTATGTATATTTTTGCTTCAAAAAGAGACTGAAGATAAATGTACAGAAATGATAGACCATTTGTGCCTGAGTCTTTGATAAATCACTTGAGGACTGAAGTAGCAAATTTTCAAGTTTTCGGAAGCACCCGGAAAGTAAATTTTGTGAACCATAATGTCAAGCTTATGAGTAACCGGTCGGCCAATCGTCAATAAAGAATCTATAGAATCGAGGTAATTAATTCCAAAACCATCAGAAAAAGATAATAACATTATTATTCTCTAACACAAAAGAATATGAATCACTCTAATACTCGAGTCCTAACGTCTTATCTGTTTTAGTCAGCAATGTTGTTTAGCTTGTTGTCACAACCTCATGTTCCTTGTTTTGAAGGAATTTGATTAGGCTTTCTACTGCAATGTCAGAATTATTGCTCTTCATCAGCTCTCCTGCTACTTCTGCTGGTGTTACCTTAACTCTCTTGAACAAATCTTCAATTGCCGTAAACAGCATATGCTCGTCTACCTTTAGGTAATTAGATGCGAGTGTTCTGAAACCACTGAAAGTGCAGTGTGACATCTCAATGTACACGTCCATACGTCCAGGTCTCAACAATGCTGGATCAAGTCTGTCCTTGTGATTCGTTGTAAACACTATGATTCGCTCATCTCCACAACTCGACCACAAGCCATCAATAAAGTTCAACAGCCCAGAGAGTGTAATCTACATTTGTAGAAATCTTAGCAAAAACAGCTCAACATATGATACTATTGTATACTCATATTTAGTGATTGCAATTGATATTGAAGGAAAATCAAGAATACACAAATACAGGTTTACATCCACCTTATGCTAGTGTCCCAAGTCCAATTTATTTGTTTCACTAGTCGTCAATTAATCATATGCTTCAAACACCAACTACATTCTAAAGACCACAACCCATGTAGTACATGAATTGCAGAAAATTGCTCAATAATCTCAAAAATCTTCCATCGCAGGAAAGAAAGCTTTTATCGTCTTTTCAAATGACGGAATTTCTTCTTTTTTTCAAGGAGAAGTGAGAAGTTCTAATATTTAGAGTGACACAAATGTTTAGAGGCTTTGCCAACAGTTATTATGTCTCATCTCCCTCAAGTTTTGTTATAATAACAAATTCAATATAAAAATATTTATTTGGACATGAATTCGGATTAACCACATGGATTACCAAATGCAATTTCCTTGTGCAGTTAAGAGGAATTGAGTAGTACACTGCAAACTGAAAATTGTGTCAAAGAAATGCATTACAATACCTTGTCATCTTCAGTTGTGTCATTCTCATTTTCTCTATTCTGCAACCCCACGTTGCAATCAATGTCTTCTATCACAAGTATAGAGCGGTTTGCTGAACCAATCAACAACCTCCTCAAATCCGAATTACACTGCACCTCTCTCAAATCCAAGTCATAAACATCAAACTTAAGGTAATTAGCCATAGCTGCAACTAAGCTTGACTTCCCCGTACCAGGTGGTCCATATAACAAGTACCCGCGTTTCCACGCTTTTCCAACTCTCCTATAGTAATCTTTCCTACTTACAAACATGTCGAGATCCTCAATCAAATCTTTCTTCATTTCTGGTTCCATCGCCATCGTATCAAAAGTTGCAGGATGGTTTAATACCACGGAACTCCAATAATCTGTTCCATTATAATCCACCGTGTGTAGCCTTACTACCCTTTTCTCTTCCTTAATCTCTTTGGCCCTCCTTACTATATATGGTAAGTAAGATTTTAAAGCCATTTCCTTTTGCTTCTTGTGAAAACTCAACTCGAAATATCGAAGCTCTGTCTTTGGGTTGGTGCTCTTTTCACTCTGTTGGATTCCCCTAGACTTCATGATCCATGTGAACTTCACATTCTCATAATAATCTGTTACTTCTTGATACCTATCACATAAACAGATTCAAAACTTAAAGATAGTCTTTGGACATACACATTATTAGCTCATTGTGGAAATTTTATTTGCAAATCAATGTTTATGCTACAATTTTGTCAATTATTCCTCAACTTCATAGAGAATTTGAAATTGAAGAGGTGGTTACTATTGTATTGTAATATTGTTACTTTAAATTCAATGTTTGTTTTGAAGTATTGTTAAAAATCATTTATGCAATTGATGAAAAGTGTCATTTTCTGTAATGGCCAATTTGCTGTGATTGGCATTGTTACCTTATTTTTTTCTCACCTTGCCCATACTTTTACTTAATAACCCTATTTTAACCTTTACCTCCTTTTATAATAACTCTAGTGTCTGTGGGCGGCATTATGAAATGATAGGTAAACAGCCATATAAACAAGTTGTTAACGAATAATTCAAATAAAATTACCTTTTCACTCACAAACTTCAATTTTTATTCCAAAATTGAAATTCATGTTCAAATTCTAAATACTCTTTTCCGGCAATCAACTTCAAATTTGCCCCTTTTTTACTAACTTCAACAAAATATTGTTCAAAGGGCCAAAGTCATTAACTTTCACTAGACACAGCATCTACTAGTAATAATTCAGCATAATTGTTAAACTATATATATAGTTTTACCTATCCACAGTGACGGCGAGCTCTTCGTCTTTGTCAAGCTTGTTAACTTTGATCCTTTGAGTCCAAGCATTTACCTTTGTACCTAAATAAACATTAACGGCGTCAAACATCTGGTTCGAAGTGAGACCTTCACACTCTTCTATTACCACAATTAACTGTGACGAAAGGCGGTTCGATAGTTTTTGAAAACGCGAAGAGAAAAAGAGCTGGAGTTGTTCGGGTACAAGATCACTAGCTATACAACGGAACAGAATTGCTGAAGCGGTGAGGGAAGTTGCTGCCGTCAAAATTGTCTTAGATGAAGCCATTGTTTCGAATAACTCCATTTTTGTTAACATTCTTCTGTTGGAAATTGCACGACTTTTGGGGATGGAGTTACATGATACTCCCTCTGTCCCACGAGATAATCATACATAAATATTTTTACTTCATTTAAAATTATAAAATTATTTTTTAAATTCTATATTCAGTTAAACTATATTTCATAAATTGAAACGCATGTTTACATATTATTCTTGGCTGCCAAGAAACTTGTAGAAAAATTCCCTTGGACAGGGTGATGTGAAATTTGAGGGGACAGTTCGCATAAATGACCATATTTTGTGGTGGTCTTTAAATTTTACCTCTCAAATAGCGGGTCTTTAATTTTTATCCTTTAGCATGCACTTTAAGAAAACGTTTGATACGTTGTATTAAGTGACTGTATTGAATAAAAAAAATAATATAGTGTTTGGTGGTCGTTTTCAATCGTACTGGACTGTACTATTTTTAGAAATAATACAATCCAACTGTCCATTTTTTAGACTCATCTAACAGGATACACTTGGACCAAAAAAATCCGTGCTCAAAATATTTTAATTTTCGAGCACAGATTTGTCGGTAAAAAAAATTAAATGAATTCAAGTAGAGTTTTCTCGAACGTAGCAATAAGCTAGACCCATACTGCGAATTATTTCATGTCATAAATAAACCCGGACACTCAAGAAATCGGTTGGACAGGCGGATTCACATCTCTTACAACCAACACAGTCCTCTGTTCGTGGAGCAGAAGCAATTTGTTTAGCCTTACAACCGTCCCAAAGTATCATTTTGCTTACGGTGGATACCTAGGCACCTAGAGACGAGAAAGGGCGTAGTAATCGACGAAATGCTTCGGGGAGTTGAAAATAAGCATAGATCCGGAGATTTCCGAATAGGGCAACCTTTCGAACTGCTGCTGAATCCATGGGCAGGCAAGAGACTGTACTAAAAATAAAAAAAATAAAGTTCATTATATATTAATAGTCTAATATCGTCCATTATATATTAATACAGTCCAGTCCAGTGAAATTAGTATAGTCCAATGCGACGTACCAAACTAAGTAACTAAAGTGGCAGAAATTGTTTCTGATATTGAGAAAAATAAATAAAAATTATAACTATAATGTAACTTTTTTATAAAAACTAAATATATTCATAAAATAGTACATAGAAATTATGTCTTGTCCAACATAGTTCTGTAAAAAAAAATTATGTTGGACAAGGCATAATTTGTATGAAACTTTGTCTTGTTTTTTTACTTTGATGGGGATCAAACCCATAATGTCTAATTTTGTAAAAAACTAATAAAGATATTTTGACCCATAAATTTTCATTAAATGAGAAATATGGACAAAAATTAAAGACCGGTCCATATGAAGATCAAACTGCGCAAAAAAATGAATTTGAGGCCCAATAATGAAAGGTGCTAGTTGAAGGGATTCATTTTGAGGCCCACTGATTGGCCCATAACAGAAATTGAATCTCATGCTCTTTTTCAAAGATGATCAGCCCACACGAGAAAATTTTGAGAAATTTTGACCAGTTGTCCATTTTTGAGAAATTTAAACTATGATCTAAGTTATTCAAACGTTAGAAGATAAACTAATACTCTTTGTTCCAAAAAGATTGTCATACTTTTCTTATTAGTTTGTCCTAAGAAGATTGAATATTTCTATATTTAGAGACAATTAACTTTATAAGATGATTTAGAGTCGCACAAATATCTCAGGCTTATTTTGGACTACATTTCAAAAATCTTCCTTTATTTCTTAAACTCCGTGCAAAGTCAAAACTAAGACAATCTTTTTGAGACAGAGAGAGAATTTTATATGTGGAATTGATAAATAAATGAACAAATATTAGACCTGAGTCTAAAGCTGTCTTGTCCAATCTGATTCCCAAACATCGTTTACAGAAATGTCAAAATTGCAAAACAAATTTCCTCACAAGTTACCTAGAATACAACTTCCAAGAAATATATGATAAATCTTCCTTTGTTTCTGACCACACATTTCAACAATCTTCTTTTATTTCTTAAACTCCGTGTCAAGTAAAAAATAAAACAATCTTTTTGAGACGGAGAGAGTATTTTATAGGTGAGATTGAGAAATAAATTAACAAATATTAAACCCGAGTCTAACCTTGTTTTTTCCAATCTGATTCCCAAACATCGTTTACAGAAATGTCAAAATTGCAAAACAAATTTCCTCACAAGTTATCTAGAATACAACTTCGAAGAAATATATGGTGCATTCAGCATAGTTTGTACATGTTCCTGTCATCCTTGAATAACAGTATTCGATAATTATAAAGGACCGCCCCTTAGAAGACTTGACCATTTATGGAGAATGAACAATTTATATCCACCATATAAAGTGCATTATAATACAGTACAACACAGCCAAGGGGTAACAACTTCAAAGGACGACCTCCAAGGTAAAAGGATACAAGAATGATTACATACAGCAATAGACCTGGGATTCTAATACAAGAATGATAACATTAAACGATAGACCTAGGATTCAGAGCTAGAATCACCGAGGAAAACGTTAATGTTGTGTCACCAATCAGTAGACAAGACTGCTTCGATCATTCCATGTGGCTACGCTGCTGCGTGGATTTTACCATCTGAACATAGCAGCCAACTATCTGTTGATCTAACTTGTAGTAGTATTCCATCCTCTCCAAAGGTTTCATATCCAGGTCAATAAAATATGCCTATTGATGAGCAGCAAACAAAATGCATTAATAAGCTGGAAAAAAAAAGGTTCTATACATTCTGGGAGCCAGAGAAACGTCCTTTTGAGAATTAAGCAGACAGCAATACTGTGAGTAAAAAGTGCGATTACAACGAAATGGGAAAGTCACAACAACAACAAATGTTACAAATCTGGAAATGGTAAACAAGAAAGTGGTTTGCTGAGTCGATTGATATTCAATCTATCCTTAAGACAATATTGTCATGTATTAATCCTTTAACGGTGTATTGGCAACTTGTCTCCCAAGATAAAACATCAACAAACGCTTGAGCAAAGGAAACTCAAATGTTTACTATAAAAGAATGATCTTTTGAGTGTGTAGATGATTGCAAGAGAGGAAGAAGAGTTCTTAGAATCTGAAGTGTGTTTACAATTGAGTCAATGGCTTCAATTTATAGTGTGTTGAACATGTCTTCTCAATTAGCCAAGTAATGGCCTTCAATGCCATGTAATGACCATGAATTTGGGGTTACAATTCAGCCAGATAATGGTTGAATTCATGAGCCAAATAATGGAGAATTAATGTTCCAAAGTCAGCTCAAAAACCAGTTTCATTTCGTTTCCAACGGTCTCACCGGAGCCGAGAGGCTTCATGTCCAGTAGCCACTGGAGCCGCGGCGCCTAAGTTCCCGTAACTCCCAATGATTTCACCGTCACAAGCGCCGCGACTTTAGGGAGGAGGCGTCGCGGCCCTGACTGAGTCGCGTCGCGGCCCTTCTCGGCTCCGCGACGATTTCTGATTCGTTTCATCTTTTACACATTAGTACACTTCTTCCTTCATTTACCAACGTGAAACTAATTGTCATTTGGCCAATAACCGTCTATCATCTTATGTCTCAAACATTTTGTATATGTATCAATATCTCTTCCATTAAGAAAATTTACGATCATTGGTACAACGTGTGTACGTGTGTGGAAACGAAGTTTCCAACGTACGGGGCCCCAATTGTTCAAGTCATAAATAATAGGATTAACTTTATTTCACGTTTAATAAATTTCCACCAAATACTCCCTCCGCCTCAAATTATTTGTCGTGGTAACTAAAAATAATTGTCTCAAATTATTTTGTGGTTTTAGAAGTTCAAGGCATAATTAGTTATTTTTTCTCTATTTTACCCTTTTTCATTAATGAAGATGTCACATAATTAGAGTAAATATTTAACGGAGAGAGATTATAACTTAGACATAAATAAGGGTAAGGTAGGTCAAATACTCCTAATTAATATTTCTTAAGGGACGTGTAAACCAAAAAAGCGACAAATAATTTGAGACGGGGGTGTATAATACAACATACTGAAAAACATTTGTGACACAAGGCACAAGATGAGAGAGAATAGCTGGACCAAATACATCTTGAAATAAGATCCAAAACTGCTTTTCAAAAAAAATGGAAGAAGAAGAAGACTGTCCCGTTCAAGAAAATATATAACTGGAGAATTTGATGGAGGCATTGACTATCATCTGAATGCTCCATAATCTATGAAGTAAGTATCAAAGAAAGAAACAGATATTGTATGACTATAAAAGTAAACATATTTTGTGTTTTGTAAAATTATGTAGACCTAGTTGTAAAGGTGCATCTAAGGTGCTTTATATTTCATTAGTTGCAGTTTTTTTCACTTTGTCCACATAAATGTTGTGTGTCTATTTTTATTTTCTGCATTAGTATGGAGCATAACTGTGCTTCGCACTTTAAGTTCCAGCAAAGTCTACGTTTTTCTACGCATTCGGCTTTGGAAGCACATATGTCAAGACTAACAATTTTAGAAAACAAATTAGAGCAAATCAACTGAGTTGTGCACACAACAATTTGCAGGTACAACAAGTTTATTGCTGCCAAAAGTTCTCATATCTTCTTTTTCATAGTATAAAATACTACTTTAATAAAAAAAAGTTCAGAAAATGATATTGTTCATGGTGTAATATATTATTCAATAACCCAAAAGGTGTTCGGGAAAAGGGTAAAAGAAGAGTAATACCTTGTAATCAAAACTTTGGTTGGTTGATTCTAAGGAAACCATGCTATACGGAGATTTCGCACTCTCACCTTCTCGAGGTCTAAAACTAATCATCATGCTCAGGTCCTTTGCAGTTGCAGCGATCAAGTAGTTCCTCACAATCTTCAAGCTTTCGTCCTTCGAAATTGAATGCAAAGAATTGTATCTTTTTGACAATTGATCGTTAACTGACTGTTTACATACCATGCAAGGCTGAGAAATGATGTTGTAATATGCATGAATTGCACCTTCAATGTCAGCATTGTCCAACTTCTGGACTTCAAGAACCTTATTTAGCAGTCCTGAACTAGAAACAGTCTTGGAAATGAGATCTAGAAAACATTCTGTCCGCTTGCCATCTACAGCTTGGATTACACCCTCGAGTGCATTTTCAAATGTTTTACCAACTTCACAGCTTGTAGCATCTGCATTACCGCCCAAACCCCCTAATATGAGAGAACCATTCAGGAAAACTCGGAAATTGTTCTGTGGAGTCTTAAAAAGACCCTTTATTGCTTTGTGTACTCTGTCTCTGGATCCAGAAAACAAATCCAATGGATCATATGCACTTATCTCTGATGTCTGATACAGCACAAACAACCCAAAGAAAAATAAAAAAGAGAGAAAATCACCAAGAAAAAAAAAGATATAACATAAGCAGAAAGCTAATAACTGTACATAATGAAAAGTAAACACTATTTTAATTTGACTGGGGAAAGGAGGAAAGATTGTCAAGTCCATGATGCAACTGAATTAAGAAATCTACCAGACAGATCAAGAATGAATCACCTTTCCTTGGTGCAATTTTAAAGCCTGATGCATTTGAAAACGAGTTACACTCCTTTTAATTGTGTTGTCTGGAGCAATAAATTCCGAAAGCGGAAGGAACCCGCATTTAGGCTGGCTTCAGCAAAAGAAATGGAGACACTAATAAGAAACCCATACTAAATAAACATAAATCACAAAATAAAAATGATAGAGCATGAATATCATCTTTAAGAAGAAATCTAAATAAAGCTACGAAAAATTACCTTTATCTCTACAGATATGCAGCAGTCCTTTTTAACCTTACCTGAAAGGATAACACAGGAAGAACAAAATAAACCGATTTGCCAAATCAAAATCCTACTCAGATTCTGTGCTAGACCAATCAAAAGGAAAAAACAAAGTAAATTTTCCTTGTTTCTCTTTGTCAACAAATGAACCAAAACTGCAGTCACCTTTTTGACAAGTAACATACACTTAGAATAGCTGTAAAGTATATACAAAATCATTCATTAAATATTACTCTTTTCTCTCACACACA
Organism: Przewalskia tangutica; assembly: GCA_029844215.1. Lineage (NCBI taxonomy): Eukaryota > Viridiplantae > Streptophyta > Magnoliopsida > Solanales > Solanaceae > Przewalskia > Przewalskia tangutica. Next base: position 101,256,669 of record CM056736.1, on the reverse strand, counting down.
TGGAGGTAATATTAAAAGATATATCCAATCTCTTAACACAGAGGTATATGTAGAGGTTAATGCCTCATTTGCCTATGAGAAATACTGTACATGAGACATTCATCATTGTTGTTCACCCTTATCAGCATTGGCTTGAGATTAAAACTAGTCTATAAATACAAATACTGCATATAGTATTTATGCAAGGGATGAAAAGAATTAATAAAATTATTACCAGGTGGGAAAAGTGAATGATCGGATATCAGCAGTACAGAATCACACAGGGGGTTGACCTTTGCGGCATCAACACGCCAAGAAGGACGCTGACATAGAACATTGTTATCAACTATTTCCAGAAATTGTCGAGTCACAGGGATGTGAATCTGTGAATATTGAAGAAAAAATGGGAATATTTAACCATGTAGCTTCCATGTTGACAGCTGTTCATATGCAAGGAATAACACAAATATGCAATCTTTCATAACTTAATTCTTGAGGCCCATAATTCAGCATAACTTGATTACTTAAGGTTTATCCTAGCAAGCAGCGATTAAAAAATAAATCTCCTAAAGAAGATCAACTGCATAAGAAATGTCCTAGGATCTAAGGGTGAAACTTTATATTACATGAACATTGGCACTAAATTAAAACTTCTTGATGAAGGATGTCTAATTATTATTATTACTAGCCCGTATATTAAAGGTGTCTAGAAAGGGATAAAAATTATGATTTCAGACAAACAAGATCTGATATGAAATGATAAAAACTTAGGAGGTATGTACAAGGCTAGCAACATACCCCTGCATCAACATTCTTTGAACCCAACAGGGGGCACATCACACGCTGCACAAAATAGTATTCAACAATTTCCCTTGTAGGAGCTGATACCAGCTCTTCATAGTCTTTCCATATGAGGCATTCCAGCTCTGTTAGACCTGAATAACCATTCTCGCATTCAGATCCGTTCCTTGGTACCTTCTGTACCCGCAACACTTTTCCAACCTGGAAAAAAATCAGGAGAAGAGGATCTTATTGAGATATCAGAGAAACCAAATACTTTCTTTCAAACAAGTAATAATAGCATGTTTGCCAAATCATATCACCCTTTCATCTGGTAGTATTTGAAGACAAGAAAAGCTAGCTTCGTTCCTCAGCTGGTTACTCTTTCTAGTCTATTGTCAAAGTTAATGACTTGTTTAAGCAATAGTGAATTTCAAGAAGGAATGCAATGAATTTTAACAGTAGTTCACTTTTTTAGGAGTATCTTTTCATTCTTATTTGGACAACTTGACAGCTAAATAATCTACTATTCTTGTATAGTCTTATTTGACCCATTAACTTATTTGAGTCTGAAACAACACCTTCATGATATAAAGTACCCCCAATAAGCCAGATCATTATTCAGCCTATGAGCATCGCAAATTTTAATTTCCAGTCTCTTATTTAATTATCTTTTTTTTTTAATAACCATGGTGTCCGGAACCCTCGACAAATTCCACGGATACCTGCCACCTCCCACCAGCAGCAACATGTACCAATTAACTCTGTCCACCATGGCTACAACATATGGGAAGAAATCACCTAGTATTTTCGTCTCTGATACGATTTGAACATGAGATCTTTTAATTTTTATTTTCTAAAAGGAAAAACAGTAGAATATCTCTTTTTCTGGTTCCTAAAGGGATGGCTAAGTGGAAGCAACATGAAGATCACAGGTTCAAATCCCCAGCTACAACGATACTCCACTGAAAATCACTGTGATTTAAAAAACTATTCTTTTAGAACAGCCTATTCAAAAATCCATGGAAAAGTGCCAATTGCTTAAAAATATATTAGATAATGACTAGGTACTTTAGGGCAAAAGGTAAAATTCTATATTCTTACATATTATAATCTTCTCTGTTCCCAGGCTTTGTCTACAGTGAAAAGGAACTAAGTAATTTTCTATTCAACTAACAATTCAACAAATCGTAATCACAGCAGTTCAGTCGAAATAGAAGGAAAAAAGTAATATATAAGGAAGAAATATAAAAGGCATACAAAATCGGGATGTTCTCCATTATAAGCAAGGACTAGATTCACAGCTCCTTCCCCTCTGTAACACCATTCCCCAGCATCATTCGCCTGCAAAATCATCGCCATCTTGCTAATTCTAGTAAATAACAACAACAATTAGTTACTACAGTTACCGATTCAGTGATAAATATAAATCGCCATTAAACCTGAAATGTACCTCGAAATTGGATATAATCAAAGGTTGAACAAACACAGAAGAACGGTACCCTTGATACTGACTTTTTTTTTTTTTTTGCTTTGTTAACTAAACTCAGTTATTCGCAGTGCTCACACTCAGTACGCTACAGTTTGGCCTGTGTTATATACGGGTGTAAAAATGAGCCCAAACCCAACCCATATCCGATTAGATAAGAGTGATTTTGACGATGACTTTACTTGGGTTAGTTTAAATTGACGCATCATAAATCAATAGCCTAAATAAACTAACGATGATATTCAAACTTGACTCATGAAAATGTTCAATCTTAACGATTAATGTTTCACTCTAGAGTAATATTTTTGTTTATAAATAATTATTTAAAAAATATATTTATTATTTGGAAACAATAAACAACAACGCACCCTAACCATTCACCACACTATCCATCCATCATATCCCTCCCCTACACTAACCTCACCCAAGCACTGAACCACCCTCACATCTCTGCCCCTACCTTGCCTACTCCACCCCATCCTTACCCACATCTACCCCACTATATCATCTACCCCCACCTCCCTCCCTACCCCGCCCCTACCTCATTCTCAAATTTTTATTTTATATTTTTTTTTACTTTTATAAACAATTTATAAAAAGTATGATTTTTTTTCTTACGAGGAGACGGGGATGCTAAGATGGATGTGTGGGCATACAGGGAGAGATATAATTAGAAATGATGATATATGAGATAAAATAAGAGTGGCCTCGGTGGAGGATAACATGCGGGAAGTGGGGTTGAGATAGTCCGGGCATGTGCAGAGAAGAGACACAGATGCCCAAGTGCGGAGGTGTGAGAGGTTAGCTATGGACGGGTTCAACGTGGTAGAGGTAGGTCGAAAGAGTATTGGGGAGGGGTGATTAGACGAGATATGATGCATGTGCAATTTACTGAGGATATGACCGTAGATAGGGGGTTGTGTAGGATACTAATTAGGGTAGAAGTATAGTAGGTAGCGAAACGTGAACCTCTCATTTGACTGTATATTAAATGCAAAATATATTATTAACCCTCTCATTTTATGGGAATTTAAGATTTACGATCAAGAAAGGTTGGAACATTAACGTGGATGCTAAATCAATACATTCTGATCCAATGATTTTCCATGATTCGGAAAAATTAATTCCCTCAAGAATTGATGTGAGTTTCTGTTAGGCGTATTTTGTATACGCCTTTTGAGTAATTTTTAATTAGTATTTTACTCATTTTTATTGTGTTTAGTATATTATTAGGTTTATTTATTTATTTTTGAGTCAGAGGTTTTAAAAGGCAAAATGACGAAAAGGAGCGAGAATTGGACAGAAAAGGTGCTCCAGAGGCAAAAAGGACGAAAATTGACATATCAGGACAAAAACAATCAGTACCGTGGTGCCAATATGCAGAACCGCGGTGCCATATTTACTGAGAAGTCACAGAACTTTCAAGATCATGCCATATTTTTGAGAAGGTGCAGGAGTTTGATGCATCGCGGTCTGCGGAAAATCTCAGTTCCGAAGAAGAATTGGCTAAGGGCAGATTGGTCCATAGGGCACGAAATTTGGAACATATTTAAGCCCTAGGGATTAATGCTATGAGGGAGGTTGGTCGTTCTACAACATAACACAACACAAGACAACAAGAGAGACTACAATTGGAGACTTAGTTCGCAGTAATTTCTTTTCTTTCGTTTTTAATTCAGTTTATGTATGACATTTGTGTTAGTTCTTAGCGTGACTATGACTAGGAGCTAAACACTTTATTAGGATTTTCATTATGAATCGCTTGAAACTTCTATTCATGAATTAATGCAGTAGTTTGATTTATTCTTCACTTGATTAAGATTTAGTCAATAATTGGTATGAATGTTTGATAATTAATTGATCACTAATTATCATAATATATATGATTTCGAATCAAGAACCGAGAGGAGAGATTTGGATATGTTGTAATTGACTAGACATATGTTAAAATTGCATGATTTACAGCACTCGATACTTGTGTAGCATTATAGGTTACTGTTCTTAATTCTCCTATGTGGTAAATTCTATCATAGAAATATAGAAGGGTTCTGCACTGGGGTTGAGTGATTATATGTCCTAACCGGAATATAAGACAATTTAGTTAACCGTTATCTTAACGTAGAAGAAGAAGTCATTCTAGTTGCATTAAGGATTGAATAAAGTGGATAGTCGAGGATTTTGAAAGCCCTAATTCATTCATAACTGATTACAACTTAAATAGTTCAGTAATTCTTGCAATTATTCAAGTAGTTAAACAAAAATCAACTCAAATATCGATTGTCAAATAGATAACATAAAGTAGATAAACGGTAATTAGAAACCAGTCTCTGAGGACGATATTCGATCTAATCAGACTATATTACTTGACATTTGTCAACGATGTGTACGCTTGCGTGAGCATTCGAAATATCGGCTAACAAGTTTTTGGCGCCGTTGCCGGGGATTGGCGTACATCTAATATCGAACTATCTATTTTTATTTCTACTTTGGCTATATTTTTATTTTTATTTTTTTTCTTAGTGTTAGAACACTGTTGCCTTGATTTGTTTGTTGATTTTGATCTATTTCAGGGAGTGTATGCGAAGAAGGAGAGGAGCAGATACACTTGTTCCCTTCAACCCTGAAATCTAAAAACTGTGCAAGCAAAACAGGAGTAAGAAAAGAATAGCTGATTTACTAGCCATGGAAAATCAGCAGAATAACAACAACGGGGTACCTGAAGAGGTGTTGAATAATGAGGTATCGGCTGACATGGGACAAGTCCCACCACCTCCAGAAAGAAGCTTGGGAGATTATGTTCTGCCCACTTGATCGTGCACGCACGCATCGTGCTCCTAGCAATAGGGGCGAACAACTTTGAGATCAAGCCAGCCATCCTGAGCATGGTCCAGAACACAGTACAATTTGGGGGATTGCCATCTGAAGACCCCCACATGCACATTGCCAACTTTCTGGAGTTGTGTGCCACTTTCAAATACAATGGCGTTACTGACGATGACATTAGACTGAGGCTCTTCCCGTTCTCACTTAGGAACAGAGGCAAGAGCTGGTTGAACTCACTACCTGCCAACTCCGTCACTACCTGGCAGGACCTAGCCCAAAAGTTTCTTGCAAAGTTCTTCCCACCTTCAAAAGCGGCAAAGTTAAGGGGAGAGTTAAACAATTTTTACCAGGTGAATGGTGAGTCACTCTATGATGCATAAGAGCGATTTAAGGATCTGCAAAGGAAATACCCTCATCATGGCATAGAGAAGTGGATGTTATTCCACATTTTTTATAATGGGCTGAGTGGTACTACTCGTACCATCATTGATGTTGCAGCAGGGGGAGCCTTTATAAGAAAGAGTGTCAATGAGGCACATGAGTTACTAGAAGACATGACTTCCAACAATCACCAAGGGGGAGTTGACAGGTCAGTGAATGACAGGAAGACTATGGGTATACATGAATTAGATGTCATCACTACCCTGAATGCACAGGTGGCCCTTCTGACGAAGCAACTGCAGCAGGACACCATGTCTGTGAATATAGTCCAGATGCCTGTAAATTGTAAGATTTGTGGTGGACAACATTCCTTTGACAGATGCACAGCGGTGGACCATAATAATGTGTCAATGGAGCAGGTTCAGAGAGTTGGGAACTTTCAGCGGCCTTATAATTCCAACACATACAATCCAGGGTGGAGAAATCACCCTAACTTTTCGTGGAGGAACGACTGTGCCCAAGAAGAACCATATCAAGGTAGTTACGTAACCAAAGAGGCGTAATCGAGCTACCTTATCCCAGCAGTTTAGACCACCTGCACAGCAGGAGAAACCTGATGAGTTGAGGGTTGCATTGCTTACACTCACTAATTCGCAGAATCAGTTCATGTCTGAAACCATGTCCTCTCTCAGGAACCTGGAAACACAGATTGGGCAACTGGCAAAGATGGTAACCAACAGACCGCAGGGTACTCTCTCAAGCAATACAGAGGTCAATCCAAGAGAGCAGTGTCAGACAGTGTTGTTAAGGAGTGGAAAACAGTTGGAGCAGGTTGCTCCCCAACCCGCAGTGGTTCATGAGAAAATGGGTGATGAGGGGGTCACTGAGGACCACCCTACAGTTGAGAAAGATCCATCAGCACCCTTGAGGGAATACACAGATAGAATCTCTTACCCGCAGAGGCTCCAAAAGAAGACCATAGACAAGCAGTTCTCCAAGTTCTTGGAGGTGTTTAAGAAGCTCCACATCAATATCTCATTCATTGAGGCATTAGAACAAATGTCTGCATACTTCAAATTCATGAAGGAGATACTTGGAAAGAAGAGAAGGTTGGCAGATTATGAGACAATAGCGCTGACAGAGGAGTGCAGCGTCATCCTACAAAAGAAACTACCTCCTAAGTTGAAAGATCCAGGAAGCTTCACCCTGCACTGCACTATTGGCAACATAACATGCAATCGGACGCTGTGTGACTTAGGGGCTAGTATTAATCTCATGCCTCTGTCTGTATTCAAGAGATTGGGTTTGGGGGAAGCCAAACCAACCACAGTCAATCTACAGCTGGCTGACCGAACCGTGGCGCACCCTAGAGGCATAGTGGAAGATGTGTTTGTCAAGGTGGGAAAATTCTTCTTCCCAGCAGACTTCCTCATTCTTGACATAGAGGAGGATGATGAAATACCCATCATTTTGGGGAGACCATTCCTTGCAACGGGTAGAGCCCTAATCGATGTGGAGAAGGGATAATTGAGATTGAGGGTTCAGGAAGAAGATATGGTATTTAAGGTGTTTAAATCCACCATTGAGTCTCAGGCCAGCCACAAGATTGCAAAGGTAAGACACATACAAGAGTTCAATGCATACGCACCAAACCTAGGGAGATCATTCCTACAGCTATGAACCCACAGGCTAATTTGAAAGCTGCAATAAAAGTTCATGACATGAAAGCTGACAAACAGGTAATTCCTACTGAACCCAATACTGTGAAAAAGAAAAATAGAGTGAGAAGAGAAGAATGATCCTTAAGTGGATAGGTTGTGGGGTTAATTTACCATAATGATTTAATAAGGAACTAACGTCCGGCTACAAGACGTTAAAGACAGAGCTACTTGGGAGACAACCCAATGTTTAAATTATGTAATTTAGTTTAATTAGAACAGCCTCACTTTTGGTATTTTTTGTTGTGTTGTGATGCCAGGTGAAGAAGTCGGAGACTAAGCACGAAGAAGAGGATGAAAAACACAGAATCGGAGAAGCACTGCGGTGACATTGTACAGGACCGCGGTGCCTAATGTTCAGAGAGGTCGCAGGACTTTAGGCACCGCGGTGCCACTATGCAGAATCGCGGTACCGATTAACGATTTTTGAATAATAAAAAGGCCCTGAATCGCCAAATCTCCTCCCACAGATATCGTCTCAGCGCAATATCCGCCGCCACCACCACCAATTTGAGCCGTTGTATGTCTGTAAGTCGTCCCTTTTTAATTTTTGAGTCTTTTACACATTTGGGACGCCTAGTGAACTAAGTGGGATAATTCCTGCATGATATGCTTATTTGGAACGCCTAGTGAACTAAGTGGGATAATGTAGTGGAATGAGAAGCTAAAATTTGTGTGCTTAAGTTAGATATGCCAAAAATTCATGAAAATTTGATTATTTGGAATATTTGGTGCTTAGTTTATGTGCTGTCAATTGAAAAATGTCTGTGAAGTATGTTTGCTTGTTATTTGAGGCAAAATAGTTAAGACGTACATGTTAGGGAGATGATTCAGACATTTCTTTGTTAACCCTTCTTACCATTCATTACCTACCTTACAATAAATTGTATCCCTAGTCAGCCCCTTTGAGCCTAAAATAAGTTGTTTTCTTTGACACCCCATGATTACCTCGTGTGCCATAAGCGGTAATTGAAAATTTGAGATGAAAAAGAGTGAAAAAGGAATACAAAAAGAGAGTGAAAAAATGATGCATCTCAATGAAAAAAATGTAAAAGATGACGTTTGGGGGTGCCTATGTGAATTGTTTCATGCTCTCAAAAAGAGAAATGGGGATATAGGTATGAACTGAAAAGAATGCCAAAAAGAAGGACAAAATGGTTGAGTAAGAAAAATGCTTATGGTACGTAAATTGAGCCTAAATGCCTAATTTTACCTACCCCTGCCTAAGCCTACATTACAACCCTGAAAAGTCATGATGATCTCTAGAATGTATGTCTATGATTAGTGGAAAATAGCAAGTAAACAGGTCCATAGAACTAAATGAAATTGATATGCATAGGTTAGATATTCATGCTTCCATTACTTATGATTGAAATGAATTTGTGAAATATCTGACTTGAAATTCTAGATTGCTAAATTTATGTTATATTTGTTCCTATATATTATCTCAACTGATGCTCATGTGTTTCTAAGTACTTGTGCAGCTGCTTGATTTGAGTCTTTTGTTTTTGTGTCTTTGTTTTGTTTTGATATTTGCTCGAGGGCGAGCAAAGGTTAAGTTTGGGGGTGTTTGTTAGGCGTATTTTGTATTCGCCTTTTGAGTCATTTTTAGGTAGTATTTTATTCGTTTTTGTTGTGTTTAGTATAATATTGGGTTTGTTTTTCTTTCTTTTGAGTCACAACGGTTCCAAAAGGCAAAATGACGAAAAGGAGCGAGAATTAGGCAGAAAAGGTGCTCCCGAGGCCAAAAAGACGAAAGTTGTACATCGGATTTAAGAATTTTCAGCATCGCGATACAATACGCAGTAACCGGTGCCATATTTACTGAGAAGCCACATGACTTTCAGCACCACTGTGCCACTATGCAGAACCGCGGTGCCATATTTGTTGAGAAGGTGCAGGAGTTTCGGCATTGCGGTGCCGTTATGCAGAACCGTGATGCCGGTGCGAAAAATCTCAGTTCCGAAGAAGAATTGGCTAAGGGCAGATTGGTCCATAGGGCACAAAATTTGGAACATATTTAATCCCTAGGGATTAATGCTATGAGGGAGGTTGGTCATTCTACAACATAACACAACACAAGACAACAAGAGAGGCTACAATTGGAGACTTAGTTCGCAGTAATTTCTTTTCTTTCGTTTTTAATTCAGTTATGTATGGACTTTGTGTTAGTTCTTAGCGTGACTATGACTAGGAGCTAAACACTTTATTAGGACTTTCCTTATGAATCACTTGAAACTTCTATTCATGAATTAATGCAGTAGTTTGATTTATTCTTCACTTGATTAAAATTTAGTCAATAATTGGTATGAATGTTTGATAATTAATTGATCACTAATTATCATAATATATATGATTTCGAATCAAGAACCGAGAGGAGAGATTTGAATATGTTGTAATTGACTAGACATATGTTAAAATTGCGGACGACAGTACCCCGATACTTGTGTAGCATTATAGGTTACTGTTCTTAATTCTCCTATGTGGTAAATCCTATCATAGAAATATAGAAGGGTTCTGCACTGGGGTTGAGTGATTATATGTCCTAACCGAAATATAAGACAGTTTAGTTAACCGTTATCTTAACGTAGAAGAAGAAGTCATTCTAGTTGCATTAAGGATTGAATAGAGTGGATAGTCGGGGATTTTGGAAGCCCTAATTCATTCATAACTGATTACAACTTAAATAGTTCAGTAATTCTTGCAATTATTCTAGTAGTTAAATAAAAATACAACTCAAATATTGATTGCCAAATAGATAACATAAAGTAGATGAACGGTAATTAGAAATCAGTATCTGAGGACGATATTCGATCTTATCAGACTATATTACTTGTCAATGATGCGTACGCTTGCGTGAGCATTCGAAATATCGCTAACAGTTTCTCTACAAACCAACATGAGTTTTACCATATGATGAAACACAATGCATGACAAAAATTACCTACATTTAGTATTTACACTAACTCAATAAGTACATGCGTCAAATTAGGCATTGAATCTAACTCACACCCCAAAAGTTAGCTCAAACGAAGGAGGATTGCCCAAGCCTTATAAGGAGTCCAGGGATCTCATCCTAACAGGTGTGTGGTATATTTCTCTTCAACATCCCCTCACGCTCAGATCCGGATGGAGCGTGCACATTTACGGACCCAGCGTATTTTCACCCTTTTTAATTGGCTCAGGGGAGAATTTTCACCCCATCATCCGGGGCCCCACGTCGGATGGTCCTGGCTATGATACAATGTCAAATTAGGCATTGGGCCTAACTCACATCCCAAAAGCTAGCTCAAAGTGAAGAGGATTGTCTAAGCCTTATAAGGAGTCTAAGGATCTCATCTCTCACCGATGTGGTATATTTTTCTTCAACATCCGCCTCACGCCCAAATTCAGACATTTTTATATGGGGTTTTACTGTTCGGTATAGAGCGTGTACATTCATGGACCTAGGGTATTTCCAGCCCTTTTAATTGGTCTGGGAGGCATTTTCACCCCCTCATCTAGGGTCCCACATTGGATGAGCATGACTCTGATACCATATCAAATTAGGCATTGAGCCTAACTCACATCCCAAAAGCTAGCTCAAATGGAGGAGGATTACCCAAGCCTTATAAAGAGTCTGGGGATCTCATGATGTGTTATATTTCTATTCAACATTCCCCTGACATTCAGATTCGAATATTAGAGCCATGAGTCTCCCGAAAATTACCGTTTTACCTACCAAGGTGGAGGTAAGGTTTGTGTACACTCTACCCTTACCAGACCCCACGGTGTGGGATTTCACTGAGTATGTTGTTGTTGTTGTTGTATCCCCTGTCATGCCCAAATCTTGATATTATTTTTATACGGATTTCACTATTCGGTCTGAAGCGTGCGCATTCATGGACTAGGATATTTCCACCCCTTTTAATTGGTCAGGGGGGCTTTTTCACTCCCTCATCGACCCATATCGGATGGGCATAGCTCTGATACCGTGTTAAATTAGGTATTGAGCCTAACTCACATTCCAAAAGCTAGCTCAAACGGAGGAGAATTACCCAAGCCTTATAAGTAGTCCAGAGAACTCGTCCCTCATCGATGTGGTATATTTCTCTTCAACATCCCCTGACGTCCAAATTCAGATATTTTTTTATGTAGGGTTACAATGTTCGGTCTAAAGCGTGCACATTCATAGACTCGTGATATTTTCCACTCCTTTTGGTCTGGGGGTTTTCACCCCCTCACTCGGGAGCTCACATCGGATGGGTCTAGCTCTGATACCAAATCAAATTAGGCATTAGGCCTAACTCACACCCCAAAAGTTAGCTCAAATGGAGGAGGATTGCCAAGCCTTATAAGAAGTCCAAGGTTCATGTCCGTCACTGATGTGTATATTCTTTTTACCCCCCACATCCAAAACCAAACATTCTTTTTTTCAGGGGTTTACTGTTCGGTCTGGAACGTGCACTTTTGTGGATCGGGGCATTTTCACCCCTATCGGTTCGGGACCGGTCAATTGGTCTGAGGAGCATTCTGCCTTTTTTTTTGGTGGACTACATCAGATCGAGTTTGGGTCTGGCTCTGATATCATGTCAAAATTAGGTATTGAGCCTAACTCACACCCCAAAAGTTAGCTCAAAGTAGGACTGCACAAAAGGTTAAAACCGGACCGGACCGAGGATCGAAAATCAGAATCCTAGGACCGAAGATCGGATCGAATTTCTCAGTCCTGTCCAAGTCTTTATTGGTCCGGTCCGGTTATTTGGACCGAATGCAGATTGCAGAAATCAGAGATTCAGAATGACAATTTTGCTCAAATACAATTTTGCTCAAAAATCATTCAACACCTGCACCTGTTGGCTGCTGCTCATTGACACATTGTTCAACCAAATTCATTCTCGAAAATGCCCAAACTAAAAACAACAGTAGAGAAGAAAATGACAACATCCTTAAAGAAAATACATATACAAAGATAATAAAATGACACATCACACTCCACAGTCCACATTCCAGTACACCACAATAAAATGACAATAAAATCATCAAAGAACTCCACAATCCAGCTTCAAAATTTGGTTCAGCCGTTCGAGTCGTTTCATCATCTCTTTTCCTTTTGGATTGGACATCAGATTCATAGGTACTAGGCATCATCTGCATGTGAATACATACTTTTAATATCATTTTAAAATACAAATTAATACAAACTTTTATTGCACAGCTTCAAATAAATACAAACTATTCCTTAGTAGTAAATAGTACATACCTTGTCGAGAGATTGAGAGACTGAGACTCTGAGAGTGAGAGAGACGACAGGCACATGCGAGTGGCGACTGGCGACTGGCGAGAGAGACGACGCGACAGGCAACTGGTGGCGATAGTGGTGATGCCGATGAGAGAGCGAGATGTTGACGAACGAGTGACGACGGTGAGGTGAGATTGAGATTTAGGGATTTAAATTATAGAGAGAGAGAGAGAGAGAGAGACGGGCTGCGTAGGGGAGACGAGTGAAGTGGGGAATGGATTTAGAATTAGGTATTTAGAAAATTAGGATTATATATATTATAATATAATATATATTTAAAATTCGGTCCGGATCGGACCGAACCTAGACCGGACCAAAAACTGAAAAAAATATTTCAAAGGATCGAGGACCGGATCGAAAATTACCGGTTCGATTCGGTCCGGTCCGAACAGGTTTGGTCCGGCTCATTTTTTCGATCCGGACCGACTTTTGTGCAGCCCTAGCTCAGAGGGAGGAGGATTGTCCAAACCTTATAAGGAGTCCAGAGATCTCATTCCTCACCTAGTATATTTCTCTTCGACATCATGTGGTATATTCTCTCTTCAACAACATGACACATATATATATATATATATATATATATATATATATATATATAAAAGTTAAATGTAGTTAGATATATTTTCGCCTCATTTTTATCACAAATATATCAAAGTGATAGTATTCTGAAAAAATATCACTAATTATAGTAAATTATTGTAATTTGGTACACATAAACATCAAGCGCGAGAAATCTTCCTATTGGAGTTATCATTTCACGTTTGTAAAAATCTTCCTATTGGAGTTATCATTTCACGTTTGTAAAAATCTTCAGGATGATTCAAAACCATATAGTTTCTTAGCGATGTAGATATTTGTTAGCGATGATTCAAAAATCTTCAGGATGATTTGCCAATATTTCATCAGATCGAGCGATGTAGATATTTGTTGTTTATTAGAGGAACTAGCTGTTTTGTTTCTCATCAATTTTAGGGGTAAAAACTTTTACCTCCATCTCTAGAGATTATTCTACTTATGCTTTCACTATTTCGATTTAGACCTGTTACATTTAATATTTAGATCTATACTATGAGACGTTATTACCGTTAAACATCTCTATAATGATAGTATTTGTCCGAGAATTTTATTGCCGTTATAGTGATGTGTTGTTATATATGTATACTTACATTTGATGTTTAGATCTCATTTAGTTGTTATAAACGAAAGTACGCAAAGAATTATTTTATGTATTTTTTACGCAAAGAAATACTTGTTAATTTTAAAATTTTAATTGATTTTCATTTCTCATTAATTAAAAATGAAAAAGACTAATAAATTCATGAATTGTACCATATTGATGATGAATTAAAATCTAAGGAACATATGCATTTAAAATTAAAGTAAATAATTATCAAATTTATACAAAACTGATAGATAGGAAATTATATGATTTTGATTTTTTCAAGTCTAAATCATATCACTATGAGAAATATATTTTTTCCTTTTAGATATTCATACTTGAAATTTATTATGTACATGACATTAATGATGATTATCATAAATATTTTGATATTTTTTATACATAATATACTTCTCACAAATATTATTACACAATATTCGAGTATGGTTGTTAGGGCTGTTATCGGTCCGGATACATTCGAGAACCACCCGAGAATAAGACCAAAATACCCGGACCGATACTCGGACCGAAAAGTTAACGGTCCGGATACGAGTACCAGACATAAGGATCTGGACCGAAATACCCTGTAATCTTATCGGTTCGATTTCAATATGTAGATACCCGGACCGGACCGATAACAGATGGTACAATGAATTTGTATTTGACTCTAACCAATTCAGCCTTGTAAAGTTGGCATTGCTCTTCTAATGGGGAACCATGAAAATAAAAATTTGCACAACAGATAGGCTAAGTAATATACTAATATTTACATAATATCAAGTAGAGATGTTGCAAATTAATAAGATAACTTGAAGACTCAAATAACCAAATAATCTCAAAGAGATTTTGCACCAGACTATCAAGTGCAAAATTCTTTTTGTAAGATCAATATATTGTCAATATAAACATATTTTTATCTGACTTATTTTTTGCTTATTCAATCAAAGAATGAAACTGATGTTGAATGAAGTGATCCCATCTCAAAAATGAATTATATGCTTGAAACTTAGACAACGTTTTGTAGCCACCTGATATATTAAAATGCAATCACACACTTGCACATATACCATCGGTCTGGATACATCCGAGAACCGGACCGAAATACCCGGACCGATACTCAGACCGAAAAGTTAACAGTACGGATACGAGTATCAGACAGGATCCGGACCGATAAGGATTTGGACCGAAATACCCTGTAACATTATCGATCCGATTTCGGTATGTCGATACCCGGACCGATAACAGATGGTACATGAATTTGTATTTGACTCTAACCAATTCAGCCTTGTAAAGTGTCATTGCTCTTCTATGGGGGAACCATGAAAATGAAAATTTGGCACAACAGGTAGGCTGATGTAATATTTACATAATACCAAGTAGAGATGTAAACTGCAAATTAATAAGATAACTTGGAAGACTCAAATAATCTCAGCGAAATTTTGCACCAGACTACCAAGTGCAAAATTCTTTTTGTAAGATCAATATATTGTCAATATAAATATATTTCCATCTGATTTCTTTTCTGCTTATTCGCTCAAAGAATGAAACTAATGTTGAATGAAGTGATCCCATCTCAAAAATAAATTATATGCTTGAAACTTAGACAACGTTTTGTCGCCACCTGATATATTAAAATGCAATCACATACTTGCACATATACCATCGGTCCGGATACACTCGAGAATCGGATCGAAATATCCGGATCGATACTCAGACCTAAAAGTTAACGGTCCAGATACGAGTAACAGACATAAGAATCCGGACTGAAAAGTTAACGGTCCGGATACAAGTAACAGACATAAGGATCCAGAATGAAAAGTTAACGGTCCGTATACGAGTACCAGACATAAGGATTCAGACCGATAAGAATCCGGACCGAATACTCGGTAACCTTATCGGTCCGATTCTGGTAGGTCGATACCCGGACCGATAATAACCCTAAT
Organism: Przewalskia tangutica; assembly: GCA_029844215.1. Classification (NCBI taxonomy): domain Eukaryota; kingdom Viridiplantae; phylum Streptophyta; class Magnoliopsida; order Solanales; family Solanaceae; genus Przewalskia; species Przewalskia tangutica. The sequence goes on along the minus strand of CM056736.1, from coordinate 101,241,116 downwards.
GGTTGTTATAGAGAAGTAATTTTATAAAGAGTGTACTGCTATAATGAATGTCATTATTATCATAGGTAGAATGATGTTATAGAAAAGTAAAATATAACATGAAAAATTGGTTTCAGAGAAAATCAGACGTTATAATAAAATGTTATTATAGCGAATGACAATTATAGAAATGTTTGACTGTAATACAAAATTTGAGTTTCAGACACGATTTAATTATGGGTGACAATATTGTGACTCTCACATATAATATTCTTGAGGGAAAATTATTGTCATCTCTGTAAACGGGTATAGTAGTAGTATAATAAAATTCCTACCCATAATTAGAATATATTCCATATATTGTGTAAATATAATTATGGTAAGATTAGGATTCATATTTTAATTAGGACTAGAATTTCTATTGTATAAGGGATGAATATTGTACACTATATATATTGATATTAATGAGAAAGACTTCTCAAGGGGGATTAATATCATCTTACATGGTATCAAGAGCCAAAACTCCAAAACCCTAGAATTTTTTTCTAAACCGTCGCCGGCACCCCCCACACGTTGTCGCGGCTCTCTCTTTTTCTCCAAGAAAATTCTAGATTTCTTTCCTTCTCTACTAAATTATATCCACTATCATGACTCCTCCTGAAACCCCTACAACCTCCTCCACCACCGTTATTACTACCGAAATATCAAAACCATCTTTTCACCCAGCCCTAACTATTACCAAATTTAAGAACTGTCTTCCCATACTCTTGATCAGGAAAACGGTCAGTATTCTCCATGGGTTGAACTGTTTCGCATTCATGCATGTGTCTATAACGTGCTTGATCATATCGATAACATCATTCCTCGCCCCGGGGGTTGATGATTCTATATGACTTCGTCTCGACGCCGCCGTAAAATAGTGGATATATGATAGTATTTCTCAGGATCTACTCCTTACTATGAAATCCGGCGCCACAAACCGTGACTTGTGGATTCGCTTGGAAGAAATTTTTCAGGATAACAAGCACACTCGTGCTGTGTATTTGGAGAAACATTTTAACAATACACGTCTTGATTTTTTTTTTAACATGACTGAGTACTGCAAACAATTAAAACTTGTGGCAGATCAATTCTCCAACATTGGCACGCCTATCTCGGATACTAAAATAGTGCTACAATTGATTTCAGGCCTTTCAAAAGTCGAATATGATCCTTTGACCACCATGATTCAACAGGCGGATCTGTTACCCAGTTTTAACAAGGCTCGCTTGCAGTTGTTGCTCGAAGAAACCCGTCGTGCTAATGTCACGCCCCGACTTTTCTTAAGTCTTTCCTTAAGGTGTGATGTCACCTGGACAATTATTTATTTTTCAGGCGAACCGTTAACTTCTTTTCTTCCTAGATTAAACATGTATTTAAGTGCGGAAATAATATATATATAATAATAAGCAATTCAAAGCTTACAAAGAACTATCTTGTGTGGGGCATTCCCCGAGATAATGAAACCTAGTTCTTTAAACATACTTTATGAGAATAACTTTCACCAAATCCGAAATAATGGATTGGTGGGTCAAAGAGGCTGTGGGACGATCGCTAGCCCTGTTGCAGAGCTTTTCCTCTATCACACTTTCCTGAAATATGTTAAATAAAAGAGTCAGCCCTACCATCCGGGGCTGAGTGAGAACCTCACCCTATAATTCAAAGTAATCTCACAATATTTTAAGTACAAACATATTAGGACACAATAACCATGTTATGAAACAAACTTCAACATTTTCAATGTATCATAATCAAGTATTCACACAATAATATTCTCTTTCAATTCGTTTCAGGACGTACTCAGCTTAACCAACATACATGTTTTATCTCATGTTACATATTAAGGTATTCATTTGTATTTATACATTTTTTGCGGCGTGCAACCCAATCCGATGCATTTACAAATGCATTTACATATTTGTTGTGGCGTACAACCCGATCTGATGCATTTACAAATGCATTTACATATTTGTTGCGGTGTGCAACCCGATCCGATGCATTTACAAATGCATTTACATATTTGTTGTGGCGTGCAACCCGATCCGATGTATTTACAAATGCATTTACATATTTGTTGCGGCGTGCAACCCGATCCGATGCATTTACATATTTGTTGCGGAGTGCAACCCGATCCGATGCATTTACAAATGCATTTACATATTTGTTGCGGCGTGCAACCCGATCCGATGCATTTACAAATGCATTTACATATTTGTTGCGGCGTGCAACCCGATCCGATGCATTTACAAATGCATTTACATATTTGTTGCGGCGTGCAACCCGATCCGATGCATTTACAAATGCATTTACATATTTGTTGCGGCGTGCAACCCGATCCGATGCATTTACAAATGCATTTACATATTTGTTGCGGCGTGCAACCCGATCCGATGCATTTACGAATGCATTTATTTATTTGTATTTGTATATGTTATATGTTCAAAAGGCTCAATTAATATTTCCTTCTTTCAATATTCCGCCCTTCCCACTTGTATGAGTTGCAACTCTCAAACCGTAAGTCGGATTTATGTACGTAAAGTCTCAAACTGTCGAGAACAGAATAACCTAGAACTTTTATTCAGCACAAAATTTTAAATTCCCCACCGAAACATTCAGTTTTTCAGTTTTAACAATTACATTAAGAACTGTTTCGCCTAATTTATTATCAGAACGATACACAATCTTAAAACAGTCATAACTTCTTATCCGTAAGTCGGATCAAGCCCCGTAAATTCTCAAAATGACGAGAAAAGACAAATCTAGGACTTTCATTTGAATCAACATTTCATATTCTGTACCAATTGCTACAGTTTTACCATTTTACCCACTGCTTTACGGATTTCAATCAGTCCGCGACAGAAACTTTAAAGCCCAATAACTATCAAACCGTAAGTCCGTTTTAACTATTTTTTTAGCTAGATCTGTCCTTAACATAGAGATTTACAACCATGTAAATTTTCATCTAATTTTAATAAGTACAACTCAAGTAAAATAGTTTGTAATTCTGTATTCCCATATTTCGTCCAAACTTGTGGCAGAAAGTTTAAACTATGATAATTCTTAAACCGTAAGTCCGTTTCATCTCCTCTTTGGTTCGATTTGTTCGTAACGGAGATATATACAACCATACAAAATTTTATCTAATTCTAGAAAGTATAACTCCGAAAAAAATTCGTAAAGTTCATGATTCGAACTAGTTGTTTAAACAATCAAAGTTCGTGATTTTTCTTTTAACACCAACATTATATTCTAACATGTACAAAACTTAAAATACAGGATTTCACTAAGAAATTTGAGTGATAAAAATTCACCTTTGTTGCCTCGTAATTGCGAATGAACTTTCAACTCTAAAACTCTTCCCTTCTTGTTCTCTTATAATCCTTCTTGTTCTCTTATAACAATCTCTTTTCTTTTTTTCTTGCTATGTTTTTTTTTGTGATTTTCTTTTTCTGAAAATATTTTTGTGAGGTGTGTTTATGGGAATATTTAATGTGAGAGTTGAGGGGAGTTGAGGGAGGTTGAGGGAGATTGAGGGAAGGGAGTGTTTTGGAGATTGAGGGGAGTTGAATAAGAAAAGGGGGAGGGGAAAACTGCAACGTGCAGTTCTCTTCTTCTTTTTTTTTAAATTTAATTATTATTATTATTATTATTATTATTTATTTGTTAATAGTTTATGGGATTTTACAGCTAAGCAAGATGAGCACATTCAGAAGGCGTTAGCTGTCGAAACGCAACCCAAAGACCCGACACTGATTCCTATTGTAATTAGGACTAGGATTCTTATTGTATAAGGGATGAATATTGTACACTATATATGTTGATATTAATGAGAAAGAATCCTCAAGAAAATTAATATCATCTTACATGGTATCAAAGCTTAAACCTATTTTTTCCTCCTCTCAATTTCGTATTCCCCAAAATCCAATTAAAGCATAAAGAGGACACATACCTGGGTTCAACCATCCAGTAGTTCCTTACTATGTGTGTCGTCTCCGTAAGTCATTATATGGCCTGAAACAGGACCTCCGTGCTTGGTATGATCGCTTTGCCAGGTATATCTTTCAAATTGGGTTTGTATGCAGCAAGAGTGATACACCACTCTTCATTTTTCATCGAGGTAGCAACACTGCTTACTTATTACTTTACGTGGATGATATTGTTCTTACTGATTCCTCCGACGGGTTGAAAAATGAGATTATTGTCTTTCTTAAGTCCGAATTTTCAATAACTGATTTGGAAAAGCTGAGCTATGTTTTGGGGATATCAGTGACCAGGTCTGCCGATCACATGTTCTTGTGTCAGCGTAAGTATGCAGAAGAGATTGTGTACATGGCTAAGATGGCGAATTGCAAAGTTTCACCTACTCCAGTTGATTCAAAATCTAAACTCAGTGCTATGGATGGTGCTCCAGTCTCCGATCCTACTTTGTATAGGAGCCTTGCAGGTGCACTTCAGTATCTCACATTTACAAGACCAGAAATTGCTTATGTTGTTCACCAGGTATGCCTATTCATGCATGCCCCCAGAGAGTCTCATTTCACTGCTCTTAAGCGTATCATCATATACATTAAGGGCACACTTGAGTATGGTTTGCACCTATACCCCTCTGCACCAAACATGTTGCTCTCTTATACAGACTGATTAGGCGGGTGTCCGGACACGACGCCTACCTCCGCTTTGTGTATTTTTAGGGATAATCGATTTCTTGATGCATCGGCGGCACTATCCTATCTCGTTCGATCTTGAAATTTGTGTGAGGCGTTGCAAATGTGGTAGCTGAGATTTGTTGGCTCGGAAATTTACTGTTAGAACTTCAGTGTCCTTTGCGTCAGACATCTATTGTGTACTGTGATAACATCTCTGCCACCTATATTTCTCATAATCCGGTTCAACATCAGCGAACCAAGCACATTTATATAGACCTACACTTTGTTCGTGAGAAAGTTGCGCTAGGCCATGTCAGAGTGTTACATGTTCCATCATCCTATCAGTATACAGACATATTTACCAAAGGACTTCCCAGACAGTTATTTCTTGACTTCAGATTCAGTCTTAGCGTCCGGCCTCCTCCCGCTCCGACTGAGGGGGTGTGTATACGTGTGAATAGAAGTAACAATATTCTCTACCCATAATTAGAATATTTCTATATATTGTGTAAATATAATTATGGTAAGACTAGAATTCCTTTTGTGATTAGATTTAAGATTTCTATTATAAAAGGGATGAATATTGTACACTATATATACTTTGATATTAATGAGAAGAATCTCAAAACAAGATTAATATCATATTACATATTGGGAATCATTTTTTACTTTCTCTTTGATGGAACCACCATCTTCTCCTTCCTTTGATGCTAAGTAATTAATATCATATAGCTAGCTTAAGTCCCTTTCACATATTCTCTCATATGTATTTGTGGCAAAATCTCAACCAAGGACTTTGTACAATATGGCACATAAGGTGCATCTAAGTATAAAAGGAATATATCCACTTAAAACTATATTATATAAAGCATATTTTTATTTTCTGTCTTATTTGCCTTTCTCCCCTCTTATTCAACCTTTTATTTCCTCAATGAAAAGCATATCATCCTTTTCCAATGTTACACATTTTTCTTTTAATTGATCATAAAAATATCAATTTTTTATAAATATTTTTAACTTTTAATTTATAATTAACAAAATAATTTATAATCATACAAATGTTTAAGACTAGTTTGACATTATAAAGTTTAAAACTCTTTTTTCTTTAAGGGAGCAGTCCGGTACACTAAGATCTCGCTATGCGCGGGGTCCGGGGAAGAGTCAGACCACAAGGGTTTGTTGTACGCAGTCTTACCTTGCATTTCTGCAAAAAGATATTTTCACGACTTGAACTCACGACCTCCTGATCACATGACAACAATTTTACCAGCTACTCCAAGACTCCCCTTCATATTTGAAGATGAGAAAAATACCATATATATGAAACTTAAATAAAGATATTTATTGTGTCATAGGAAACATGAGTTATCACAACAAAATCAATCACAAGACAACTTTTATTTTTGTGACTTCCACTAAAAAATACAAAATTTGATACGTTTGGTTTGATATAAAAATTTGTGTTGTTACTACTAATTCTGTTTAGGGTTACAAGAGGTCCATTCTCTCGTGATCACTTGACTCTAGAAGTTTGTCCATCATACTACGAATTCACTATCTAGATAAGAATCATAAGATTAGCATATAATACTTGTTTTTATTTAATAAAACTTCCAGTAGGTGTAACATCATAGAATGAAAATGAACAAAAAACTAAAGCATTGCCATCTAACACACTACATTAAATTATACAAAATCTAATCAAAGGTTTTTTTGTTTTGCCCCCTGACTTAGGTCAATTAGGGGTTGTTTGTCATATACTAATCTAATAAATTTTGGGATTCCATTTCTCCCGTTGCTTATTGCGATTAACTAAAATCAGCATAAATTAATATACAAAAACTTGATATTATCTATCTCATAGAATGTAGGATTATAATTTGTATAATCGCATGATATTCTTATTCCTAACGAAACAGCCCCTATCAGGGATAGTAACTTGGAATTGCATTTATTCAATGTTTGATTTGGTATAAGGCTATTAGCTAATACCGATATAAATTAATCAAAATTTTAATAAAAAAGGCTCCCCTAAATTTTGTGGCATTGATCCAAATCGAAATACGCCAGCACGAAGAAGAGTGGCCCCTTTATCTATCACATGTTGGATGCTTGATTAAACTCCCCACATTACAATTCCGATATCGAATAACCTAGTTTCAAACCAAACGACCCTTATGGTGTACACTCAACTCTTTCTTAATCACACGAACCAAAATATTTTTCTTAATCAATTATATATTCAAAGAGAAGAGACACTTTATCCCTTAAATAAACCCCTCCCTCCTCTCCCAAAAACAAGATTTGTTGAATGAATTATGAGCAAAGAAAGCTGTTGAAACTCAATGGATAATCAAAAAGATTATTTTAGCTTCATGATAGATAATAACATCTTTATTTTAAACTTTATAGAAACAAGAATGTTAAGTGTGTAGGGTTTTGTTGGGTTCGTGTACGCAGTGGAAATTGAAAATTTATGTTTCAAACCCAACAAACGACGAACTGCAGATGATTATGTAATAATGTAAAACATGTAAATCACATAACATGTTTGTATAACCGTAAATACATCGATAGAATACTTACGGTTTGATTAATCAAGAGTCTTTTAGTATATTGTCTGAGGGTGCACACACAATTGATCCTTGACTGCAAGTTCCTAGAATTCTGATGTAATTCTCTTTCAGACAGCTAGGAAATCCGACAGAGGTTCGAGAGAGAATATTTTGATTCTAGGTCTCTAAGACTTAGAATGGTATTGAAATAGAAAAAAGTGTTTAGAATAATGAATTAAACTCACCCTCTATTTATAGCTGCGTTTTAGGTCTAAAACGCTAGAAATTACGTGGGCCAAATCCAAAAACGAGGCAGCTGGTCGGTCGATCGCCCATCGCCTTCAACGCCGCGACTTAAAATAGGAGGCACCATAGCGCTATTGCGTTGCGGCCCTTTGTCCCAGGCGCTGCAGCCCTAGTCCAGTATGGGGTGTCGTCTCGTTTTCGTTTTAATTAAATCTAAAATTTAATCTCGACTTAATTAAATAATTATTAACCCTAAAACGCAACTAGGGTTACACGTGGGCCTGGCCCAGAAACCGAGACGCAGTGGGTCAGTCTGACTGGCCCACTGCCAAGGCGGCGGCGCGATGCTCAGTGGGTGGCGCCGCGGCTCATTTATCCAATTTTGCCTCATTTTCATTTTAATTAAATCTTAAATCCAATCTCGACTTAATTAAATAATCATTATTAATTTAAATGTCTCGATCATAAATCAAACATTTATATTCTCTCATTACATCCTTAGATCGACGGAACAATTGACTTAGTGTTACCCTACAGACCTTCACGTATCGACACTAATTGCATTAGGGTCTACACGAAACTCCTAGACGACGCCGAAAGACGAACTCAATATGTGAAGTATAGTTACACGAACCTGGTAAACTGAATCTCTATGTGGGAAGATAAAATTCGTTCATTCACGACACACTCGATCAAGCTTAGGATCTGCCAAGTGTCTATCCAAATGGCTTGATCACTATATCTCATCTATATTAGTTGACAACAAGACCATATCATAGATATGTCTATTGCGTTGGCCAACGACTTAGTCAACCTAATATCACTGAGAAGTTGAGTATTCTCTCGACTATATATTCGAGGAATGAATTCTAATCTTGGCTCAACTATCACCTTTAATCCACTTCGTAATATACCTAATACAAACCGTGTCTCAACCTATAAGGCATTTGAGCTTAGGACATGATCAAGTATATTACTATGTATATAAGGTGCGTATCGACCTCAAGTCTAAGGACTTCTATCTCCCACACGCTGATCATCTTTAGACATATATAACAAACGGTATATCAGCAGGGTATACCAATACTACCAAAGTATCCATGTGTCCATCACGAGTATCCGTAACTCGTAGCACGTGAAACATACTACATCCTCTAAGGATATGATGTGTCGACTTATCTCATATCATCGATATCTCATTCTCGATGATCATTAGTCGATGCTATTTTAAGAGTTACGCTATAATATTAATATTTCACACTATTAATAACAGCATAACCTCTAGGGATGCATATTATAGAATATTATAAATAATTAACTAATAATTTAATAAGTATAAATATCAAAATATTAATCTTCATTAATATTAATATAAATATGTATAAAGTACATTTGTTCTAATACTGTCTAGAACATAAATATACTTTCGAAGTGTTAGCTAGCCACAATAATTTGATTGAGAAACAAAATAAGTCGGACACACTTTAAGATCAACCAAAACAAAAATGCAACTAGAAAAATAAATAAGAGAAAAGAAGAAGGAAAAGTAGTGGATAAAGTCAGCAACTTTGATAATAAATAATGAGGTAATCAACATTATCATTATACTCTATTAAAGTATGGAGCATTTTGAAGTTTTGTGCCGAATAATTTGGACCCTTAGATTCAAATAATCTTTGAGCAAGTGTACGGACAAAAATTATTAGTACTAATAAGAATTAATTAGCTGTCTTTCTTCCTAAAAGAAGAGGAAATTAAAAATATGAGTCAAGATGCTTTTTTTTTTAATGTTTATTTATGTTGCAAAGCTTCCAACAAGAATGGATAAGAGTAAGCCGCTGTATTGTGGTTAGGCCCCACCCCAGTACTTGCAATAATACAAATTAAATAAACTTGGAACTTATTTTTGTTGCCACTACCAAACTATATTTCTTTCTTTTCCTATTCTAATTGTTCAGTGCACCAAAAAAAGAATAATAATGAACCAAAATAGCAGTATAGTTTTTGGTGAGGAAATTAGGAAGAAAGTACAAAGCACGAGCTTCTACATTTTTTTATTTTCGTCCTATATCTCCTGTCTTTTCACAAAATAACCCAAAGAAAATGAAATTTAGGAGTTTCGAAAATCTTTATGATGTGAACCATTGATTGTAAGTTGTGACCATCATACACAAGGTATACCGTTGAAATATGCCTTGAATCAGGGTATATTAGGTGTATACCATGTTTAAGAATTCTTTTCCTTTTCTGTTTGAAAAACTTTTCCTTAGTCTGTGTAAGAGGTACTCTATATAAACCCCATAAGTCATAACCTAATAAGCAATCTGAAATACAATCAAGAGAAATCCCAAAAAATTGTATTCCTCAAGATCAATAAAGTTTTTCTCTCTTCTGTCCGTGGACGTAGCTAACACATTGTTAGTGAACCATGTTAAATCGTTTGTGTCATTTACATTCATTATTATTCTTTTTTCTGTTTAATTGTTTCCGCTATAACAAATTGGTATCAGAGCCGAATTTGTTTGTTTGAAAAATATCTGGAATGAATGTGAAAATCGACAAATTTACGGGGAGAAATAGTTTTAGTCTGTGGCAGATCAAGATGCGAGCCTTGTTAAAACAACAAGGACTTTGGGCGCCACTTGCTAGGAAGCCGACAGAACCCATTAACGCTGAGATGACCGTTCTGGAAGAGAAGGCTCATTCAACAATTATGTTGAGCCTTGCTGATGATATTATCACTGAGGTCGCGGAGGAGGAAACTGCGCAGGGTCTATGGGTCAAGCTCGAGAGTCTTTATATGACGAAGTCCTTAACCAACAAGTTGCTTCTGAAGTAATGTTTGTTCAGTCTACGAATGCAGGAATGTATGCCTCTTCGAGATCACTTAGATCAACTAAACACAATCTTGTTAGAGTTGCGTAATATTGATGTGAAAGTTGAGGATGCTGCATTGATTCTGTTAGTATCTTTACCATTATCGTACGAAAATTTCGTACAGTCGTTCATTGTTGAAAAAGATAATGTGTCTCTAGAGGAGGTGAGATCATCTCTCCATACTAGGGAGCTGCGCCATAAGACGGCTGGTATAGGTGTAAATAATCAGGTTGCAGGGTTAGTAGCCAGTGGAAGTCATGGACATAGAAATCCGGGGGGAGAAGAAGTTCAAGAAACCGTTTTCTAAAGGTCCAAAACCAAATGATGTATGTAATTTCTGTAAGGAGAAGGGACACTGGAAATTTGATTGTCCCAAGAAGAAGAGGCAGCAGAATAATCCGACAGGTACTGCCGCTGTAGCAGATACCAACTCTGAAGATGATATTGCTCTAGTTGCTAATGAGTACACACATCACAATGATGTGTGGATCCTCGATTCAGCAACATCTTACCATATATGTCCGCGCAGGGAGTGGTTTACAACCTATGAGCAAGTGGATGGTGGCAGTATTTCTATGGCTGACAGTTCTGTTTGCAAAACGGTTGGGATAGACTCTATTAAAATTCGGACACATGATGGTAAATTATGTACATTGAATGACGTCGGGCATGTTCCATCCATGACAAAGAATCTGATATCATTGAGCATGTTAGATAGCAAGAGGTTCAGATTTCGAGGTGGAGGTAGAGTTTTATATGTCTGCAAGGATTCGAATGTGGTTCTGAAGGGCATAAAACGTGGTACCTTGTATTTCCTTCAAGGTTCTATGTTATCAGGTTCTCTTGTTGTTGCATCCTCAGAGGTTGATAAAGAAAACTTGACCAAGTTATGCATATGAGGCTTGGTCATATGAGCGAGAGAGGGATGCAAATTCTGTCAAAAGGAGACCTTCTTTGTGGTCACAAGGTCGAGGACCTTAAGTTTTATGAACACTGTGTATTCGGGAAATTACATCGCAACAAGTTCCATGTTACACCTCGTAGTTCTAGGGCGATAATTTGTGAACGTAACTAAGGAGGTAAGATTTGAATATTGGATATAAAGTATAATTATATATGCTAATCCGGAAATTAGTATACAAAGGATGTAACCCCGAAATAATTTTGGATGCAACAAATGTGGTATGGACTAAGTGTCGTGTATTATGAGATTAGGACATGAAATTTTCAGATTTTATATATAAGATTGATTATGTGGGAGATTAATTAATTGTGGGATTAATTTTAGTAGGGGGGGTGATAATAAGTGGACAAAATTTGGGAACTTAATTTTAGTAGGGGGGATGATTAATTAATTGTGGGATTAATCTCGATTTTTTCAGCCCATGCTCACTTATATCTAGGTTCCACTCATCTCTCCTGTTACACCCCGTATTTCCAAGAGAATGAGATGCAAACGTACGTGAGAAGATAAGATTTGAATTTTGAAACGAAAGAAAAATTATTATTTTTTAGGAAAGATTTCGAAAATTTTGTGAAGAAAAAAGTTTATAACTTGGAGTTTGATTCTCAAATTTGGTGTATGAGATTAGTATATGATTATAAAGGATTGAATCTAATAATGTAGGGCCCGTCAAAAACTTCACAATTTCGTGGGGCCCTTCGTTTGTAAGAGAATTGGAAATATAAAGATATTTTCTCTTAAGGGATTTCGGCCATTGGGAGGAGAATTAGTTGGCACACTTGTCTTGAAGACTTTGACCTCTAGATATTTATATATACTATGAGTCATTGAAAGACTTCTCACACTTAGCCAATATTTTCACAAAGTTATATCTCTCTTTTTCTCTCCCAAGTTTCGGCCCTTCCATGAAATTGAAGAACAAGATTTCTAAATCTTCCAAGTTTAGTTGTTGATCCAAGATTAACTGTCCAGTTAAGTGTTAAGCCAAGATATTTTATTCTAACAAATAGAGGGTCACAGTTTTGCCCTATGTTTCTCAAGAAACCCTAACTTGTTCTTCAACTTTTGGTGTTGAAGTGTGAAGTGAAGTTGGTTATAAGCTTATAGGGGTTGCATATATGTGATTGAAACTTGAAGAAGTGGAGCAAAACGAAAACTACGGGCCAATCTTCTACGGACTGTTTTAGCATTTTTGGGGCTTAAAATAAGGTAATAATTCTTCTTCTTTTAAAGTAATTAGATATTACATATTATTATGTTTAAGGGATGAATTTGTGTTAAGGAAGAAATGGAAAATAAGAAGTGTAGGTGTGAGATGTGGTGTTGGGCCGAGAATAGGGATTTTTGGCGTCGTTGGTTACTATCGTTGTTATTTACACTTGTTGTATGTTAAAATGAAGTAATATTGTTATTGATATGTGTTATGAAATATATATAAGTGTTGAAATGTGAATCGGATCATAAAGAATTAAGGGAAAGGGCTTTGGAATGTGGAAGTTGTTGTGGCCGATTTAGGGACAGTTTTGTCACCTTAAGTTTTCATTGACTATTGTCGTTGTTATCTTCGTTAATTTCATATTATATGTTGAAGGAAATCATGTCATTAATTATTGGTATGAATTATGTATAAAGGTTGGAGTTATAACTTGAATTAGGGATTTAAAAGGGTGGTTATTGTTGTGGATTGTGGTGGCCGGAAATAGCTTCAATTGTTGAATTATTTTGGTGCAGTTTTGTGGGCTGTTTCACGGGCTGTTTTGGGCGTGTGCATATGCTGGAAATTTAGTAGCTTTATTGCATGTTTAATGTGGTAAATGTCTAATGAAAGTCCTAAGGAATAAGGGTGTTAAAGGCTTCACATTGTACCCTTAATGTTGATTTATTATGAAATGTTTTGTGGACTGTTTTAATATAATTGTGGGGCAGAATTTTACACTTCAAGTTAGGCGTGTAATCCCCTTTGGTTGCTGCTTTGTTGTGCCCTTAAGTTTGGTTTGTAGGTTGTTGAATTCGGGCCTTGGAAAAGGTGGAAAAGTACGTAGAAACAGGGGAAGTGCTGCCCAATTTTCCGTAGAATAAGAGACCCTTTACTTGGTATTAATCTACCTTAGAAAGCTTGAAGTTGATAGAAATGCTATTGACATTTTAGGTTGAAGTACGGGTGGCATATTCTACTTAGCGTGTGGATTAAGCTGAAGAGTTATGTGGAACTCTTCCTATCTTTCTTTGAGCATGAACCTTATAAAATAAGTGTACGGTGGACGTACTTGTTTTAAATGAAATCGGATTCCTTGTGGTATATGAAAGAAGTAACTTGATTTAAAGGTATAGGTTACTTGATTTTAAAAGGAGTAGTAATTTGATTTAAAGGTATAGGTTACTTGATTTTGAAAGGAGTAATAACTTGATTTAAAGGTATAGGTCACTTGAGTTTGAAAGGAGAAGTAACTTGATTCGAAAGGTATGAGTTACTTGATTTTGAAAGAAGAAATGACTTGATTTAAAGGTAATAGTTACTTGGTTTAAAAGTGAAAGTGCATTGATGCTACAAGTGCTAGTATCTCGGAGTTTTGTAATGGAAAGAAGGTATGGTGAACGTACATAGTATTTTGGGTTCAACTCTCTAATATTGCATGATATGATTCTTTTTATAAGAATGAATGTACATAGTACTTTGGGTTTATTTCCCTAATGTTACATGACATGATAATGCCTTGGTTTTATTAAAAGGAAAGAGGTGATAATGCCTTAGTTTTCTAGAATGAAAGTTTGTTATAACAATTTTATGGAAAGTCAAAAGATGGTTTAAAACGTCATATGGTTGTATTGATACACAATGTCCCACAATGGGTCGGGTTATGTTATAGATGCAATACACCGAGTCCCGCAAATAGGCCGGGTTACATCACATTTTGAAGCATTACACCGAGTTACACAAATGGGTCGGGTTACGTTATACAAAAGATCACACCGAGTCCCACAGATGGGCCGGGTTATGTCACATATTGCATCATCACACCGAGTCCCACAGATGGGCCGTGTTATGTCACATATTGCATCATCACACCGAGTCTCACAGATGGGTCGGGTTATGTCACATATTGCATCATCACACCGAGTCCCACATATGGGCCGGGTTATGTCACATATTGTATCATTACACCGAGTCTCACAAATATATCGGGTTACGTCACATGTTGAAGCATACACCGAGTCCCGTAAATGGGCTGAGTTACATCACATATACTGATAAATACACCGAGTCCCGCAAATGGGACGGGTTACATCACACATATTGATAATTACATCGAGCCCCAAGTGGGTCGGGTTACGCTATATTGATGAGTCCATCGAGTCCCTCAATAAAGAGTCGGTTTATGTTATATGAGATACGTTAACTATATGTATATGAACTTGATGATTCTCTAAGTAAGCATTCATGATGTTGATATGACTCTAATTGAAAAGGTAAAGTTGACTCTCATTACTCTATTTGAAAAGGCACAGTGTACTGGTATTTGAATTATCATACTTGTCCCCTATTATCTTTCTTGGCATGTTATGATCTCATTTACAGTACTTATTGTTTCACATACTTGGTACATCTTTCGTACTGACCCCCTTTCCTCGAGGGATTGCGTTTCATGCCGCATGTGTAGGTACACATTTTGTTGATCCTCGCTCATAGGATCTCTACTCTGTTTTTTAGGAAGCTCCATTATTTCGGAGGCTTGTCCGGCTAGCTAGTGAGCGGTTCTTTCTTTTGGTACGGAGTCTACAGTCTTATGTACATTCAGGGGTACGGCGGGGCCCTGTTCCGTCATAGTATATTATCCAAACTCTTAGAGGTCTGTATTCATATGTGGGCTGGACTTGCGGGAGTTGTATTTATTTTGGGCCAATTGTATAATTGTACTGTCGGGATGTTCCCGTATATATATATATAGCGGCAGCCTCACCGGCTTGCCTTGTTGCTACATATACAATTTTTTCATGTATTGTTTGGCCTGTGTCTTGTTTGGGATGTGAGGGTATAAGAGGGGTGCCCAGGTAGGGCACTAGTCGCGGGCCCGGGGTTTGGGTCGTGACATCTCCCAACCTCTCCAAATAGATTTCCATCTCTTTTTCATAGCTAAGTTAGAGACCACATTACCTCTCTTCCTAGATTAAGCTCCTCAACTAAGTTCTAAGCCAAGATTAACACCCAAAACAGTGGGTCACGGCACTCCTGGCCGAGAAACTACCCCAGCAACCTTATTGTTAAAGATGAATAATGTTGGAGGAAAAACATACATGTAAGATGGAGTTAAACTCATAAGGAATGCATGCATGTCATTGTAAGTTGAAGAAGTGGTGAAATGGAGTAAACATGGAGCAGTGGGTGCCGAGAACTATAGGGACTGCTTTAGCAAATTGAAGGTAAGATTCCTTCTTCTTATTAAGTAAATGGAGTTAAATGATGTTGTAGTTAAGAGATGAACTTGAGTTAAGAGGAAATGAAAGTAAGAAAATGCATGTAGTTATTGTTGGAATTGTTGGTGCCGATTTGGGACTATTTTTTTATTACATTGGATTCAATTGTTGTTGTTGTTATTATCGTCACTAATTGCATGTTAAAGATTGAAGGAAATCTTGATATTTAAAGTTGTAATTGGTTATATGAAAGTGTTGAAATATGAATTAGATTTTAATGAAGTTATGAGAAGAGTTATACAATTGTGTGTGGACCGTGACTTTCACGAGATTGTTGGTATTATTGTGATGTATTAGGGGTTGTTCTTGTTACGTTATATTGCTGGAATTATAAGCTATGAACATGCATATACATTGTTGTAATTGCGGATATAGGTCCTAAAGGAATTAAGGTATGAAAAGGTTGAACATTGCACTCTCGTTGTTGTTGGAATATCTCTCGTTGTTGTTGGAATATGGATTTTTTTAAGGGCTGTTTTAATGTGGATTAAGGGGCTGGATTAACATGAGAAATAGGTGTATAAACCACCTTGGTTGCTGTTTTGGTTGTACCTCATGAATGTAAAGAAAAAGAATGTATAATGGTAGCATAAATGTAGTATTTGGGACTGATTTGGTTATGACCTTGAGTTGTATCTTGTTATTGGTATTGTTGGACTTGTTTGTAAGTTGTGGATGTGTATAAGTAGGGGAAGTTCTGCCCAATTTTATATAACAAGAGAGTCATCATCCGATACATATAAAGTATGTTATAGAGTTGACGGACATATTACTATTTATAGGTTGAAGTGCTAATTGAGATGTATTCTAAATATTGAGTTGGTTAGTTCGATAATAAGGTATGTGAAATTATCTCTTCTTTCATTTTGGCATGATTTACATAAAAGGAGCGTACGACGGACGTACGTAATTCCATTGAATCTTAATTCCTAGTAATACTTGATATGATAGTTACCTTTGATTTTACAGTGATAGTTCATTCTATTTATTCTATTGAGAGTCAAATGATGATTTACTTTGCATATGATTGCTCATGATAATCTACTCGTGCTTGATGTGTATATCAATTTCACCAAGTCCCGGACCGGTAATATTCGTTCGCAGTTCCTTGCATTGTTCACTGCGTCCCTCACTAGATGATCGGGCAGTATATATGATGATTTATATGTGGACAGACATCCACGGATATGAGATATGCGGACAGACATCCGCGGATATGATATATGTGGACAGACATCTGTAACACCCCATTTAAAACCAAGTCGAAAACGGGAGTACTACGTATGGTTGATTCCTAATGCATTTTAAGGAGTCGCCACCTAATTATTATAGTGAATTAGGACACTTAGTTTATTGCAATAAAAATACTGCAATTGACTTCCATTTAATGGTCTGCGAAATTAGTGAGATTCGGATCGTGTTCTTTATTATCCTAAAGGAAGGGTTAGGCATCCTTTAAGATCCGCTAACTTGCGGTTGTTCGTTCAAACCTAGGTTAATTATTTATTGCTCTTTTTATTCTACCTATTCTAAGCATTTTACATAATTTACAATTAAAATAAAATACAATGCAAAATAATAAAACTGAAATTAAATGCGGCATAAAATAAACTCCGGGGCATTCTTTTTGAAATGCATCTCCGGATACCTGCATAAACACTTAGTAAAAGTATTAGTAATAGAATACATAAATTTTAAAATAATAGCAAAAATTAACAAACAAAGCAAATAAATCCGTCTTTTGTACAGGGGAGGCCTTGGAAATCAGACGGGGATTCCTTCATCGGCCAATATTGTTAAAAGCAATAAAATAAATAAAACCTTCATATCCGCGCCAAAACAGTAATAGTTTTAAACACGGAGGGCTCAGATATAAAAAATATAAAGTGGGACAGCCTAAACAAGTGCGGCTGCGAGAATTCGCCCTGCCAGCGCATGTTGGTTATCCGGTGTAAGTGGAAGAAATCATCCTTGCCCAGAAAGCTTCATTTATTTTATTTTCCGTCTTTGCAATCATGCGAGGCCTCAAAAATCGACGGATAACTTTTTCATCGGCCAATGTAGTATTTGTTTAAATTAATAAAATAACATAATAAGCCAAACGTCCATAGTTAAAATACCCGACCTGGATTCTGACCCAACCCGAACCAGCAGACCCAGTCTTTTTTTTTCTTACCCGAACCGATACATGATCAAGCCCGTTAACCCGATCTAAAATAATAATTTTTCCTTTTGTGTATTTTCCAAATAAACCACATGCTAAACACAAGAAACTATAACCACAACAAAAGAAAAATCAAGAAAACTGAAAGCAAATCACACAAAAAAAAACTGTTACTGTTCACCAACGAAAATCTGGAGCTACAGGGCTTCAAATACACCTCTGTCAGTTCCTAATCGAAGACTAATACAAGAGGAACCTGCTGTCCAAAATTCAGTCCAATCGGACAAGTAACAAAGCAAGAATCGATCAAAAAAGTTGGCTACTCTTTACTACTTTTTTTTGTGTACGAAAAATCTTTCCCCTAAAGCTAAAAATCGGACCTTAATAATGGAATAAGAACATCCACCCCCGTTTTCGCAGGTTCGGATCCAAAATTTCAACACCAAAAAATGAAGAACAAAAGATGAATATTAACAACACTATTCCGAAAATCAAACTCCTTTTTTCGATTTTTATTCTTTTTTTTCTTTTTCGGGGCCTAAAAATAAAGAACAAAGGATGATTCCCCCAAATCAAGAAACTATTTCGGACCCCCCCCCCCACCCCGGCGAGAGAAGCCGGGGTCCGGGATTTTATAGATGATTTCCCACAAAAGCGCCCCATTCTGCAACTCAAACAAAAATTCAAGAGAAAAGTCCAGAACAACGAACGGGTTTTAGGGGATTTAAGGGGTGTGGGTTGTCAGGGAGTGGGTGGAAGGGATGGGGCATGGGAGCGAGGTATGGGCGAGATGGGGACAGGGGCGCCGCTGGGGGTATGGGAGAGAGATAGTTAGGTTTTATTTTTTGTATGTAGGTTTTCGTGTGTTTGGGTTAGGGGATGAGGGGGTGTAGAGGTAGGGTAGATGTAGGTTGAGGTAATAGAGACGGCTGGGGTTCATAGGGTAGGTTTTTAGTTTAGGGGGTAAGGTTTTATTTATAGGGGTATTTAGGTTTAGGGTTTTGGGTATTGGGTATTGGAGGGAAAAGATGAAAGGTGTATTGGGCCTCAGTTTGGGTTTCGGTTTTTTGCGGATTGGGTGGTCAGTTGTGTCTTGATCGATGGTTTGACAAAGATGCAAAATGGGTTAATTATTTATGAAAAATTATTTAAAAGATATAAGATTATCAAAATAAAAATGTCGACGCTATAATAATGAAATGCAATGTTTAAGAAATGTTTAATGCCCAATTAAAAGAAAAATGCAGTGTCAATTAATTATTCAAAGAGATGCAAACCTTATTAAAATAAAACGATAGTGTAATAATAATAATAGAAACATAATATTAACAAAGACATCATGCTTAATTTAAAATAAAAGATGCAATGTCATTTTGTGAAGAAATAAACATAGAATATTATGTAAAAATGCAAAAAATGATAATTAAAATGCGGTGTCCTAAAATGCTTAAAATTGCAAGAAATGACTAAAAGATGGGTCAAAATTGGGTGTCAACAGTTTGTCCCTCTTTGACCGAAGATGATGAAAGAGTTTTCGGACCAAGACGTTGACTTGTAGCCAATTTTGTTCCCATTGTCAGAATTAAAATAAAGATCAAGAAAAAGAGTGGGCAAAAACTGACGCAGATTCAAAATTTGTCCAGTGTCGAATTATGATGACCTTTGGGTTCTTTGCGATGCTAGATGACCTTTGGTTCTTTGCGATGCTAGAGAATTAAAGCGTGACGCCCATTCAAAATTGTCGATGTCGAATCATGGCGACCATTCTTGTGATCTTTGCAAAATTAAAGACAATCGACGCAAATTCAAAATTTGTCGATGTCGAAATCGATTGACACCTGGTTGCGGTGATGTGATCTTTGGAAAAGACATGGTGTTTGTAGATCTTGATGGCGTCGTTGCATGCAGCGATCACGGATGTTAAATCGTTCGTAGACGAAGCATAAATAAAGCCGTTGCATAGGCTTACATGATATGGCGTCGTTGCATAGACGCGATGCGGATATTCGTCGTTGCATAGACATAATGTTGATCATGTCGTTGCCTGGACGTGTTGATGCTGACGTCGTTGCCTAGACGTATTCTTTGCTCAGCGTCGTTGCACGGGCGTGTTGATCTTGGCGTCGTTGCCTGGGCGTATTCTTTGCTCGCGTCGTTGCTGGGCGTGTTGATCGATGCGTCGTTGCCTAGACGTATTGCTGCTCACGTCGTTGCCTGGACGTGTTGATCGCGTCGCGTCGTTGCTGGGCGTATTCTTTGCTCGCGTCGTTGCACGGGCGTGTTGATCGCCGATAACGTCGTTGCACGGGCGTATTCTTCTGGCGTCGTTGCGTGAGCGCAATCGCGATGACGTCGTTACTGGGCGTGTTGTCGCGATAACGTCGTTGCACGGGCGTATTCTTCTTTGGCGTCGTTGCGTGAACGCAATCTTCTTGGCGTCGTTGCGTGAACGCGATCGCGGATGTTCGTCGTTGCATAGACATAATCGATCCGCGTCGTTGCTGGGCGTGTTGTCGCGATAACGTCGTTGGTGGGCGTATTCTTCTGGCGTCGTTGCGTAGACGCAATGCTGCTAACGTCGTTGCCTAGACGTAATCGATGCTCGCAGTAGAATAAATGCTCCGCAAGCTTTGTTGTGTCGCGATCGTGGGTTGCAAATTTGACTTTATGCACGAGTGATGTGTTAGACTTAGTTGTGGATTTTGAACTTTGATTGTTGATCGTCGATGCCCCTTTCTGCTTCTGTTGCATTCTTTCTGCCTCTGCTAATGTGAAGAAACCTGCGCTCAAAGAAAATTTGTGAGTTTTGGGAAATGAGTGGTTGATTCGCGTCAACTTGTAGCTTTGGCTCTTGCTGCTTGCATGCTCAGACTTCAGCAAAAGTTAGTGCATAATTGTTAAGCCAAAAATGACAACGCATGAATTTATAAGCAATGTAATAGTATGAGTAGGAATGTTATCCTGTAAAGTGTGATGGCGGTTGTATTGATGCGATGCTGCAAATGCTGAGTTTCGTCCTTGCACTGGCGTGTTGAATGTTGTGAAAACTTGTTGAATGAAGTGAGTGCTGATCGACCTGCATGCGGGCTTCTTTGGATCTTTGCGAATGTTGGTGAATCTTTGCGATTCTTGATGGAATCCTTATTATGATCTCTTCACAATGCATTTCTCAAAAATTGTCCCGATTTTAGTTATGCGAGTGCGTGGGCAAGACTTAGCTCTGCGGACATTGCTCATATCTCTTTTCGAATAAACAAAGCGCGTTTTATCGCACGCGAGCCAATGAGAAAATTTCCAATGGTGTGGCCAAGGCGATTTAGGCGCCACGTATCATTGAGAGAATCGGTCAAGACGTAGTTCGTGAATGCAAAAATAAAGATTTTATGGGTTTTCAAACAATGTGGACCGAAGCCAATGTGGTCGCCACGTATCCGCCGAGAATCAGTCAAGACGTAGTTCATGATGCAAAATGATTATTTTATATGCATTTTTGAAAAGTGGAAAGAACGATATCACGTTCGACTTGATTGATACCAACGATTAGTATTGTGCTTAGAAATTCCGTTATTCACTTCGGTCTAACCAAGTGACTTAGGTAATTCCTATAGTTTCAAATGGTACCTCGGACACCTAAGTATCGACGCTTGCTTGCGGCCAAGGTTTGAACTACACGTAATCTCGCGTTTCAAATGCCCTCACCGAAAGAAAGTCCCATTTCTCACATATATTCCGGTATTTTGAATTTTGGGGCGTTTAGAAATGCGCTCACACTCAAAGGATGTTCAATGCATGCAATTGTGATACCATAGGCTTGGCGCGTCATGTAAGTATCCACCAATGTGAGAACTCTCGAGATAAGATCATGTAGGGCTTGCCACGGGCTTGTAATGTAGGCTTGGGGAAAGGGATGAATATCATTTGGGTAAAAGTGACTAATCTCTCCTCGAGCGTTGGACTACGTCCGTGCTTGATATTTGTATGCTTTAATGCTGACCTGCTTTTTTCTTTTTTCTTTCCTTTTTTGTTTTTGTCCCAGTTTTTCTGTACTGACTTCTATTGAATCTTTCGTTTGGAGCCCGTTTTTTTCCAAATTTATTCTTGCATTCTTTTCTTCGGGGCTTTTGATTTCTTTTGTGAGTCATCATTTGTGTTTTCTTTTTCCTTTTGGGACTTTGACAATTTTGTCTTTGCAACCTTTGTGACGCAGAATTTTGTCGACCACTTGCACATTTACAAAGCGCTCGGGAGGTCGGGCCAAAGAGGATAGTGCGTCTGCACTCGAAAAAGTATATATGTAATATCACGGTTGTCAAAAGAATAGACTTTAGGCTCAAAAGAGGTGTACTACGGATAATGTTATTTGGTAGGCTGAAAAAGGCTCAAACGGGTCAAAGAAAGCCTACGATCATTTCCCACACCGAGTGTTACTCAGGATTTCGCCTCAACAAACATTCGGGCCAAGTTCTAGATCACAATGCAATGCAATTGAACTGATTCTAAAAACTCACCACACAATGCACATGAAACGATGAGGTTGGTTTCGTTCTTATCTTAGAAGCATGTAAGGCAGTGTCATTTACGGGTGAATAAGAGGTACCAAAAGAATCTATGGTTTACCACGAAGTCAGCCCATATTGATTATTACACGTTCTTTCCTATGCACACTCCCAACTGTGTTGGTATCAACCAAGTCAAACAATGATGCTAAAAAAAATGTTTTTGTATTTCTGGATAACATTTTTTGTATTTATGAACAAGATATTTTTTTTTGTATTTTCTGAATAAATGGTACCGAACCCGAATAGGGCTGCCTACGTATCTCATCTTTGACGAGAATCAGGTGTGCGTAGTTCGTTCAGATATGTTATAAAACGTATGATTTAAAAGAATTTATTCATGAAAGAAATGCAAAAGTAAAGCTGTACAAAACAAATGATTGTTCACTATAAGACTAATGCAAAGTAAAAGAATGTAATAATAATAAAAAAATGAATGGCTGTGATAGAATGAATGAAATGCATGAATGAATGTACGTGATTGGATAAATGCAATGAATGGGCGAATCAATTTTTTTTTTTTTTTTGTGTGGTGGTGGTGTCGAACCTTAGATGGGTTGCCTACGTATCACACCGTATGGTGAGAATCAGACACGCGTAGTTCGGAATAATTATGTTGTAAAATGCATGATATGAAAGAACTATGTAATCAACGCTAAACATATTATTTGAATTTGCAAATATGAATAAAAATACAAAGTAAAGAAGAATTGAGAGCGATGTATCGTTGAATCTGGTATAGACTAACTTCTTTTAATCAACATAACTAACGCTCATTTTTTTTTTCCCGCCCGCCCTCGGTTGTTTGCGAGGACGACCTTCCTGCAAAAAATATAAGAAATAGGTGAGTAGGAAAATGACCAAAATAATAAAAATGCAAAAGTGTGACAATATAGTCAAAGACTCCCCTGATTGGTTCGACCGGACTGGTGGTTGATGCTTCACAAAGTCCAAGTCGCGCTATTCAAGAGTGATTTCTGTGATGAAGTCCTGATTGCAATGTGAAAGCAAAAAGTGCAAAAATACAAATGCTCGAGCCCGGAATCACAAAAGAGCAATTATTGAATTAAACAATATGTACAGAGTTGCTAGAGACAAACAATAACAAACAAAAAACATGCAAATCAAGCGCGTGCCCTAATATGCTTGGGACCTCTCTTATGCCAGAGGTGAGCCTAAACGCCAAATATGCGGGATTATGATAAATAGGTCCAAGCCGTTAAACTGCAATATTTTGTTGGAAATGGCGACCAAATGACGGTGCACTTTTTCCAATTTTGGCGTGTCATGACCAGGCTTGGATCCGTCTATCATCATCACGCTACACATAGTATGCTAATGAGTCGTTGGGTTGTGAAACCCGTCGACAAGTTTGGAGGATTTCCTAATCGTGGGAACGATACCAAGGATCGACCCACCTAGGATGTATGCATGCATGACTTAAAAAAAATGTGGTATAGCTTTATCCTAATTTTGCTAAGATTTGGCTTACTAGACAAAATGGTTCCCGAGCGGACAACTCGAGTGAGAAGGCTACGTGGCTGATCAGACGAACCGATCTAACTCCACGCAAGCGCCAACTCTCCTAAATTTTGGGTGTTCTTGAAAGAAATTTGCGGGTGCGCGAAGCACACCAGCGCGTGTAGTGTGTGACAGTGTGAATTTTCCAGAGTGGAGGAAATATGAGCGGAATGTCAGTTTAAGGAAAACAGTAAAATAATGTAGCAATTAAAATAGTTAATTACAAATAAAAGCAAACAAATATAAAAGCAAAATAAGGCGCAATATTTAATTAACCTGGGCTTGCTATGATCAAGAACCTGATATCCCCAGCGGAGTCGCCATGATGTAACACCCCATTTAAAACCAAGTCGAAAACGGGAGTACTACGTATGGTTGATTCCTAATGCATTTTAAGGAGTCGCCACCTAATTATTATAGTGAATTAGGACACTTAGTTTATTGCAATAAAAATACTGCAATTGACTTCCATTTAATGGTCTGCGAAATTAGTGAGATTACGGATCGAGTTCTTTATTATCCTAAAGGGAAGGGGTTAGGCATCCTTTAAGATCCGCTAACTTGCGGTTGTTCGTTCAAACCTAGGTTAATTATTTATTGCTCTTTTTATTCTACCTATTCTAAGCATTTTACATAATTTACAATTAAAATAAAATACAATGCAAAATAATAAAACTGAAATTAAATGCGGCATAAAATAAACTCCGGGGCATTCTTTTTGAAATGCATCTCCGGATACCTGCATAAACACTTAGTAAAAGTATTAGTAATAGAATACATAAATTTTAAAATAATAGCAAAAATTAACAAACAAAGCAAATAAATCCGTCTTTTGTACAGGGGAGGCCTTGGAAATCAGACGGGGATTCCTTCATCGGCCAATATTGTTAAAAGCAATAAAATAAATAAAACCTTCATATCCGCCAAAAGCAAGAATAGTTTTAAACACGGAGGGCTCGGATATAAAAAATATAAAGTGGGACACCTAAACAAGTGCGTTGCGAGAATTATCACGCCGGTAGCATGTTGGTTATCCGGTGTAAGTGGAAGAAATCATCCTTGCCCAGAAAGCTTCATTTATTTTATTTTCCGTCTTTGCAACTGTGGAGGCCTCAAAAATCGACGGATAACTTTTTCATCGGCCAATGTAGTATTTGTTTAAATTAATAAAATAACATAATAAGCCAAACGTCCATAGTTAAAATACCCGACCTGGATTCTGACCCAACCCGAACCAGCAGACCCAATTTTTTTTTTTTTTACCCGAACCGATACATGATCAAGCCCGTTAACCCGATCTAAAATAATAATTTTTCCTTTTGTGTATTTTCCAAATAAACCACATGCTAAACACAAGAAACTATAACCACAACAAAAGAAAAATCAAGAAAACTGAAAGCAAATCACACAAAAAAAAACTGTTACTGTTCACCAACGAAAATCTGGAGCTACAGGGCTTCAAATACACCTCTGTCAGTTCCCAATCGAAGACTAATACAAGAGGAACCTGCTGTCCAAAATTCAGTCCAATCGGACAAGTAACAAAGCAAGAATCGATCAAAAAAGTTGGCTACTCTTTACTACTTTTTTTTTGTGTACGAAAAATCTTTCCCCTAAAGCTAAAAATCGGACCTTAATAATGGAATAAGAACATCCACCCCCGTTTTCGCAGGTTCGGATCCAAAATTTCAACACCAAAAAATGAAGAACAAAAGATGAATATTAACAACACTATTCCAAAAATCAAACTCCTTTTTTCGATTTTTATTCTTTTTTTTTTCTTTTTCGGGGCCTAAAAATAAAGAACAAAGGATGATTCCCCCAAATCAAGAAACTATTTCGGACCCCCCCCCCCCCCCCCGGCGATAGAAGACGGGGAGCGGGATTTTATAGATGATTTCCCCCTAAAAAACGTCCCATTCTGCAACTCAAACAAAAATTCAAGAGAAAAGTCCAGAACAACGAACGGATTTTAGGGGATTTAAGAGGTGTGGGTTGTCAGGGAGTGGGTGGAAGGGATGGGGCATGGGAGCGAGGTATGGGCGAGATGGGGACAGGGGCGCCGCTGGGGGTATGGGAGAGAGATAGTTAGGTTTTATTTTTTGTATGTAGGTTTTCATGTGTTTGGGTTAGGGGATGAGGGGGTGTAGAGGTAGGGTAGATGTAGGTTGAGGTAATAGAGACGGCTGGGGTTCATAGGGTAGGTTTTTTAGTTTAGGGGGTAAGGTTTTATTTATAGGGGTATTTAGGTTTAGGGTTTTGGGTATTGGGTATTGGAGAGAAAAGATGAAAGGTGTATTGGGCCTCAGTTTGGGTTTCGGTTTTTTGCGGATTGGACTGGTCCAGATTGTGTCTTGGACTGGACTGGTTTGGCAAATATGCAAAATGGGTTAATTATTTAACAGAAAAATTATTTAAAAAGATATAAGATTATCAAAATAAAATGTCGATTTATAATAATGAAATGCAATGTTTAAGAAATGTTTAATGCCCAATTAAAAGAAAAATGCAGTGTCAATTAATTATTCAAAGAGATGCAAACCTTATTAAAATAAAACGATAGTGTAATAATAATAATAGAAACATAATATTAACAAAGACATCATGCTTAATTTAAAATAAAAGATGCAATGTCATTTTGTGAAGAAATAAACATAGAATATTATGTAAAAATGCAAAAAATGATAATTAAAATGCGGTGTCCTAAAATGCTTAAAATTGCAAGAAATGACTAAAAGATGGGTCAAAATTGGGTGTCAACAACATCCACAGCTATGAGATATGCGGGCAGGCATCCGCGAATATGATATATGTGGACAGACATCCACGGACATGATTATGTGTACACATTATATATTCACCGCGTCCCTCACTAGAGGGTCGGGCAGTATATATATATATATATATATATATATGATAATTTTTATGTGGACAAGCATCCACGGATATGATTTATTTTATATGGACATGTTTTGACTCTCATTTCATAAGACACAGTTGCAATGGTATTTTGATTATTATATTTGTCTCATGTTATTCTTTGGCCAGTTATGATCTTCCTTACAATGCTTCATATTTTATATAATCAGTACATTATTTCGTCGACTCCTTTCCTCGAAGTGCGTTTCACGCGCAGTACATATATTCGTTTGGTGATCCTCTAGTCTAGGATTTCATTTCAATTTATTTGGAGAGCTCCATTGATCCGAGCAGTCATTTTAGTACATGCACTTTTTATAGACTTATGTATATTCAGGGGTACGGTGGGACCCTGTCCCGTCATGTTTCACTATCATACTCTTTGAGGTCTGTAGACAGGTGTGGGCGGTAGATGTGTTTTGGACTTGTGCGGGTTGTATATGTATTTTGGTCAGCTGTGTTGTTGTACTTCATTTTGGTGACAGCCTTGTCGGCTTGCCTATTTTGATATGGTTTACAGATTTCTACATTGTCCTTGGTATCTGTGTGATTATATGTGATATGTGGGTATAAGGGTGCCCAGGTAGGGCACCGGGTCGCGGCCCGTCGGGTCGGGTCTTGAGAAAAGTGGTATCAGAGCAGTTCGTCCTCTGAATGTCTACAGACCGTGTCTAGTAGAGTCTTGCGTATGAGTATGTTGTGCACTATACTTATACGCAGGAGGTTGCCGAACATTTAGGATGTCATCTTTTCTTCTTACTCTAAGATCGTGCGATAGAGCTATGTTATTAGGATAATCCTCTCTAACGAAGTATTGTGCTTTCAGCTATGCCTCCAAAGAAAGCGACAGCGGCCCAGAAGGGAATATATGGACTTTGTATATATGTTGGTAAGATTGTTGTATAGTTGGTGTGATGATGATGTGCATCTATACAAACATATTTATTAGGGTCATGTGTGTGTTGTCTGAAGTGATTATGAATTATCATGAGTTGTTTGAGCTTTGGTAATTGTTTGGAAGGTATGTTACAGTTTCGATAACCCCGATTATAAAAAATGACTTCAGTCAATTGATACTTGTAGCCAATAGATGAGCGATTTATACCCCGCCTATTGATATGTCAGGAGGGAAACATGATTTTGAGACTATGAGAGGCTATATCACTCGTATACGGGGAGAGATAATGTAATCTTGGGACATGGAATATTTGAGAATCTTAGAATTTAGATAATCGTTGAGATCTTAGATATACAAGGACTTCTTGAGTAAAATATTTTATGTTTGATCTTGGTTAAAGTACATGATATATGTGAAGTATATTAGTTGTGATGATTCCTTGGTTTGAGTATAAATCGCTTGTGTTAGGACCTATCTTTGCCAATTTTGCTCATTGAGACTACCTCTAAACAGTTAATTAGACTTGCCTAGATATCTTTCATGTTTGATTAAAATTACCCCCATAACTGTCTTTGCATATCATAATGTAGAATGCAATATGTTTTAATAACCCAATCATGTGTTTATTTCTTAAATAGGGAATAGATTCGCATGCTAAACATGTTGTAAATAGATGCTTAAGGGGAGTATCTAAACAATTCCAGGAATGCTTTGCTGCTGCAATAAATGGTTTACCTAATTACTTAACTATTAAACCTTGGATATGTTACGCCAAGCATTATGTAATATATGTGATGATTGTGAATATTATGGCTATTTGTGACTACTCTATTAATGCCTAGCATGTAAGTATAAAACTTGTTTTAATTAGTATCAAGGTTGGTTGAGTTGGAATGACATTTAATTTGTTAAGTTGAAGCTTGTCTTAGCTATGTGTGAGTTTGTTGTGTTGTTAATATGCCAGTTTGAGGTTGCTTTACTAAGCATAGATTGTTAGGTCTTAGTAGCTGCCAGGAAAACATGTATTCACAGTTAGAAATGATACTTGGTTAACTGGAAAACATAGTTGTTTCTCATGTCATTCAACATTCGCCTTTTGGTTGGTGTTTTAAGACCATAGTTCAGATCCTTATAGGATCGTATATATGTTACCTCTAGAATTCCTGTATGAGTATATGTGAGTTTGGTCTAGTTCCTATTGTCTCATAATCATGCATTTATCTTGCTTATATGCACTAAGTTTTATTGAATGACTCTGCTTACATTTTTAGCTTAAGATAATACATGTGGAGTCTTTCCTGAAAGCTTGTACGAGCCACCACATTTCTATCTTAGAGTCCCCAGTTGTTAATTTTAAATTGAAGTACCCATGGCAGGGCCCTAATGGCCTTCTATATGCCTTAGGATGAATTTCCCTATCTACATGGTGATATTTTGGATTTGTTTTGTCTATCTTGGTTAAAATTATATGTTTCTCCATTTGTACCTAGTTTTTGCCTACATGATATGTTAATTCTAAGAGTCTCAAAGGACATAAAATTATTCCATAAATGATTAGCACTCTGTCTGTTCTTATGAAATGACGGATCCTGATGTTACTGTTATTTCCATGATGTCTTTACAAACTTGATTGGGTCTAGTTTATGTATCGTAGTGAGTAGCATCAAGTTTATTATTTTATGTGGTTTTGGTGCTCTACCCTATGCACTTATGATCCTAGTAACTGGTCATGTATTGCCTGCATATCACTACATATCTAAGCCATAATGTTAAGCCTCAAACCCTTGGTTGGATGTTTTAGTAAAAAAAAGAAGTGGAATACCAAATTGCATATCAACTGATTAGTTTGATTGTCTAATTCTGACTAGCATTTTGAATTGTTTCCATGACTAAGTAAGATATATGTGATACTTGAGTCTAAATTGAAGCATGTCTACCTATCTTGTGGTCTTCCCAGATCTCTTTTGTTATATGTAGAGCTAACGATTTCCCATGGATCATCTAGTTTGTCCTCACATGATCAACAGTTTAGTTTTGATGTCCTAACTTATTTAAGTATAAAAAGAAATAAAACATGAGTTTGTTTAGCATAGGATTAGGTTGTTTTAAGAATAAAGATGCATGATGCATTAAAAAGATAGAGTTGTATTTTCTTTGTGTTGTTATTGGCTCTCAGTTAAGAAAAAAAACATATTATGTGTAAGAAAGATGTTTATAGAACTCTTGTTTCACTCTTGACAAATTTCTACATGCCTGTTGTGTTGGTGCTTTCTAACATGCTCACATATCTGTTGTCTGCCTAGTTCAAGAGTGTCTGCTTCTGATTTGTCTTGGTAAACCTATGACTTGATCTAGTTTAAGAGAACCGAGAGACTAAGTGTAATGGGTGTCTGTGTTCTGCATGATTCTTTCCCTATCTTCTTGATTACTGTATTTAGACCACCTATCCTGAACATCTTCTAAAAATAAAGCTCTGTACTTAAGTTGGGACTTTCTAATAGCTTGACACTTATTAAGTTAGTACATACTCAGGATTGTTTCATGCTTAGTTCATTTTTCTTTACCTATGATTATTACACTTAATCAAAACCTGATTGATTAGGAATAATATGGTATTATGTCCAGTTGAGTGGAAGAGATAATCATATCTATCTACCCTGTTCAAACTTCCAACTAAGTGCTAGTGTTATGTCTTCTTAACTCTTTGAGTCATGCTGCTTACATTGATCTCTATGTGTGTTTTGTATTTCATTACATTTCTGTTTAATTTCAGCATATGCTTAGTCCATGCTAGTATTTTCAACTGGTCCAAATTGCCATGAACACTTGAAAAAATGGCATGTATCTACGTATTCAAATCTATGTCAATACTATTTATCTATAGGTTTATGTTGCTTAGCTTAAATGCTTTTAGGGATTAAGGAAAGAGTCAAGATTATTATACTATTTGTCATGTTTACTAACTGATTCCTTTAAGTTATTTGGCCAATATATTGACATGAGACTTGAAATGGTCTGATATTTAAACCATGATATGTTTGCATATTGCTAAGTTCTGAAACTATGTTAATTGTCTTGTGTTAATTATTCATTGAATTTTAACTCAACCATGACTTTGAGACATTCAGGATGACTAAAATAGATTATAGAGGTTGAACATTTATCTAAGATTAGGCATTAAACTTACTTGTATTTATTAATGGCATCCGGTACCCATTTAATTACTGAAGTATTTGGCTTGATTTAAGTACAAAATGTATTTTTGTCATGTATATCAATATTGATGATTGTGTGATTACTTGCTAGACCACTAGATTATTTAGATGGTGCTTGATATTTCACTTCATGACATCTTTGGATCTTAGGATAACCTAAATCCTATAAATAACTCTATTCATTTAGCATCTCTTGTGTTCCTAAATATATATATATGTGTGATTGGGACGGTCTAAAGTAGTTTGTATGCATTTGTCACTTATTCATACCTGCCTTATGATCCCTTGTTTATGATTTGGACTAGGTAACTAATGTATATGTCATGTTGGTGTTTTTGACATGTTCATATGTATATCTTCGTTAGGATAGCTTGTGTGTTTTTCCTTAGTATCCCGTATGATCATACAATGCCTCTATTATGTAGATTTGGATTCTATTATATAGAACGCTTGCATCTTGATCCAATCTTGATCCAGGTCGAGGATATTAGGCTTTTGGGAACTCATAATAATTTTTAGTCTCTGCTATTACACCATTTTGAAGTTATGTCTTCCCTAATCCTTATGTGTTTAGTTGAAACTGCTGATTTTGAGTTAAAACATTTGTTTAAGTAATTACCTACTTGTTAAAATGGAATAAGGAATTTAAATATATAAAGTTAGGATTAGTTATTAATTGTGAAGGTGCTATCTGTTATCAAGTTTAAGACTAGGGTATAGATTATGCTTAAAGTTCTTGTATATATGTACATAATGTGGTACTGCGGGAATAATTACTCTACTTAGCCTTAGTTTTAGTATACTTCACTTTTAGAAAATTATGAATAAGCTAGGACATAGGTTGTTTCCGTGTTTATAGATCATGTTGTGTGTTACCAGGTTCTGGATAATGTTAATATACTAATTTCCTTGTTTATTTGAGTCCTTTTTAGATAATGGTAAGAGTTGAGTTTGTAAGTTGGACATAGGATTGTATGAGTTTTCTGTGTCTTTGTTGTGATTTAAAAACAATATGAACTACTTTTCCTTTATGTTGGATATTTGTTGACAGAAACTTGTATCATAATGTCTAAGATGACCTAATATGCAAATTTCTGTGTGCTTGTGAATCCTTGAATCAATTTGTATAAAATGTGTCCAATAGTTACATTTCTTTTTCTTATCCCTGTGAGGCATCTTTGGTTTGCTGAATATAGAATTGGTAGGTATAGTTATAGGGGAGACTCTGCCGAAATTTTTATAGCATGAGGCATGTTATGAACATTCGAGGACGAATGTTTCTAAGGGGGGAAAGATGTTACACCTCGTAGTTCTAGGGCGATAATTTATGAACGTAACTAAGGAGGTAAGATTCGAATTTTGGATATAAAGTATAATTATATATGCTAATTCGGAAATTAGTATACAAAGGATGTAATCCCGGAATAATTTTGGATGCAACAAATGTGGTATGGACTAAGTGTCGTGTATTAAGAGATTAGAACATGGAATTTTCAGATATAAAATATAAGATTGATTATGTGGGAGATTAATTAATTGTGGATTAATTTTAGTAGGGGGGATGATAATAAGTGGACAAAATTTGGGAACTTGTGCCCCCTCTCGATTTTTTCAGCCCATGCTCACCTAAATCTAGGTTCCACTCATTTCTCTAACTTTAATTCAAAGCTACATCTTCACTCATCTCTCCCAACCTCTCAAAACAGATTTCCATCTCTTCCATAGCTAAGTTAGAGACCACATTACCTCTCTTCCTAGATTAAGCTCCTCAACTAAGTTCTAAGTCAAGATTAACACCCAAAATGGTCACAGACCGCTTGAGAAACTGCCCCAGCAACCTTAGTGTTGAAGATGAACAATGTTGGAGGAAAAACATGCAAGTAAGATGGAGTTAAACTCATAAGGAATGCATGCATGTCATTGTAAGTTGAAGAAGTGGTGAAATGGAGCAAAAATGGAGCAATGGGTGCCGAGAACTTTAGGGACTGCTTTAGCAAATTGAAGGTAATATTCCTTCTTCTTATTAAGTAAATAGAGTTAAATGATGTTGTAGTTAAGAGATGAACTTGAGTTAAGAGGAAATGGAAGTAAGAAATGCATGTAGTTGTTGTTGGAATTGTTGGTGCCGATTTGGGACTATTTTTTTTATTACATTGGATTCAATTGTTGTTGTTGTTATTATCGTCACTAATTGCATGTTAAATATTGAAGGAAATCTTGATATTTAAAGTTGTAATTGGTTATATGAAAGTGTTGAAATATGAATTAGATTTTAAGGAAGTTATGAGAAGAGTTATACAATTGTGTGTGGACTGTGACTTTCACGAGATTATTGGTATTGTTGTGATGTATTAGGGGTTGTTCTTGTTACGTTATAATGCTGGAATTATAAGCTATGAACATGCATATACATTGTTGTAATTGCGTATATAGGTCTTAAAAGAATTAATGTATGATGTTGACACCCAATTTTGACCCTCCTGTCCAGTCATTAGCTATAAAATTAGACTAATTTTGTAAAATAATTTTTATGATTTTTTATAATAAAATGCAGCGATAAAACATTAAATACAGACATAAATAAGCAATTTAATAATGGCACCGCGTCTTACGTAGAGTATTAAGTACTTAGAGCCCCACGCCCGCATTAATTAATTTTAAGCCCTGTCATGATTCTTAATAAAAATAAATAAATACATAGAATAAGTAATTTAGCAATGACGTCGTGTCAAGTAGCGTAGTCGCATTTATTAAATACGCAAAGCAATTTCATAACTTATTTTAAAAATGATAAATAATGCAATAAATAAGATTTTAAATAATAGCGCTGTATTCTAAAATATTAAGCACTAATTAAATAACACGTCCGCATTTATTATTATTAGATTAATAAAGCACCTGGATAATTTAATCATAATTTATTAATTTAATTAAACATTAATTAATAATACACCTAAACTAATACACTTAAAACTCTACCCCTAATTAATAAAAACAGCCCACTATCTACCCAGCCCAATACCCGATTCGCCCAGCCCAACCCTTTTACCCGCATGGCCCATCCGCAAGCCCCTTATTTTTCCCTTATCACCGCAAGCCCAGCACCTTTCCCCTCTTAGCCCTTATTTTTTCTCCCTTCCCTGTCGATCGCCTATCTCCCTCAACGAAAACCTAACCTAAAGCCCGCCGCATACTCCTCTTTAGCCGCGAATCTCGCCGGATTTTCAGGGTGGAAAATCCGGCGACTTTCCTTTCCCTTCTCCAACGATTTTCTTACCAAATCTCGTCAAATCACACTAAATCAGCACCCTAAATCGCGGTACCAATAACTTACCAACTCAGAACCCAAAATGATGGTTATAAATACAAATCGATACACATGCAATAGGCAGGGCTTTTTACCGTCGAAGCGACCTTCACTCTTCAATCGATTTCCATCACAAGAGATCGGGGGGCACCCAAAAACCGATAGGCATCGATTTGCATCCCCTAGCAGCAGTCATCGATCGTCCAGGGCTCAGTAGGGAAGCAGTAAGAACAACCGATTCAAAACCTCTTCTTCTCGCGGAAGTCGCAAATCGCAAGTATTCTCGATAAACAAGTTCTACCTTTTCAATCGCATCGCAATAACCCGTCGAGTGACCGACGACTTGATACGCCTGCCACGCCTTGCGGAGAAGGTAAAATTATTTCCCTTTAGCTTGGACTCGTTTTGATAACAATGTATGCGATGCTTTTCCGTGTATATGTTGATACCATATTAATAGTTGTTTATGCGTGTTAGATCAATTGTTGACAGTTTGTATCGTTGTTATTAGTATTTGTGATCGTGATGTCGAGTAGTTAGTGGTCTTTGCATTTTCCCTGTTTACTCGATCCGTCGCCGAACGTAGCATTTGGGTCACGGTTAGAACCATGAGGTGAATATGCTATCTTAAGGAATGCATAACAGAGATTAGGATCAATCATCTGTTTAAAGTGATGTGGTTTCCTTTAGATTATAACTCCGGGTCAGTCAAAACACAATATATGAATCTCGCATCCCGCTGGCGTAATTCCTGTGCTGATTTTTCTGTATGTATTCAAATTGGATCTTCATGTTTAAAACTGCCTATTATGATGCGTGTACTTACTTACCGGGTTCTCTGAATATTGTTACAAATGTCATATCATAACTGTATGTTCATCCGGACAAACGGTCACCGCTTATCCGAATGTTGCTTCGCTTGCCATTCTTGTATCTGTTCGCTCGCCTCGCGTACGCATTAGTTGGTTAAATATTGTGTCTGTAGATCCTGGATCATGCCATAATTAGCCATATATTGTCCTTTTCTCTTTAGCATATGAATCTATATTTATGGACTGTGATCAGACTTGCTTCGTAGTGAACATATGCTTATGTAAGACTAGATTATTGTTCAAACCAGACAAAAATCCTAATATGTCCATCGAAGTTCATCTAGCCTTAGGTGATATAAATTAATGTGATACCCTCGCTTGTTTTCTAGCATGATTTATATACTACTATGAGATTACATGAGTTATATACCTGACTTGAACCTTGTGACCATTGCCCTAAGGAAATCTGTGTTAGCTTAGTTGGGTTGTGCTAGATGCTGGCAGTTAGGCCTATTTAAATACTGTTTGGAATGATCTCTTTGATTGTTAAGGGGTCTAGCATGCTTACTAAATCAGTCCATTAGTTTCTAAGGGAGCACTTTTCTACGCTGAAAATCTGAACCATGAAAAGGGGCACATATGTTTCTATTCCATCCTGAAAATGCCTATTTACTGTCTTTTCAAATAGACTGAAAATATGCATGCTGTCCCTGATATACCCAGCCACATCTGTGTGCTTTATTCTATTTTTTGGGCCTTAATAGGCTTCAGGAGGCATCCCGGTTTCGATTAATCATAGTCACTGTGAAGATGCAGCAAGGAAACTGTTGCATCGGGATTTACTGCACCAGTTCTAGATAAATCAAAATATGAAAGGATCATTGAAGTTGTATAAATCATAGCTTGGTTGTTTGTGACTTGGTTCTTCACATGTTTGAGTGTTATTCACTGCTTTGCTCACTATTCCGCGTAACTACATACATGTATAAATACATATTGATTTCGGTCCCTTTTGCCTGGTTTAAAGTGCTATCGGTTTCAGGGATTGATTTAATTAAGTGCTATATAAATATCGTACATTCATTTGGAATATTTACTAATCCTTATCTTTTCTCTTTTTTTTACATGGCACGCCTCGGAGCTAAACGAAGAGTCTCATTGCGAGACTCATCATGAGCCATAACAAAACAAGGACCTACACCTGTGTGCATCTTCATCTCCGCCCTGAAGTTCCAAACCACGGCGAAAGGACACCGCCATTCTTCGAGTCATCCCTTTTTATATCCTTCTTCATTCATTTGTTGTAATTATTTGTCTAACATTCACTCTAACATTAATATATTTAGAATAGTTCGAGTTTGGGTCGCCCTTAGTAAGGAGTTTAACATTAGAAATTTACGCGCCTCTCTAAGTAAATCATTTTAACTTAAGTTATAATTAAACCATTTAGTCACATAATTACTTATGTAGTCTAGATATTATTTTGTCATCTAAACTTAACTTGCATAACTAATCATGTAGCTATGACATTATTCTTAACCCATTTGCTACAAAATCTATATAGAAGTCTTATTTTTTTATGTATACTAAGGAACCCCTTTAAGCATGTGGGATACTAATCAAGGTAGACAAATGTATACATTTAGTCAATAAGTCCACTTTGCATGACATATTTTCATAAATAATATAGGGCATGCTTTAAACTCTATATGTGTTTTACATCACTAATCTTATTAATCTTTTTGCCAAAAAATACTTTCTATTAAATATCTTTCAAACATGCATTCCCAGCAATAAATAATTAACCCTAGGTTTGAACGGACAACCGCAAGTTAGCGGATCCTTTAGGGTGCCTAACCCCTTCCCTTTAGGATAATAAAGAACCCTTACCCAGAATCTCATTAAGTTTAGCAGACCATTAAATGGAGTTAATGTTTACTTTAAACTAGTTAACATTTAGGTGTCCTAATTCACCCAAAATAATTAGGTGGCGACTCCGCGAACCCTTTTAGCGTCCTTAGCACCTTTTTAAACTTTAACATTCTTTTTAAACATTTAGCATTTTATTATTTATTTTCTAACCTTCTTATTAAGCAGGAGATCCGCTCTTAGAAAGTCGCGGTCGAAATCGGGCGCGACATATGAAAAGGTTGAACATTGCACTCTCGTTGTTGTTGGAATATGGACTGTTTTTAAGTGTTGTTTTAATGTGGATTAAGGGGCTGGATTAACATGAGAAATAGGTGTATAAACCACCTTGGTTGTTGTTTTGGTTGTACCCCATGAATGTAAGGAAAAAGAATGTATAATGGTAGCGTAAATGCAGTATTTGAGACTGTTTTGGTTATGACCTTGAGTTGTATCTTGTTATTGGTATTGTTGGCCTTGTTTGTAAGTTGTGAATGTGTATAAGTAGGGGAAGTGCTGCCCAATTTTATATAATAAGAGAGTCATAATTCGATACATATAAAATATGCTAGTAATCATAGAGTTGACGGACATATTACTATTGTTATAGGTTGAAGTGCTAATTGAGATGTATTCTAAATATTGAGTTGGTTAGTTCGACAATAAGGTATGTGAAACTATCTCTTCTTTATTTTTGGCATGATTTACATAAAAGGAGCGTACGACGGACGTACGTAATTCCATTGAATCCTAATTCCTAGTGATACTTGATATGATAATTACCTTTGATTTTACAGTGATAGTTCATTCTATTTATTCTATTGAGAGTAAAATGATGATTTACTTTGCATATGGTTGCTCATGATAATCTACTCGTGCTTGATGTGTATATCAATTTCACCGAGTCCCGGACCGGCAATATTCGTACGCAGTTCCTTGCATTGTTCACTGCGTCCCTCACTAGAGGGTCGGGCAGTATATATGATGATTTATATGTGGACAGTCATCCACATATATGAGATATGCGGACATGCATCCGCGGATATGATATATATGGACAGGCATCCACGGTTATGAGATATGCGACCAGACATCTGCGGATATATTATATGTAGACAAGCATCTACGAACATGACTATATGTACACATTATATGTTCACCGTGTCCCTCACTAGAGGGCCGACAGTATATATATATATGGTAATTTTTATGTGGACAAACATCCACGGATATGACTTATTTTATATGGACATGTTTTGACTCTCATTTCATAAGGCATAGTTGCAATGGTATTTTGATTATTATATTTGTCTCATGTTATCCTTTGGCCAGTTATGATCTTCCTTACAGTGCTTCATGTTTTATATACTCAGTACATTATTTCGTACTGACCCCCTTTCCTCGGGGGGCTGCGTTTCATGCCAGCATGTACAGATATTCAGTTTGGTGATCCTCCAGTCTAGGATTCCTGTTCAGCTATTTGGAGAGTTCCATTGATCCAGAGCCAAGTCATTTTGGTACAAACCCTTTTGTTATAGACTTATGTATATTCAGGGGTACGGCGGGGCCCTGTCCCGTCATGTTTCACTATCATACTCTTAGAGGTCTGTAGACAGGTGTGGGTGGTAGATGTGTTTTGGACTTGTGCGAATTGTATATGTGTTTTGGTCAGCTGTGCTGTTGTACTTCATTTTGGGATGTTCCCGTATATAGTGACAGCCTTGTCAACTTGCCTATTTTGATATGGTTTACAAATTTCTATATTGTTCTTGATATCTGTGTGATTATATGTGACAGGTGGATATAAGGGTGCCCAGATAGGACACCGGGTCGCGGTCCGTCGGGTCGGTCGTAATATTTCCCAAAGCAATACACAAAACAAAAGGCACAATTGATTACATCCATTCTGATTGTTGGGGTCCTTCCCGGATGGAGTCTCTAGGAGGTCACAGATATTTTATGACAATTATTGATGATTTCTCAAGGATGACTTGGGTATTCTTTATGAAGCATAAAAGTGAAGCTTTCAAGAACTTCAACCAGTGGAGGACATTAATGGAAAATCAAACAGGGAAGAAGATCAAAAGATTCCGAACTGATAATGGTCTGGAATTTTGTTGTTCTGAGTTCAATGAGTTTTGCATAAAAGAAGGGATTGCTAGGCATCATACAGTCATGGAGACGCCACAACAAAACAATGTAGCAGAACGCATGAATCAGACACTTCTGGAGAGAGCTAGATGCATGCTCTCTAATGCTGGACTAACTAGGACATTCTGGGCAGAGGCTGTTAGTACAACTTGCTATCTAATAAATCGTGGACCTCACATAGGTATACATCTCAAAACTCCTTTTGAGATGTGGTCTGGTAAGCCTGCTGATTACTCTGGCTTGAGAGCTTTTGGTTGCAATGTTTATTATCATGTGAATGAGGGTAAATTAGAACCACGAGCTAAAAGGGGAGTGTTTGTGGGTTATGGGGATGGTGTTAAAGGTTACAGAATATGGTCCCCGTCTGAGAAGAGGGTTATACTGAGCAAGAATATAGTTTTTGATGAAAATTCCATGTTTAACCTTACTGTGAAGTCTATTGTTGGTGGTAGTGTTGAAAAACAGGTAGAGCAGCAAGTCACTCCAGATGAGGGGGAACCATCATATGAAGTCCAACAGCCACAGTCAGAAACTGAATCATCAGGATCTTCATTACCAGCAGCAAATCAACACAATTTGGCTCTTGATCGGTCAAAGAGAGAAAAGTATGGAATACCTCCCAGAAGGTATGGTTTTGAAGACATGGTAGCTTATGCATTGCAGGTTGCTGAAGAAGTGGATCCTGACTCACATGAGCCATCCACTTACAAAGAAGCAGTTACATGTACTGAATCTTCCCAATGGGTTGCTGCTATGAGAGAGGAGATGGAGTCACTCCATAAGAATCAGACTTGGGAATTAGCCAAGCGACCGCGAGACAGAAAAGTTGTCACTTGCAAGTGGATCTACAAGAAGAAGGAAGGAGGAACACCTGTTGAGGGTATCAAGTATAAAGCTCGAGTGGTAGCTAGGGGGTTCACTCAGAGAGAGGGGGTAGACTACAATGAGATTTTCTCGCCAGTGGTCAGACACACTTCCATCAGGGTGCTACTAGTAATAGTTGCACATCAGAATCTGGAACTTGAACAACTAGATGTGAAGACAACTTTCCTACATGGAGAGTTGGAGGAGGAAATATACATGACTCAGCCAGATGGGTTTCAGGTTCCTGGTAAGGAGGACTATGTTTGCAAGTTGAAGAAGTCCTTATATGGGCTAAAGCAGTCTCCGAGGCAGTGGTACAAAAGGTTCGACAGCTATATGATAGAGATTGGCTACAACAGAAGTCCATATGATTGTTGTGTTTACTACAACAAGTCAGCAAACAGTTCTTTGATTTACTTGGTCCTGTATGTAGATGATATGTTGATAGCTGCGAAGGACAAGTCTGATATCCAGAAGTTGAAGGATCTTCTCAGCGCTGAGTTTGATATGAAGGATTTGGGTGCAGCCCGGAAAATTCTGGGAGATCAATAGGGATTTGTCAAGGTTTGGCATGTCTACAACAAAGCCTATAGTTACTCCCAGTGCTGCAAATGCACATCTGTATGTTGCCTTTGCACCTAAATCAGCTGAGGAGAAGGAGTACATGTCTCGAGTTCCCTATGCTAGTGCAGTAGGAATCTTGATGTATGCAATGGTCTGCACTAGACCTGATCTTGTACAATCTGTTAGTGTTGTTAGCAGGTTTATGAGTGAGCCTGACAAAGAGCATTGACAAGTTGTGAAGAGGATTTTTCGGTACCTCAAAGGTACGTCTGATGTTGGTCTCATTTATGAAGGTGATACAGAGTGTTTGGTGACAGGGTTTTGGACTCAGACTATCTTTGGAGATGTTGTGATGAAGATCTATGGTGGTTATGTTTTCACTCTTGGTGGTTCGGTTGTCGGTTGAAAAGCTACTTTGCGACTCTGGTGACTTTGTCGACTACATGCGCAGTACATGACGTGTGAAGAAGCCAATGAGGAATCGGTTGAAAAGTTGATCGATCCGGTCTACATCATGATCAGGCCATAGTGTATTGTGACAGTCTCAGTGCAATCTGTTTAGCCAAGGATCAAGTCCATCATGAGAGGACTAAGCACATTGATGTGAGGTATCATTTTCTGAGAAGTGAGAATAGAATCAAGGTGAACAAAGTGGGTACTGCTGGTAACCCAACTGATATGTTCACAAAGCCGGTTCCACACAGCAAGTTCCAACACTGTTTGGACTTGCTCAATGTTAGGAGTTGTTGATTGCCCCTTGAGTGCAAAATCTAGGGCAGAATGATTCTAGTACATATAGCACTATAATGGTGCATCTGTTATTTGTGAGAGGATTCAAGTCAAGGTGGAGATTTGTTGAAATATGCCTTGAATCCGGACATATTAGGTTTATACCATGTTTATGAATCCTTTTCCTTTTCTGTTTGAAAAATCTTTCCTTAGTCTGTGTAAGGGGTACTCTATATAAACCCCATAGGTCATAACCTAATAAGCAATCTGAAATACAATCAAGAGAAATCCCAAAAAATTATATTCCTCAAGATCAATAAAAAATTTCTCTCTTCTGCCCGTGGACGTAGCTAACACATTATTAGTGAACCACGTTAAATCTTTGTATCTTTTACATTCATTATTATTCTTTCTTCCGTTTAATTGCTTCTGCTATAACATATACCTCCTAGATATTCCACCTTATAAGGTTGTATACTTGTTAAACATGCGAGAAAATTAATAAAATATATAACTTTGGTAGCAGTTAAAAAATTCAGAAAATCTTACTTAAAATCTTATTACACTATTTTAAACTTGCGTAATCCTTCCATTACAAGAATGACTCCATCCAAACTCTTTTGATGATTTTCAACAAATGACGTAAATTTAAATTATTTTTTAACAATTTAATGAAGAGATGTTACATTTGAAGTCCTTTTTTTTTTTTGAAAAATAAATTTGCGTTCTCCTACCCTCAATTATAAGTATTGGAATGCCCTTTTGTTACACCATGTTTACAAGCTCTTAAGATCACTATTCCCACTACACTTCCGCTACATAGCCAGTCCTCTCCTCTTCTATGGTTAAAGGATCTTGTACTTCAACGAGTGGGACAAAACTATTATAGTATATCACCATAAATCTTGATTCCTTATACTTTTTGGCATTTCTAGAAGGTGCGTAATAATAAATGTTAAGAGTCGCACATCGAAAATGGAATGAAAACATAAATTCTTTATATGAACTTGGACAATCCTGACCCTACAAGTTGACTTTTAGAGTTGAGTTAGACCCAAAATTCATTCTTTACAATAAATGCTTTAACAACCACTAACAATTTCCTCAACCCCACGTGATCCTGAATGTTGCTCGTGAGTTCCTCTGTTAAGAGTCTCACATCAGATATGAAATGAGAATATGAACTCCTTATATGGACTTGAACAATCCTCATCCTACAAGCTAGCTTTTGGGGATGAGTTAGGCCCAAGATCCATTCTTTATATGATATCAAAGTCAGACTCATTCCAATTCTTTGTTCACCGATGTTGGGCCCCCAAATTATACCACGTTAAGTTAACAACGTCTGGGCGTGCGAGGAGTGTTAATAGTGTCACATCGGATATGAAATGATCGAATATGAAATGAGAACATGAACTCATTATATGAACTTGGACAATCCTCACCGTACAAGCTAGCTTTTGAGGACGAGTTAGGCCCAAGATCCATTCTTTACATCCTCATCTTGGGACCTCCTGCACATCCGCATTATAGACTTCCCAGTATCATCTTTTTCCGTTGGAAATTACTTTTGATGTCCGGGATATTGTTAACTTCAAAATCATTCTACTGCTTTTAATTCTCTTTTCACTGATGGTAGGTACCTCCTGCACCAGTTGCATGATCCGGTCATCCGACATGTGTACATGAAACACAATATGGTAGCAGATAGGTTG
The DNA here is from genome assembly GCA_029844215.1 of Przewalskia tangutica. Lineage (NCBI taxonomy): Eukaryota > Viridiplantae > Streptophyta > Magnoliopsida > Solanales > Solanaceae > Przewalskia > Przewalskia tangutica. Next base: position 101,198,014 of record CM056736.1, on the reverse strand, counting down.
GCTGTTTTTTTAAGCTACAACGGAGGGAGAAAATCTCAGCATCCTTGACGATCCACCTTCTTTTGTTTTAGCATTGCTGCATGATGATCAAGATGGATGTGAACGACCTAGACGAATGCCATCTTATATAGCGACTGATGCGACCACGAGCAATCTTTTTAGTAATCCAGCACCTCAGGGAGCTCCCTATAATGCATCATCTTCTAGTTTAGTAGAATGCACTGTATTAACTTCTAATGTAACACAATGTAATAGTTTATCTGCCACAACTATGTCGGAACATTGTATTAGCTCCGACGATCCCTGTACTCACTTTTGTTAACTATATATGAAAGTCTAGTTTACCAAAAAAAAATATAGTTAAATATTAAGAAATTATTTGCAAAATTATAGTTATAGGAAAAAAAATTGACTCCCTAAAATCTATGATACTGTCTTATTGGGATATAGATAATAGCACTTCTCCTCCCTCAATTACTGGTAAAAAATTAATTCTTGGTACGTTATACCTTCAATTTATTAAAATATGTGCTTCTGGTTCATATATGTGAAAATATGTTATAATTGATATACTTTTAGAATTATATTACCCTCAAATATAGAGTAGAATCACAAACTTAACATAATGCATGGATAACAAATTAGTGATGAATTAATAATTATGCGTAATTTGTAAATATTCACAAGTAAAGGATTACAAATGCACATTTTAATTAACTAAAATATGCTTAATCAAATATCACAATGACTAGGACAAAAATTTGCCTTGGAGGGACCAAAATCAAAATTATTTAAAGTTACTAGTACTCTTTAAGTCTTAAGATCTAGTTTGATAGGGTAAAGACACGTTAGGGTGCTTGATTAAAACATTAAAGTCATTTCATGAGGCCAAAATGTCAAAAAGAGATATGAATTTTCCACTAATGTTACCTCCTATGGTTGTGTAATTATGATGATCGTGTGTTTCTTAGTGGGGACAATGTCACTAATTGTTCAAATTATTAGCAACTAATAAACCTAAAGTAGAGAAAAAGATGACTTTTCCAATAGAAGATTACTTGCTTTTTGAAGGTAATTATTAGTTCTTACTTTGGAGGTTGGAATAATGCTTTGGTGGGTTGTTGAACGCCACTGATTTCGGATATTGTGATTAATTTCCAGTCACTTTTGCACTAAATCCCTAACTTGATAAAATCCATCATTACAAAATATTGTTATGATAGTGTGATAACTGATAAGTGAGGAAATGTCATCTCAAATATTTTGGGGTTCTATTTTAATTCGTAAAAGTGAACCCCTTAATTGTGATAAGACCTGCGAATTATGAGTGTTTACATTAAATTCTGGCTAATACTATTTAACAAAAAATGAAAAAGGGGTCCTAATTTTTTTATTTTTCGGGGGCCCTGTGCAGTAGCATACCCCGCACGAATCCAAAGACGGCTCTGGGAAACATCAAAGTATTTTTATCTCCTTAAAACCTTGGAATAATAAGCTTTATATCAGACAAGATTTGATGAATATTTGATTGACATATAAAGGGATTATTTCCCTTAGGATAAAACTTTTTTTACATTTATTTAGCTTTTTTACGGATTAGTAGAAGGTTTTGGTCAAGAACTTAAAATAGGTTAGATTTAATGTTTTAGATTTTTTTGCTTAACACTTCAGGTATATGTAATTAAAAAGTGGTCGGATACATTATTTTTTGGCTTGAGTGACATAACAATTCTAATACAAAAAACACTTTATGGAAATAATATAGAAATACTAGTATGTCATGGTGCATGATTATTCATATTCTGTAAGACAGCAGGAGCTTAAAAACCCTTGACCTCCTTATATGTATTTTTCTCTGAGACACTCTTCCTTGCTCAAGGAAAAGTTTAAATCAAAATTAAACGAACACAATCTTTCCAACAAAAAACACTAATGAAATTCATTAAAAAAGGACCAAATTTATTTAGAACACATTTCTTCAAAAATAACCAAAGCTTGGGCATGCACAAATGTTTGCTGAGTTGTCGTCATCCACCGATAAAGTCAGTGCAACAAATATCACAATGATAAACCTAAAAACTGTGTAATCAAATACAATAACAATATTTTGATGTAATCCGACAAGTGAGATAGAGAAGTTGTTTAAGATAGATCCAATCAAAACAAGAACGGAAGGAGAATAACTACAACAAATGGGCAAGATAAACAAGCAAATAAAATAACATATATATACTAATAAGAATTGAAAACATAATGTAAGAGAGGTTTTCCTTAATTATTTCATTCCAAATGGATAGTAAATATACCTATAATACAAGCATGCTAGAATTAAATGTGGAAAAAAATTATAACTTTTTAAACAAAAAAAATGTCTACAAAAAATTAGGAAAGATAATATCGATTGCCCGAAGAGCTCAAAACGGGAGATGTCCAAATATCAAAAGGCATAACAGTGCATGAATGAGAAGCAACAAAAGGAAATTAACATGTTTTTCAAGAGAACATGAGCGACAAACATGAGAATTACGAGTTCTAATACACACAATAAATTTATTTTATTTAAAAGAGGCAAAAACAAGTGCTCCCGGATGACCCAAACGTTCATGTCAAAAAGAAAGAGCTAAAACTTCAAAAGTAGATGATAACGTGGCTTGAGGTGTGGTTGTGGTGATTGGATATAGCTCGCCCTCACTATCACATCTCATTAGACGCATCTCCGTCTGAAAATCATTCACGGAAAACTCAAAAGAATCAAATTCAATAGAAACTGAATTGTTAATAATAAATTTTCTAAATGAAATTAAGTTTTTAATCAATTGAGGAATATGAATGACAATCTTTAACGCTAACGGTGGGTTCAAGGGAGACAAGTTTGTATTACCATAACCACTAATTGAAATTGAATGACAATTTTCGATAATTATACCATGATTATTCCTCAAATTAAAATAGGACGAGAGATTACCTTATGAGGACGACATATGAGACATTGTCCATGTACCAGTTTGCGTCGGACGGATTGAGCCCAAGAGTGTGCATCGCGGCCTCGATGTCGGTTGGAGTTACTGCGCCGGTGGGCATCGCATCATTTGGTTGGTTGTGGCCCAATCGTTGGGTTGCGGTGGCGGTGTCGCAGTGGACTAGGCGACACAATTTTCGAAGGAAAGAGGCGAGTGGAAGCGACCGAGTCAGCTGTTAGGCCCAGTGCCGATCGGCTGCCCAGCTAGGCCGCGGTTGCACGTCTGGCTGCTATTAGCCACCACTTCGGAGCCGCCACGCACCACTTGCGGACACCGGCCGCGATTTTACCTCCATTATTTCCATTTAGTCCTCTTTGACCACGGTTTGGTGACAAATTTTCAAATTGTGAAGAGTTATCATCGAACAGAGCGACAACTATAGCGGAATTCGACACGGTGACTATTTTTTTTAGTAAAATCCGCTTCTTCTAGTATGAGCATAGAACATGCTTGGTAAAATGGCGGGAGAGGATTGCTTTGGCGGATTAGTGTACCAACTCCAATATACGCGTCAGTGAGGCCGACACCCATTTGTAAAATGAGCCGATTGTTAGTTACCGACTCGTTGACGTTCTTGAGTTGGTCCGACAAAATCTTGACTGTTGACAATATGCGGATGCATTTGGAAAATCCGTCATGTTAGTGGTGGAGAATTCTTGCTCAAGTGTGACGGTACAGGAATTTGTATTATCTTTGAATATGTCACGTAATCGATCACAAACTTCCATTGCCGTGGAGTTGAGTTCAAGAATCGTATGCAACAAATCACTCAAATTTGTGGCATAAATCCACTGGAGAATCATCGCATCGAGGGTCAACCATAATTCCTTTTCACCCTCGGTTTTCGGCACCTTCTCCTTGCCTTTTTCCGGCGGAATTATGTGATGGATAACCCGGTGTGACCTACAATGAATTTTGAAGAGTTTCGCCCATGTCGCATAATGGACGTTTTATTTCTCAGGAGTGATGGAGATATGTGATTTTAATGTTTGAAACAACTAGGGCTGATGGAAAAAGAAGGATGTGGATGGCGGCAAAAAGGGGGGGGGGGGGGGTACAGTGAAGGATATTTTTTTAGGAATTAGGAATTTTTCCTTGGATTGATACCACGTAAGAAATATTTTCCTTCATTATTTCATTTTAAAGTGGTAGTAAATATATTCATAATACAAACATCGTCCTCCGCTAGAATTAGGATATTAAATGACTAAATATACATCTACCATATACAGAATATACTATTTACAAATCACAATTATGACTAAATATTCTATCAATTCTATCAAATAAGCTACTACGCGAATAATGCTTTACCAATGTTGTTAAGGCTAAATATCTAGAGTTATTATTATTGGAAAGGACTATTTCATATAAAATGAAGAACAGGTACAGTACTACAGTTAAGCAAACTTGGCTTCCTAATTCCAGGAAAACAGGGAATAGGCAGAGTAGCTCTCTGTACATTCATATCTCATTAACAGGCAATTAACACTAATTAAGACTCATTCACCTTCGCGATATGGTAATTAAGTAGTACTAGTAACTATTATTCCATAGACTGCGATTTTCTTACAATCCAACAAGATACAACCGTTTTCAAAAGGCTTCGATACCGATTCGTTCATACTTTTCTGGCTCTGTTTCGGCTAACCTCTGTTTTTCGAAGAAAATTTGGTTCTTCTTTATGAACGCTTCAATTGTAAGCCGAAATTCTTCGTTGTTCAGTGTATCAACGGCTTCCACTGGCATCGTTGATTTCCTACGCATGTCTGTTTCCGAACGCCGGAGTTCTCTCCGTGGATTCGCTGTAATCTGTCGCTTCAATTTCTCAGATTGAGTTCTTTTGAACTTTTGAATTTGCTTTGTTGCTGTGTCTATTGCTGTAGCCACGTCATTGCTATCACATTCTATTGAGTCTGACTCACATTGATCATTTATCAAAGAATAACTTTGGTTATCAAATGGTTGAAAAATCGGGAGTAATTTACTTACTATACTTAATTGACATTCATGAACCTTGTAATCCGAGAAAACGATCTGCTTATCTTCCGTTGTGTCGACAGTAGGCTCCGCCGTCTCCGACACATCGCCGCCGCAGGCAGTGGTTACGATCGGTCGTTGAACTTCGGTGTGGTTAATCTCTTCGGCATGAATATCATTAGTATCCGAGTTGTTGTTTCCGGTGTCGTTTTGGCGGAATAGAACGACGATTGTAACGATAATTCCATTACCGATGAGAAAAACGACGTGTGGCTTGAATAGATAATCCGAGAATTGAACGAAAAACTGGCCGGAGAGTTTAACGGCCGCCGGAATACGAGTCCAGGACCAGGAAATCAAAACGACCGCCACAAGCACTTCAAAAATTTGTAGCATCTTCATCATATTTTGAAACCGATTGTACCTAGCAATTGCTTTTGCTTTCTCAAATTTCACGTTATCAAACACTTCGTTATCCATTTTACAACTCTTTTAAATTCGCGAGAAAATGGAAGAAGATTGTATACGTATGCAAAGATATGCATAAGTAAGTAGATTCAGAATTCATGTACATAGAAACACACAGTGATACACCACCGAAACGAAAATAATTGACGGTTTCTTTTAGAATATGTGAATTAAAGTTTGAATTGGTATATGGTGAAAAGAGGACTCAATGAATGGATGATATGTAGTGAAGGTGCCTCATTATATAAGCGTAGCCCGTAATAGGGTCGACTTTAAAAAAAAATTATTGTTAGGGCAATAATGAGTGAATTATTTAAATTTTGTAAATAGGGATAAAGCCTAAAGGTGGTAGGAATTGTAATTAGTGTTGTTTGTTTTGAAGTAAAAAACACAAACATTTTTTATGTTATTTAAAATGTGCTCAATTAGTAAAACTTATTTTAAGTAGAATACGTTTTTTTGCGGTTTGTGAGAAACAGAAAATTTCTGCTTCTTCAAAAAAATAGAAGCATAAATTTATTTTCTTCTAGACAAAAATATCTCCATCATAAATATATATTTAGCAAGTATATCCCTCATTAATCTATGAACTTATAATTGATAAATCTTTATTTTATTTTTTGTGTGTTGAATTTTATTTTGGTTGATGTATTTTAGTATATTTAGATCATCATGTTGATATTATATCAATATTTAATATTTTTTTGGTTTATTTATTTATTATATCAATTGAAAATTTTAATATGAACTTTAAAATTTTAATTACGTAAAGGTAAATACTTAATTAAAGTCTTTCATATAGATATTTAAAATAATTTCTCTCTATAAAATAATCTTAATAACAAACGTTCATTGATACTTGTCCTTTTTGATAATTTGACACTTAAAATTACTTTTTTTAAGAATATTAGTCAAACACTATCGGCTTATTAATAGCATTCAAAATCACTTTTTAAATGAATTAATTAAATATAAATTGTTTACTTTTTCTAAAAGCATTTTTATTAAAAAAAGACTTCTCAACACTTTTTATCGGCGTGGCCAAACATGCTCTTGGACGAAAACATGGATTAATTTTGACATGGTCCCCAAAAGGTTCTATTCTTTGCTGGTTTTCTCTTTCCGTGGCGCATTTTTCCTTTTGTTAAGATTCCGTTTTGTTCATGAGAAGAAAAATACTACTCGTATAAAAAATTGAACATAAAAAAGTTAGATACATAAGATATGACAATTCAGATACCTAATATCATAGGATAATTAAAAGTCCTAAAATAATCCCTTCATTCTTTTCATTAATCTAATTGGTTTATACTTTATATACATGATATACAATAATAAACTTAACCTATAATTACGAAAATCAAATATATATTTTCCTAATACAGAAGATTACTATCATAATTACAGATGTACAAGATCACTAATAATATTACAAGAATATACGGTGTATATTATATCACACCCCCACAGTCATAGCGGATGGTTATCGTACGCCGAGACTGTCCCTAAAATCTTCAAACAAAACTAAGGGAAGACCCTTAGTAAATATGTCAGCTTTGATACCGTGAGATGATATGTAATACATGTACTTGTCCACGAGCTACCTTTTCGCGAACAAAGTGAATATCCATCTCGATATGTTTAGTGCGCTGATGTTGGACAGGAATCCCCGATAGATATATCGCATTGACATTATCGCAGTAGACTAAGGTAGCTTTCCGAATAGGAAAATTAAGCTTCAAGAGGAGATTACACAACCAACAGAACTCAGACACTACATTGGATACCCCTCGATATTCAGCCTCCTCGCTGGATCGACAAAGTAGCCTGGCGTTTAGCCGATCAAGAGACCAAATTATCACCAAGAAACATACAATAATCAAACGTCGAACGCCTGGTATTTGGACATCCATCCCAATCAATATTTGTATAAGACATGAGAGTATATATTGATGATGGATATAAGTGCAAACCATAATCAAGAGTGCCCTGATGGTAATGCACAATGCGTCTAAGAGCGTGCATGTGTTCTTCCCTCGGATTATGCATTAATAAACACACCTGATGCATTGCATAAATAATGACGGACCTCGTAAACATAAGATATTGAAGAGCTCCCACAAGACTACGATAGTGGGATAGATCTTTGTATGGTGTGCTAGATGAAGGAGATGACTTACAAGAGGACATGTCAGCTCGTTCAATAATCTCTGTTGCATATTTCCTCTAAGAGAGAAATAGACCACCTGCATGACGAGTGATATCAATACCCAAAAAATAACTCAACAGCCCCAAATCCTTCATAGCAAATTCGGAGCTCAAAAGAGATATGATATGATTGCGTAGTTTGTCAGATGAAGCAGTCAATATAATATCATCTACATATAACAGAATGTATGTCATAGAAGTATCGTGACGGTAGATGAACAGAGAATGATTAGACCTGCTGTGAGAGAATTCAAGAGTAAACACATAATCTACAAACCTTTTGTAACAGACCCGAGTAGTCTGTCTTAGCTCATACAATGACTTCTTCAGCAAGCACACATGGTTAGGATAATTGGGGTACCTAAAACTCAATGGATGCTGCATGTATACAGTTTCCTTGAGTTCACCCTGTAAGAACACATTTTCACGTCCAACTGATGAACGAGCCATGATTTTGAGAGAGTCAGACTGAAAACAGTGCGAATAGTTATCGATTTGACCACCGAACTAAATGTCTCTCCACAATACACGTCAACCTGTTGAATTTTTCCATCACCTAAAAGACGGGTCTTATGCCTGTCAAAACAACTATCATATTTTTCCTTATAAGGAAAAATCCACATAAAATGAATCACATTGACACCAGGCGGATGGGACACCAACTCCCACGTCTTATTTTCAATAACAATATTATATTCATTATCTATGGCCATTTTCCAATTTGGGTCACGAAGGGCAGACATGGGTTACGTGGTAGGGGTGATTTAGTGACATTAGAGTTGAGATTAAATTATCGTTTTGATCTAAAAATACCCCATTGACTACGAGTAATGGGCCCATGATTTGGAATAGAAATAGGCAGGACCTGGGTCGGTGTAGTGATGTCGGGATTGGTTCGGGTTGGGAGGAACTGGGTTACTGGAATTTGTTGGGTCAGCAAGTAGTGGGTCCTGCTGGCAAACTGATTGGATCGAGAGGGAAGTCACGGGTTGGACCAGCAGGCATTGAGCCTGCTGGCCGAGGGACTACACCAAGAGGTGAGGGAATGCTTGGGCCAGCATGTAGTGGGCCTACTAGCATAGAGACTGGACCGTGACCGATTAGGCCAGTAGGAATGTGGCTTGACCGTTCCTGCTGGTCCGAATCCCGAGGAGTGGGATGGACTAAATGATAGAGCACATACGGTGATAGACCATCATCAAAAAATTCATACGACTTGGAAGCGGAATTATGCAACTTAGCAAACAGAAATTGGGTCTCATATTACATGGCGATTAATGATAATTTTATTAGAGGATAAATCAAAATATTTGTAACCACGATAATTAGATGGGTACCCCAGGAACACACAAGTGGTAGAGCGGGCTTGAAGTTTGTTAATGGTGGTGGAGGAGAATAGAGGATAACATAAACACCCTACGATGAGAATACGGTGATCTTTTTGATAAAGAATTTTGAATGGGGATTGGTATGCTAATCCTTTGCTAGGGAGTATGTTAAGGAGGTACGTTGCCATTTGTAATGCATGATGCCAAAAAGAAGGCGGTAATGATGCATGAGTTAGTAGTGTATGAACAATATTATTAATGGTGTGGATTTTTCTTTCGGCCTTCCCATTGTGGGGACATATTTGTACATGAAAACCGAAAAGATATACCATTAACCTTACAAAATTCTCTAAATGACCCATTATCATATTGAATATTCTTAACTTCCCGTTCAAATTGTATATGGATGAATGCTCTAAATGATAGGAATGTGAAAAAAACCTGAGACTTTTTAAATAATGGAAACGTCCACAAAAAATTACAATAATCATCCAAAAATTACACATAATACTGGTGACCGGTAGAGCTTAAAACGGGAGATGTCCAAATATCACTATGAATAATATCAAATGACAACAATGTACTAGAATTGAAAGTCACAAACGGTAATTTAACATATTTTCCAAGCGGACAAGAAGGACAAACATTAGTGCAACGACCACTATTACACTCAATAAATTTATTGTTTTTAAGGGAGAAAAACACATACATATTTACTAAGGGACTCCCTCGGCTGATGTTCCTTGACTTCAGATCCAGTCTTAGCGTCCGACTTCCTTCCGCTCTGAGGGGGTGTGATAGAGAATATATTAATATTCTCCATATATTCTGTAATTAATATTCTAGTGTAATTGTGTAAAGTAGAGATCATTCTCCGATTAGATGTGTAAATTGTAAACACCTATAAATATAATATTACATTAATAATAAGCCTCCAACAAAGGATAATTACATTATCTACCCATAGTCATGAGAATGTAGTGGAACTTGATATTTTGACCATTGGCTTGTTTGTATGGACCAAGTCAAACGAATATAGTACTAACATTTCGAAATAGTTACGGTCCCCTTCTAGCTAAGTTTTCAAAGTCTTTAGTACATTAAATTTCTATTGAACAACTCAAAAGAATATTGTACTAACAATTCGAAATAGTTAGTCCCCTTTCTAACTAGTTTTTCAAAGAGTTTAGTGCATTAAATTTCTTAGGATGAATAGTTTTTCATATAGCTTGTACATGAGACACATGTTGAGTCTCACATCGTGAGATGGAAAAAATTGATCATAATTCTCAGCTTATAAGCCAGTTTTTTGAATTGAATTTGGCCTAATAATATTCATTTTCTTAACATGGTTTCAAAGTAACACTCGTCCTAATTCATTATTTTACCCAATGTTAGACACCATCTTATATATTCTTCACACTTAAAATGTCTAGTTTTGGACGTCCGGGGATGGGGGTGTTGATTTCCACATTGATGAGAACAATCTTCAATTCATGAGCTAGCTTTTTGGTAGCCTAGGCCAAAGATACATTTGTTTAAACAATTAGTGACTCTTTTACTCTATTGATGCATAAAAAAGAGCTTTATTGTTTTGATGAAGGAAAAAAAGAGAGTATAATAGTAAGTGCTCGAAATTACATGGTAAAATGAAACTCGAGAAGGTGACGATCAAAAAGTAGGAAGCAGTAAATGCGAGATTTGATGTTATTGATCCAAACGTAAACTTTAATTCGAAATAACGTGAACTTGGTGCATGGGTAACTCATGATTTTAAGTTGAAAAGAAGTAAAAAAGCTTAAGCTTCTATTTGAATAAAAAAAGGACAAAGACGACAAGACTGTAAGCTCGTCTGCCTCTCTCTTTCTGCCTAAATTTCATAACAACTCTAATCACGTGCGCTTCACGCTTAACTTTTGTACTATTTTATGTGTAATTTCTGCAACAATTATAGATTTTTGCTATCGCGTGACTCCCCCATTTTTACCGTACAGAAACTACCCGACACACCCACAAATTCACTCATTCCTGGTGTGTGACGGAGTTAATTATCTCAATTCTTTTTTTTTGCTGAGACTGTAACATTATAGAGTTGTTAATATGGATATTGGCCCTAGCTCAACTTAACTCATGCGAGTAGGGATGACAACGGGTAGGATCTGGACCGAATCCTAGTAGATCCAGATCCAGATCCGTTTTACATACATGTATCCATATCTAGATCCAGATCCATAGGGTCCATAAAATTATATTCAAATTCAAATCCACCGGATCCACGGATCGGATCTGGATCCAAATCAAAGTGACTGATTATTAAGTTATACCTTCTAATCAGTCCAAATTTTCTAGAAAAAAAGTCAATTTAATTTAACGGAATCATGGGAATGCATCCGTAAATTAGGACTAAATGACATTGTTGACAATTGTTATGCCTATTGGCTATTGCTGTAGTGAGAAACAATTCCCTCAATACCTAAGCTACTACATAAGTACCACATAAATGATTAATATAATGATTAAAGAATAACACGCAAAACGTGTCTCAATTAAAAAAAAAATGGCTTTCGGCCCTTTGAATATAAAATAAAATTAAGATTACAAAAGATTCGGTGTCACGATGTATAAATAATAAATGTATAATTAATTTAATAAAAAATGGATTCACGGGTCGGATCTGGACCGGATACGGATCTCAAAGACAAGATCCAAATCTAGATCCGATCCATCATAAACGGATCCGGGTCCGATCCGAATCCGTCGGGTCCAAACTTTGAATATCCATATCCTATAAAATGGATCTGGATCCACCAGATCCAGATCGGGTCCGGAATCCATTGTCATCTCTACATGCGAGCCTTGAAATTTGATGGTTTGGTTGAGCCGAAGGCCTTCTTGGATAGACCTTAAAAATGGTCTGACCATCCGGTGGCAGAGCCCCATGTATTTAATGAGTGTTAATTGACACTCTTTTAAAAAGTTATTTAGTCTAGTTAGGTAAAGATTATTGACTCTTTTACTTATTCAATGGTTTACTCCATATTTTTTCACCGAGTGAAAATTGGAACTCTGTTGTTGTACCCAACTTAGCTCTAAGAGGGCTGTTGACAGGATGGATCAGCCATTCATTATCTTTTGACATTACGTAACTTTCCTACAAAGTTTGTGAATTTAAGCTTATGCTATTTATAATTCTTCGCCCATTATTTGAGTCACAAAAGTTAAGTTTTGTCATATAACAGTTTAACAACAAAAGAGAAAAGTTAACTTGAATCACTAATTTCCTTTTTGTAATTTGGTATTTTGCAATCAATAACTTCCACACATTTCAATTATAATTTTCTTTTATAGCATGAACCATAGAACCTTACCGTGACACAAGGCTATTTCTGCATTAAAAGAGTTGCAAAGCAGTTGAATTAAAGCTAGAGAAGAGTAGTAGTAATAATAATAATCCAACTTTAGGAAAAGCAGAAAAGCACGCGATTCTTGTTGAATTTTGTAAGAATAGTTTGTCACCATCTAGTTTTGCTTTTCCACATGATTTTTTTTGTCTTTCTGGTGAAATTATTCATTTACAAACTCTTTTGGTAATCTTATGAAGAGAGAGAGAGAGAGAGAAAGAAAGGTTACGTATAATTATGCCATGGATAACAAGTAAAGATTTCAATTTTCATGAATAAACTTGTTGAGGTTTAGCATAAACAAGTACTGTTGAAAAGTAACCTAGCTAGCCTTAAATGGGATATTCTTCTTTTAGGTACCAAAATAGCAATACCAGCCAAGCTTAATGTGATTCCTTACACCAACCAGTGTTTTTTTTCTTTTTTCTTTAGATTTATAGTGATCAAGAGCAAAATGTGATTGCATTGTGATGTTAAAGATATCTGCTTATTTTTTGGTGTATGTGTCTATAAAGCTACAAGTAAATGTAGTAAACTGGTTAATAGGTGAGGAAAGTGTTGAAAATATTTATTAAATGTGAAATAAAGTTAGTTTTATTTAATTGAATGGAACAATTGGGGCCCGCACGTAGAATATGTTATTTCCACACACGTGCACATATAGTGCCAAAGATCATAATTTTCTTAAATGGAAGAGATATTGGTACGTATACGAATTGTTTGAGACGTAAGGTAATAGACGGTTATTGGCCAAATGACGTTGGTTTCACGTTGGTAAATGAAGGAAGAAGTGTACAATGTGTTAAAAGATGAAACGAGTCCTCGGTTTCGCGCCGCGCCGCCACTGGCAGGCGCATACGCGTCAAGTTCTGGCACCACGGCGCCTCCCTACAGGGCCGCGACACTGTGACCGTTTTCAGTCTGTTGGAGAAGAATAAAAACTGACGTTTGAGCTGATTTTTGCTCTTGAATTCAGCCATTACTTGGCTGAATTGTAACTCCATACTAATGGTCATTACTTGATCATTAAAAGCCATAAATTGGTTAGTTGGAGGGTCTTCTTCTCAACACTATAAAATGAGGCCTTTAGCTCATTTGCAAAACACACTTGACATCTTACCCTCAACAATTCTCTGAAATTGTCTTCCTCTCTTGCAATCACAAACACTCAAAGATCTTTCCTCCAAAGCAAACACTTGCGTTCCCTTTGCTCATTTGTTTGATTGATGTTTTATCTTGGAAGATAAGTTGTCATTACAACCGTTGAAAGGATATACGGGGAAATATTATCTTAAGGATAGATCAAGAATTTGATCGACTCAGCAAGCCCCCCCATATTTGATCATTTTCAGATTTCTAACAAATAATTGTTGTTGTTATTTTCCCGTTTTACACATTATCACTCACAAGCTTAAGATAATATCCGCTATTTCAACAACAACATGACTGGACAAGATCAATTCAACCAATTCAACACTGAAGATTTCACCAATTCTCAAGGCAATCCCACTACTCAAGGCACTAACGCTGCCTTCAACTCTATTGTTCTTGGCACTTCTAGTGTCACCACTGATCAAGGCATTTCTAATGTCTTTCAAACCACTGCTTTCGACACTTCTAGTGCTAACACTATTTTTGACACTTCAAGTGCTACTACTGCTTTTGGCACAACTAGTGTCAACACTGGTTTCGGTACAACCAATACCTCAACTGCTGTTCCATGGACTTATAGTGCATATGCTCCTGTTCAAGGCGTCAACAACATTTATGCTCATGTTGGAGGCATTACCAACGCCTTTGCAACTACTCAAGGGGGCGTCACTGCCCCTACACCTCCTGGCTTTCACCATGAACGTCCTGAAAAGTTCATGGACACTCACTTTAAGAGATGGTAGCAAAAGATGCTATTTTTCTTGACGGTTATGGAAATGTCACGTTTCCTAACCGAAGACCCTCCACTAGTTGGGGAAGACGTGGACCCTCAGCCAAATGATTTGGCTGGAGGGGCCCAGGTAACCATGTCACTGATGACATGAGGATGGTTCGCGAAGCATGAAAACATAGTGATTTCATGTGTAGGAACTAGGGCTGACAAGTAGGTCGGGCTGGCCCGGTCCCGACCCGAATAATTAAAAAAATAAAAATTAGCGGGACCGGAGCTCGAACCGGGACGGGACATGGTATGGTCCCGCCTGTCCTGGTCCCGCGATGACCCAACCCGTCCCGCGTCCCGTCCAGGTCCCGCCCCGGTCCCGCCCCAGTCCCGCCCGAAACCCAGCCAATTGCAAAAATAACTATTGCAATAACGACCATTTTACATTTTGGCCATTTTGCAACGACCATTTTTGGCCTCCCCCACCCCCCAACCCCCCTACCCTCTTTATATTTATTTTTAACCTCTAAGTTATTATATTTACACTTTAACTCAATTTTCCAACTATAAATACCTCATTTTCTCTTCTTATTTCTCACAAATCTTCCTACAAGGGAACTTCTTCTAGTAGGGCGGGTAACAAGGGTAAGAGTACTTCTTCTAGTATTTCTAATCCTACTCCTAGACAAGATGATTTTATTGATCCTGAACAGTTTTCTGAAATATCATATGATCTAGACGACCATGTATTTTCTCAAAATGAAGAAGCCTTTGATTTAGATGTCACTCTAGATGATGATACACCCACTAATGTAGATGATGATACACCCACTAGTGAAATACCTCCTATTCCCCCTAGTATGAGACGAGGTCTGGCAAAACGACCATTAAAATCAGCTGTATGGAATATTTTCACGGGGACGTACCGAATCAAGTAGCTATATGTAAAACTTGTAAAACTATTTATACTTTTAAAACTGGGCAAGGTCATGGTGGGACGGGGGGTTTAGGAAGACACCTATTGCAAAAACACAAAGTCTTGCATGTCTAATACATTATTGAAAAAGATGGTGAGAAAGCGCCCTCTTAATCGGGACAAGGTTCACATACTGTCCCGGATAAAGTACAGGGTCAAATTAACCCTATGACGGGGGGAGTTGTAGGCCCTAAATACGATAAACATAAAGATAGGGAAGCACTAGCAAAATTAGTTGTTGTGGAGGGTTTGCCCTTTTCATTTTCGAAATCTCCTGATTTTATTCATTATATTAGAGATATGTATAATCCTGCTTATAAAGGTTTTCCTAGATCAATTGTTAAGAGAGATGTATTTAAATTTGCGCGTGAATATCAACAATATTTACGTTATGTATTATATCATTTTAATGGCAAAGTCGCTCTAACTTCTGATATAGGTCGTAGTACTAATGGCTATGATTATTTAACGGTAACCTGTCATTGGATAGATTATAAATGGTCTATGCAAAAACGTATTTTAGCATATAGATATATAGATAGTAGGCACACTGGTCAGTTTATTTCAGAAAATATTTATTTAGTCTGCGATTATTTCGGAATAACTGATAAAGTTATGAGTATTTCATTAGATAATGCATCTTCTAACGTATCTGCTATTTATATTTTAAAAGAAGTTTTAACTCCATCTTTTCCAAAACATTTTCATATCAAATGTGCGTGCCATATTTATAACTTAGTTGTAAAGGATGATCTTTCACTTTTTTCAAGATATTCTTGAAAAATACAATTTGCTATAAACTTTATTTTAAAAAATAATAGAATCCAACAGAGAATATAAAAAAACTTGTCACGATTGGGGACTATCTTATAGAAAAATTTCCGAAGAAGTATCCACTAGGTGGAATTCTTTATATGACCAACTAGTTGTTGCTTATGATTATAGAAAATCTATCACTTTATTTTTTAACGCCCATAATCAAAATCCAACTGATATGATTGTGGATAATGATTGGGACAAAATTAAAGAACTTATTGTATTTCTAGAGAATTTTCATCGAACAACAAAAGAATTTTCTACTATATATTATCCTACTATTTCAACTATGTTATTTTATATAGCTATAATATTTTACTGCTTAAAGAATATATGGGAAAACCTGCTTATAAGGCAACTATTAAAAAAATGTTTATGAAATTAAAGAAATATTTTATTCTTATTCCCCCTATTTATATTATTGGTGTTGTATTAAACCCGACTATTAAAGTAGACGGTTGTAAAAGTCTTATTGAAAATATTTACAACTGTATGGACGTACTACCACCTCCAACTCCCAAAAATTTAAATGTCCCACCACCTATTGAACAAACACTAGAAGAAGTGTTGGATAGCGTAGAAAATGAATGCAAAAAAGTGTATCGGCATTATCAGCAAGAAAGTGCTAGCAACCAACCGGCTTTCGTACCATCTTCTTCTACTACAACACAGCCTCTAAAAAACATGTTTCTGCGGATAGTATTGAAAGCCTCAGAAATAGAATGTGCGGTGGTAGCACTGCTGACCAAATTAGCGAGTTCGATGTTTTTGTTTTGCAGGGTACTTTACCTTACCAAGCAGTTGTCAATCAAGACGAAATGAAGACTTGCTGAAATATTGGATGCAGAATGAGAAGACATTTTCGACACTTTCAATGATGGCCCGATATGTTTTGAACATTCAAGCGTCATCAATCGCTTCTGAAAGAGCTTTTTCTGTCGGCAGATTTTAATAGGAGAGCACATACACTCATTAGCCAGAGACAGCTTGGAGATGGCGGTACTATTCAGAGATTGGATACGAGCGGAGCGAAGAAGGTGCGGTCAATCAGAGATTAACGAAGAAGAAGACGAAAACAACAACGACATCTTATCTGAAGGCATGAGTAGCGACGTGGAACAATTTGACCAAGATATACCAATTCCAACCGAAGAACCACACGAAATTATAAAGAAACTAGAAAAAGTATTTTCAAATTGGTAATTTATTTCATTGCAATTTTAGTATTTTTTTCTCTGTCTTTTGCAAAAAAAATCAACAACAGTACACTACAATGTTGAATTCTGAATCTTGTATATTTCAATGAAATAATTAATAATATAAGAGACACAAAAACATCATTGGATATTTTTTTTACACTCTTATTGTCTTTGTTCAATTATTTAGTTTATAAATATATATGACTATATGTTAGTATTTTTAATTTAGTGGAATTTTTTTATAAAAAAAAAACCTATCCCGCCCGTCCCATCCCGACCCGATCAGACCCGACCCACTGCCCACCGGGACCGGTATCGGGACGGAA
The DNA here is from genome assembly GCA_029844215.1 of Przewalskia tangutica. Taxonomy (NCBI): domain Eukaryota; kingdom Viridiplantae; phylum Streptophyta; class Magnoliopsida; order Solanales; family Solanaceae; genus Przewalskia; species Przewalskia tangutica. The sequence continues at coordinate 101,180,419 of CM056736.1, read as the reverse complement.
CACGGTATCGTCCCGCTCATACCGGTCCCGCCTGGTCCGCCCCAGCCCGACCCCGCCCCTCCTCTCCGTCCCGACCCCGCCCATCCGATCCCACTGGGCCCGGTCCGACTCACTGACCAGCCTTAGTAGGAACTATATTCTAAATAGTTGGTCTGATCCATTATACACGGTATATTGCTTCGTTGAAATTGCCAAGCAGTTATGGGACAAACTTCAGAAGAAATACAACACCCAAGATGCGGGTAGTAAGAAGTTCATCATTGGGAAGTTCCTGAAATTTCAAATGGTGGACAATAAAAGTGTGACATCCCAAGTCCAGGAATTTCAAATGATTCTACATCACCTGGATTTGGAAGGATTAAAGCACAACGAATAATTCTTGGTTAGGGCATTGAACGAGAAGCTGTCTCCCTCATGGACTGAGTTTATGAACTATCTAAAACTCAAAACGAAGGAGATGACTTTAGACGAACTTGTTGTCAAACTCCAGATTCAGGAGGACAATAAGAAGGCCATGTCAAAAGGGAAACAACCCGCTGAGGCTAAGGCAAATCTGGCGGAAGTCAAAGGGAACTTAAGCAAGAAGCGAAAGTTCCAAAAGGAAGGCAAGCCCCAAACAACTGAAAAGTTCAAAGGCAAGTGTAATCATTGTGGTATAGTTGGTCACATAGCCAAAGACTGCCGCAGGCTCAAACATGAGAATAAGGCCAAAGGCAAGGCCAAGGCTAACATCGTCGAAGACACGCTCGTAGACGATATGATTCAGGAGTTCTCATCGGTGGTTCTTGAAGCAAACCTCGTTGAGAATCCGGTGCAATGGTGGTTGGACACAGGTGCCACCCGTCACATATGTTCCAATAAAGAAGCCTTCTCCACTTATACACCAGTCTCAGACAAGAAGTTGTTCATGAGAAACAATTTTTCTTCAGAGGTAATGGGGGTAGGAAAGGTGATCCTACAGATGACATTCGGGAAGGATCTGACTCTGAAGGAAGTGATGCATGTCCCAGAATTTCGTAGAAATCTGATTTCTGGACCTTTGTTAGTAAATGTTGGTTTTAGGCTAGTATTAGAGGCTAACAAATTTGTAATCACTAAGAATGAAACTTTTGTAGGAAGGGGCTTCGTCTGTGAAGGCCTCTTTAAGCTTAATGTTGCACCTGTAATGCCTTCTGTTATCAATGAAATTGCACCTTCTACTTACTTGATTGAGTCATCTAATTTATGGCATCATAGATTAGTACATGTTAACTATCAATTTATCCAAAGATTGGTAAAGCTAGAATTATTGTCATCTATCGACATAAATCCTCAACGTAAGTGTGAGGTGTGCGTAGAGGCTAAACTTTCCAAGAGTCACTTTAGATCCGTCGAAAGGGATACCGCTCCTCTAGAACTTATACACACATATATATGTGATTTGAAGTTCGCTCAAACTAGAGGGGGGAACAAGTACTTTGTGACTTTCATAGATGATGGCACAAGGTTTTGTTACCTTTACTTACTAAAAAGTAAAAATGAAGCTTTTGAAACATTCAAACGCTACAAAGCAGAAGTTGAGAATCAACTAGGCGGACGGATTAAAACTATCTGTAGCGATAGAGGGGGAGAATATGTAGCGCCTTTTGAAGAACTTTGTATCCAATCGGGTATAATTCATCAAACAACGGCTCCTTACTCACCTCAATCAAACGGGGTTGCTGAACGCAAGAATCGAACACTAAAGGAAATGATGAATGTTCTACTCATCAATTCGAGCCTCCCTCAAACCATGTGGGGAGAAATTGTCCTTACCGCGAATAGGATTCTTAACAGAGTCTCACACAATAGTAAAGACAAGACTCCATACGAGCTATGGAAAGGAAAGAAACCTACCTACAAGTATTTAAAGGTATGGGGTTGTCTGGCCAAAGTAAAAGTACCTATGCCAAAACAGGTCAAGATTGGACCCAAGACTGTGGATTGCATATTCATCGGATATGCCAATAACAGTAGTGCTTATCGTTTCATAGTGCATAAGTCGGATCATCCGGACATTTATGAAGATACGATCATAGAATCAAGGAACGCATGGTTCTTTGAAGACACGTTTCCATACAAGGAAAAACAACATAACCTCTCACAAACGAAGTTATAATCAAGCCTCTGAGGATCAAGAGGTAGATGACTACCTAAATTCGAACGGTTCAGATCTAGTGAATTCTGAAGTAGCTGATTATCCGGATTTCAGTAATCCAGATTCTCAGGACTTGGAAGATTCAGAGATGGAACCAAGGAGAAGCAAAAGGTCCCGGAAAGACAAGTCATTCAGTCTAGACTTTGAAGCTTATTTGATTCAGAATGAACCACGGACAATCGCCGAAGCATTGTCAACTCCAGAAGCACCACTCTGGAAGGAAGCTTTAGAAAGTGAGATAGAATCCATCCTGCATAACCACACCTGGGAGTTGGCTGAACTTCCCCCGGGACACAAACCTTTGGGTTGTAAGTGGATCCTTAAACGGAAGTTAATTGACAAGTAAAAAACTAGGTTAGTTGTCAAGGGATATCTCCAAAAGAAGGGCTTTAATTACTTCGACACCTACGCTCCGGTGTCAAGAATGACATCCAGACATATGTTCATAGGTATCGCCGCCTTGCGGGATCTTGAAATACATCAAATGGATGTTAAGACTGTCTTCCTAAATGGTGATTTGGAAGAAGAAATATATATGGACCAACCCGAGAGGTATGTGGTTCCAGGACAAGAGACAAAAGTATGTCGGTTTGTTAAATCGTTGTACGGGCTGAAACAAGCCCCTAAACAATGGTACGAGAAATTTGATAGTACTCTACTATCAAAAGGGTACGCCATTAATAGAGGTGACAAATGTGTCTACATGAAAGGAAATGTCGAATCTTTCGTCATGCTATGCCTATATGTAGACGACTTGTTGATCACTGGGAGCCGTTCTGGGATAATCCTAGAAACTAAGAACATGTTAAAACAGTGTTTTGACATAAAAGATATGGGCATTGCAGATGTCATCTTAGGGATCAAGATCTCTAAGACATCTAATGGACTGGTCTTATCTCAATCTCACTACATCGAGGATGTACTGAAGAAATTTGGGATGTTCGACAGTTCACCGGTATCGACACCATTGGCTATAAGTCAAAAGATTGACAAACATCTTAGTAAGCCCGTACGCCAGGAGCGATATACGCAGGTGATTGGTAGTCTGATGTATATCATAAACTGTACTCGACCTGATATTGCTCATGCAGTCAATAAATTGGCTAGGTTCACTCGAAATCCAAGTGAAGATCACTGGAAAGCGTTGAACCGGGTACTACGATTCCAAAAGTTCACAATACATTTCGGGTTACACTATTCAAGATATCCAGCGGTACTAGAGGGGTACATCGATACAAACTGGATATCTGATAGCGACGACATCAAGTCCACCAGCGGATATATTTTTACAATCGGTGGTGTAGTTGTATCTTGGAATCCTCTAGACAAACTCTTATTGCCCGATCCATGATGAAGTCGGAATTTATCGCTTTAGATAAAGCGGGAGAGGAAGCTGAGTGGCTTCATGGGTTTCTAGAGGATGTACCATGTTGGGATAAACTCGTGTCTTCTGTAATGATCAACTGCGACAGTCAGTCGGCTCTAGGAAGGGCACGAAGTTCAATATACAACGGTAAGTCTCGTCATATTCGACGGAGACATGAGTCCGTTAGGCAGTTGATCACCTCGTGCATTATTTCCATTGATTACATAAAATCTAAGGAAAATATCGCAGATCTCTTGACGAAGGGAATACCCAAAGATCGGTTGTTTTGCCTGTCTAGGGGAATGGGCTTAAAACCCAAACAATAAGAACCGATATAGTGGACACCCAACCTTAAAGACTGGAGATCCCAGGAATAAGGTTCAATGGGAAAACTAAACTGTAAAGGTTCCGTGAGCGCTTCGGTGGAAGCAAGAGCACTTCGGATAATGTGTCTTTCTTAAGAAACATAATCCAAAGCCGTTCCCGTGATAGACAAAAAGTGCTAACTGTAAGAGGGGTAAAGGATAAATTTCCAAACCTTTAGTGATCCTCAATAATTGAGGTTAGGTTGGGGAAATTTTTAATGGTTCCTAACGCTTATGTAGTTGGGTATTACATGATACCTTGTAGGAGACCACATATTTAAGTGCGAGGACATACCGCCTCAAATGAACGCACTTAAGAATCCAAGGGTGTCCACGGCCCACGACGGACAAAATATTAGAAAGATTGAGTAGGAAAGGTGTTGTGTTGGTTTCATTGTCTTGGCATATACTAAATACTGAAGGTTCAAGGCATCACGTTCACCGCGCAGTAAATATGTTCGATGGTATTCTACTATGGAAGGTTCAAAGCTTCGGCTACCTCTCCAGATGCAACATCGTTTGGTCGGATGATTGCTAGAAAGGCACCATGTCGTGCGCCAAAATCTCTTCCAAGAGGGGATCGTTGAAAATATGTATTAAACGTGAAATAAAATTAATCCTATTTAATTACGAATCGAACAATTGTGGCCCCGCACGTAGGAAATGTTATTTCCACACACGTGCACTTATAGTGCCAAGGATCATAATTTCCTTAAATGGAAGAAATATTGGTACGTATACGAATTGTTTGAGACGTAAGGTAATAGACGGTTATTGTCCAAATGACGTTGGTTTCACGTTGGTAAATGAAGGAAGAAGTGTACAATGTGTTAAAAGATGAAACGAGTCCCTGAAGTTTCGGCGCCGCGACACCACTCTGCAGGGCTGCGACGCTGCGCCTCTGAATTTCTGGCGCCACGACGCCTCCCTGCAGGGTCACGACGCTGTGACCGTTTTCAGTCCGTTGGAGAAGAATAAAAACTGACGTTTGAGCTGACTTTGGAGGATTAACTCTTTATTATTTTGCTCTTGAATTCAGCTATTACTTGGCTGAATTGTAACTCCATACTAATGGCCATTACTTGGTCATTCAAAGCCATAAATTGGCTAGTTGGAGGGTCTTCTTCTCAACACTATAAAATGAGGTCTTTGGCTCATTTGCAAAACACACTTTACATCTTACACTCAACAATTCTCTGAAATTGTCTTCCTCTCTTGCAATCACAAACACTCAAAGATCTTTCTTCCAAAGCAAATACTTGAGTTCTCTTTGCTCATTTGTTTGATTGTTGTTTTATCTTGGGAGATAAGTTGTCATTACAATCGTTGAAAGGATATACGGGGCAATATTATATTAAGGATAGATCAAGAATTGATCGACTCAGCAAGCCCCATATTTGATCATTTTCAGATTTCTAACAAATAATTATTATTGTTATTTTCCCGTTTTACACATTACCACTCACACAAAGACACTAAGCCGGACCATATACCATTACTATGTCATCTCCATACTCGTTTCGCCAAACTTGACAGTTACTGCGCTAAAATAATCCAAAGATGGTACTCTTAATATGAAAAGATATTATCCGCTTCGGATCAAGCTTACCAAAAAGGACTTAAATCATTAAGATTATTTCTCTACCTTATATGTAGCTCTCTTTTTTTTTTTTTTACGTAGACTAACACTTATAGCTAGATCTTTTATTTGGTTTCTTTTCTCCTCTTTAATTAACTCTGGAATGATCATCGACTTCACAACTTATGTCTGCTAGGAGATAGTTAATACTAAGTTCACGTCCATTATATTAATCCAAAATAGTAGGGTGCAAGAATTTTAAAATCCTGAGAATGGAGGAAGAAGCACTCCCTGTAGAGTGTAAGTAACTTACACGAAGCATATTCTAAAGCTTTTACAACAATACAGATAGAAACAAATTAAATGATTTGAAGCATTTTCTAGAGAAGTTAGAAACAAAATAACAGGTCTAGGCGCTTGGAAAGTAGTCTATGGAACTTGTACAATGGATCTCTCGGGATTGCAAAGAAAATGGAAAATAATGCAAACTTGTGTGTTTAGTATGACTGAAAGTCTTATACTTTTCATGTTGGAATAATACTCCATAAACAATAATAATAATAATAATAATAAAAGATTAGTGTGTTTTGGTGAAAATCCGAGTATTAAAGAATGATAGTAATAATGTTTAATTTATACGCTTGTGTGAAAAATGAATTTCATCTATAAGTGCCGGGAGTCATTAATTTTCTCTTTTGACTAAAAATATATTTTTAATAACAAACACAAAAATATACTCTCTTCGTTTCAATTTATGTGATATTGTTAGATTAAATACGAAATTTAAGAAATAAATGAAGACTTTTGAAAGTTATGGTCTGAAAAAAATCATAGTAAATCATTTCTAAATATAAAAATGTATCGTTCCTTTTTTAATAGAAGAAAAATGTATCATGAGACCGGGGGAGTAATATTTTCTATAACAATTTTTTTTAAATGAGAAAGGGTAAAAAAAATACTCTTAAACTATGAAATTGAATAAAAATGCATTTCGTTAATAGTTTAATCCAAAAATATCCTTATAATTACTTATTTTTTGTATATAAATTGATTCTATACTTTATTAAGAAAATAATGTATTTTAAACAAATGATATTTTTATTTAAAAAAATATTTTTTACCCAATTAAGTAACTATAAAGGCATTTTAAAACTAAATTATTAATGAAATATATTTTTATTTAATTTCAAATAATTTAAGGGAATTTCATAGTATCAAATTGACACCCCCCAAAAAATTTGAAAAGCAAAAGGTTGGGGGTCATAGCCCTGAATTTCAGCTAACCATATCTCAAATGCTAATAACTGAGCGGCACATACACCATTTTGGTCAACACTTTCGGCAACAATCATAAGAGACAGATTGAGGGTTGGTGTAGCAGTAGAGCGCGGGACCGTAAGGTCACGAATTCGATCTTCTGCATAAATTTTCTTGGTTGAGTCTGTCACACATGACTTGTCAAGTATGGTTAATCGGCTGACGTGGTTTGCAGACTATTGCGTCAGTCCGGGGTTTACCCTGTGCGCACTCGAAAAAGTAGCGGCTGCGGGTTCCTTCGTAAAAAAAATAAATAAATTGAGAATTAGGTAAAGTTGTAAAAAAAAAAAAAATGTTTACACCCTTTAATTAGTTAAATGAAATTAATTAATACTAGTACTTGTCTGCCTCGAAAGGATGGCCTTCACTAATTGTTGAAAAGAGAAAGGTCCTACATGATTAAAAGTTGATTATATATCTCTAGGGATTAATTTTGGCCAACAATATTTAACAGATTATAACTATTAACCCTTTTTTATCCCACTCCCTTTTTGGTGTTTTTATTAATGAATCATGCTTCTTGTAATCATTTCGTTTCCCACTTCACTTTTTTCTTTTTATCTTTTTTTTTTTTATATTCAGGTTCTCGGCTTGTGCCTAGGGTTGCACAAAATCCTCAGACCGGACCGGACCGGACCGAACGAAGACCGAAATTTCAGAAAGGTCGGATCGAAGACCGGACTGAAAAATTCGGTCTGGTCCGGTCCAAGTTCCGTCCGATCTGATCCAGTCCAATATACATTAAAAATCAGAAAGAAATCGGACCGGATCGAGGACCAAATTTTCAGAAACGTAGGATCGAAGACCAGACCGGAAAATTCGGTCCGATCCGGTTCGGTCCAGGTTTTTTTTCCGGTCCGATTCATTTTTTGTGCAGCCCTACAGTTGTGTCAGACTAGTCCTGGAGGTAGTAGTACCGGTTCCTCAACACTATTACCAGTAAATCGCGGGATGTGCACCAATAACCAGGGTTTGAGAACGGACAAATGATAGCACCTACAAGGATCAACCCCAGAAGAAAACAGAATGTTCGCACTGAAAATCAATCTCACGCTGCAAATGTGCAGAGCGTCTTAAGCTTCACTCCTTTATCATTGGACTGTGCCCCGGAGGACCACTTTTTTCTTTTTATCCTTTTTTCTTCTGCTTGACAACTTCACTGGACTCAATCCCATCCCTCAATTTATGCTTAAATCTATCATCATTATCCAAAACATTAAGAACCAATTACCAAATTATTTGCTAATTTGTTATTAAATAACTCATAGCTAATACTATTTCAGATAAATTAAATAACTCGTAGCTAATACTATTTCTTAATAATCTGTCATTAAATAGAAATATTGATAGACTTTTGCTATTTAACGAAAATATTGTCTATAGTTAAGTCCTATTTATTTTGTAGTGAATTTTGACGTCCGTTTTACACAACCTGTCTACAAGATTGAAAGGATAGCAAAGTTGGCCACTTGCTCCTGGTTTTCCATATCCATAGATCATAAAGCTGTCCTTCGCAAGGATTTTTTTTTTAGTGAAAATAGTCTTTTATGCAGAATAAATTATAATAACTACTAATGATTTCACAAACAGCTCATCAATCTTTTAATTATAATATCTTAGCTTTCTTTTTTGATGACCATGAGACCATGAAGTTATACAATATGGTTTGAACTATGGCTACTTCATGTTGGATTAAATAATAAGGGTGTCGTCCAGAAGTTAATAATTATAAATTTTTAATAATGATAAATTAGACAACAAAGAAACTATACTAAAAAGGAATACCATTCTATATGGTTTGATCAATTGATCTACATATCAAAAACTAATTAAAACCATACAAACTATTGAGAGAAAAATCTCCTCCTAAACGAAACTCTCTAATGACTACATTGTGGATGTTATTGTGTTGTGTATGAGAAGAAGAAAATTTCTATTTATAGAAGTCTAGAACTTTTTCTCCAAGAAAATGATAGATATGGTAGAGTCCTTTCCACACCAAAAAATCTTTTTTGAATTAAATCACAATTATGATAGAATCTAAATAAGGTAGGAAATTCAGCACAAACCCTAACGCTTCATGAGTTTGATTATACATGTACTGGGCTAAACTTGCATCACAAGTTTGAAGAGATACTATAATGACAAGAAACTCTCATCTCTAATTGGTTTCGAATTACCTAATCTTGGTATATCCATAAGATGATGACTGCAAAAAAAAAAAAGCACTTCAAGTGAATTAAGAAGTAAGTTGTGAGTCAATGACAAGTATTTGTTAAAGCTAGTGTATAATTATTAAGAAAACCGTTAAGCCATAGCTAAGTTGAAAGATATAAGAAAAGAGGAGTATTAGTTACATTAATTAACGGATAATAAGGTCTGGACACCTCTAACCTCATTAGTAAGTAGCTCAAGCAACAAAAAGCGATAGAGTAACGCCTCAATGGAGCTAACAAAAATAGGGTATATAACAGTACTTAACCGTGAAACAGAAAAATACAAATTAAATGTTAAATCACTGCAAAGGCAAATTCAAAATTTAAATTTGATGGGGTTGAATTCTTTAATTTTGTATTACTGAATCTGATACATTTTTAAAATTTGAATTTAGCATTTAATATTTGCTGATATTCTAGTGATATATATATATATATATATATATATATATATATATATATATATATATGTGTGTGTGTGTGTGTAGGGTTGTGAGTGAGCCAAACTATTCGATTCGATTCGCAAAATTCTGCTCGAAAAAACTCGATTTGAGTTCGATTTGTTGCATCAAATATAGGGCCGAACCTTTGATTCGGCCCAAATCGAGTCGAATATTCGGTCCGATGCGATTTGCTGAATATTTTCGAATATTCGATCCGATTTTCCGAATCGGATCGAACCTTAACTGCTCCAAAATAACGTCGAACCCGAATCGAACTTTAATTTTTAAGATTGGACGAGTTCGAACCTTTTAGACTCGAATATGTATGTGTGTTTCATGTCATAAATGTTGGATTTAGTTGAATTCAGTAATTATATATTCCATCCGCCTTTGCATTGAGAAGTATATGATATGATAAGTGAATTTTTTCATCCAATGTGAGTTCGTGAAGCAGGAATATTTCAATAGAAAGCGCTATTTTCCCTTGTTGGACCTACAGGGTATATAATTAATCCATGTAATGTGTTTATGCATCACAAATATGACGATTTGCATGCCTTTTTGTTTTCTGAACCAATAACGAAGAATTGTTTTAATTATACAGATTATCTTTTAAATCAATAATAGTCTTAACCATCAATTATCCTAAAGTATTTTTCTGAATTCTTGCTGGCTAAGGAACACTAGTATGTTGAACATTTTCCATCTACTACGTTTTGTTTTTTTCACTTTTTTTTTTTGGTATGAGAAAAAGTTATTCCAATATTCTGTGTTAAGTGTATACTTGTAATGGTGAAAGTCTTTTGGTTATAATCCAAACGAATAATGCAGCACGTAAAGATATTTTCAGCAATTGCCACGTTATTAATATAATCATTGGACTGCTTTGACAATACGTATTGTATATTGATTTGATATTATTGATTCCCTCAATTTACCAGTCACATCTTATTGACCTTAACGAAGCTATGGCTTTGTCACTTTCAGTGAGAGTGTGATAGCAGTTTGATTTTTTTTTTTGATTCCTTACTTGCGTCAGACTACTCCTAGAGGTAGTAGTACCGGTTTTTTAATAATATTATCAATAAATCGCGTGTTCCAATAACTAGTGTTTGATGACAGAACTGATAGCACCTACAAAAATCAATCCCGTAAAGTTGGTAATACTTCCACTAAATCGACACACGCAGTTGCATGCAGCCGCCTCTTTTGCCATTGGACTGTGCCCCGGAGACTCACTTTGATTTTTACTCTCGTCTTTTTTCAGCTTATCCTTCTCTCATATTATAGAAAAGATTTGTTTATTTAAAAGAACCAATTGAACAGTGTTAACTTGGTCCAAGGTGCTATAAATTTAATATACCCAAGGTGATGTATCTTCTAATGGATATCAATCAAACTAAAAGTAAAATTGATCATTATCCAATTTAGTAGTCATATACTTTTGTTTGGAAAAAAAAAAACAAATGAGAATTTGAATTAAAAAAAAAACTAAAAAGATTAAAGTGAACTCAGCCAATTGAATAATTCTACTTTGGCAACATATAGTTCTGAAATTCCACACAAGGAATCAGGACATGATAAGTGCACGACCAAAAAAAATACATGATAAAAGTCGATTTTGCGTCCCTATCAAATATTCAGTAGTGAAAATGGTCTCATCACATAAACGACATGTTTGGGAATAGATTTAAATTATATATATTGATAGTATAATAGTTTTTTTACATTTTTAATCTAATTTAACCGATTATTACAGATTATTTACCATTTATTATGCTTATCAAAATAATGTTACAATTACCTTTCAAATGACCTGATTGTAAGCTCGAAAAGAAATATATCCAATTTCATCAACTTAATTGTTATTTACAGTTATATTATAATCTCAATCATGGCTATCGATAAAATAAGATTAAGAACAGAAAAAGTCGGTACAAAGTAAATTGTCTAGTTTTTGCAATCTAGACCGACAAGGACATATAAAACGAAGGAGAAATTAAAGTTCATACCTACTTAATATCTGAATGTAAAGGCTGACTATGACTTTACAAGTGTGTTAAGATTTGCGTACTTCTATAAATTTCAGGTGGATCGCTGAAAATGTGGAAGCAATCATATATACTTTGTGAATAAGTTTTGACCTTTGTGTAGTTGGAAACTTGTATTTCACTTCCTTAAAGTACCTGAGAAATAAAAAAGGCATTTGAGCATAAAGATAACAATATGTTCTTTGCTAATTCACGTCACGCAATGTTCTCAATACAAGATGCCCTAATTGATTATCAATTCTCCTACATATAGACTATAGTAAAAGAAGACACACAACTTTTAGCGTGTCATATGGAAGGTATCAGAATTGTCTTTTGAATTCTGTTCTGTCGTATATAAACAAAAGACATTTTGATAAAAGGATAGTTTCTTTCCGAATTATTGAACATCCAACAATAACAAATACAACAACATACCCAGTATAATCTCACCCGGTGGGGTCTAGAGAGAATAGAGTGTACGCAACCTAACCCCTACCTTGTGAAGTTAGAGAGGTTGTTTCTGATAGACCTCCGGATCAAGAAAAGGTACAAAGACAAAAAATAATAATAGACAGTAATAGCAATAATATAATAAGATAAATGAGGAAACCTATTAATATTTTTGAAATTATGGGTTCAAACTTTAGCATTTCTTTTTAAGACTAGTGATTTTTCACATATACATCTATGCTTCTTATCGAAAGTGCTCCATCTACCACTGGTTAAATATACAACTATGCCTAAATCCCAAACAATTCGGGGTCAAAATATATGCATTCACAGTGATCATGTCGCTCCATTTAAGCATAATGCATCAAATTCCTAGTACACCATTTTTTATATTTCCGTACGAAAAGGATTAACATTTCTGGATTGCCAACATATTTATGTTGTAGTGCTACAGATTCTTCGTGCACCATGTTTAAGAATATTCTTACCAAAAGAATTACTCCTAACATTTCTTGATTTCTGAACATATTCAATCCATTTCACGGCAAACAAAAACGTGGCAACTAGATTTATCTGCCCATTGGTTGCTCAAAAAGAGCACAATAGGCCTGAAAAACATGTCTGGATTTGAATATACTTACTTTGAGGCACATGGACAACACAATATTCAGAAAACGTGGAAGACATTCTTTGAAGTACACTTCTTCAGTTAGTTTTGGTGCCGCGGGATTTGAGTTTGTTTCTGAGCTTTTAGACAACAGATCTGCTAATACACCCATTAAATGAAAGAAACTTAGAAGGAAATGTTGGGCTAAAACAGTCAGAGATACTCTTAACACGATATAAAATTGTCCGCTAGGGCCAAATCAACACGGTTTTTCTCAAAAGGCCTTACACCATTAAGAATATCCAACACTTTATACTAGATTTTTTTTTTGTTTTACTTTTCATACAACAACATACCCAGTAAAATCCCACCACGTGGGTCTGAAGAGGGTAGAGTGTACACAGACCTTACCTCTACCTTGATAGGTAGAGCGGTTGTTTCCGGGAGACCCTCGGATCAAGACATAGCGTAATCACAATCAAAGCAATTTGTTTTACTTTTCATGTGAGACTTTATTCACACAAACCCACAATCACCCAGTTGAACTACATTCCACATGATCCATCACCATTAATGGACATTAATCGTGTGCCATCAATAACAATTGAGTATTTATAGCTTTGAAGGGACATATGCAAAGAGATATATCCCGTTAACATATAAGCCGGAGGCTACGTCCGAACTGATCCCAAAAGGTTCAAAAGGTCATTTGTAACCAAGTATGATGATACTATTGATCCACAACAACACATAACGGCCTATACTACGACCGTAAAAGGAAATGATCTAAGGGAACACGAAATAGAATTTGTACTGATAAAAAAATTGCTGAAACGCTTGCTAAGGGAGCCTTGACATGGTAGTCACTTCTCTCTGAGCATTTAATTGGATCGTTCGCTCAGCTCGCAAACATGTTCATAAAAGCTCATGCGAGGACTCGAAAAGTGAAGACTCGCAAGGAGGACATCTTTCGCATTGCGCAAGGAGAAATGAAACTCCTTAGGGACTTCGTTTACCGGTTCCAGAAAGAATGTATGTTGTTACCCGCAGTTCCGGACGAGTAGGTTGCAGAGGCATTCACAAAAGATTTGAATCCTTTAAGTTCATACGCTTCACAGAAATTCAAGGAGAATCTCTTGGAATTCACAACCGGTATGAGTCCAAGATTCGAATAGAAGATGATATGATGTGGACTCAGGTCGAAAGTATTTTTTGAAAGTCAGACAAATGAGCCAAAATTCCTCAAAGAACAGTTTCCAACCTTATCCTGCTACCGGAAAGCAAGGTGGCGGTCGAAGTTTTCAAAAGACAAAAAACAAGGGCAGATCCGGATGAAGTAACCAAGGATGAGTGAATTTTGATCTCCCTGTTTCATTTTAGTTCCTTTTTAGTGTGTGTGTTTTCAAAGCTACAGGTAAAGGTAGCAAACCGGCCTGTAGACATGCAAAGGCACTAAAGTTGGACCCCACATCATCACTCTATCATTTCCACATCGTCTCGCCAAACCATTGGCTCTCATACGGCCATACCCGTTGTTGGGCCAAAAATACTCTTAACATGGTGTAATATTGTCCGCTTTGAGACAACTTCACACGGTTTTCCCCATAAACACTCACGCCAGTAAGAGTATATCCAACCTCATATGAGTAGCTACTTTTCTTTTCTACTTTCCATGTGAAACTTTCATCACAAACTGCCCAACAGGAAGCTTGAGGTTGGATAATCTCTAACTATAGCATAGTGCTGAAGAATAGAACAGAAACATGTCTGGTTTGTATAGTCGTATTACAGTAAGGAAATAAGTTCATCCACTCAAGCAATTTGGAGGCTGATCTAAAGGACTTGTTCATTAGAAGAAGAATAGACTTGCTACTTAGATGACTTGCAAGAACTAGAACATTAATAAGGAAATAACCCAAGACCAGAAGTAGAAGACACCAATAGATGCCCCAGAATCAGACATACAAGGATAGAAGCTTGAATAGTGAAAAGAACCAAAGATACATGTGGAAACTTTGACCTTTTGGAATACATAGGAATTAGGAGAATGCTGATCTGGAGCTCAGCATTCCTAGTTTCAATAATTGGATCTTATTGTTGCATCCAGATAATGCTATGAAGCTTTAGCAGCTAAATATTCATCCTTTTTAAGATTAGTAACAGGATTTGAAAGCCTTTGAAATAAGTCTTCAGGAAAACCAGATAATCAGTGTGGTATGAATAACCACTTTACATATAAATCAGTATAGATAAATCTTCTAATAAGTTCAGTGTGTAAATAGGACGTCTCTACCAAAGGAAAACATGTGGATGCCTGAATGGCTTTATCTTGGCTTAGGGTATATGAAGTAGAAAACTCACAGAAACATCTAGTAATCAGCCCAAAAATCTTACTTCTAGACAATAATCAATCCTAAACTCCTTCAAATATAATCTTGTAGTGCACCTCAAAGGCGGAGCCAGGATTTGAAGCTTGTGCATTCGGAAATTCTAAGTTACTAGGTTCTAAGTTAATAATTTCTACATATTAAATGAAATTTTTAATGATAAATTCAGAGTTTTGACCAAAGTTACTGGGTACGACCGAACCCGTATCTTAAACACTGGCTCCGTCCCTATTGCAACTCGCAAAGACATTTGACAGCGTCGATGCTTACAAGTCTTACTTCATAGATTGGTAGCACCACAGAAGCGAAATAGCTGGAAAGCTTTATTTAATGTTCTTTGCGCGTAGATGCGAATAACAAAGTAAAAGCAACTGATAATCTATAGCAAGAGAAAGGAACAAAGACATAAACTATTAAACTTACAAGATACTTATTTCATATTCTTTTTTAGAGTAGACCAACAGGAAAGGTTCAATATGCAATCCTCAAAAAGGCTATAGCAGGATAAAGGAGCAAAGACATAAATTATTACGTTAAAAGCAGAGTTCGATATGCAATTCTCAGAAAGCACTTTCCATAGTAAACTGCAAGAATGGAAGTGCACCACAGCACCAGTATAACTAAATAGAAAACTTGGCTAATCCAACCATACAGAGGACAAGACGCCGAACCTATAATAGCCTTTGGTTCATTTTTACTTTGTCAATGGATGGCTGAAACAATCAGCTTTTCCCATAAACAGTGATGGAGCTAGAGTATAGGAGCGGGTTCGGCAGAACCCACTAATTTTGGTTTGAACCTGTATTTGTCTTAAGAAATTCATTTAATACGTACAAATTATTAATTAGAACTCAGTAACTCAAAAGGACTAAAATTCCAAACCATAAGCTTTAAATCCTAGATCTGAAACTCTGAATTCACAGGTAACATTATACAAGATTGAGCAAAATCAAACAATTTTCATATAGTTTATTAGGCAAAGAGTGGAAGAAGTAAAGGGGTGAAAGGCAGCTCATTTGAAACTATTAAAAGTGAAGTTTGATCAATGAACTACACCTAAACTCCAAACTGGTTGAAGTTATGTAATTTTTCTCTATCCATTCTGCTCTATTTAAGCTCATGTCATTCCAATAGTTGAAACAATGATAAAACAACAACTACGCCTCAGTCCCAAACAATTCGGGCAGCTATATGAATCCTCACTTCTCCATTTAAGCTCATTTATCCTCACCAATGATGCCAATCAAAATTAAGAGAACTCTTTGCATCCAAACTAAATACTCTAACAACCCTACAAACTGATGAATCATATAACAACAGCAATTATAACAATTTAAAGAACAAAGACTCAATTTTTATACTTCATTTCAAATCAAAGAATGAGTTCAGAACTTAAAACCATCAAAATACACACACTAACGGAAATACAATACATAAACAGAATAGTCTCTACTTCTTCTTGGTGGGTTTCTTCTTCTTAGGAGGAAGAATAATCTCTCCTTTGAGAGTAGGAATTGTCATAATCTGTGTTAACCCACTAAACTTCTTCCTGAACTTCTCAACCTGGTCAGCATCAAGAAGTAGTGCTGAACGACTACCTTGGTAAAACGGATGATTACCTGACCAAACATCAACTGTGTACTCATTCTTCGTGCCACCTGTTGTCATCACGTGCTCTCCATTACAGTAAACTTTAGCGTCATCGTAGAACTGCGGGTGTATTTCCTTCTTCCTGCATCTCACCCGCATCTGATCGCTCCCAATTCCCACCTGCAAAATTCAATTTTAAAGAATCATATCAAAATTGTGGGTATTTGAGAGTTAGGGGAGTACCTTCTTGAGGGAGAGTGTAGGAGAAGCCACATTTTTTTGGAGGAAGCTGTTGGAGAGACTGAGCGCCATTGTTGCTATTCCTTCCACAAAATGAATTGACACAAGCCATGGGTTGAAGATAAGATTGCTTATCTAACAATATTGGGCCGCATATTTACTTCTTGGGCTATCCCCTAATTGAACTTCCCTAAATCATTTTTATGCCAACAAATATGCCCTTCGAATGGTTTGGTCTTTAATCTTTGCTCCTCAAATAAAACTTATGCTTCATAGGGAAAATTTTCATTTGTAATAAAAAATTAAAGACCGGTACAAAATAGGGACAAAAAGTGCAAAGGACCTTTTTAGTGCAATCTTTGGGTCATCATTAGAAAAGATAACCAAAAAAAATTCGTCAATAGTTCCTTTTTGAATAATTATTAATAAATGAGCCCTTTTTATTTATCTTGTAATTTATGGATCTCTTGACCATGATTTAAAGATTCTTTTGAGCAAACTAAAAAGCTTATTAAAAAATATTAGATGATGGATAAAAATTTATAGAACTTTGACGAGAGTCTAATATTTTATCAGTCTCAAAAAATTATATTTGTACAACTTTTAAAATAGGTACAATATCGAATGTTTGCATAAATCAGCCAAAGGTAACTTCGAGATCCACTATACCATAAAATTTTGTATGATAACCTACCTAATAAATGGAAGGGGCCTCTAAATGGAATAACTTAACGGGCCTGTACTTACATACACCTGGAGAATGAAAGGCGCAACTACGCTAAAAAATTAAATTGTGACTTCTTGACTATTGATCTATAAATTGAGGATTCTTCTTTGTTATTCGGATCTATTGTTCACCAAAGACCATGATTACAATCATGATTTAGAATTTCTGTATCAACATTAGAAATTGATATCGTAGTTGTATGAGAGGAAATGAGATCTTTTGGCCTCTTAAAATTTGAACAAAAAAAAGCAGATCTCTTATGTGATTTTTCCAAATTTCTTATGTGTAAAAAATAAAGATATCTTATAAAAAGATCATAAAACTAAAAAAATTATTTCTCGCTCTATTTGACATACTCATAAGTCATATCCACTTGCTTTTTATGTTTTTATTTTTGGGTGTTGCAGCGTGTTGAGGACTATGGGAGGGATTTTATATTAAATCTTGAATTACGTAAGGCAGAACAAAGACAACCATAACATAAAAACTTGAAGAGTATGCTTGCTTGTGAGTTGTCGGTCACATTTTCCCAAGAAAGGAACTACTGTAGAAATAAAGTGTAACGCTTATGGCGGAAATATTTTGTATACTTTAACATGTTATACTCAGACAGTAACCTAGTATACACTGACAATGACACTATCGATATAGTTTACGCCATAACAAAACACTATTATGCTATCGCTAACTTATGACACGTCGAACAGTTTGTTAGAAAAACATGATCCGACTCTTTTACAACGTATGATAATTTGTTGGATGTTAACCATATCTAGGAGAATCTGAGAGTCCCTCCAATCTTTCTCATGTGTTAGCATTTTGACTAGATTAATTAATCCAGTTCAATTTCCATGATTAATCATGTCTCTTGCTCTCTTCCACTTCTCTAAATTTCTCAGCCTTGCATACATTTTTCTAATCTTATTAAGCCTTTTGGACTGCTGGACAATTATATCAGACACAGAGGGACTTTCACTGAAAATAATTTCATATCCATCTTTGAATGAATCCATTCCTTCAGCCATAAGCTGCCAGAACAATCCGCCTGCCGCCGCGCCACCGCCTCTAGCTGACCAAAATATATAGGAATAAACAGTGGTGAAGACTAGGTCTCTTTGTTCTGGGGTAAAACCAGGGCCTTTGTATGTTTTACCAAACTCAGCAAATATTAAAGGTTTCTTTAGAATTGATTGAGCATCTTGAATGTGAACTCTCAGCCAATCTGTTAGGAAATTGAGTTGGGCTTCATCATCTGCACCTGTTAACCTACATGAAGATTCATGTAAAATCTCGTGACAAAATAAGTATTTGATAAGACAGAAGTCATATGTTCAATGAGGAAGTCTCAGTCTGGTGTTTGTTTGCTATATAGTAAATATTTTTCAGGCCCAAGAAACTAATAAGAGAGCTTATGAGATAACTATACCATTGATCAGGGTATGAATGAACAGTGGCAAAATCAATTTCTGGGATTTGATTATTTGCAATGAAGTCCGTTCCAACTTGAAAGTTTGGATTAAATTGTTGCTTTTGAGCATCTGAATGTCCATAGAATCCTTCTAGTCCAGCTTCTACTAGGTGATTACTGTCTATGGATTTAATGTATGAAGCCAATTCTGTAATCCAAGCCTGTAAAACAAGTAGAATCATGATTAATTTTTTTTCATCTTAATCATGAAAATTGTACTAATAGATAAACAGTTCATCATTACTTAATTGTAATATGTGCTCAGGGGGTGGATGTACATAATCTGCATAATATAGAGTTAAAAATCTTTAAAATTTACATTAGACTGGCACATTGTTACAAAATGAAAGAATGTATGAAAGGCATATATATACAAGTTACAAGGAAGATTCTCTTCCTATTCTACCTAGGAATTTCTATTCTATAAGAATACTAACTTTACAATTATGGTAATATTACACTACTAATTAAGGTACAAACATAAGTCTAATATTCACCAAATACACAAAGGAAAGGGAAAGGAGGGGCCCACATCTTGACTCATTCTCGGCTGGCATTGGGCCAGAGCCCAATATACTTTAACACACACCCGCAGTCATAGCGGGCGATTTTCGTACGCTGAGACTGTCTCTAAAATCTTCAAAAAGGACCGAGAGAAGACCCTTTGTAAAGATGTCTGCAATCTGATATCTTGAAGGGACATGACAGACGCGTATTTGTCCTTTGGCTACCTTCTCTCTAACAAAGTGAATATTCATCTCTATGTGTTTAGTACGCTGGTGCTGAACTGGATTACCAGAAAGGTAAATGACACTTATATTATCACAATACACCAAGGTAACCTTCTCAATAGGACACTGAAGCTCTAAAAGTAGATTTCGTAACCAACATGACTCGGAAACCACATCGCTACCCTCGATACTCCGTGACTTGAACGTGAAAGCGTAGATTGACGCTGATGCACTGAGACCAAGTTGTTACCCAAAATATACAATAGCCGACGTAGACCGTGCGTGTCGTGACAACCACCCCAATCAACATCTCAGTATACGAGTGTAGGCGTCGGCCGAATGATACAAATGCAAACCATACTCTAAGTGTTCCTCGAATGTACCTGGCGATGCGTTTGGCGCATTCATATGTTCAACTATGGGATCACGATAAACAAACACACGCTGGATCGCATATGTAATGTCCGTCGCGTGAACGTAAGATACCGGGCGCGCCGCAAGACTACGATAACGGCCGGATCCTCATACGAGAGCGATTCAGACTCCAACTTGGGTTTAGTATCAACTGGAGTAGAAGTGGACTTACAGGATGACATCTCAGCCCTATCAATGATCTCTGTTGCATACTTCCTCTGTGTTAAGAACAATCCACCTGCATGACGAGTGACTGTAATCCCCAAAAAATAGTTCAAGGGGCCCAAGTCTTTCATAGCAAACTCAGAACTGAGCATTGTCATAATAGACTTTCTCAAAGCATCAGAAGATGCAGTCAAGATAATATCATCCACATATAACAATATATAAGCCATGGAACAACCCCGACGATATATGAACAATGAATTATCAGACCTGCTGTGAGAGAAACTCATAGTTGAAACAAAATCAGCAAACCTCTTATACCAGGCATGTGGAGACTGCTTAAGCCCATACAATGACTTCTTCAATAGATAGACATGATTAGGATATCTAGTATCCCTGAACCCCAAGGGCTGATGCATATACACTGTCTCCTGAAGATCACCATGTAGAAAAGTATTCTTCACATCTAGCTGATGAATGGGCCATGATTTTGAAAGAGTCAAGCTGAGCACAGTGCGAATGGTAGCCGGCTTGACCACCGGACTAAATGTTTCACCACAATCCACACCAACCTGCTGAGTCTTACCATCACCTACAAGTCTAGGCTTATGCCTCGCAAATGAACCATCAGAATTTTTCTTATGAACAAAAATCCACATAGACCGAATAATATTAACACCAGATGGACGGGGTACCAACTCCCACGTCTTATTATCAATAAGAGCATTATATTCCTCGGTCATGACAATTTTCCAATTAGGGTCATTTAAAGCAGACACAGGATTACAGAGTAATGGAGATTTAAGAATATTTGAATTTAAATTGAAATGTCTTTTTGGTTTAAAAACACTCATTTGACTACGAGTGACTGGACCATGACTTTGGGCTGGATTGGGTGAATTTTGGGAATTTTCGAAAATATCTGAAAGTACCGTTGAATGCGTCGCGGCTCTGGATGGCGTGTGGCGCCAAGATCGCAGGCTCATGAAGTTTTAGCGCATGTGCCGAGGCGGGTTTTGGGGAACCTGTGTATTTTCTGACAAACCTGAAAAATATCTGAGAACATAGGGGGAGATAGCATCATCCAAAAAATCATAGGAACTAGACACGGGTTTTCTACTTTAGAGAAGGGAAATTGGGATTCATCAAAGAGAACATGACGACTAATGATGATTCGTTTAGAGGACAAATCAAAACACTTATAACCACGGTGATTTTACGGAAAACTCAAAAATACACAAGGAGTAGAACGTGTATGAGGTTTGTTGATTGTAGTGGATGAAAACAGTGGATAACATAAGCATCCGAAGACTCTAAGATGAGTGTATGACGGAGTCTTATTGTATAACACTTTTAGAGGGGATGAATATGTCAAGCATTTAGAGGAAATAATATTTAAGAGATCGATAGTCATTTGTAGTGCATGATGCCAAAAGAATGGAGGAACGGAAGAATGAACCAATAAAGTGCGGACAATATTATTAATGGTACGAATTTTTCGCTCAGCTTTCCCATTTTGGGAAGACGTATGAGGACAAGAAAAATGAAAATTTATCCTATTTTGAGCACAAAACTCTCTAAATTCTCCATTATCATATTCTTTGTCATTATCACATTGAATGTTTTTTATTTTCCGTTCGAATTGCGTTCTTATGAAGGCTCTAAATTTTATGAAGATGGAAAAAATGTGAGATTTTTTCGCAATTGGAAACGTCCATAAATATTAGTAAAGTCATCTAAGAATAGAACATAATAACGATGACCCATAGAACTGAGAACCGGAGATGTCCATAAATCACTATGAATAATTTCAAATGGCATAGAAGTATTCGAATTTGAAGCTACAAATGGTAATTTAATAATTTTTCCCAAAGAACAGGATTGACAAATTGGAGTACTACGCGTACCCTTACAAGAAATAAACTTATGTTTATCTAAAGAAGATAAAATAGACGACCCCGGATGACCTAGACAAGCATGCCACAAGGAAGGAGCAAGAGCTGCAAAGGTGGATAGCATAGCTTGACGTGAGACGCTTGGACTTGGTGTGATTGGATATAGGTCCCCCCACTGTTACAACTCATGATATGACTCCCCGTCTTGAAATCATTTACAGAAAATCCAAATGGAGCAAAATTAATAGAAACTCAGTTATCAGTTGTGAATTTACGGACAGATACTAAATTTTTAATTAATTTTAGAGCATGAAAAGTATTTTTCAGGACAAGTGGTGGATGAGGAGGGGACAAGGTTTTATGACCATTACCATTAATTGTAATAGAATTATCATTACCAACAGTTATACCACGATTAGTGCTCAAATTGAAATAAGACGGCAGGTACTCGATCGGATGTCGTGCTGGTAGTCGCCACGTGTCCATGTACCAATTAGTGGTCCGTTGAGTCAAGCCACCAGGTGCATCGCCGCTTCAATGTCGACCAGGTATGTCTCATCGCGTGCGAGCCCGATGAGGTGAGGCCCAAGTATACTAGATCGCCGAGCACGCCATACGGGTCCGACCGGGAGGTTCGGCCGAGGCGAATATCCTGGCGGATACTGAGGCGCCGCGGCGCTGTAAGGTGGAGCCGCGGAGCTATAAGGTTGAGTCGCGGCGTTGTGAGGCTTGCCGATCCATCCATCGCCCGGGAGGCCCACGGCTCCACGATCGCCGTTGTTGTTGTCGGTTGTTGCCGCCACGATTCTTGCCATTATTTTTCTTATTCTGGTCTTTCTTACCACCTCCGTTGTTGTGACTTTGGGTCACGGTGGCTGGATTGGAAGGAGAAAAATTGGAAGCAGTCACCATACCGACATGACTACTCCCAATCGCCGCTTTCATAGCCAAGCCAGCTCTCTTTATCATCTCGTTCCAGATGCAACATCCTTTTTCCTTCTCGCGCGGCAAATGCAGAAACTTATCGATTAGATTTTAAATGAACGGATCATCTATATGAAGCTTGATTTTGACCAAGAAATAATGAATTCCAATGTAAGCATGGAACGGGCCTGATAGAACTCTGACAAGGTGCTACTCCGTCGAATAACTGAAGCAACACCAATATAGGCCTCTGACAGGCCTGCAACCATCTGAAGAACCAGACGACTGTTAGCAACAGGAGAACCCACGTTGCGAAGTCGATCCGCCAAGTCCTCGAGGCGTTGGCAATAAGAAGAGACGTTGGGAAAATTTGTCATAGCCACTTGCGAAAATTCCTGCTCAAGAATAACAATTCTAGAATGACTGTTATCTTGAAATATGTCACGCAAACGGTTCCACGCCGCCATAGCTGTAGAGTTGGGTTCCATAATCGTATGTAAGAGATCCAAGGAGATAGTGACATAAATCCACTAAAGAACCTTGGAATCAAGCATGTCCCATAATTCTGGGTTTGCTGCTTGAGTGGGCACATTAGATGTAGACGCCTTATCACCCTCCTTTGAAGGAAGAGGAGGGATGATGTGGTGAAGAACTTTATGTGCTTTAGCATGAATCTTGAATAATTTCGCCCATGTCCCATATTGAACGTTTTCTAGGTCAAGAACGATAGGAAGAACGCTCTTGATATTAGAAACTGTGAGGGCAGAGTGAAAAGTGTTCTTATCAGCCATAGGGAATAGAACAACAAGATTCATAGAAAGAAATTTGTGAGAAAGGATTTTGGAAGAGAAGAAACTCGGTTTTTGTGAAAGAAGAAACACACAAAAAATGGAGAATTTTAGGGCCAAATTTCGAGAAAGAAGAAGAAATTTTGAGGAGCGGAAGCAGGGTAAAGAGAACTTAGACTCTAGATATCATGAAAGAATGTAAGAAATAATCTCTCATTAATGAAAGGCATATATATACAAGTTACAAGGAAGATCTTCTTCCTATTCTACCTAGAAATCCCTATTTTATAAGAATACTAACTTTACAATTATGGTAATATTACACTACTAATTAAGGTACAAACCTAAGTTTAATATTCACCAAATATACAAAGAAAATAGAAAGGAGGATCCCGCATCTTGACTCATTCTCGGCTGGCATTGGGCCAAAGCCCAATATACTTTAACACAAAATATGGGTACTATTTATGTGGACAAATGGACTCACTACATAATTCAGAGATGGGCCAAAGTTGGTAGAGATTCACTGCCTAATCCTACTAAGGAATCGCAAGAAAACTTTCCACATTCCACTAAAGTTTAACCTAACTTCCAACTGCAACAATGAGAGGCTGAAAATAACTCTGCATTTTGGCATGAAGTTGTCTTTTTGTGAAAGAACAAATACACACGTAATAATAGTAAAAGTTGAATCTCTTGGTAAAAAAAAGTGCATTCATCATGACACGATGAGCCACTTAATTTTCAGGCTTGTAACTTCATAGTTTTCTTTACGAGAAATTCGTCTAGAGCAACTCTTAATACTAATCGTAGCCTTCAATCCTCGGGAATAATAGGCTCATTCCTCTACCATTCTCCACTTAAATATCAGAACTGGGCTGAACCTGGGACCTTTCAGTCACAACTCACAAATCTCTAAACCATTGTCAATTGAATTAAGCTGGGGGCTTATAACTTCAGTATTTCCTCCCTTCACCTTATAAATAAATAAAAGGAAACATGGGATTGAAAAATGTTAATGTTCTAAGGCACAGAAGAAAGAAATTAAAGTGGTATTACCTGCATAGTACTACCTGATGGATCTGATTGACATCTGGGCTCATTCATAAGCTCCCAAGCCATTATGGTAGGATCATCCTTGTATGCAATACCAGTTATGCTGTTGCGTCTTGTTAGAACGGCCTATTTGTATAATTTTAATATATTGATGTTTAACTTTGGTTAATCGATCATAAAACAATATATATATATGTGGTGATTACATGGGGAAAGTACAATTGTACAACTCTTAACCGGAGCCAGATGTAGTCGTAGGTGCAGTAGCAAAGCAAGAATTTTTACGACGGAAATTTAATATATACTATATATATATATATATATAAAATAATTTTAACCTTAATATATACGATTATAATTTTATAGCAAATGAAGTACGGACGGACTTTGCATCCCTAGCTCTGTCCATGTATACTTATATCAAATAAAAAAATAAAAAATATACATATGTGCATTAAAATGTTACACCCATGAAAAACTAGGCCCCTACCACTTCCTCCTCCACTCTCTTCAAAATAAAATAAAATAAAGAGGAAGAGAAAAATTGTACTATAACATACCTTAATGTGATTCTTGAAGTAGTTCTTGACAACATCATTTTTGAAGAAATCATCCTCTGATGTTAAGGATTGACCCTGGCCTTTTGCCCAGTCCACATATTGTTTCTTTCCTCCAAAGTCATTATAGTTATTAACCAAACTCAAGATTAACTTTATCCCATTTTTCCCAGCTTCAGATATGGCAAAATCTAAACCCTTTCATTAATAAGAAAGAAAAAAAACAGTAAATATCGCACCTCATTAAATCAGAGGATAACAACATTCCTAAAGCAGAAAAAACAACAACAAAAAAAACAAGAATCTCACATAAAATTTTAAAAAATAAATAAATAATTAATGTGTTTTCTTCTCATAAGTCTCAAGTCTTGGCGGACAAAATTAAGTAAATAGGGACTTCTTGCTTCTTTGACAGAGCTTCAAGCAAGAAGGAGAAAGCTCCTCTTTTCGCTAATGAATCACTTAATAAACGGACTTAAGTGGATACAGAATAAGTCAGTTTCCCCGCTGTTTCCATGGAAATGTATCAAAGCAATTGACACATTTAAAGTCAGTGGGACTGGAAAGAATAGAATGACTCGGTAGAATGGACATGACAGTCGATCATTAGCTTAATTTCCGATATTTTCCAAACACCACCATCATTAAAAAAATACATACTAGAAAAAGAGAAAGAAATTAAAGAAACCTGAAACATGTTTTCGTTGTAGGATCCAGGATAGTATTGAAGAGGTGAATATCCACCATCACTGAAAGCCCAGGTTCTACCAACAGTGAGTCCATGGCTTGCAGCATCTTGAAGAGCAGAAGAAACTTTGTCTCTCTGTGATTGGTCAGAGCCAATATACATTAGCCAATATGCGTTGAATCCATTTGCATAAAATGGACTCCCATTTAGCATAAAATGTACCCCTTTTGTTTTGATAAATCCATCACTAATCTCATAAGCTTTAACATGTTGAAAAAAGTAGAGAAGATAGAAAACAACTCCCCATAGCTTCATGTTCTTGATTCCTTCTTCTTCTCAAATAATTAATCCTAAATTAAGTAATTTAAGATTATGTCTGTAACTTAAGGCCTCTCTCTTTTTTTTCTCTCTCTAGTGGAACAAGGAAAGCACTTAATATATCAGTTTTAAACAGAGAAAAAAGCTCCATAAAAGTTTTAATTCGGAAAAACTGCCGATATATACTAGTCCAATTCATGCGGATCCTTGACCATTGGACAATTTGTCACTTTTTTTATTTTTATTTTACGCTCCTCGCTAAAAAAACATAATTAATCTTTATTCATCATTCACTATTTGTGAAAGTTAAAATATTAGAGGTGCAGCTTATTTTGTTTCACAACATATGAGTTAAAAAAAATCTGGTTATAACTGTTATATGCCATCATAAATTTATGACAAATTATATAACTGTCACACTTATGTTATAAGTGTCTTTTGACTGAGAAGTCAACGGAAAAACTGTCATATAACAGTTGCAAAAACCGTCACATTCTGACTGTCACCGTAGGTCATTTTTCTTGTAGTGAATATCATATAGAATGTCTATTTTATTTTCTCCTAATTTTTTTTTTTTTGTGATATTTAGGCAAAGTTTAATGATTTTATCTTTACAAAAAAACTTAGTGTCATTCGTGATACGTAGATAATTTGGTGACTTTAATGAAAATTAAATGACTTTCTATAATATTTACGTAAATGAAACCATAGAAAATGCGTAATGGGTATAAAACTTAGACTGAAATGAGAATATTAAAGAAGAACTTCGACTTGCACCGTTGCACGTTATAACAATCATAAATGTTGTGGACAATTATGATTTTTTATTCTTGTTTTGGTGAAAACATAATGACTTTCTTTTTTCTTCCGTGTTCTTTACAAAGTACATATAATTGGTAAAAAAGACTTTCACCGTACCAAAAATGGTAAGCCGTGTTTATAAAGCCTAAAAAGGGAGCCACTGGTATTTACTCTCAAAATATCTCATAACGCATGTTGTATTCATTTTGTATTGCAAAATTGTCTTGGTGGTGGATCAGTTCTTGGTTCACTTTCATATTATGATGATCAAGATTTCTCTTCTGTCTCTTTTTCTTGTTCTCTTTTAACGGTTTAAGTTATACGCATCGATAATGTGCGTGATTAACCTGTTATAATAGGTTACCTACTATTGTATTCTAAAATTAAACTATTTTACATGATATCAGAGCCAGAATCATTCTAATATATTCATCGATGTTGGTTCCCCAAATTATGACATTCATGTTCCAGTTAACGGGGTCTGGCCGTGCGAAAGAGTGTTAAGAGTTTCACATCGGATATGGAATGAAACATTGACTTCTTATATTGGACTTGGACAATCATGCTTTTAGGGTACGGTTGAGTTAGGTCCAAGATACATTTTTACACCTATTATTAAATAGAATTACATACAATTAACATTTAATTAGGTAATCTAATTATTGTTTACTCCATGGATACATATCACTTAAACTGTTTTCTTAAAAACTATTTTGGGATAAGCCGGCAATAAAGTGGGAGGGAAAGGGAGGTTTTAACTAGTAGATGGATGGATTTGTAACATTTGGACATTTGGAATATAATGCCACATTATCAACCAAAATTTCCATTTTAAGAGGGTTGTGGGAACAAAGTGTAGAAACAAGGAAATGAGAATATAAAAAAAATAACAAGTATGTAAGAAATCTGGAAAGGAACAAATAAGAGAACGTGCTGAGTCGACTGAATTCTCAATCTATCCTTAAGATAATATTGCCCCGTATATCCTTTCAACGGATTAATGGCAACTTATCTCCCAAGATAAAACATCAATCAAACAAATGAGCAAAAAGAACTCAAGTGTTCGTTTAGAAAGAAAGATCTTTGAGTGTTTTATGATTGCAAGAGAGGAAGACAATTTCAGAGAATTGTTAAGTGTCAATTGTGTATTTTGCAATTGTGTCAAATGCATCAATTTATAGGTAGATGATTATGTCTTCTCAATTAACCAAATGAATGGTCATCAATGTCAAGTAATGACCATTGATATTGAGTTTAATTCAGCCTAGTAATGGTTGAAATCAATAGTCAAGTAATGGAGAATAAATGCTCCAAAGTCAGCCCAAGAATCAGTTTTAATTCGCCTCCAACGGACTGAAAAATAGTCGAAGCGTCACGGCGATGTAGTTCCAGTAACCTACTGGAACTGAAACGTCAATTAGAGCTGCGGCCCTTCGGGAAGGCGTCGCGGTGCTTCAATTCCAGTGAGCTACTGGAATTGAAACGACATTTAGAGTCGGGGCTCTAGGAGGAGGCACCACGGCACTCCAAGCATCGCGACCCTGCCTTTGTTGTGCCGCAGCCTTTCTTGGCTCCGCGGCGATTTCTGATTCGTTTCATCTTTTACACATTTCTTCCTTTCATTTGCCAATGTGAAACCATTGTCATTTGGCCAATAACCGTCTATTCTCTTACGTCTCAAATAATTCGTATACGTACCAATATCTCTTTCATTTAAAAAAAATTACGATTCTTGCTACTTTATGTGCACGTGTGTGGAAACCATGTTTTCGACGTGTGGGGCCTTAATTGTTCGAGTCATAATTAATAGGATTAATTTTATTTCACGTTTAGTAAATTTTCAGCTCTACTTTTTAAAACTCTTTGTTTCTCTCGGAAAATGGTAAAATTTTGGGTTCAATTTTAGAATCAAAATCTTGGGTTCTCTTCGCATTATCTTTCTAAACAATAATAATTTAGTGTAATCTCATAAGTGGAATTTAAAAAAGATAGAGTGTACACAATCTTACTCTTACCATAGGAGGTAGAGACAATTTCCGATACACCCTCCTCTCAAAAGAAAAGCAAACTAAAGGAGTCGAAAAAAGAAAAGTATATTGCTAAACGTGTTGTATATATTAGGTATAAGCTTGTTATAGAAAAGAGAATTTGTAGGAGTCACGATTCTTTGATTGATTACCCAACTAATCAAAATATTTTTAGTGTAAGTTAATATAAGACACCCAAGAGCGTGGAATATAAAGTGGAAAGTAAGTTAATTAATGAGTAAGTCATCCCAACTCCCAAGCGCGTCAATGCTTTGGCCAAAAATCACGGCAAGAAGAAGTAATTAACTCTCGGATATGCTGCTTAGGAAATTGTACAAGGAAATCACGGCAAGAAAAGAAGTAATTTATCCCACTACTCGACCTTCATTGATTGACGGACTATATTGTATTGTTTCCTCCGTAATTTAGGAAGTGGGATCTTAGTGGAGCCAACCCCAATCCTTGATACATGCTTCCAATTTCCAGATCGGGAAAATGGAAATAATTAATTAACTAAAGAAAGTTTAAAAGAGTAAGTTATCTTTGCGTGTTTTCTTGTGATTATCTCATGTTTTATTTTATAGTTTACCCTTTTTATTTTTCATAATAGAAGAAGCAAATCCAAGAAAGCAAAGTTACATTATGATACTTCTGAACATATACTCAAAATCGAATTTTATGTTGAAGAATTTTCTTATCTCTCTTATTATTAGAAGGTCGACCTATTGATAGTTTTCATTTGGCTTACTGAAATAATTAATCCCTTCATTATTCTTATTAATGAAAGACATATATATACAAGTTAAAATAGGAGAATCATATTCCTACTTTACATCTAATATCTTATTTTATATTGAGACTAACTATACAATTATTGTAATAGTACATTACTAATTAAGATACAAAACTAATATATAAATCTACCATAATAAATGTACAACTAATCTGAAATACGGAGTTGGGCCGGCTAGGCTTGAAGGGCCACGGCGCTTGGGCTGTATTATTTAACACTTACAATCAAGACGAGTCATGAACAAATTACAAGCATCACTAAAATCACAAAAAGATAAATCTTTAATTATCATTTATACCCGGAGGTTTTAGTTGAACCAATAAGAAAAAATTAGTGCTTCTTACTAGAGAGGACTCTATTCCCATGAGGCTTCTGATTAATCCAACTCGCGCCATACAATGCTAAATATAAAAAGATTTTAGCACTTCTTATAAATATGAACTCTATTCCTAAGGGCGCAACTAGAGGTCTTTGATTAAAATAGGACTTAAGAGGAATAACAGAAGCAAGGATACTACGTTATTCAAAAAAATGCAAAAACGACACCTATAATTCGAACTTATCATGACAAAAGGAAACCTTAGAACCCCTTTAAATCTTCACTTTTATCAAGATAATTTAAAAAAATTGTGGCTAAAATTTTATTTTTACTTGGAGAACATGATTTTTTGTAAAAAATAAATAATTGAACCTCCTTCGTGTAATTTAGCTCAGACAGTAAGAATTTTTTTTACTATCACAGTCATACCTCTCTATAACAATATAACATTCTTATATAATTATAGAGACATTTGAATATCAAATGTTATTATAGATATAATAACAAGTTTTATTATAGCAGTTGAAAAATCTCGAACGCAACAATAATGTTATCGAGAGATTTGACGACCAGTACAGAGTATAAGGACAAAAATTTGAAGAATTGTCACGAGTGTCAAAAAAAGGTCACGGGGTGCTTATGAGTTCCGATGAAGGGTGCGGTTCTGTAGCCTGTAGGGTACTTCCAAACCTCTAATTATGCTCGAGGTTGTTTTTTACCCAATGTAGGTTGAACTTTGTCCACAACTTCGGTGTGATTTTTACTGATGTTCAGAATATAATTGATATTTGACAGTTTAAAAAACAAATGACAAATGTTAAGATGGATCTGGCACTCGAGTGAGGCGACACAGAGTCCCCATTTTACAAATTACAACAACTAAGGATGGCAATTGTGCGTTCAAATTGGATTTTTATGTGCACTTCTTCCAGGTGTATCCATAAGAATCTTTCAACCATGCGCAGCATGTATAGGATAAGCAAATTAAATGTCATTATAACTTAATGCTATATAGGATAACGTCATGATCGTCTCAAACATTTTGGGGGTCATGTTATATTCATAAAAGTGGGTTCTTAATTGGGCTAAGACCTGCGAATTATGAGTCTTTACAGTAAATTCTGGCTAATATTACTTAATAAAAAATAAAAAAAGAACCCTAAAAAATTTCGTTTTTCGGGGGTCTTGTGCGGTAGCACATCTCGCACGGGTCCAAAAACAACCCTGAATAAGGTGAATTTATTTTTTGGATTATTATTTTTCTCTTTTAGGCGGTGAAGAAAAATGGTTAAAGAATCATTGGTATGAGTCTCAAATTCACGAGGACAATCACTTTATAGTTTATAGTGAGACTTTATACAGCATATTGCTATGGTTGTGGCGTGATAAGCGCACCAAATCTCTCCCCTTCTCGGCAGGTGGCTCTTTTGGTGAACCACTTCCGCTTTCGAAAAGTTTATCCCATATGGACCCGTGCCATCTATCATGGGCGCTCTGCATTATATCTGCACTAAATAATTTTTCTTTTATAACTATTTTGTATTTAAAATTTACTAATTCGATTAAAGAAAATTTTCGCCCGATAGAGCCATTTAAGGGAGAATGTTCTTATGAAGATTTTTTTTATTTATTTTTAGAACTCCAACCTGAGACTTGTGATTAATAGTGAAAGATCCGATCAATCGGATCATTTTGCTTGGTGACTACATTGAAATAGTTACTAACGCACAATGCAAATGCATATATAAGATCAATAAGTATATTACATGAGTTTTTTTTACATAATATATTATTTAATTACGAATAATTAATATTTGTGTTTAGTTACGTTTGTCACTTAATTATGTATAAATTAACGTTGGTGCATGTGACAGACTTGAACAAAATAATTCTACATCCAGACGTATCAGTATTTATGTGTCTGCACGTTACTACCATAATGACCAAAGCTCTATTCATGTATGACAGTGTAGTAACAATACACTTAGTTCTTTTTCGTAATTTAACATTCAAAAATACTTGATTAAAAATATTTAAAAAAAATAAATAATTTTTAGCCGTTTGGCAAACATGCTTTAAGTTCGTATCTATTGTTACAACAGGGTCGTCTTTGACTACATGCGAGATGTCTTCTGCATCAGAGCTAAAACGAAAAAATTTAGGTCTTTTTCATTTTTATTAAGTAGATAAATGGCAATTTCTTGTAAAGACTATAATTCGTATGTCTTAAATTTCAAGGATTCACTTTACGAATTAGACTTCAAAATGTTTGACCTGACTTACAAACAGCAAGTTTCTTTTTTCCCGAGAACGAAAAAATAGCAGATCTCTTGGAAATTCTCATTGGATCTATGACATCTCTATGTTTAATTGTTTTGGTCACCCTCTCCAATTTAACAACACAGTATAAACGCATACGAGCTTCAGATTTCTCAACTTTATGGGCTCAAAATCATCAGAAATAAGGTTCGTTTCTGAAATTTTAGTTGGGCCTTTATAAATGATGTTCTGTTCACGAACACAGCTCACATGATTTGGCCCACTTGTGAGGATCGGTGTTCTGTTGGGCCAAATAGTACTTAGGACTGCTTAATACGGTCGAAGTAACAGAATTATAAAAGCTTTGGAAATTTCGAGTGTTACGTCCTAAGAGCACATTTTCCATGAATAATAATATTTGAAGGTTTTCTCAAAATTTATTTAGATAAGTGTATGTTTATCAACATTGGCTCATTATTTCAACTTTAAATTTGAAATATATAATTTAAAAAACGCATTTGAAGAGTTTCTCTAGTATTCATTCACAAAACTTCAATTTTATAATAATGTTCAAATACAAATTCAACCTCCTAATACTCTTTTTCTACTTAATTTTAAATATACTTGTTAAAAAATTTAATTAAATCGTGTCCAAATGCTTACTAAGTCTCTGAGTCGAACTTGATAGACCATAGTCAAGATGATGATTGTCCAAAATCAAGTAAAGGTATCATTGTGCTTCCATTTGAGGGCGGGGGGGAGCATCATTTGTCAATCAATTTGAGTGTTGATATGACGATATCTACACATAGTTAGAATCAACTACCAATCCCCATCTGAGATTTGGTATGTTTTTTGGGGTAAACTTATAAATCTCACATATTGAAGTTTAAGATTTGATCGTTACACGGTTTTCTTTTCAATGATGATAGTGTTTGCGCTAACTTTATCGTGTATCTTGACTATTTCACTGGTTATTGAGTATCTTCTATCTCCTATCAACATAGGTACTAAGTAATCGTTTGGATATGTGATTTCGAGATAAAATCTCAAATCATGATTTCAAAAAATTTAAATGTAAAAATTGACTCATAAATTTATATTTTATAAAAATAGATTCATAAGTTGGTAGATATATTTATCAATCATGTTTACCAACTATTCATATCAAATATTAAAATATCTACAAGCTGATAGTATATTTATAACAAATTTACTCTGATCAAACATGTGAAATTATTATATTAAAGAGTAGTTACACTACAGTTGATGTTCAATTTTTTATTTTATTGAATTAAAATTTGATCAATTGATGTTAGATTTTTTGATCAATTTTTCATTTTCTATTGTCTTCTTTCAAATACTCTGCATATTATTACTATAATATACT
This sequence comes from Przewalskia tangutica, assembly GCA_029844215.1. NCBI lineage: Eukaryota > Viridiplantae > Streptophyta > Magnoliopsida > Solanales > Solanaceae > Przewalskia > Przewalskia tangutica. The sequence goes on along the minus strand of CM056736.1, from coordinate 101,146,330 downwards.
ATATATTGAACAAAAAAGAAATAAATATGCTCAAGTTGAAGTATCGAAAAGTTTAAAGTAAGTTTTGTTATTAGTATTGTAATAATACTTAAGTACTATATTGCACTTTAAATTAGTATTGTAATAATATTCTACTAATATTTAAATACTATATTGCACTTTAAATTCTATTATCTATTTGTAATTTTTATTTACATACTTTAAATTCTAATATTTAAGTATTATATATTGCACTTTAACTTCTATTATCTATTTAACTATGTCCATTTTGGAAATTCTACGTTCAAAAACAATTTTGATCCAAATTATTCAAACATCATAAATTTATAACAATCATTTTTTACATTAGTACATCCAAACATAAATCAATTCTATCAAAATCAATTCTATCAAAATTAATTCTGACAGAATCAACTCTGTCCACCGCAATATTCTGACAGAATCAAATCATGTCTAAACGGCTCCTGACTCTAACCAATCAATATTTAGGCATATAAGAAATCACTTACAATAATATTTCTTTGGCTTTGCTAGAATTTAAACGGAATCGTCATTATTTCATTTAATTGATTGACCACTAAATATACAGTTGAGTAGCTTTATTATTATTTGCTTTTTAATACTTTATTATCAATCGAATTGCTTCAATTGTATCACGTAACACTCTTGGTGTAGGATTACGATCGTTCTATCGTGGAGTACAACTCCGTCTCCCCAAAAAAAGAAAAACAAAATAAAAAAAAAACGTGGTTCTCCAGTTAATTGAAAACAATTAAAGCTACCAATATGGTTGTGCTCTATTCTTAATCAAGGTCTCAAGTTCGAGCCCCTTGGTACGGAGCCACTATTGTTGGTGCTTCTAATATGAGATTAATTGGCATGAATTTGGATCATTCGGGCCTCAATACGGGTATCAGACATCCGATGAGAAACAAAAAAAAAACAATTAAAGCTGACAGATGTTTGAATAGATATGTCAGGTAATTGGCCAAAACTATGTTTGAGTAGGGTTTATTATCAAGTTAGAAAAAACTGAACTTTTTTTTGTCCCTCGGAGCATAGCTAGATGGCAAAGGAGATGAATTTAAAATTCAAATGGAGACTAAAGCGTGAGTTCGAACCCTGGTGGAACCACTTTGATCTATTCTACAAATAGGAACCACTTCTGGAATAGGACACACTTCTGAAATAGTACTTATGGGTGATATCACTTACTCTGTTTTCAAAATCTGATCATTCAGATACATACTGTGATTTACTGATAGTAGTGTTGATGACGGATACTACTATCTACTCGCTTAAGACAGCAAGCTGGATTTAAAAAAAATGAACTTTCCCCAAAATAAAACAAGGAAAAAAGGGCATATTTGCCCTCAAACTTAAGAAAAATTGGCATATTTGTCTTCCGTCAAAGTTAGAGGACAAATATACCCTTCCCGTTATTAAACTTGTTCAATTTGTCCAAAAATAACTGAGCTGCGCAGGTGGACGCCACATGCACGCATCTTCTTCCTTAAAACCAATGGGCTCATTCTCTCTCTTTGTTCTCGCCTTCTCAGACGAGCTCCCTTTCCCGTCTATAATTATATTTTTATACTCTAATTACGGTAGAACTTACTAAGATCAGTGCCTTTATGTGATCTCCAGTTATTTTCACCTTAGGTACTGGCTCATTCTCCCTAATATCAAGCACCAAGTCCAACAGGTCCTTCTCTCTCTTTGTTCTCGCCTTCTCAGGCGAGCTCCATTTCTCTATTGTATCCTCTCTCAGATCTGTCACGCCGAAAAACATGGGTAAGGCCGAAAAATTACTTTTTTTCCAATCAAGAATCAAACTTTTATCAGCGCTAAGTTCAGTCGACACCATTAACAGGACGAAGATAGTTGTAGATCTCATATAATTGTTATATCTTTGATGATGATGAGTTCTCGGTGTTCGGAAAACGAAAAGGAAGCTGTTGAGGATACAGATACACTGGATATACATTAGTTGATATATGATATACACTTAGTTATCTTGGGCTTTATTGTTTGCTTTCATTATGTCCACTTTGTTAGTTAGTGGTTATGTTTGTAATAAGTGGTTTATGGTGCAATTCTTAGCACTATAAATACTTGTGTTGGTCAAATGAAAACATGGGAAAAGCTTTCACAAATTGCGTCCTCTCTTTTCTTTCTCCTTCTCGACCATTTCTGCATTTACTGTTCCATCACCATAGATGGAGAATTTCACATGCAATCTCAATTAACTTCACATCTAAGATCTTAAAACATGGTATCAAAGTCATGCAAGGTGAATCCAGAAGCAATTCTGTCGAATTAGAACAGAAACTGAGAGATTCGACTTGCGAGGTTTGGTGATTGTTGTCACGACCCGACCCCGGATCCGTGACCGGTGCCTTAACCCGGGCACCCTTGTGACACAACATCAGAGAAAACCAGCGGAATATAAACTCATAATAAACAACCATAGTGATATAAATAGTCTAGCCCACAATGGCTACCCCAAAAGTACATAAAACCGAACAATTACATCCTTAAACAAACCAAGTTATGACAAGACTACATGCCTCTAAGAAGGAGTAACACTATGACGGGACAGGGCCCCGTCATGCCCCTGAATGTACAAAACATCAACAGCACCAGGGAGAACCATACCAAAAGTCGAGTCTCCGAAGAAATGGAGCTCCTGACACATGAGTAAAAGATCCTAGGAATGAGGATCTACCACCGCTTCCCTTACTCGCAGATTGAACGCATTTCGGCCAGAAGCGGGTCGCGACACAACGTACCAAGTATGTAAATCGAAAATATCAGTAGTAATATCATAAGTCAAAATAAGCCGAGTCATAGATAAAAATCAATTTCTCAGATTGTGCCTTACTAACAATGAGAGTAACAAGTATAAAACTTATAGCATAAAAATAGGAGGCTCACGATCAAAACAGGTACCTCGCCTGTAGTATCATAAGCAATCCTACTCCCGGGACTATTTCACCCGCACGGGTCCCGTGGACCCGCATGAGGTCATCCGCCTCGTCGTGGGACTATTTCACCCGCACGGACTATTTCACCCGCACGGATCCTATGGACCCGCATTTAGTACCATCGCCGTACTCGCACGGGACTATTTCACCCGCACGGATCCCGCGTCCGGATCCACACGAGTGCAGCGCACAAGACTCGCATCATGGATAGCAAATCCATGGCATAAGTAATAACCCTGGTTTACCCCGTAATAATATAAATATATAACATAGCTCATCCGCTATCATACATAACATAAGCACTACCGCCTATCATATCATAACATAAAGACTACGCCTATCATAACATAAGCACTATCGGCTTATCATAACATAAGCAAGTTGAGAAATCCCCTAACTTCTTATTAACATTATTAATATATCCTCTCATTTTAGTATCCTAAGGCACTAACATGTCTTTTAATAGAAAATCCGGGAATTCAACTCAAGTACCATGTACTTCTAACTTTTTAAGAAATAACTCTTTTTATACAAAATTCCAAGATACTAATTACCATAGTATCAAGTTACGATTTCTTTCAAGACAAGTCACATTTCCTTTTAGAAATATAATAGGCTTCTAAATCAAGTGACTTCATTTCCTTTAAAACCTTAGGCAACCAATGCCTAAAAATCAATTCACCTTTCTTAGTTTCAAATCTTTTACCCGTACTTGTTTTAATTAGGGTAAACCTTTCTTTGTGAACCTTTCAAGAAAACTAATATAACCAACTTCCCATAAAGTCATTATATTAGCGTTATCCCTTTGTCAAATACATTTTCCCTAAATCCAAGAGACTTATACTTTTGAAATGAAACAAGTAGCATATACTTTTAAAACAAGTGAAAGATATCAAATCTCAGACGCTCACCGTACTACATAGGTACAACTACTCATGCTCAAGAGATAGGAAAGTTCTACACACCTCTTTGGTCAATCCACTTGATAAGCTCAACTACCGCAAGTAATATTTCAACATATAATAATCATGATACGTTTATTAACCTCTAACTTCAATGTAGAATAATCCAAGTTCAAAGTCACTAAATTCTATGGAAAATTGGGCAGCATTTCCTTTGTTTCTACATACTTGCCACCTTTTTCAAGGCCGAATTTATCATCCAAACGCCACATTTAAGGCTCAACAATCCAACATTTCAAAGGGGATTACACACCTAAACTTGGGTGTGTAAAATTTCGCCCATAAGGTACAACAATTCACTTAACAATTCTAAGGTAGTTTTTAGGCTACAACATGCTCATAATATCTTCTTAACCAATCCTTTCATATCCAAACCACATTTCTTGCATGCAATGACTCTAAGAGCATTATTTACTACTACAAGTTCTTTCTTCTTAAAAAGCAACACTAAAAACTAATTATAAAGGAAGAATTATTACCTTAGAGCTTTAGCCAAATTTATTCCAAATATTTTGCTAGCTTCCTTGCCAAGAACACCACCACAACAACACCAACAAGCTAGCCACAAGCTTCCTTCTTGTTCTTAACTTTTCAGATTTTTCCTAAGGCTAGAATTTCTCTTGGGATTTTAGAGAGAAGGAGGAGCTTGAACTTTTAAGAGAGAAGGAGGAGTTTTTGTCTAAGAGAGAGATGAAATATGACCAAGTCTTCAAGACTTGGTCAATATAATGCATGCAAAATCAGATGGGGGGGGGGGGGACACTTGTCACCCTCCTAAGGTCTTTTAAAAGAAAAATCTAATTTTTTCTTAAGTTTTTCCGCCAGGAATCCGCTGCGCCAGCGGCCAGAAACCTCTGCGGACTTTCCGGAACTTCCGCGCCATTGTCTGGCGCCGGCTGCAACTTCAGCGACCCCTCGATTTTCCGCGCGCCTGCATCCGCGCGCGTTCTCGCATCCGCGCCGCGCCTCTGCGCTTTGCCTGAAGCGCATTTCTGTCCGTCTGCGCACTGAACTTGTAACTCCCATAACTTTCTACTCCGACGTCCTATCGACGAACGGTTGGTTGCGTTGGAATCTAGACTCAACGAAATACGCCCTAGGCCTTTGAAACACTTAGGAACTCTCAATGTACCGGGTCATAACCCGCCTCAAAGTTGACTAAAACCCGTCCGGAACAATCCGTCAACCTATCCTTTGAAAATTTTAAGTCTTACATGCTTTCGTACACTCTCATACGTAGGGTCAGAACTACGGGGTATAACAATTGTGTAACTGTTCGTCGATTGAAGTCGATTTTATATTTCTGCATTTATAGCTTAATTTTCAATTGAATTTGATGTATGTGATCAATCTATTGCCTGATTGATCTGTATTGTTGCTGTCGCGATCTCAATTTCTGTTCGATTTGTTGAGGTGATTGATTTAAACTGTATTTGTTGTCTCGATTGAGATTTCCTGCTTGTATAAAGCTATAACTGTGAAAATTGAGTAAGATCATGAAAAATACAACAGTACCTTCTACTGTGCTAGAAGAAAGTTCAAACTCTGATTCAGAGGTCATTAATCACAATCATCCTTTGTTCCTGAATGCATCTGACACAGTAGGTGCTATACAAGTTGAGATTCAATTGACTGGATAGAAAATTACACGTTGTGGAGTAGGGCTATGCAGTTAACACTGCTAACTAAAAATAAAATTGGATTCGTAGATGGATCTATAAGGCGTGATACATACAAACCTAATCACACAAGGCAGTGGGACAGATGCAATGCCTTGGTGATGTCGTGGATAATGAGAAATGTAGACAAAAATCTGCTAAGTGGAATTCTATACAAAACTAGTGCAGCAGCTATTTGGAAGGATCTTAAGGAGAGGTTTGATAAAATCAACCTCTCAAGAGTGTATCAACTAAAAAAGGAGTTGACAATGTTAAATCAGGGAGCTTCACCAATTTCTCAATATTACTCCAAAATGAAGGACTTATGGGACGAGATAGATTCGATCATACCACCTCCAACATGTGAATGCTCGAATCCTAGGGAATATATAGCACATCTGGGGAATCAGAGGCTGCTGAAATTTCTTATGGGACTGAATGATGGATATAACCAAGCGAGGAGTCATATTTTATTGATGTCACCCACACCTAGTGTGAACCAAGCTTATGCCATGATAACACAAGATGAAAGTCAAAAACATATCTCATCACTGGGAGTTCTGTGGACAATATGGCACTAACCAGCAGGGTCGCATTCAATAAAAATAAGAAGTATAATACATATGCATTTTGTGATCATTGTCACATGAAGGGACACAATAGAGAAGGCTGTCATAAGACTGCTGACATTCTGCGATTCATCGCGAAGCAGAAGCATGTTCAAGAAAAATGCTACAAACTAATAGGCTATCCTTCAGACTATAAAGGAAATAATAAAGCCAATGCAGTTGTGGCACCTCAGGTGGAAGGACATGGCTCGACTCAAAATCATGTGCAGGGGTATGGAGCACATCATGGTGGATATGTAGATCATGAAGGTAATCATCAACTTTCTGCATACCAGCAGGATCAACTCCAGCAGATGATAAGAATTGCACACCAAAAAAACTGGAAAGGATGATGTCTATGATGAACCAAAATAAGGGAACATGTATAGATTATAACATTGTTGCTAAAGTGTGTATGGCTGTGCTCACAATGAAGGTAATAGTAGTCCATTGATAGTAGATTCAGGAGCTACTAACCATATGGTTAAAGATAAGAATATGATTGAGACTCCTAATTGGACAAAAACTTCAGGACATGTGCAGCTGCCCAATGGAGGTGTTGCTCCAATTACACAGACTGGAGAGTGTAGATTGACAGGAGGTGAACTTATAAAACATGTGCTATGTGTGCCTAGCTTTCAGTTTAACATACTTTCAGTGTCGAAATTGACCAAGGAACTGAATTGTAGTGCAAGATTCTTTTCTGATTTCTTTGTGCTGCAGGATCTCCTCACTGGGAAGGTGAAGGAGATTGGTAAAGAGGTAGATGGTCTGTATGTGCTGGACTCTACAAGAAGGTATGGCATATGGATGGCAGCACAAACACACACGTCGAAGTTCAGCACAGGAGAATTGAAGGTTGCTCTATGACACAAAAGATTGGGACATGCACAAATGAGTGTTTTTAGGAAAATAAATGCCTTCAATAATAGTTCTGATTTCACAATTCAACACTATAATGTATGCCATGTGGCAAGACAAACTAGGCTACCTTTCCCTACTAGTCAGAGTATGACTATATCTCCATTTGATTTGTTACATCTTGATGTTTGGGGACCATACAAGGTTTCCACATATACTGGTATGAGATTCTTTATTATTGTGGTGTGGTGGATGACTTCACTCGATGGACATGGGTATTCCTTTTGCATATTAAATTAGATGTTGCTACTATGATTAAAGAGCTATGCCTGATGATTAAAACTCAGTATGGTGGTAAAGTTAAATGTGTCATGTCTGATAATGGTTCAGAGTTTATAAATAGTTCTTGTAGAGATTTATTTGCACAATTAGGAATTGTACATCAAACATCTTGTCCCTACAGCCCCCAGCTGAATGGCATAGCTGAAAGGAGGCACAAACACATATTGAAACTTGCTAGAGCTATCAAGTTCCAGAGCTGCTTGCCAGCCAGATTTTGGGGAGATTGTGTGGAGGCTCTTGTGTACATTTTGAATAGATTACCTTCTGTGATACTGGGGAACATTTCTCCTTATGAAAAACTGTACAAGAAGGCACCAGTTCTGTCTCACTTAAGAGTTGTTTGATGTCTTTGCTATGCAACTAATCTAGCGAAGACTGATAAGTTCGACACAAGGGCCATTAAAGCAGTATTGCTTGGATACTCTTCTAGACAGAAGGGATATAATCTGTTAAATTTATCTAACAATGTTCTATTTTTTAGCAGGGATGTGACATTCTATGAGGACATATTTCCATTTCAGCAGAAGAAGCCATTTGGAGGTGATATTAACCTGAACGCAGAACAGTCACAACAAGGAGTAGTGGAGGCTGATATTGATGTCTTTCAGCACATTCCTGGAACTGATGGAGTAGATCACATTGTGCAATCTCAAGAAGTTGTAGCAGCTGAAGAGGGACATCAGGAGGAGAATATCAATCGATCGGCCAGTCGGGCGGATGATGGTTTCACTCACGAATCGAGCCACCATCGAGAAGGTCGCGTAGCGAGGTAACTGCTTGGATGAAAGATTTTGTCCAAGTATCACACACAGGAGATGCAGAAAGTAGACAATATTGCTTGTATCACATGGATAATAACTTAAGCTATGCTGGACTAAATACAAGATATAAGAGCTACATTGCTAAAATTGAAGTTGAGCATGAGCCAACTTCCTATTCTGAAGGTGTGAAGGACACTAGATGGGTGGAAGCTATGAATCTTGAAATGAAGGCCTTGGAAAATAACAAGACCTAGGAAGTCACATATCTTCCTGGAAATAAGAAGGTCATTGGATGTAAATGGGTCTATAAGATCAAATATAAGGCAAATGGCGAAGTGGAAAGGTTTAAAGCAAGGCTAGTGGCCAAGGGCTACAATCAAAAGGAGGGAGTTGATTATCAAGACACTTTCTCACCAGTGGCAAAAATGGTGACTGTGAGGGCAGTGATCTCAGTGACAGCTTCTAAAAACTGACACATATATCAAAAGATGTCTATAACGTATTCTTACAGGGTGACCTTAAAGAGGAGGTGTACATGAGTATGCCTCAAGGATTTGACCACAAGCAAGGGAAGGTGTGTAAGTTAATCAAATCACTCTATGGTTTAAAACAAGCTTCTAGGCAGTGGAATATAAAATTGACCACTGCTTTGCAAAGCTCAGGATTTGATCAAAGTCAGCTTGATCATTCTCTACTTACTAAGAAGATTGGTGACAAAATAGTGGTGGAACTCATTTATGTGGATGATCTACTCATTACTGGCAATGATGAGAGACTTATTCAGGAGACAAAGTTAGATCTGCAGCAGAATTTTAAGATCAAGGATTTAGGGGTTCTAAGGTATTTCCTAGGCTTTGAATTTGCTAGGAATAACAGTGGTATAGTGATGCATCAGAGGAAGTATGCAGTGGATTTGATCTCTGATCTTGGTCTTTCTACTGGGAAACCTGCAAAGTCACCAATGGAGCTCAATGTCAAGTTGACCTCTGTGTTGTATGACCAACATATTGCTGATGGTTCATCAAAGACCAAGGATCCAGTGCAGGATCCAGGATGATCCAGCAGGCTATCAGAGACTCTTTGGCATGTTACTATATTTGACGAATACCAGACCTGATATATCTTTTGTTGTCCAATGCTTAAGTCAATTCATGCATTGTCCAAAGGCTTCTCATCTTCTAGCTGCACATCGAGTGGTTCGATAACTGAAACAGGCCCCAGGTCTGGGCCTTTTTATGCCTTTTGGCAACACTGATTGTCTCACCACCCACTACGATGCTGATTGGGCTTCATGCCTTAATACGAGAAGATCTGTCACTGGTTATTTGGTCTTCTTTGGGGCTTCATTCATCTCCTGGAAGTCGAAAAAACAATCCAATATTTCACAAAGCTCAGCTGAAGCTGAATATCGAAGCTTGGGTGCTGCAGTTGCAGAAGTAATATCGCTTTATGGTTTGTTCTCGGCACTGAATGTTCCTATCACACTTCCAATTCCTATACACAATGATAACAAATCTGCGTTACAGATAGCAGCTAATCCTGTATTTCACGAAAGGACCAAACATATCGATATTGATTGTCATTTTGTTCGGGAGAAGTTGCAACAAGGATTGATCAACACACTCTATCTACGCACTGATAAGCAGCCTGTCGATATTCTCACAAAGGGTTTGATGACTGATAGACATGATTATCTATTGTCCAAGTTAGGCCTTAAAAACTTGTTTTTAGTTCCTAGCTTGCGGGGGCGTGTTGAGGATACAGATACACTGGATATACATTAGTTGATATTTGATATACACTTAGTTACCTTGGGCTTTATTGTTTGTTGTCATTATGTCCACTTTGTTAGTTAGTGACACTTTATTTAGTTAGTGGCTATATTTGTAATAAGTGCTTTATGGTGCAATTCTTAGCACTATAAATACTTGTGTTGGTCAAATGAAAACATGGGAAAAGCTTTTACAAATTGCGTCTTCTCTTTTCTTTCACATTCTCGACCATTTCTGCATTTACTGTTCCATCACCATAGATGGAGAATTTCACATGCAATCTCAATTAATTTCACATCTAAAATCTTAACAGAAGCTAGAGAGCTAATAGAGGTTGTGACGGAAGTGACAGAGATTTTTGGACCGTTTGATATTGTTGATGTTATAGGGTTTGGTGAATGGTGGGTGGTTTGATTTTCAGGGGATAAAGAAAAGGGCAAGAAACACTCATAGAAAATATGATGCTTTGCTTGAGAAGTTTATAAAGGAAAGAAAAAGATTAAGAGATAAGAGGAAATTGGAAGTAGAATCAAAATTAGATAAGGAGGCGGGTAAGGACCTGTTGGACTTGTTGTTTGATATTATGGAGAATGAGCCAGTATCTGAGGTGAAAATAACTGGAGATCACATAAAGACACTGATCTTAGTAAGTTCTATCATAATTAGAGTATAAAAATATAATTATAGACGGGAAAGGGAGCTCGCCTGAGAAGGCGAGAACAAAGATAGAAGGAGCCCATTGGTTTTAAGGAAGAAGATGAGAACATGTGGCGTTCAGGTGGCGTCCACCTGTACAACTCAGTTAGTTTTGGGCAAATTGAATAAGTTTAATAACGGGAAGAAACTCAGTTAGTTTTGGGCAAATTGAATAAGTTTAATAACGGGAAGAGTATATTTATTCTCAAACTTTGACGGAGGACAAATATGACACTTTTATTAAGTTTGAGTGCAAATATGCCCGTTTTCCCATAAAACAATTACACTGAGCTTTACAATCTGAACCACTTTAACAATGGCCGCCATTTTCTGTCACTTCTCCTCCCTCCGATCATCCGACGCCACGTCATTCTCCTCTCTCTCCAACTTCGGCATTCAATCCTTGCGTTCCTCCGGCGTATTCACACCTTCTCCGATCACATTTCCTGCCACTCGTCGACGCACTTGCCAGACCACGTCGTCCGTCAATGGAAACGGTTCGCTCATTTTTCTCGAATTTTCCTTTTCAATTGTTTAATTTTGAAATTTGTTAATGGATTGTGCTAGTGTTAAATCTACAATGTCTGGTAAACAATGTGTCGTAAACCTAGAAGTTTGTTAAGTTCTGCTTGATTTACTACCTTTTATCGGGTAAAAACTTACCCGGTGTTTACACAAAACGAATAAATGTATGACGTGCGTTTGTACATAAGCTTTTAACGGTTAACCATGATTAATTAACATGTATTTTCACCTCATTAAATCACTTAGTATGTTGTTATTATTGTAAATCACTTGGTTATAGTAAATTAATATGATTTGGTATACACCTGGTGTATGTACCCTTATGTTGTATTATTTAGCTTATCGGTGCTCTTTTGGTCTATCAAGTCTGTTCTACCCAGGGGCAGCTCAATAAGAAACTTTACCGGGAGGCTTTATTTTTTTTTAAAATCATATATATTTTTATTTGAAACTATTGTGTAACGGTTAAGTATATCTTCAAACCAATAACTAATAAGCCGGATCACAACATTCAAAATCGAACCGAACTACCTGATAAGCACCTCTAGTTCGAGCCTTCGAGCATCAGAATGAAAAAAGATCATGCTAGAGAGCGCTTCCCTCTTTAATCGGCCTTGCGTATCTTGAAATCGAATTAATTGAAAAATTCGATAGAAATACCGAACACCGAAGGAAAAAAAATTGGGGCCCCTAAAATTTTGGGGCCTAAAGCGCCCGCTTCAGTTGCTTGGCCCTATGGCCGGCCTTGGTTCTACCACGCAGCTTTGGATTGTTTCGGTTTCCATTATTGTCCTTTGGATCAACCTTGGTTTCACAAATCAAACTTATCTCCGGTGTGACTCGAACTTCCGACTCACGAGTACTAGTTAGATGTAGAGGGCTCCAAAGGCCAATAACCAGGCATGTGTTGTTTAATGTGGTGGCCATACCTGAGCTTTCGATTGCCTACTGAGTTACCAGTATTCTCAGCTTTGGTATTATGTGAAAAAAAATCATGAGGTTCAAGATAAAAAAGGATTGTAAATAGCCTACAAACTACTAAGTTAGAGTATCAGACACTTTTGTTTTGGTTCAACTGTGAAGACATTGTTGAATATCGTGGAAACAATCTGATTAGTGATTGTAGTTGAAATAAGGATCTTTAGTGTCTGATACTCTAAGCTTAGTGTATATATGTTTACATCTTCTTGGTGTGATATTTATGAAAATTTGCGGATATAGCAAAAACAAGTTAGAGCACAATAATACTCTTTTTAGTACCAAAGGGTGTGGCCTAGTGGCTAGTGAAGTTGGAGGAGAACAAAGAGGTTGGTATTCTGTGGAATTAGTCGAGGAGATGGCCCGGACATCATGGTTATTAAAAAACTATTATCTTTTTATAAGCTGAGAAATTCCCGAGGGCCAGTGGCGTGCGGTTAGATATCATGATGTGCACCTAGCTCACACATCACAACCTACTGACCTCGAACCAATGAAAACAATAATACTGTGTCCTCTAGTTTTTCAAAACGCCAAACTTAAGTACTTCCATAAAGTTTCTCATAATAAAATTCAAGAGAATGTTGTTTTATTCAAAATGGGCTGGAGAAGTGAGAACATGCCCTGCCAGTCATGTCTAACTTACAACTTTTTATAAAATATGGGTTGTTACTTTAGAAGATTTTTCTGATTAGGTCTTATTTTCTATTCCAGCAAATGCCAATCAGAAGGACTTTCTGCACATAAGCGATTTCAACAAATCAACTATTTTGAACATCTTGGATCGAGCCAAAGAGGTCAAAGCATTGATAAATCAGGTGAGAGGACATATCTCCCGTTTAAAGGTAAAACTATGGTGATGATATTTGCTAAGCCATCCATGAGGACACGAGTTTCCTTTGAGACGGGGTTTTTCTTGCTTGGTGGGCACGCTATATACTTGGGACCAGATGACATACAGATGGGTAACGGGAAGGGACTCGTGATGTTGCTCGTGTTCTGTCTCGCTATAATAATATCATTATGGCTCGAGTTTTTGCTCATCAGGTATGCTGGTGAGTTTTCTGTTTTGACTTCTTCCTGGTGCATGGTGAGTGTCCTGTTTTCACCTCTTCCTGGTGCACTCCTATCATGGCCAATATGAAGCACTGCTAACACTTATTTGTTCTAGTTGTCCAGTCAATGTTGTGTCCTCTGTTAAATCCTTCTCTTTGCAGCATTATCCCTTCTAAATACTTGGTTGCCCATTCTAAATATGAGTTGATTCAAAAGTTTGTTGATCTTTCCATTGGAAGTGAATTTTGGATCCATCTTGTACTTAATATCTTACAGATGATAAATAACAGTTTAATGATATTGCCTTCCCCTGCAAGTTAATTGAGTGTTTGATCATTCAGACATAAATGTTTTTCAGGGTTGTACAAGTTGAGATTTTGAACTGAGTAATTGATATGGGAGGGTTGGACATTTCTAACCCCGTCGTACAAACTGCAAAATAAAATTTTATATCTATTGTTTCTTATTGCTGGTGCAGGACATTATAGATCTTGCTAATTATGCAACTGTACCAGTGATTAATGGTCTGACAGACTACAACCATCCTTGCCAAATTATGGCCGATGCCCTCACAATAATTGAACATGTTGGTCAGCTGGAAGGAACTAAGGTTTAGCTCTTTCACGCGAACATTTGGATGATATTCCAATTTCTGTTCTGGTGATATGGTTTTTGTAATTTATTGTTGGCTGCAAAATTTCAGGTTGTCTATATTGGAGATGGAAATAACATAGTGCATTCTTGGTTGCTGCTGGCTTCAGTAATTCCTTTCCACTTTGTTTGTGCCTGTCCAAAAGGTTTCGAGCCTGATCAGGAAACAGTTAAGAAAGCACAGCATGCTGGAGTAGGCAAAATCGAGATAACTAATGATCCAAAGGAAGCTGTTAGAGGAACTGATGTCGTGTACTCAGATGTCTGGGCGAGTATGGGACAAAAGGAAGAAGCTGCAAAGCGCCGTCAGGTGTTTCAAGGATTCCAGGTAGGAGTGATAAATTGCTATAGTATGTTCAACTTGTGCATGTAGAGCAAGACACCTCTTCAGACTTGCATAAAATTATTTGCCAGAAAGCAGACAAAGTCACAAAAGCAGTAGTATAGGAGGCTTTGCCTAGAAGTGTCCTTTGCTGTGGCAACTGAGCTATTGTGGCTGCTTGGTTCCAACAAGGGATCATGAAATTGTCATTTTCAGAACAACTTTTACTTTTTGAATCTGGCGGAGTCTTGGTGTTAGAAACGGAAAGAACGGAAGTTAAAGTGGATAACACAGCTAGAGATTTTCTAACTAAGAAACATAATAGTGTGCTGGTGACAATTTAAACCTTTGTGGAACTTTAATGGGAGAATGCTCATTGCTTGGATACTGCTTGCATACTGATCGGTGTATTTTATATACACCTTTTGAGTCAGTTTTAGTTAGTCTTTTGTCCCATTTTGCACATATAAGTGTCCTATTAGGATAGTTTTTCTTTCTTTTGAGTCAAAGTGGTTAAAATGGCCAAATGGCGGAAAAAGAGCAAAAAGAGGGCAAAAGAGGAGACGCCAGAGCTGGAAACAGAGAAAGTGGCGAACGAGGGAAAAAACAAGACCGGCGCCGCGGCCTCCTGCGACAGCGGCGCGACTCCACTATCCGAGAGAGGAGAAGATATAGCCGCGGCCGCCTCGCAATGCCAGCGGGCGCGCCACATCCGAAGCCACAAGAGATGCAGGCCGCGCGGCTCGCAGCCAGATATCGGCGCGGCGCTTAAACAACTGCGGATTAGAACTTCCATGGCCACATGCGGGCATGCAGGCAGCTGACGCGAAAAATAGGTTTTGACGGATTTTGGGCGAACTGCGAGGAAAAGTTGAGGCGGTTTCGGCTATAAAAGGAGAACCCTAGGCGCTGGGGTTCCCTTCTGCACAACACAAGACTTTTGGCTTGGAGATTGGATACCATTAATTTAGTACTTTCTTTTCCTTTTCTTTACTTTATTTCGCTTTTTGCATGATGAACTTTGAATTAGTTCTTGTCATCTTTATGGCTAGAACTAATTCTCTTATAAAGCTTTCCATGTTGAATTACTAGAAACTTATGTTATAAATTAATGCGTTTATAGTTATTTTTCTTATTGAGAGATCTATCCAATAATTGAGTTGAATTCTTGGTAATTAATTGACAACTAATTATCACTATATGATTTCTAATCGATTCGAAAAGGGGATTGTGAATATCTTTGTAAGTTGGGTAGACATTCTGGATTGGGGATGAAAATACCTCAATTATTTATGTAAGCGTTGATGAGAGGCTTAACAACCCTAATTTTGTCCATTGTGCGTGACGGCCAACTAGGTTTTGTTCTTAATCCTCCTATAAAGTTATCCTTATCACCAAAGTTAGGTAAGGTGCGATCTTTGGGTTGAGTGTTTATATAACCCTAACGGAGTATAAAACGATTTCAGAACCTGCTTTCTCCTAAAGAAGAATACCATAAGTTAATGCATTAGTAAGTAGCATAAGCGGATAGTAAGGATACATGGAAGTCTTATTCTCATCACAACTGAAGTAAACCTTTATAGTTAAATAGCTTTTATAGTTCGTAGTTATAAACAACCAATCAATCATAAATTCGCCAAATAGATACTAGAAAATAGATAGTTGGTACTTGAACCCTAATCCTAGAGGACGATATTCGGTCTTATCAAAGACTATACTACTTGTCACGATAACGTGCACTTGCGTTTAAAGTGTGTGCATCTTACCGCGCATCAAGTTTTTGGCGCCGTTGCCGGGGATTAGGCATAGTTCAATATCAAATTTGTCTATTTTTAATTTCTAATTTGGCTTTTATTTTGATTTTTAATTTTTACGTTTTTCTTTTGAAAAATTCGAGGTGCCGTGATTTGTTGTCTGTTTTTGATCTATTTCAGGAAGTCAGTTTATGCGAAGGAGAAGAGGAGCAGACACTCTTGTTCCCTTCAATCCAGAAATTGAGAAAACCTGCAAACAGAACAGAAAGAATCAGCGGAGTGCAACCTTGTTAGAGATGAACGGCGTTCAGAACAACAACGGGATGGGAGAAGGGTTAGGAGAGAATCAACCCCATCCAGAATGCCTGCAAGCGCCCGATAGGCGTGGAAGAGAGTCCAAGTCGGCCCGAACGAAGTTTGGGAGACTATGTGCTACGAGTGAATGGAGCACGAGACGTGCATTAGGCTCCCGCACAGAGCCAACAACTTGAGATAAAACCGATTACGAGCATGATGCGGCCTGTGATGCAATTCGAAGATCGCCATCGGAGGATCCACGTATACGCATAGCTAATTTCTTGGAGCTATGTGCAACTTTTTAGATATAACGGCATGATCTTGATGCCGTCAGATTGAGGCTCTTTCCTTCTCACTCGTGGATAGAGCAAAAGTATGGTTGAATTCCTGCCGTAGGTCGATTTTCACATGGCACGAAATGACACGTAAATTCTTAGCCAAGTTCTTTCCTCCGTGTAAAGCGGCAAAACTAAGAGGAGTTGAACAACTTCTACCAGCGGATGGAAAGTCCTTATATGAAGCTTGGGAAGGTTCAAAGATCTACAGAAAGTGCCACACCATTCGTTGAGTTGTGGAACTTGGTCCACATCTTCTACAATTTGGCGATACTACGAACTATCATAGATGCAGCGGTGGAGCATTCATGAGAAAAGCGACCACGACGCTCATGAGTTATTAGAAGACATGGCCACTAACAACCATATCACGGAAGAGAGGTCGACGAACGGGAGAAGAAACGTTGAGTCCATGAAATGACGCTATTCGCCTTGAATGCCCAGTGGCCGCCACTAGCTAACAATTCTGCAAAGAACATACGATGTCGATGAATGCGATGCAGATGCCTAAAAGCTATACCGCTAACTGGCGATCTTGACCGGCCGGTAGCCGCTACGGGTTTAACTTAGGTCCGGACGATTCTGGTCGGATTCGGACTCTGGCCAACGGTCCGGTTCGATTCCGTGTCGAGTTGTGGCGGTCGGTTAAATCGAAGTCAAAGTCCGTTTCTTATTATTTTATTTTTAATTTTTTTAAATTATAGTATTTATTTTCTATAATATAAACTAAATTCAATTTAAATATGTAATATAATAATATAATATATAATTTAGTTGTATATATTAAAATTGAAACTTTAAAGTTAACTTGTTATTTTATAGTTTATAACTTTATACTTTATTATAGATTATAACTTTATACTTTATAGTTTATAACTTTATAGTTTATATTGTAAATTTGTAATTATAATTTTATTAATTTATTAGATTAGTAGATATAAGTCATATAACTTATAAGTAATATGATTAACAACTAAATAGATAGTAAAATTAAAATTAATGATAAGATGTAAACTTTTGAACTTTCATAACGTTAATAAGAGTACATAATGAAGTAATAATAATTTTATTTACATATTATGCATCCTTTTGCAAGTTCTTCGTAATCTATAGGTTGATTGAATTGGTTATGCTCCATAGCCTCTAATCTGAGTATTAATTCGATCCCGCGCCGCTCCGCGCTTCCAAAATATTGCCTATTTCTTCATCTTACGGAGAATTAACGTCTCCACATCCTTGATTTCTTCTCTCGATCCGATTCAATCCCCGCGCACTAACACTTCTAATGTGCTTCCACCCAATGAGTGACGTGTGTCTCTATTTGATCTCGTGCTTGGCTAAATGCACTTTCGAAGCCACCGCTGAGATCGACACATTAAGAACATCCCGCCATCGCAAGTACCGAATTGCCTTTGGTTATCCTGCCACCATTGTAAAGGGTCAAAATTTTTCTTCGGCTCCGCTGGCTTTTGCAAATAAAATTGCATCTCATCGCAAGATCGGCTTGTGGTTGGTTGTGTTGTAAAAGTGCTCCATATGTCTAAAGATTCTTCTTCATCGTCATCATCATCAATCCTGCAGTGTAGACACGTAACCGTAACTAGAAGGAATATTAGTAGCAGAGTTGGTGTTATCATGTAATGTAGCATAATATTCATATAATGTTGTTAAATTAGTATCAAGTTTATTTATGCAATCAAATGAAGATGGAGTTTCTGTTCCACCTATTTCCATATAAGTATATAAACTAAATATTAGATTATGACAATCTACCTTTTTAATAGAAGGATTTAAGACACTCAATACAATAAACATCGTGAATAGGAAAAAATATTTTTAAACTTTTCAAACATAATCAGAATCATTCAGATATTTCACATTTGATTTTAAACCATAAAGTAAATAGGAAATTTCAATATATGAGCTAAAGCATTACAAACTGTTGGGTAATAAGATCCGAAAATTCAACAGTTGCAGTGTAAAATTTACGTAAAAATTTTAAAAGTTCACCAATTGATTTCCAATGTTCGTCGGTTAACATATACATTACGTTCTTACAATGCGCATTTGCAACATGTGTTATGGGGTCTTTATACTTATAACATTCTTTTAAAAATAAATAAGTATAATTCCACCGTAATAATCTCTTATGGCATGAATTTAGGTCTCAAATTAAATTGTTTACATTTTTCTTTAAATTCTATAATTCTATTTTTCCTATTATTACCCTGAATAACTCCAACAGCTCTTTTGACAAGTTTTATTTCAGGTGAAAATAAATCAAGACCACTTTTAACAATTAAATTATAAATATGACAAGCACAACGAACATGAAATATATCAGGAAGTGGTGGTTGTACTTTTTAAAAGATCTACAAAGCAGATTATTAGATGCATTATCAAATGATACACAAAGTATTTTATTATAAAGATTATATTTTTGGGCATAAAAACAAATAGTTTCGCTTATATATTTTCCAGTATGACTTTGATCCTCGTCATACGCAAAAGCAATAATACGTTTTTCCATTTTAAAATTTTCATCAATCCAATGACAAGTAATTGTTAAATAATCATAATCGTTCAACGTGTCCAATGTCCAAGTAAAACTAACATGGCATTGAAGGTTAGCAAACAAATATTGCAAGAAAATAACATAATCATTATGAAGTCTAAAAATATCGGCTCTAGTAGTACTACGAGGAACACCTTTAAAAAAAGGATTATATACTCTTTGAATATATGTAATTAAATATGAAGAAGAAACAAAAGAAAAAGGCAAACAACCTCCGACAATCATTTTTGCTAATTCAATGCGATCTTTTTTTGGATCGTACTTAGCCAACCCCCCAGTTAATGAATTAAGTTGTTGTTGACCGGGTTCTAAATCAGACAGATCCCATCAGGCCGTATGATCGTGTTTTATATGTCTACCTATAGTGCCCGTCCTCCCGTCACCACCCCCTGTCTTATGTTTATAAGTTCTCCCACAAATATTACATTTAACTCTATCAGTACCCACAACTATATCATAAAAGAGCCACACTTTACTCCTTTTTTTTCTTGCTACTGGTTCTGGTAAAGGAGGTCTACGACTACGACTACCACTAGCGCACTAACATCGATGAAGGAACACTAAGAGGTGTAGGAGGTTCTTGTTCTTGTTCTTCAAGTTCAACAATATTATCTAATTGAACGTTATCACATTCATTATCTTATTCCAAAATCTTGCATTTGATCATAATCTATATTTTGATTAGATGATGAAGAACCTCTGATTTTTACCCTTGAACTAGATTTACTAGCGATCCGACGCAATTCCTTAGTAAAGACATTATAAAATATTTAAATAATCAACAAATAAATATGACAATTTAATAAAATAATTAGAGAATGAAACGAGTGTACCAAACTTGATTCGATTCAATAGAAACTCAAGCTCAAGTCTTGCGTCTTGCTACTTTGAATTTGAAAACTAATAATATTAATAACTTGAAAATTGATAATAAAGATGATTAAGAGAGTATGAGAATAAGAGAATTGAGAGAAATGTTGTGTGATAAAAATGAAGAAAATGTAGAGAATTTATAGATTTTTAAAGGGTAAAAATGGAATTAAAATAAATAATAAAACAAAACAAAAACAAAAAAAATAATAATATATCGACTAACAATGCCGAAATGACCGATGGCCGCCCCACTTTCCTAAGCCCAACGGCCATTTTGACCGTTGGGCAATTTTTTTTTTGGTCAGGTCCAGGTTACGAATGGAACAGGTTTTCCAATACGCCTAACCTTGGTCCGGGTTATCTGCGGGTTTTGAAATGACCGTGCGGGTTGGGGTTGGGACAATCCCCCAACCCAGATGTCTTACCGCCCGGTCGGTTAAACCACCGGTCAACTGGTCGGTTCGGTCAACCGGGCCGGTTGTGTATACTAAAAGTGTGAGATATGTGGTGGCCACATACATTTGATAGGTGTCCTTCAATGGATCAACAATATACGATGGAAGCGGTAGTGTCAGTCATGTAAACTATCAAAGCGATGAACAGCCTACTCTAACACTTATAATCCGGGATGGAGGAATCACCCAAATTTTTCATGGAAAGGAGACGAGGCGTGATCGATGCAGGCGGCGCAGTAGTACAACGGGCAACATAACCAATATCAGCGGCGCAGAACCAATACGAGGCGCATGCAAGCAGAATGAGCCAGAATCCTTCATTCAAGCCCCACAAAGATCGTAGCGATTGATTGAAAGCGAGATGAGAAAAAGCGAATAGTGGCGGCTGGCAGCAACGCCGATACGCAGACGATTCGGTGCTAGATCCTCATTCAGAACTGAAACTCAAGTGGGTCACTTAGCAAAGTAAACATCGGGACACGCGGGCATTGCGAAGTAACACAGGTAAATCCAGGAAGCGATGTCGAGCGGTCGCGGTGAGAAAGCGGCAAGCGATTGGAGCAGTGATCGCAAAGAGTTGAGAAGAAGGCGAGTTAGAAAAGAGAAGGTGATTGAGCCCACCACAGTAGTAGAAAACTCGCAGAAGGAGTATACAGAGAAGATCCCTTTTCCCGGAGACTACGAGAAAGGCGGTTGATAAACAATTCTCCAAATTTTTGGAGACATTCGTGAAAGTGCGTATCAACATACCTTTCATAGAAGCATTAGAGCAAATGCCCTCTATTTCAAGTTTATGAAGGAGATTTTGGGAAGAAGAAAAAGCGAGAATATGAAATAGTAGCACTATGAGAAGAGTGTAGTGCTATCTTGCGAAAAAGTTGCCACCAGTGAAGGATCTGGAAGCTTTACACTACCTTGCATGGGCGGGGTGACTTGCAATGAGCCTTGTGTGATTTAGGGGCAAGTATAAATCGACGCCTTATCGGTTTTAAAAGATTAGAGTTGGGTGAGGCCAAACCAACCACAGTAAGCCTACAACTGACCGACAGGACAGTGGTTCATCCAAGAGGCAAGATCGAGGATGTGATTGTGAAAGTAGGAAAATTCTTCTTTCCTGCAGACTTCCTCATTCTTGACATGGAAGAAGACGCGGAAATCCCTATCATATTGGGGAGGCCATTCCTAGCAACGGGGAGAGCTTTGATTGATGTTGAAAGAGGAGAATTAACACTAAGGGTGGAGTCTGAAGAAATGGTGTTTAAAGTTTTTAAACACGCCATTGAGCCACCAACAATGAGTGGGTGCTTTGCAATCGAGACCATAAAACCATGCGAACCGATACAAGTCAACCAAAGAGCGACGAGCCCAAGCGGCATGGTTTCTTTGAAATGCCATTAAAGGAGGTAAGTTTTCTGAACTCCCTGCATCGATAATGCCAAGAAGAAAAGAAGAAAAGAAACGCCAAATGTGGAGGAAATGGATAGGTTGGGGCTTAATCAACCTCGTGGTTATTAAGGCTAAGGAACTTGCGTCCGGCTAAAAGACGTTAAAAACAGCTCTTGGGCAACCCAACATTTTCAATTATGTTATTTTAATTTACATCTTTGGTTTATTTTATTTTGTCTAGAACAATCTCACGGTCTTGGGTTCTTGTGTTTGTCTTTGTGAGTGATAGGTCTGAGGAATGGAATCGCGCGAAATCAAGAAAAGTCGATTTCGAAAGCGGAGTAAGCGCCTTCAGCTGAAGCAGCATGGCGCCAAAAGAACAGTAGAAATTTAGGCGCCATGGCCTCTGAGAAGCAGTAGCGCCAAAAAGTTGCCAAGTCTAAGCGCATGGCTTCCAGAATGTGGCGCTAAAAGTCCCGGCCGAGAGATTAGGCGCCATGGCTAAAAGGCCGCGCAAAGCTGAATTCGAAACTTAAAACGCCTAAAATCAGTTTTCCCAACTCAATATCAAAACCTAACTTTCCTCTCCAAAATCCACGAAATTCGTAAATTTGCCCACAAATCCTCCACAAATCCAACCCAACCACAACTTAAACTCTTAAATTCCTAAAACCCCAACTATCTCAAACAACGAGCTCCATTCCATACCCTCAAGCCAACCAATTGAAACAAGAACAGCGTGAAGCTCTCATAAAAAGGTAAATCCCTTTCTTTGTTCTTGAATCCTTTTACTGAAGTCATAGGAAGTAGTAGTTTGGAGGAGTATTGTAGTTGGAGTAGTTTGGGTGCTGAAAAGTGATTGTGAAGGTTGTGGGTATTGAGTAGAAAGGTTGAAGTTTGGGGGTGTTGTATTCGCTGCTAGTGTTGAGTGTGTAGGAGACAGTTGTGCCACTAAAGTATAAGCTGCAGATTTTGTTTTAAAAATGGCCACCAGAAAGAGAAGAGGCTCCACATCCACCCCAACCCCACGTCTGACGAAAATAGGTTTGTGAGCTACGAAGCCTCCCAAAGATATAAAAGCTTGATACTGCACCCATACGAGAAGTGGAATGGACTACCGAGGAGCCATATGGGGAGGAAGGCGTTTATGAGCCCGTTCGGGCGATGATTGAGATTAAGGGATTGGAGGAAATTTGTGAATCGGAGAAGATAGCACCAAGAAACACAACAACGGGTGCGTGAATTTTATGCCAATTTTTCCGAGAAGGTGGAAAGGGATGCTTTGTAAGGTGGACGCTATGTGCTCGTGATGTGAAGATATCAATATACAATTGAAAACAATTGACGTTGAAGGAGGAATCGTGATCGGAGCCATTTTAGAACATGGTCTCAGAGCACCGGCAACATAAATCGGGATATCGCCGCAAACACCGCGAGCTACCGGAGCTGTTTTTGATATGGAAGAAATGGGTCAAGAGCAATGAACAAAGCATTAACAAAGTAGCCAAAGGTTGGCTATATTTCGTCGCAGACGTGATTCCATCCACGCACTTCACCAGAGTGCCGAGATGATAGATTAAACCGATATATGGAATTATGGCGGGTTGATGATTGATGTGGGAAAGAAATAGTGCAGAGCATTGAAGAAATCAGCAGGTTGGTAACAACATGCGGATTGAGACATGACTCAGTCATCACCAAGCTATGTCACATGAGTGCGGTTGTAAACCTACCCACTGACACTCATGAAAGAAACCAACCGCCAAAGGTCCTATGGGATAGTGCACTCTTTCCTGCACTCCAAGCCCCCAAAGCCTGCACTGAGAGTACAACCACCACCAAAGCAGCAGCAGCAGAGGCCGCCATGGACGAAGATGAGCCTCAATAGGGCTCACATACGAGGCAGACCTAGCCACGTGCCAACCACGGGAGCGAACCTCCAACGCCCACAATGGAGCAATTGTATCGTAATCGATGAGGATGATGCGCACTTGGGCACGAGAGTACAAGAACAAAGCAGAAACAAGGCAACAAATCAACGAGTTGAGTTCCTTGTTCAACCAACGGTCGATCATTATCCACCGCCGCCACCACCATTTTAACCAAAGTTTGTAAGTGTCTATTTCTTTATCGTTTGAGTCTACACACACATTGGGGACAATGTGTGTTTTAAGTTCGGGGTGTTTATTTGTGTTTTGTTTTCTTTACGTGTCATGTTATGTTTTACTTAAGTCTTTTTGATTGTTTTATGTTTATTTTGAGTCACCAAAAACTTTTTTTCCCCTTTTTGAGTCATAATTGCCTGTCAAAGATCATAATTGCTGTAGTTGCTAGAAACACCTAGTGAAGTAAGGTGAAATAACGAATTGAATCAAGCAACTATCTAAACACTTAGGTTAGATATGTCAAAAACTCATGTAACTGCCTATTTGGAGTTTCTTGCTTGAATTACGCATACTAAATGATAAATGCTTATGTGTTATGATTGTTTGCTATTCGAGGCTAAATAGTTAGGATACGTGTTAGGGAGATGACTCGTGCATTTCTTTGATAGCCAACTCTTACCATTCTTTTCTATCCCGCACTTTAAAAATATCCCTAGTCACCCTTTCGAGCCTAAAAATTGAAACTTCTTCTTGACACCCTATATTCCCACAAATTGTACCATAAGTGAAAATATGAAATAGTGGAATACATTGTGTTAAAAAGAGACAAAAAGAGTGAATAAGTCACAGCACCCCAATACAAAAGTAATAAGAAATAGGCAAAGCCTAAGTTTGGGGTGCTTGTCATTATTACATACTTCACTCTCCCAAAACAAAAGAGGGAAAAGATAGAATCGAAGTGAAGGAAAGAACAAAAAGAAAAAGGGAAATATTGAAAAGCTAAAGAGCTTATGGTACACAAAAATGAGCCTAAATGATTTTTTATCAACCCCTACCTAAGCCTACATTACAACCCTTAAAAGTCCTGAAGATCTCTTTTATGCATATCCAGGATTAGTGGAGAATAGCAAGTAAGCATGCCATAGGAATTTTTGAATTTATATGCATGATTTAGTATAT
Source organism: Przewalskia tangutica (assembly GCA_029844215.1). Classification (NCBI taxonomy): domain Eukaryota; kingdom Viridiplantae; phylum Streptophyta; class Magnoliopsida; order Solanales; family Solanaceae; genus Przewalskia; species Przewalskia tangutica. The sequence continues at coordinate 101,121,411 of CM056736.1, read as the reverse complement.
TGACTTCCATTAAAGCATGATAAATATGAGTTTGCGAAATATCTAGCTTCATGTGTTTAGTGTGCTGAAATTTCATGCTATATGTTCCTGCATATTATTTTGCTAACCTTCATGTTTTTCTAGTTAACACTAATGCAGAAAAAGTGATCAATGGCAGTGAGTCTTTTTATTTTTTGTTCTTTGAGTCTTTTATTTTATTTCTTTCTATCTTTGCTCGAGGGCGAGCAAAGGTTAAGTTTGGGGGTATTTGATCGGTGTATTTTATATACACCTTTGAGTCGCTTTTAGTTAGTCTTTTGTCCCATTTTGCACATATAAGTGTCGTATTAGGATAGTTTTTCTTTCTTTTGAGTCAAAGTGGTTAAAATGGCCAAATGGCGGAAAAAGAGCAAAAAGAGGGCAAAAGAGGAGACGCCAGAGCTGGAAACAGAGAAAGTGGCGAACGAGGAAAAATCAAGACCGGGCCATGGCCTCCTGCAGCCTAGCGGCCGCGGCGCCATCATTCGTAGAAGGTGCGAAGATCCAGCGCGGCCAAAAAGCAGTGGCCGCGCCCTACTATCGAGAGGAGAAGATATAGCGTCGGCGCGCCTCGACCAAAGCAGGCGCGGCGCTACACATCCGAGAAGCCACAGATGCGGCCGCGACGCCTCGCATACAGATATCGGCCGCGGCGCCTAAACAACGGACGGATTGCAGAACTTTGGCCAGCGCCTCGCAGGGCGCGGCGCCGACGCGAAAAAAAATAGGTTTTCAGACGGATTTTGGGCCAGGCCTGCAGGGAAAAGTTGAGGCGGTTTTCAGCCTATAAAAGGAGAACCCTAGGCGCTTTGGGGTTCCCTTCGCACAACACAAGACTTTTGGCTTGGAGATTGGATACCATTAATTTAGTACTTTCTTTTCCTTTTCTTTACTTTATTTCGCTTTGCATGATGAACTTTGAATTAGTTCTTGTCATCTTTATGGCTAGGAACTAATTCTCTTATAGGGCTTTCCATGTTGAATTACTAGAAACTTATGTTATAAATTAATGCATGTTTATAGTTATTTTTCTTATTGAGAGATCTATCCAATAATTGAGTTGAATTCTTGGTAATTAATTGACAACTAATTATCACTATATGATTTCTAATCGATTCGAAAAGGGGATTGTGAATATCTTTGTAAGTTGGGTAGACATTCTTGGATTGGGGATGAAAATACCTCAATTATTTATGTAGCGTTGATGAGAGGCTTAACAACCCTAATTTTGCGCGATCGCGCGACGGTCAACTAGGTTTTTGTTCTTAATCCTCCTATAAAGTTATCCTTGTCACCGAAAGTTAGGTAAGGTGCGATACTGGGGTTGAGTGTTTATATAACCCTAACGGGAGTATAAAACGATTTTGTAAACCTGCTTTCTCCTAAAGAAGAATACCATAAGTTAATGCATTAGTAAGTAGCATAATCGGATAGTAAGGATACATGGAAGTCCTATTCTCATCACAACTGAAGTAAACCTTTATAGTTAAATAGCTTTTATAGTTCGTAGTTATAAACAACCAATCAATCATAAATTCGCCAAATAGATACTAGAAAATAGATAGTTGGTACTTGAACCCTAATCCTAGAGGACGATATTCGATCTTATCAAAGATATACTACTTGTCACGATAACGTGCACTTGCGTTTAAAGTGTGTGCATCTTACCGCGCATCACATACACATATGTTTACGATATTTCGTATTAGTGGATGGAACAGACCTGGATCTCAATTATCACGGTATCCCAAGCCGAGTTGCAACAAGTCTAGTGAAATAACTCAGCTTTACTAGTGACTAAGAACTGTGTAATAACTAGAAATTTTTGAAAAGCATCGCATTCTGATACTTGAATGTATGTAACCTACTTTACAAGTTTCCAGTCCTGGCCAGTTTTAGAACAATGCTGTTAATGTTTGTAGATTGATTATGGTACCCCCTCTAATATTTTATGAGAAAAGTTGGAATAACCAATAGCGAATCATAGCATCGGTTCATGAAGTTATATCCTGCTAATTGAAATCCTTGCATTTACACTCAGAATCATGTATGCAAGTCTCTCTTGACATCTTATTATTTGTCATTAGGTGGATGAAGAACTCATGAAATTAGCTGGACGGAAGGCCTACTTTATGCACTGTTTGCCTGCAGAGAGGGGAGTAGAAGTCACTGATAGTGTGGTTGAAGCGCCAAACTCAATTGTATTCCCCCAAGCTGAGAACCGCATGCATGCACAGAATGCGATAATGTTTCATGTAATGGGCTTGTAATTGCGTTATCTGCCCTAATACTGGGATTCTTCCTAGACAGTATTTTACTTGGTGCATTATAAACGTTCGTATAACTCAGGTTCTAAGTCAAGCGATCTCTTTATTCTCATATCAGTTTCTTCTAAAGAGATTAGCTACAATTGCCACCTTCAAAAGTTATACCTCGAAATATATTTTTATACAACCCTTTGTAGCATCTTGCTTTTTAAAATCTTATTTTAGCTGAAACCTTCATGCCCAAGCTTAGGTCTCAGCAATTTAATGTTTGAAAACGTTTGCCCTTGATGTCGATTATCACATCTTTATGCCTAATTTACCTTGTGTTTTAACAATTTGTAAATAACTTAAACCTGAACTTCCAAAATAATGAGCTACTGTTCAGGTCTTTGATTAGATCGTCAATAGTTTAATGTATATACAAGACAAAATTAAGGCACCCTTAATTTGTTTCTCATCTTCCATCTTGAAAAAGTTGATTGCCAACATTAGCACAGCGTGGAGATGCCACAAATTCCAAAAACATTGTGTCACCTCTCTTCTGAGTTGAACCTGTTCCATGCGGCCTTTGGTTCACAAAAAGAAAATAATGAGATTCAAGTCCATAAAATAGAAAAGAAAAAAAGAGCAACAGCACAATCAATCAGAACATGCAGCTAGAGAAACTTTACCTTGAGAAGATCGAAAACCTTTTCACAGACATATTTTTGCTGAATGCTCGCTCCTCTTTGCTGTAACTTATCAGGATGAACATAAAGTGTGGCTTTCCTGTAAGCTTTCTTCACAGCAGCAGTTGTAATAACTTCAGTCAGTGAGATATGCTGCCAACCACTATCGGGTCCAAGGATCTGCATTTGCAAAAACAAAGTGCATTTAGTGACGACAGATGTTATATATTTGAACAGGACAAAAATATAAATCAAGATCAGTGCAATGAACTTCAAAACCAAAATGCCTTGGAAGGGACTAATTTACTTATTCTAAAATCTGATTACTGCAATTGCACTTTTGACATAAAAATCTCTCCAACTTTTAGTTTCTTGAAGATCAATCGATATACATTTTTCTAATGAAAGAGACTTTAAGGTAGCATCTTCAGATATTTCAAACTCCAGCCTTCCCCTCCGGGTTATATACGTAATTACAGAGAAGATACAAAATACTAGGGCAAGCATTAATCAGATACATACATATTGCAGAGTAGAAATCAGCGCCCGTAGGTTCCCTTCCTTCCCGCTGGCCCATCTTTTAATATCAGCATCAAGAGCTTCTGCTAGTCTCTGAAATTAAAACACACATAAGCAAGCACAACTAACAGTTAACATCATCAACTCCATAAGATATTCATATCAAGAAAATTTACATTTCTCTCCGTTTGCTCTTTCTGAGCTAGAAGATCACGCTCATTCTTCTCCGCAAGGGCTTTTGCCTGAAAAGATCAGTACAAAATGAAAATGAATATGCTTGGACAATGCCCAGAACTAGTATCCTACAAATAGAGTTAAGATACACATACTGCTCGTTCCATTATCCTCTGGTGCCTCTCCAACCTTGCTTTGCGCCTCTGAGCTGATTCACTATTACTTCCATCAAATTTCTCCAAATCCTGCATTTATTAAGTAGATCATTCTTCTGTATCACAATATGTGCACTAGGAGAAAAGCAGGAAAAAATGTGAACGATACTCACAGAAGAAGAAAGGCTGTGCTTCAATCCGTTCTCTCTGGCTGTACTAGCAAATCTTTCAACACCGTCTCTATCTGCTTGAGACCTTAATTCAGCTGTGCTCTTTTGTGATAAGGCTTTCTCTAAAGCACGTTCACGGGCTTCTGCAGTTGCCCTCTCCACAGCAGCTCGTTCTGCTTTAAGCTTGGCTTCAACAGAAGCTTTGTCTGTTGATACCTTGATACTTGCAGAAGCCTTCTCACGCTTTTCTCGTGCCTCAGCCATTACTCTTTGCCGAACTTCAGCAGTTGCTCTCTCCACAGCAGCTCGTTCTGCCCTTTCTCGGGCTTCAGCAAAAGCCCTCTCACGAGCCTCACGAATTGCTCTTTCCACAGCTATTCTATCTTTTTCCCTTTCCCTTTGTCTCATGTCTACCTCAGTTTTTCTACTATTATTTTTGTCCTCTTCTTTTTGCAATGACTCTTTGGTCTCCTCTTCTACAACAGTTTTTTCACTAAGATTGTTCTCTTCCTCGTGCAGTTCTGCTTTTACCTCTTCATCATTGTCCAGTGGTTCATTGTCTTTGCGGTCACCAGGTAAAGAAGAGCATTCTAAGTCTTCTGAGTTCTCAACAGACTTCTTTACTCGCTGAGCTGCTTCATTATCCTTGTTTTTCTCAACCTGGTCAGATATACTATCCCCCTTGATTGTTTCCTCATTCTCTACATGTCCACGGACCCAAGAGTCATCCCCTTCATCAAGACTTGAGGATTCTTCTGGTTCCCTACCAGTCTCATACATGCATTTCTGTTCAACATTTATGTCAGTAAATGTAGTATTCTCTTGTTCTTCAGAAGGGTGGACCTCAGGTACAAAATGTGATTCATTATCACTGACATTCTCTTGAGGAACAGTGCAGAAGCTCTCTGTCTCAAACATCACTCTTTCACTTGGAAGATTGTCCGCACCATTCATGCAAGTGGAACCATGATTCACTTCCTTTGCATCCTCAGATGTATCCTCTTCACTAGCATTTTGGAGATCACTAGCAGTTTCCATTATCTCCTTATCTCTAGAATTGGATGACTCTTCAATTACTACATCCTTCTCACAATCGTCATGCTCATTGATGGCTTCAGAAACTCCTGGTATTCCTTCAAGATCAACTGACTGCTGACTTATTCCAAGATCATCATTTTCTTGTTGATATTCACAAGCTTCTTGTATCTCACTTGAACAAGTACTGCCATCTTGATCAGGCTCATTAACAGCTTTCTCTGAATTTTGTTTATCAGCAACACCTGGAGCCACACTTGTCTCCTGATCATCCTCACTCTTATCAGATGCTCCCAGCCCACTATCAGTTTCTTCAGCCTCCTGACTTGCTTCAGTCTTTCTATTGTGTGTGAATATATCAGCTCGGTTCTCTACGTCTTCAGTTGCTTCGTATTGACAATGCTCTGTGGATATATTCTGAAGTACTTCCCTCTCAGATCCTTCTTGTTTTCTCTCACTTTCTTCCCCTTCATGAGAAAAAGTCGTTTTATTTTCACTCATCTCACGCACATGAACCCCATACGACCACATCCCGGTGTCTTGTCCCCCTAGGAAATTTTCCTGTCTACTCTCGTTGCCTTCTTTCTCGCAGCCATGTTGGGGCTTCTCATTATTTTCCACCCATGGGAAGGCTTCCTTACGCACAATGTCAGTTTCTTCTTCATCGGAGTTCCTTCTCAATCTACTTTTGTTTTCTTCCATCTCAACATTTTCTAACTTCTTCGGCGCTATTCTGCATTCCAAGTCTTCATGCTTCAGTGTCTCATTTCCCGGAGGTGTCTTTCTGTTGTTATGTAGATTATCATTCTCCATTTCTTGGAACCCAATTTTCTCCTCAGTAAGTGGCGCCGAAGAATTCTGCAAGTTCTTGAAACTCCATTGTTCAACAAATGTCGACTCTAGATTGTTCTTAATGTTTTCAGACTTTTTCAACTTAGCAGAGCAATTTCCTTTCTCCTTAGAAAAGCAATACACATTGGTGATCTCTGAATTTACATATTCTTCAGAATCATGCATCAGAGCTGACTCAGAAGTATCCTTGCATTGATCTGGAGCTTCTGCCTTCCCAAGAACATTTAGTGTTGGCTTTATGTCCCCCATTGATTTGGCGTTATCAGGTCCTTCGCCACGTTCTACAGTCTTGCTCCTTGTATTAATCTCATTTAGCTTGTATACATGCCTATTATTCTCCATAGATGGTTGAGAGTGATTGTTTCTCTCAACCTGTTGAGATGCCAAGGTTTGAGTATTCTCTTTTCTACTGCTTACCACTTCCGGAAACCAAGTTCCTGCTACATCTCTGTGAGATGCTTCAACATTTTCAGTCTGGGTATTCAGCTTAACATTTCCAGCAACCCATGGCTGTTCTTTAAGATTGAAGCATAAAGCAAAATCAGCATTGCTTGATGGAATTCCCGTGCAAACCTCAGCGAATGGAGGCAATCCAATACCTATTTTTCTCTGCAATTCTATAGTATTTCCCCTGTTACTTATTGTGTTGCACTCAACCCTATTATCCTTGGACTTTAAGCTACCTTTAGACCTACGCTTCTGAGAAGCTGGAATACCTTCATTTTTTCTCTCCATTAGCTCTTTTGCAAGTCTAATACTTTCCTGAGCTTTCTCTATGGCTTTTTTCAAAGTAGCAGCAGAAATAGCAGCTGCGGAATTTGCATCAAGTTCCTCATCAGAGGAAGGCGGTGAAGTATCAGTGGCACGAATACCTCTTCCAGATGCAACAAATTTGGAATCAGGACCAGAAATTTTTGATTGAAAAGTCTGGCCCTTGATGTCATTGGCTATGGGGCTTGAAGTTGATGCCCCTTCAGTGGAACTTGATCTCCTGTCAAATTCATCATGTGCACTAAAAATTTTATCATTGAACGCATCCCAGCTAGATCCACTTGTAACCTTTACTACGCCAACTGAACTTTGTTTCTTGGGGACATGCAAATTCTCCTTTCTTTCTTGACCATTAAATTCCCCACTAAAGCTCCTGTCGTGATGAACCTCATCTGAACTTTGTTTCTTGGGGACATGCAAGTCCCCATTTCTATCACGTCCTTCTCTAAATATTTCCCCACTAAAGCGCCTGTTGCGATGTCCATCTAAACTTTGTTTCTTCGGGACATAAAAATCCCCATTCCTACCATTCCATTCTTTAAATATTTCCCCACTAAAGCTCCTGTTTTGATGTACTCCATCTGAACTTTGTATCTTTGGGACACGCAAATCCTCCTTCTGATCACGTCCTTTAAATATTTCCCCACTAAAACTCCTTTGGCGAAGTACATCACTTTTTACAAAGGGTGCTTGTTGACAGGATTCAGTCTTTGGTAAATGAGAACTTTCATCTATAAAATGTGTAAAACCAGGGACAGCATGCAGTTGAGCTATCTGTGTCATACCATTTGACCCATCTCTGCTTCTTTGGCTGGTCTTATGATAAGATAGGTTAAAGAGCTTTGGCCCATCCAAAGATTGATTAGTTGCTTCACATGAGGACTCTTTTTGCCTTCCACTTGGACTAAATTGATCGGATCCTTCTGAAGCAGTCCTACATGCAGCAAAAACAGGAAATTAAGGGAATCATCATAACTTATGATGTAACAAAAGCAACCAATACATGTAGTGTCCGTTAAAGACACTCTCGAGAAAATCTGGAAAATGGCGTAGAAATAAAAGAAGCAATAAAGGTATTTGCAAATTAATTCTGAGAGGTTGTCCTTTTCCACCCATGAGAAAACAGACCAAGTAACGACAACGCACATTGTAAATGCCCATTAAATTCCAGAGCACATAGTGTGTCTAGATGCTTATATTGTAGAAGGCTATAGACGTGTATTTAAACATCAAATCGGGACAAATTTGGCTTAAAACCTTCCGTTAAGAAGGCAAAAAGCAGGATTAACATTTTGTAAAACAACATAACTCAACCAATAACAAAAGTAAAAGGATATCAGTTTGCCAGATAAGCTACAGACAGACGGGCACATTTCAAAATGAGCAACAAATGAGAATTTGTAGGTAGATCCTTTTCTTACAAGAAAGGTTTACTTATGAATATTCCATACCAGAAATATTTGAATATTTCAACAAATAATATCTGTTCTTATAAAACAACTCTAATTTACCGCTTCCCCAGCAGAACAAACATCATATATTTCTCATCTAAGATAGCATGACGATAGCAGAAAGTAGATACTGTGCGAAAATGGAAGCCATTCCTCAATAAGCCAGATAGAGAAACAGAAAAACAACTTGTTAAGCACACTAATAATATACAAACTGAAGCAAAACCAGAAATTAGGAACAGATATGAAGCAGCGCCATATAAACTTCAAATCATTGTGCCCTTGCTTTTCCTTTTTCGTACTATTTCTTTTCTATTATTTTCTCTTGTGCATAACAACCAAAGCTATTAACAAACAGATAATCGATCAGCTGGACAGATAGAGAAACAAGTAAGTTAACACGTTACAAACTACTAATTTATAAATGAAAAGAAAAAGTGAGTTGCAATCATGAAAATGAACTTTAAAAAAACACGCAAAAAGGAAACTCGATACCGGTTCAAACTACAAACACTAAAAGATATCTTCATTTTCTCTCAAAATAAAAAGCACAAACATGAGTAAAAAAGTCATGAAAATGAACTCATTACTGATTCAAATTTCAAATTACTACTCAACACATCGATGCTCGCCTCCAACACTAACATAAATCTTCATTTACTCTTCACAATAAAAAAAATAAAAAAAAAGGTAAAAAAATCATGAAAATGAACTCACAGAGATTTACTCGAAGAACGTTTGCCTCGTTTAGCTTTAGAAAACAACTCTTCATAAGGCACAGCAATATCTTCCTCATTAAAACCACCAAAAATATTGGAATAATCAAGTTTGGAGTCGGAAACCGTAGCATCATCATCGAGACTAGAGAGATCAAGCACCGGAATCGAAGAACCACGAGAAACTCCGAAAATCTCAGAGTAATCCGGAGCTCCGGAAGGGAAAACGAACTTCAGTTGTTGTGAACCTGTAAAAACGTCGTCGTAAGGATGCTGTTTAGCAGAAAATGAAAAGCCATTGGTGCTAGATAGCTTCCTTCTGTGTAATGGCCGCGAAAGAGACTCCATTGAAGTACAAAGGAAGAAGAAAGAAGTAGGGTTGCTATTTCAGGATTAATTTTTGTTTGTCTGCAGAATCAAAGGGAAGAAGAGAAAATTTTGTCACAGAATAATTACAAAATGTGATTTTTGCGGGGTCGATTTGTAATTTTATTAGTTTTAACTCTGTTTGTGCTGTACGGTATACTTGTTTCCAAGTCTCCAACTTGGGTTGCTCAACTAGTTCGGCCATTTTTTTTTTTAAATAATGAATTTTGTTATAACTCAACTCTAAAATCTAATTTGTAGGGTGAGATTGTCTAAGTTATGTTCCCATTTCATATTTAATGTGAGACTTTTAACTCTCCCAATCGTCCAAATCTTGTTAACTGAAGCGTGAATAATATAATTTGGGAATTCAACAATCGGTGAGCAAAGAATTAGAATGTATTTTGGGTCTAAAACAATCCAAATTTTTTTTTTAATACAAGACTAATAACACTTATATAAGAATTTTACAACTATAATAATTAATATATACAATTCGGCCTATATGATATATATCATCGTCTTTCAATTTTAATATATGTCCAAGTTTTATGTGCATAGAATTTCAAGAGTCAAATAGTTTTAATTTTGATCATGAATATCTCAAATAATTGATAATTTAAAATATTTAAAAAAATTCATGAAAAAAATTATGATTAAAACTTGTTTGAATCTCAAAAATAACACATAAATTGAAAAAGTACTTATTTTCATATATTTATTTTTTTGTTTGTTTTATGCTATTTTGGTATATTATATATTTCGTCTTTATTTGTAGTTAAATAGTTGCATCCTTGAAGCAGCCAGCTTTCATTTCCCTTGGAAAAAATGATTAATTATATTTGTAGCACGTGTAAACTTGTAAAAAAGAGGACCAACGTTATCGAGATTATATAATTCATTTCCCTCTTTCAAAATTAAAGTGAGAAATTGTTTTTCTTTTTTTCTGTTCCTTTCAAAATAATAAAGCAGATATTTGATATTATTATACACTTAAATTATCAAAACCTATGTTCACTCCTCGATTTTCAAAGCTCTACAACTAATTACGACCAAGTAATGAATTTTCAACTTCAAGTACACGTTAATAAAGTTGTTGGAATTTGGGGGGAAAGAAATAGTATTAAAAAGGGTAAAGGGTCAAAAATACGTCTCTAATTTCATAAATTGACTATTTTTATCCTTCGTTATAAATTGGGGTCAAATCCACCACTTCCGTTACAAGTTAGAGTCAAATATACCCCTACCGTTAGTAAATTATTCATAAATATCCCTCGTTTCTAACATATTCCCATATAAACAAGTCTAATCATTGGAATTAGGTGATATGGACGTCACATGACATTTAACTTATTCTATGTAGTGCTTACATAGTAATTTTTTTAAAAACAATATGGAAAATTGATTTTTCTAAAAATAAATCTGGAAAATGACTTTTATTAAAAATCTGGATTTTTTTTATTTTAGAAAATCCATTTTTTTTAAAAATATTCTGGAAAATTAATTTTTTATTAAAAATCTGGAAAAGGGATTATTTTTAAATCAGTTTTTCAGATTTTTTTTAAATTAATCCAGATTTTCAAAAAATATTTTTAGGACACTTTTTTAAAAAAAATATTTTGCAGTTTAATATTTAAAAAACTATTTTCCAGCTATTTTAATTAAAAAATCCAATTTCCAAAATATTTTTTAAAAAAGTTTTATTAAATAAAAATCAGATTTTTAATAATAGCCATTTTCCAGATTTATTTTTAGAAAAATCAAATTTTCAAATTTTTTTTTAAAAAAATGCTACATAAACACCACATATAATAAGTTAAATGTTGTGTGGCGCCTATGTCACTCAATTCCAATGACTAGATTTGTTTATGTGGGAATACGTTAGAAATTAGACATATTTTTGAATATTTTACTAACGATAAAGGTATATTTGACCCCAATTTATAACAGATGATAGATTTGACCCCAATTTATAACGGCGGTAAAAGTAACCAATTTATAAAAGTAGAAGGGTGTTTTGACCCTTTTCCCTATTAAAAATGAGTAATAATAAAGAATGAATAAAAGGAAAAAGCACAGGCGTTTCCTCATAGAGATTCTCACGACAATTATTCCATATTCAAACACTTAATCATACAAAGCATGGCCCCTCCCTCACATGGAATTATGAATTTGAGGACTCCATATTTGGTATAAGCTCCCATTATGGAAACACTAATTGAGAGCACCCACTGGGAAAACTCATCTTTGTTCTTACATATTAAATTTTATTTCATTCATGACCTAACGAGTATCTCTATTATGTAAAGAAAATCACTTGTTAGATCGAAGTACTAAGAAATAAATATTTTAATTGGTATGAACGCATAAATAATAGAGAAGAAGAAGAAGGAATATAATAAAGTACTTTTTATAAGATTCAAATCTTGCGTCTCTTCTTAAGTGTAAGAATGAATTAAGACCTCTAAAATGGTTATAATTATCACATAGTTCTTTCATATAGAGATGATGGTTATTATCCATGAATTTCTATTTTTTTTTCTTTTGTTTCATTTTGTCAAATACTAAAGTATATATAAAAGAAATTATCGAGAATTTTGATGGAATGGATAAAAAATATTCACTTTAATAGAGTTTGGGGGTTCGAGCTTTAGAAATAAAAAAAATCTTGTTAGAAAAGGCTGTATTTTGGACACCATTTAAGTCATCCTCCAATGCGTAAGAAATTACAAGTTTACCATTTCGAAATAACTTCAGTCATGCGGTATTTGAAATTATATATGGTTGAAGTTCAGAAGACAAAGCCAAAGTTCACTTGTGGTTGTATTGAGTCATTTTTACCTGAAGTTCAATCATTTTTAGCTGAATTTCAGGTAGAAATGTCGGAACTATAGTCATATAAACTTTAAATATTTTGTCTAACTTCTGACATCATATATATATATAAAATTGTTTCAAAGTGAATAATCATATTTTTTTAAAATAAAAAATAGATAGAAATTAAATAGTAGTCTCTCTTACGCAACACAATTTCAGACTAGTAAAAGCCCCAAAAATATCAAGATCGAGTGTGAAAAAAGAAAGTATAAAAGCAATGAGTTCGGGCCTTGTGAATATTAATGGTGAACAAACGTTAATGAATGCTCACTCATTTCATGGTCAAATCCTTGAAAGGTATTTTGAATTGGTGGGGTCTGATTCAATATTAGATATTTACTGATGAATATTTTTCCATTCACATGATTAAAAACTTCATTGTTATGAAGTAATGAGTATAGCTCTTCTCACTATAAACAATAAGGACCCATCCACTGATAGTAGTCCAGTGACCATTAGTCAAATTTGTGGTCTTAAGATCACAAATTCGATTCTCGGCGGATACGTTCTCCGGGGCATATGCCTTGTATTAAAGTCTGATAGCTTAACCGCGCGGGCATGTTGCAGTGTGGGTTCGATCCACTCCAGACAAGTTCTGTGAGGGGGTCAGATCTTGTAGCATTAATCCGTTGGTGGCGATCAGACACTAATGTGGGGTGCACATCCCGCGATTTACCTGGCGGTGACGGTTAAGAGCGGGTTTCATCGCCTCCAGGAGCCAGTCTAGTACCAGTACTTGTGCAGATACTAGCGATATGAGGTACTAAGGCCACACCGAGACCTGGATTATCAAAAAAAAAAAAAAAGGACCCACAAAGTAATGGCATCATCTACCTTTCTTTTAATAAAACTATAGTTTTGTTGCATCGGTGATCGTACTCTTTTTCAAAGTTTAAACTTTTAAACCCTACATTTCAGTTTAAAACAATTAATTCCTTGATTATTCTTATTAATGAAAGACACATATATACAAGTTATAATAAAAGAATCATATTCCTACTTTACATCTAAAACACTATTCTATAAGGAGACTAAATATACAATTATGATAATATTACAATAGTAATTAAGGTACAAGACTAATTCTAATATATATTAAATATACATCAAGTATAACACTATTCCGTGAACAGTGCTCGAAACTGGGTCGCGGCGCTGTGGGCTTCATTTAATACATTCTTTAGACAATTTTAAATTTATTTTAAAGTTTCCAACATACAGAAGTGGCCATCAAAGGCTCAATCCAAAGCCTATTGTTTAACACAATAGTGTCTTTCCCTATGGCATTATTGGGATATTAATACATAAAAAGGAGAAATTTCCATGGACCATTTTGCTCATATTGTTATCATGACATTTTAATATACGTCCAAATAAACTTTACTGCTCACTATAATGATTTTTCAAAGTTTTTTTCCCTCATATACTATTATTTTGATGTGAAAATTCTCACTTTTGTTCAAGAATTGTTAATCCTTCCTTATATATGTGTGCTAAAGAACAAGGAATAAATACCTCTTTTATAGATTATCTATCTATTCGTCAATTTCTTTTTGTGAAGTGAAGTCAATGAAAGAATTAATCCCTTAATTATTCTTATTGATGAAAGACATATATATACAAGTTACAATAGGAAAATCTTTTTCCTATTCTACGTCTAAATTTCTATTCTATATGGAGACTAACTATACACTTATGATAATATTATAATATTAATTAAGATATAAGACTAGTCTAATATATACCAAATATACAAGGGAAATATAGCATTGATTCGGACACTGCTGGGGTGGACGAGAATGGCCACTGCTGGGTTTGAACGAAGGCTGGCCCAATGGCCTTATCCGATAGATCAATATACTGTATATTGTATGTATTTAACAGTAAACTTATTATTCATATTAACTTGTACCCAAAAAAAAAAATTGCTGTTGAAAGAATTTTCCCGATTATGCCATGTAACCGACTTTTTAATGTTATAATTGTATATATCTACTTTTAATCGCGACACTGCACTTGTTAATTCAAAATTGTACTAAATTAAATTAATGCATGTTACAATATAAAATGTTATTATTGTGTTGTTTAATGCATGTTACATTATAAAAAAGCTACTTATTTTGTTGTCTTAACTTTAATTTCTTATTTTTCTTTTGATATACCAACATGACCGACGTTGCTTTTAATTAATTTATCACCAAAATATATGAGTAGTAAAAAGGTACTCCATGAGTCCTTTGGATTCCTTAGTTTGTATCGAAACTTGTTGATGATTTTGTGGGAGAAGTAACATTTAACTTACAACTCGTTAACTTTTTTATTTATAATTATGATGTTTGACTAGCTTAGGCGTATCTTTTTTTATTATTCATGAAATATTTGTTAGCTCTCATCAACACATATATCGAGTAACTCTATCCATAAATATTTGAATATATACTATAATAGTGAGACTATGTTAACTACTATTTGGGTACCAAGATAGGATCTATATATTACTCCTAGTAATTTCTTCTTTTCCAGAATTCAATTACACCCCTTGACCAAATACACGCAAAAAAAAATGATGGGATATCGATACATATAGAAATCTTGGGTAAAAATGATTAAAGTAGTAGGAGTAATTGTGTGATGAAGACTGAAGATAATCTTTATGAAAAAGAATGAAGATGTTTAATTCTGGATATGGAAAGGAGAAACAGAGAAATCAGCGAGCAAGAGAGGAGATAGAGAAGAAGAGATAATCGTGAGAGAGGAAGAGAGAGTTTTGGGCTCAAACGTGAGCTTCTCGATCTGTATTTTTGTGTAATAAATTTTTTTATGTGCAATGATCCTTTAAGTGTGTTTATACACACTATCACCATATATAAAATATCTAATTAACTCCCCCAAATATCTAATGATCATCTAATCAAAATTTCTCTAATAAAAAATAATATCTAATGAACTCATAACAAACTAACCACATATATATACAATGTATATATGTGGTATATCTCAACACCCCCTCAAGCTAGGCACTGAAAACAGCGGTTTCAGTCCTAGCTTGGAAACAATGGCAAAACACTCTACTAACAAGTATGCATCAATAATAACATTGGCAGTATAACAGTTTCAGTCCTCTATTTTCCTTAGCAGAAACAACCCTCATTTTCTTGTTCCTTTGCAGCTAGTCTGTCTTCAAGTGATTTAACTCTTAACTGTAAGTCAACAAAGTTGGATTCCTGATCTTGCAGTTCTTTTGTTTTGTGTGCTAGAGAATCTCGTTCCTCCTCCATCAGATTCACCTTACTGTGTAAATCACTCATCTGAGATTTTGCTATAGGAAGCTCTTATGAATAACTCTTTAAAATAGATTCAGCTTCCTTAATCTGACTAACAAATTCTGCACATATTTTCTCTCTTCTGAATGTCTTTCTCCTGAAGTTCTTTCTGCATATTTGATATAGCAGCTTTTATATCCTTTTGATCAAACTCAGCAATACTCATAATATCTTTCACATACATGAATAATATAGGTTTCACCTACACCTCCAGTAACTTCAGAGCTGACAAGATCAAATGGAAGCTCATATATTACAACCTTCACAAGCTTGTCTCACTCACAAAAGCATCAACAATATGTTAATATAATTTTGTTTGACTGTCCCTGTAGCAGCATATTCAGTAATAACAGACTCAGTTTCAACCCCTACACCAACTGCACACCCAGTAACATCACCAGTGAGCAATGTTCGAGCAAAATTCCAACAGCTGCAACATAAATATTTTCCAGCAGTTGCAGCATTAACATCCAACAGCAGGAGCTTCAACTCCCACAACAATAATGAAGAACCCCTCGTTCTCTAGTCTCATTCGGACTAGAGAATCTTTCGATTCTCATCACGCAAGCTAGACGACAAGAACCCCTCGTTCTCTAATCTCATTCGAATTAGAGAATCCCTCGATTATCATCACGCAAGCTATTATAATAAGCTCGGATATGCAGTGGAGTCTCCCTCAATTTCTAGTCCAATTCCGGCTATAAATCCTTCGATTCTCCTATCCTGAGCTACACATATAAAAACATGCAATCTAACACTTGATCGACCTGTAAATAACTCTTTGAATCAAGCTTCATGTCATGCCCCAACTTTTTCCAAGTCTTTGTTTAGGGCGTGATGACACTTGGATAATTATTTCTCACCAGGAGCACCATCTAATTCTCTTTATTTTGAAATTCAGACTTGTATTTAAATGCGGAACTAATAATAACAATAGAAGTACAGAAATATGTTTATGAATTTAATTAAAACATAACGTGAGCCCATGCTCGTGCAAATATTGTTTCTACATAGACGTAATGATAGTGATTATTATAATTTTGAAAGGAGATAATCCCACACAGGCATTTTCCGAGATACTGAAACTGAACCTTTCAACTACATACTAAACGTGACAAGTACCAAGTCTGAAGCAATGGATTAGGTACGACAAAAAAGATGTGGGACGATCGCTAGCCCTGATATGGAGTCTTTCCTCTATCACGCTTTCCTGAAACATGTTAAATAAAGAGCCAGTCCTACCATCCGGGGCTGAGTGAGAACTTTACCTTGCGATTCAAAGTAACCTCACAATATTCCAAGTGCAATCACATTATAACATAATAAACATGTTGCAAAAACATATTAGGTTACAACACCTTTATCATACAAGTATGCAACATCTCTTCTCCACTCCTTATAGGAAATTCTTAACTTATCTAACATTTCATTTTATCCCGTATCATACGTTAAGACATTCCCTACACTTATTGCATTTACATATTTCTGAACACGTATTCACTTTACATATTTATTGCGGCGTACAACCCGATCCAATGTATTTACATATTTGTGAACACGTATTCACTTTACGTATTTGTTGCGGCGTGCAATTCGATCCAATGTATTTATATATTTGTGAACACGTATTCACTTTACATATTTGTTGCGGCGCGCAACCCGATCCAATGTATTTACGTATTTGTGAACACGTATTCACTTTACGTATTTGTTGCGGCGTTCAACCCGATCCAATGTATTTATGTATTTGTGAGCACGTATTTACTTTACGTATTTGTTGTGGCGTGTAACCCGATCCAATGTATTTATGTATTTGTGAACAGGTATTCACTTTACATATTTGTTGCGGCGCGTAACCCGATCCAATGTATTTACGTATTTGTGAACACGTATTCACTTTACGTATTTATTGCGGCGTGCAACTCGATCCAATGTATTTATGAACACGTATTCACTTTACGTATTTGTTGCGGCGCGCAACCCGATCCAATGTATTTATGTATTTGTGAACACGTATTCACTTTACATATTTGTTGCGGCGCGCAACCCGATCCAATGTATTTACGTATTTGTGAACAAGTATTCACTTTACGTATTTATTGCGGCGTGCAACCCGATCCAATGTATTTACAAATTTGTGAACACGTATTCACTTTACATATTTTTCAGAAGGTCAAATAAATAATATTCTCTTTTTCAACGCTCTGCCTTTCATACTTGTAATGATTATAACTCTTTTAACCCTAACTTCAACCAAGATGTTTCTTACTCTGAAACTAAGGTAACACGGGGAAATTTTGTTGTACCAAAATTCATTTGAAAATACTTTGGGTAACTAGCACAAATTTATCCGCAAAACAGTCACATGAAATTTGTTTCGCCGGAATTTCTATTAAACAGGACCAAATATTAAAATAGTCATAACTTCTAATCCGTAAATCCGTTCGAGCTCCGTAAAATATCAAAAGGACGATAACAGAGATTTATACGTCTCCATGTTAGCCATACACTCAGATTTTGTACCATTTGGTACAGTTTTCCACATTTATGTACTGCCTTCCCGGATTCCGATAGATCCGAGGCAGAAACTTCAAACTACAATAACTCTCAACCCGTAACTCCGTTATATCCCCTATTTGTCTCAATATGACCTTCACATATAGATATACAACATTTCCAAATTTCACCAAATTCTAACAAGTATAACCTAGTGAAAACAGATTGTAAAGTTCTGCCTTCCCGGGTTTCATTCAATCCGAGGCAGAAACTTTAAACAACGATAACTCTCAATCCGTAAGTCGAATAGACCTCCGTAAGGTCTCAAAATGTCAACAACACACAAATATAGAACTTCCATTTAGAACAAATTTTCATATTCTTTACCAAGTTGTACAGTTTTACGTTTTTGTGTTCTGCCTTTCCGGGTTCCCGTCAATCCGAGACAGAAACTTCAAACTATGATACCTCTTAAACTGTAAGTCCGTTTCATCTCTTATTTGACTCAATATGTTCATAACAGAGAGGTGTACAACACTTTCAAATTTCATTCAATTCTAACAAATATAACTTATTGAAAACAATTCATAAAGTTCATGACCCACCTAGTTGTTTAAAAGATCAAAAGTTCATGATTTCTTTCCAACACCCGATTCTTATTCTAGCATGTATTGAACTTAAAATAAAGGATTTCACTAAGAATTTATGAGTGAGAAAACTCACATTGTAAGCGTGAAAATGATTGTTGTTCGGTTGCTAAATGTGATCCTTGCTCCCTAGTATTTTTTTTATTCTTGTTCTTCTTGCCCTTTTGAAAACTTCCAGATTTGTTTTCTTCTTGTTCACTTATTTTTTTCTGATTTTCTATTCTTTGTGCTAGGTCCTTTGTTTGTGTCAAGTATAATGTATAAGTAGAGGTGTTTCTAGGAGGTGGAATTATAATAGATGGAAGGAGGTGAAAAGGGAAGGGGGAAGATGCATGTGCATCTTTTAATTTAGTTTCATCCAATATGACTCAACATCATTTTGCACGTTTTCATGACTTAACACAGATGCATGTGCATCTTTTAATTTAGTTTCATCTCATATGACTAAACATAATTTTTGCACATTTTCATGACTTAACACCTATTATCCATTTATCATTTTATTTACATCAACATCTACATAGGCAAATTAATTCTCCTTTCACAAAGAATTGATTACTTTGTTTTTATTAGGCTAATGTATTTGAAGCTCCACGTTAAAATAATCTCTTAATCTATTTTTTTTTCGGATTTTACATTCTCTCTTCCTTGAGCAACATTCGGGCTCGAATGTAAATAAGGTTTTCTGGATCTTACATTTCAATTCAATTCATATTGTCTCCGACGAAGCATCCTCAGTTCTCAGTCTATTTGTCGCTAAGAACTCCTCGATCCTTCAATCGATAGTAATTTTCTATTCTATGGTCTTCCCAACCCACAAATTTCCATTAACATCCCTCGTAACAATGAATGAACCACCGGCTTGTGATTCTCAAACTTTACTTCCTATTCATTGAGAAATACTCACAAGCTTTCTTTCTTCCCAAAGTTTTCTGTATAGAACTAAACAAAAATTGCGACACAAGCAACATCCACCACAGCGGCAACACAACACAGAATAGAAACCAACAGACGAGACATTTTCAGTAACTGACCAACACAACACCGCGAACGACACTTTTCTCCAATTCATCAACACAAATTCAATTTTAACAATACAGAACCAACTCAACACCACAAAATTGATTCACCAACATATAACCAATACAAAAATGATACCTCAGAAGCACACACATCCTCGGCGATCTGCGACGTCGCAACGATAGCCAAAGGCGGAGTGTATCCGCAGAAAACGATGTCTCGTTTCTCAGATTTTCTCCAATTGTAGTCATTTTTAGTGAATTTGAATAAATTGGATCGCGAATTGGATTACGCAAGCTGGAATCGATTCGCAACTAAAACCGATTTAAAATAGAGAGAATCAATTCACAACTTAGGAATCGATTCATTCAATCTTCGAATTCGATTTCTAAACCAGTGATTCAAACCTGAGATTCGATTTCGACTCCTTCGATCCTTCGACCTCGATCTCTTGAATCAGTTACTCCTTCACTGATTTTGATTCCTTTACTGCATGTGAGATCGACTCCTTTGGATCCTTCGATCCCGGTTCCTTCAATCCGTCAATTTCTTTAATTCTCTACTCTGCTCCTCTTCTCGATCTCGATTTCAATCTTTTGATCAACTATTTACTTGCGGAAATCTACGAGCTAATCGTCTCAATCTCGCAACTCTGATACAATGTTAATTTTTTGGATATGGAAAGGAGAAACAGAGAAATCAGAGCAAGAGAGGAGGCAGAAAAGAAGAGATAATCGTGAGAGAGGAAGAGAGAGTTTTGGGCTCAAACGTGAGCTTCTCGGTCTGTATTTTTGTGTAATAAATTTTCTTATCTATAATGGTCCTTTAAGTGTGTTTATATACACACTACCACCATATATAAAATATCTAATTAACTCCCCCAAAATATCTAATGATCATCTAATCAAAACATCTCTAATAAAAAATAATATCTAATGAGATCATAACAAACTAACCACTAACTAACCACATATATATACAATGTATATATGTGGTATATCTCAACAGAAGAAGATCTAAAAGATAAAATAGATCCTAAGCTCATCACTAGCATTACTTTTACTTTTACTTTCACTTTCACTTTTTTTTTATTTATTAATAATTATATATGCACATGCCGTTATACATCAAATAGTGTCTTCGCACTTCAATTTTTTCAGTCCATGGCACACATCACATTTTTTTGGGGTAAAAGGCGAAATCTCTCGCTCATAGCGCACATATCACACTTTCTGAGATATATATATATATATATATATATATATATATATATATATATATATATATATATATATATATTTGCATGAACCGTGTGATTCCATATTTTAGTCATCTGATGAACATTTGAACAACCATATACCTAGTTGATGTGGATATCAAATGGGCGATCGAATTGAATTTGGACAAATCAAATGAACTCGGTGGATAATAGATGGATCATTAACCGCCTAAATTTGAATGGATTGGCCGGATCGTATTTTAATGGATTAATTTTATCATTTCTATTATTAATTATTATCGAGTCCTTTATTTATCTTGACAAATTAGTTTGATAAAGTGTGATACCTCATATAAATCTTTAAGAATATACTTATAAAGTTGATGTACTCGTACCGAATTCATATATATATATACTCAATACGTACCAATAAACTAATTCGTGAAATTTGAAACCTGCACCACTTGAGTTCTATATTAGAAGTTGCAATTATTAAGATGTAACTCTCTAATATTCCAATCTCTGCGACATTTACATTATTCACAATCTTTATTCAATCCAAATCATTCCACTACGTCAACAACAACAACACAACAATAATAATAACATATCAAGTGAAATCTCACAATGTGAGATCTGAAAAAGGTAGAGTGTACGCAGACCTTACCCCTAAAATAGAAATGTTGTTTCCAAAAGACTTTCGGTTCAAGAGAAAAACAAAAAAAAAAAGATCAAGAGAATAATAAGCAATTCAAAGCAATATGAAAATGAAAATAATGACAGTGAATAAGTATTCTCGAAAAGAGAGTGGTAACTACCACAAAGAAACAAGATAATCAAAGTACAAAAAATAACAAATAATAACATAGGCTAAAGGACAAGAAACTATAATGCAATACTGTGACTACTAGTATAAACAGATAAACGAGACTCTTACTAGCCTTCTACCCTAATTTGAATCCTCCATAATCTCATATCTAAGATCATGTCCTCGGTAAGCTGGAAATGCGTCATATCCTGTCTAATCACCTCTCTCCAATACTTCTGCGGTCTTCCTCTACCTCTCTTGAATCCAGTCATAGTCAACCTCTCACACCTCCGCACTGGGGCATCCGTTTTGTTAAGAGTCCCACATCGGTAATGGAATGGAAACATGGACTCCTTATATGGACTTGGACATTTCTCACCCTACAAGTTAGCTTTTGGGGTTGAGTTAGGCCCAAGATCCATTCTTACATGGTATCAGAGCCAGACTCATTCCAATTTTTTGTTCACTGATGTTGGGCCCCCAAATTATATTATCAACGCTCCAGTTAACGGGGTCTGGGCGTGTGGGGAGTGTTAAGAGTTCCACATCGGTAATGGAATGAGAACATAGACTCCTTATATGGACTTGGACAATCCTCACCCTACAAGCTAACTTTTGGGGTTGAGTTAGGCCCAAAATCCATTCTTATACGTATATCTCCTCTTCACATGACCAAATCATCTCAGTCTTGCTTCCCGATCTTGTCATCCACCGAGGCCACTCCCACCTTGTCCCGGATATCTTCATTCCTAATTCTATCTCTCCTAGTGTGTCCACACATCCATCGCGGCATTCTCATTTTCGCAACTTTCATCTTCCGAACATGAAAGGTCTTAACTGACCAACACTCCGTCCCATACAATATTCATTCCACTACGTCAAGTTGCATAAATACAAGTCATCTAAGTACTCCGACATAGAAATGTCATTTGGTTCTCGTACAAATCTTGGAAGATAACTCATTGACCAGTTCAAACCTAAAGGACAATACTAATAATTTTCACTTGGTGTCCTTTTTAATATATAACTGATGTTTAATTTGACTTCATTTTTGAAAAATTTGCAAATATAAATCACTCCAAAACTCCTCCTCCTCCCCTTCTTCTCAAACTTCTTCATATGTTCATATGTGTTAAAAAAATTAAAACTTATTACTTATTTGTGGTTCTTTAGATTGGTTTGGTTAAAGAGCTTAAACAATGATTTTATCGAGCTTGATTGTCGAAGAAAACAAAATGAATCTACTTATATTTGAAGGTTTCAGTTGAATTTAACCATTGAAATTTATTGAGGTTTGTATTTAGTTAAAATGTTGAATATCAAATTTGAAGTTTATTCGGACCAATTTGGATTGATTTTGAAGCAACAACATGTTGGTGAAATTTCTATGCATGTGTTGTTGATCCGTCTGTGAATAATTTATAGCAAAGTTGTGACATAATTTGTATTGGAGTTCTGACTATCTGGACTCGTGGTAAGGCCCATCCATAAAAGTTCTGATGTACCACAGAGACTTGCTAACAATTTGTTCCAAAGTTGAAACTTGAAACACCAATTTTCAAGTCGCCGTGACGATTCGTCAAGAGATGTGACAAGGCAGGTCTTCGCACAATCTATCCACACTTCTGACAATCTGGTAGGACTCGTGGCGAAATATTGACCCGCAACCTACAAATTCTGATATGCAAGCTTTTTGTAGGGGATGTCAACTTAGCGGTACCTAACCGTGATATTAATCTTTCTTAGGAAGTCTTCTCATTAATATCAAAGTATATATAGAGTACAATATTCATCTCTTATACAATAGGAATCTTAAGCCTATACAAAAGATAAATCTTAGTCTTACCATAATTATATTTACACAATATATGAAAATATTCTAATTATGGGTAGAGAATATTATGTTCTCTATATACACGTTTACATACCCCTCAGTCGGAACGGGAGGAGCCCGGACGCTGAAACTGGATCTGAAGTCACGAAATAACTGTATGAGAAGTCCTTTGGTAAATATGTATGCATACTGATAAGACAACATAAGTTATGTCTGGCCTGGTAAATGTGAGATACTGGAGTGCACCTCCAAGACTCTTATACAAAGTAGGATCAGAGACTGGAGCACCATCCATGACACTGAGCTTAGATTTAGAATCTACTGGAGTAGGCACCTCTTTGCAGTTCGTCATCTTAGCCCTGTACACAATCTCCTTTGCATACTTACGCAGACACAAAAACATATGATTGACAAACCTGGTCACTGATATCCCCAAAAAGTAACTCAGCTTCGCCAAATCAGTCATTGCAAATTCGGACTTAAGCAAGGCAATAATCTCATTTTTCAATCCGTCGTCGGAGGCAGTAAGAACAATATCATCCACGTAAAGTAATGAGTAAGCAGTGCTACTACCTCGATGAAAAATGAAGAGTGATGTATCACTCTTGCTGCATACAAACCCAATCTGCAAGATATACCTGACAAATCAATCATACCACGCAGGCTTGTTTCAGGCTATATAGTGACTTACGGAGACGGCACACATAGTGAGGAACTGATGGATGGGTGAATCGGACGACTGATGCATGTAGACTGTCTCTCTCAAATCCCCATGTAAGAATGCATTCTTCACATCAAGCTGATGGATCAGCCAGTGTTTGCCCATGACAATGCTCAAAACTGTGCGAATGGTAGCCGGTTTGACAACCGGGCTGAAAGTCTCACCACAATCAATACCCTCATGTTGATTTGTGTCATTAGACATAAGTCGTGTCTTATACCTCTCAAGAACTCCACTGTCTCTGAATTTGTGATGAAATAGCCACAGACAACGAATCACATTCACCCTTTCAAGTCTAGGTACTAGATCTCATGTGTGTTGTTTAGTTAAAGCATTGAATTCCTCAGACATAGCCGCATTCCAATTAGGGTCTTGTTTAGTCAATATAGGGTTCTTAGGAATTAGTGAAATGATTTGGACAGACAAGTTAAATTGGACTATGGGTTTGAAAATTCCATGTTTTGCACGAGTTTTCATTTGGTGAGTGGGGATATTGGGAGGCTCCAAGGCAGAGGTATTTGTTGGATAGGGAGAAGGATGGGCTGATGTCGGAAGAAGCTCCGCGGTACCTAGATCATGGACCACGGTGATGGAAGGGGACTGCGGCGGCACCGTGATCAAGAGTCACGGCGCTGGAGGACTGACAGATCTCTCTGATGTTTTGATGCCGCGGTGCCCCAGAACTGGGCCGCGGTGCTGTTGATGGTGAATCAGGGACCTGTTCGCAGGAGTTTTGGCGTCGCGGCGCTGACGCTGAAGAGGAACTGTTATGCTCTAGTTGACTGAGGATGATGGGAGATATGGCAGGCTCATCAAGAAAAGAGTAATCCAATTTTTAGAACTTTTTAGGATTCAAAAATGGGAATGACGAGAGATGTGGATCTGACGAGTGGACAAGTCATAACATAGATAGCCCATATGGTTCGACGGGAAGCCTAGGTAGACACATGGAGTGAACCGATGAGCTAGTTTGTAAGGAGCAGTAGAGGCAATGTTAGGATAACATAGACAACCAAATATCCAAAGATGTTCATAAGATGGGACTCTATGATAGAGGATTTCGGTGGGGGAGGTCATATTGTGAAGAGTGCTAGTTGGGAGAATATTGAGGACGTATTCTAACATTTTAGCAGCATAGACCCAGAAGGACGGAGGTAGGGAGACATGAATCAATAAAATGCGATTCATATTGTTAATGATGCGGATGATTCTTTCAGTTTTACCATTTTGTGAGGAGGTGTGGGGGCAGGAGAAGCGAAAGACCATGTCATTATTAGTACTACTGAAAAGATTTTATACCTTTTATAAATTGTGTCTGAATGAATGTTTGAAACTCAAGAAATTTAGCAAACACTTCCGATTTAAACTTGAGAGGATACAGCCAAACAAAGTGAGAGAAATCATCTAGTAAGATAAGATAATATTTATGACCGAGAGAACTAGCAACAGATGATGTCCATAAATCGACATGTATAATATCAAAAGGTGCAAAAGTAACACTAGTAGATGATTTAAACGGAAGACGAGTATGTTTGCCTAAAGAACAAGAAACACAAATTTGGGCAAGCTTCCCATTACAAGTAATGAAATTATTGTCTCTAAGAAAATTAAAGACTGGAGCTCCTAGATGACCAAACCTATTATGCCATGTGGATGAAGAAATGGTCGCTAGAGAGACGGGAGAGCTATATCTGACAGCAGAGGTGGGAGTAAATAGATATAGATCCCCGTGCTATTGCATCTCGTAAGAGGTGTCCCCATATGAAGATCCTTCACAGTGAAACCAAAAGGGTCAAAATCAACAGAGACTGAATTATTACGAGTGAATTTGCGGATAGAGATTAGATTCTTAATTACATGTGGGGCATATAAGGTATTTTTAAGAGGGAATGAATTAGGAGGTGGTGTGTATGATGTACCAAAACCCTTTACTGGAATGCGGTGACCACTACCAACTGTCACAAATTGATAATGCTTTAAACCAAACAGTTTGGGAATATTACCTACAGTCCGGGTGAGGTGAGAAGTGGCTTCGGAGTCCATGTACCAGTTGTTATCAGGTTGTTGCATGTTGAGACTGCTGAAGGCTTGACTCAACTCAGTGGGCGTCATCTACGTCGCAGGCCGCTGAATCGGGCCGTACGGCCGGGCTTATTGCGGTCTTCGACTTGCCGGTGGGCGAGCAGGCCCAACAACCCGAGTGACAGTTGAATGGTCTGCCGGTATCGAATCGCGCGCGCGGCTGCGTTGGACTGATTCTGCGGGCCCTGTTGTTGCTGCTGCCGATTCTGCTGTCCGCGACCCCTACCACGACCTCCTCTGTCGCGACCTTTGTCACCCTTGCCACCGCGTCCCTACTGCGGTTGAGAGTTGTCTGGTGGCGTTGGATCTTGAGGGCGTGTTTCGACAGCTAACGCCTTCTGATTGTGCTCATCCTGCTTAGCACGACGAATCTCTTCGAGCAACAACTGCGAGCGAGCTTTGTTAAAATTGGGAAGCGGATCCGCCTTTGAATTATGACGGCTAATGTGTTATAGTCGCCTTTGGGAAGACCTGCAATCAATTGCAGCACTATTTTAGTGTCCGAGACAGGCGTATCAACGTTGGAGAGTTGATCCGCCAGGAGTTTCAACTGTCTGCATTACTCAAAATAAAAATTGATGTTTTCATAAGGAAGCCATCGAAGGCTTTCCACAAATTGAGATTTGGCCGTAGAAGGATCGAATTGTATCCGAAGAACAGGGGGATACAAAAAAGAGTCATGTTGGAGAAATTTTCAAGGCGTGTATTGTTAAACTGTTCCTCCAATTACACCGCACGAGTGTGTTTGTTATCTTGAAAGATTTCCTCCGAGCGGTTCCATAACTCAAGGGCTGTGGCGCCAGATTTCATGATAGTAAGAAGAAGATCCTGATAAATATTATCATAAATCCACGTCAGCGTCTAGACGACGCCAAGTAGACTCATCAACCTCCGGAGGGCGCGGAATAGTGTCATCGATATGATCGAGCACGTTATAGAGACATGCATGATTACGAAACAGTTCAACCCAGGGAGAATACTGACTGTTTTCTTGATCAAGAAGAATGAGAATAAAGTTCTTGATGTTTGTAACAGTTAGGGCTGAATGAAAAGAGGATGGCAACGTGGTAGTGGGATTTGTGGAGGTGAAAGCGTCAGAAGTATTGGAAGAATCCTGCATATCCATTTAGAGAAGAGAGAAAAGAGGAAGAAAAGTAGCACAAAAAACCGAGAAATTGGAAGAAGGGTCGCGACAGTGCAGTGGGTAGGGCCGGCGGCTGTAGAGGGAATTTCTAGGGTTTTGTGTGGTAGGCTCTTGATACCATGTAAGATGATATTAATCTCTCTTAGGGAGTCTTCTCATTAATATCAAAGTATATATAGAGTACGATATTCATCTCTTATACAATAAGAATCCTAAGCCTATACAAAAGAGGAATCCTAGTCTTACCATAATTATATTTACACAATATATGAAAATATTCTAATTATGGGTAGGGAATATTATGTTCTCTATGTACACGTTTACAGATAAACTAAATCACAACTGAGAGTAGGACTTTTTCAGCACTTGAGTCAATTAAAACGCGGAAAGCACCTTCGTGCTTTTTGTTGGGAGCACTGAAAATTATATTAACTTGGTTGTAAAGAATGTATCTTGGACCTAACTCAACCCTAAAATCTAGCTTGTATGGTGAGAATTGTACAAGTACATATAAGGAGTTCATCATGTTCCCATTTCATATCCGATGTGAGCTTAACACTCGCCGCAAGCCCAGACCTTGTTAACTGAAGCGTGGATAATATAATTTGGGGGCCCAACATCGGTGGATAACAAATTGGAATGAGTTTGGCTCTAATATCATGTAAAGAATGGATATAAGACCTAACTCAACCCCAAAAACTATCTTGTAGGGTGAGGATTGTCCAAATTCATATAAGGAATCTATGTTTTCATTCCATATACGATGTGAGACTCCTAACATTTGTGTTCCTATAAAAAAAATAGCTGGACAATGCTAGAGTGCTCCCCCTATAGTACTGGTATTCATCGGGAGAGAGATGAAGGAGAAAAAGTGTCACGACCCGACCCCGGGGCCGCGACTAGTACCTCACCGGTACCGCCGTATAAGTCGAGAATAGCATGAACATACATAATGATCGTATAAAAAGTAACATCACCGCCACCGATAAAGTCGCTTCCATAAAACATACTTAAACAAAGTATTTATAATACAACCGGTTCTTGTAGCCCAAAACAAGTACGTGACCACGCACTTCAGAGATAACAAGCGTGGCGGACAGGGCTCGCCATACCCCGAATATACACAATGTCTATAACATCGTGGAAAACCGTACCAACAAAATAAGCTTCCAAGGATGGAGCTTCGACAACTAACAATGATCCTAAGAACGAGGATCCACAATCTTCTTACCTTACTGCGGCATGAACGCAGCCCAGAAGGGGGTCGACAATACATGTACTGGTATGTAAAGTCGAAAATATCAGAATGATGATAACATAGTTTAAAAGTAAAGCGTAGTCATGGAAGATAGTCAAAATACCTTTTACCGTGCCTTACTAACAATGAGAGTGACAAGTATATATATACATATATAATGCTTTGCGTAAAATAGAGGCTCATGATCAAACAGGTACTCGCCCGTAGTATCAAAAAGAAACCATCCTACTCGGGACTATTTCACCCGCACGGGTCCCGCGACCCGCACGAGGTACTCCTCGTGATCTACCAGACTGGCGTGGGACTATTTCACCCGCGTAAGCCCATAAGGACTCGCGTGAGGTATTCCTCGCGTCACGGGTAGCAAATCCACTAATTGGTATAACGATCTTGGGGACTTTCCTCGATATACTCTTACCCTCAAACAGATGGTATAACGATCTTGAAGTCAGACTCGATATACTCTACACTGGAGCGGATGGTATAACGATCTTGGGGCTTGCCGCCGGATATACTCTTATATCGGGTGCAGATGGTATAACGATCTTGGATCTCGCCTCGATATACTCTTACATCAAGCGGATGGTATGACGATCTTTTGGGCCGCCCTCGACATACTCTTACATCAAGGAGGTGGTATGGCGATCTGGGCTTGCCTCGCATATACTCTTACCCTATCACAAATCATCATATCATAATAATAATAAGTTAAGAAAACTTATAACTTCTTTTTAGTCTTGTTCACATACTCTCTCATTTTAGTTTACTTAAGGCACTTAACCATATCTTTAATAAAAGAACACTGAATTTAACCCAAGTACTACATACTTCAACTCTTTCAAAAGTGACTCTTCTTTATACATAAAAGCCTTTGGGCAATTGATGCCTTTAAATCAATTTACCTCTTCATATAATTATCTTACTTAGAGTAAATCCCTTCTCATTAACCTTTTTATGAAGCTAATAGACCAACTTCCCATAAAGTTGTTATATTAACTCAATACTTTAGTAAAAATCATACTTTTCCCTTAACCAAGGGACTTATACGTTCTTAAAACGAAAAGTCATTTTATACTCAAAACAAGTAAGAACACCAAATCTTGTACGTCTACCGTACTACATAGTTTCATCTACTCATGCTCAAGAGATAGGAACGCTTCACATACCTCTTTGGTCAATCCACTTGCCAAGTCCAAACTACCGCAAGTAATATTCAACCTATAATAGTCATGATACGTTTTATTAACCTCTAATCTTAATATAGAACAAACCAAGTTCAAAGTCACTAAATTCTAGGGAAAATTGGGCAGCATTTCCTTTGTTTCTACTCACTTTGCCACCTTTCTCAAGGCCGAATTTATCATCCAACACACCACATTCAAGGCTCAATCAATCCAACAATTCAAAGGGGATTTCACACCCAAAATTCTGCCCCATAAGTTCACTACAATTTACTTAACCATTCAAAGGTGGTTTTTAGGCTACAACATGCTCATAATCACTACTTAGCCATTTCTTTCATACCCAAACCACATTTCTAACATGCAAAGATTCTAGAAGCATTATTTACTACCACAAGTTCTTTCTTCTAAACATGCAACACTTAGAACTAATTCTAAAGGAAGAAATGTTACCTTAAAGTTTTAGCCAAAACTTTTTCCCACTATTGCTAGCTTCCTTGCCAAGAACACCACCACAACAATGCCAACAAGCTAGCTACAAGCTTCCTTTTCTTGCCCTTAACTTTCAGATTTTTCTTGGGTTTCTAGAGAAGGTGAGCAGATTTTAGAGAGAGGGAGAGAGAGTGTGAAGATGAAAGATGGGAAGAATGACCAAGTCTTGGTCAATATATTGCATGTAGCAGAAAATCAGATGGGGGGGGACACTTGTCACCCTCCCATGGCCTTTTTAAAAGAGAAATCGACTTTTCTAAGTTTTTCCGCCAAATTTCGCCTCGGCGCGCGCCGCTTCGGGCCAAGGCTGCAACTCCCGCGACTGATCTTCCGCGCCGCGTTCGCTTCCAGCGCGCGCTCAAACTTCAGCGACCTGCAGCATTTAGGCGCCGCGCCTCGGCCCGAGCCGCGCCCTGCCGCTTTAGTCCAAACACGTTTACGTCCGATCACGCCGAACTTGTAACTCTCATAACATCCTACTCCGACGTCCTATCGACGAACGGTTGGTTGCGTTGGAATCTAGACTCAACGAGCTACGCCCTAGGCTTTTGAAACACTTAGGAACTCTCAATATTCCGGGTCATAACCCGCCTCAAAGTTGACTAAAACCCGTCCGGAACAATTTGCCAACCTATCCTTAAAAATTTTAAGTCTTACATACTTTCGTACGCTCTCGTACGTAGGGTCAGAACTACGGGGTATAACATTCTCCCCCCCTTAGAAACATTCGTCCCGAATGTTCCTTCTAGGCTTACTCAAATCGCAACATCGACATAGACCCTCTTAACTATTCTTTCAAAATAAGAAGCTCTCCACGAGCCACAACATTCAAGCGTAAATGCTAAAATCAAAACTACAAGCGAAAGTAGGTTACCCGGGGTATAGGAATAAGTGAGGATACTTCTTCATCATGTCATCCTCTGCTTCCCACGTCATTTCCTCCTGCTCGTTTCGCCACAAGACTGACGAAGCCACGCTCTTTCGTCCGTAGTCGCTCAACTCCGACGATCGAGTATCGCTATGGGACTCTCCTCATACGATAACTCTTCTGTCACCTGGACACCATGAATCGGGTGCACTCTAGATGGATCTCCAACACATTTCCGCAACATAGATACATGAAAAACTGGATGCACCGCTTCCAAATCGGACGGAAGATCTAACTCATAGGCAACCTTGCCTACCCTACGGACAATCTGATACGGCCCAATGTACCTTGGGCTAAGCTTCCCTTTCTTTCCAAATCTCATCACGCCCTTCATGGGCGATACCTTTAGGAAAACCCAATCATCTATCTCGAATTCCAAGTGTCGACGCCGATGATCTGCATACGACTTCTGCCGACTCTGAGCTGCCAACAACCGATCCTGAATAAGCTTCACCTTATCCACTGCCTGCTGGACTAAGTCTGGCCCGACTAACTGAACTTCTCCCACCTCGAACCAGCCTATCGGTGACTGCACTTCTCCCGTATAAGGCCTCATGCGCGCCATCCGAATCTTTGGAATGGTAGCTATTATTATACGCAAACTCCACGAGAGGCAAGTGATCCTCCCACCCACGAAGTCAATAACACAAGCCCGCAGATATCCTCGTTGTGGATAAGGCGCTACGCCCGTCTGTCACGAGGATGAAACGCCGCATCGAGACTCACCTGTGTCCCTAACCCCTTCGAAAAGACCTCCGAGTTAGCCGAGAACCGCCTCTATCTGATATAATTGACACCGGGACCCCGTGCAGTCTCACAACCTCTCTAATATATAATCTGGCATAGTCCTCAGCTGAGAACGTCGTTCTGACCGGAAGAAAGTGGGCTGATTTCACAACTCGCCGACAATCACCCAAATGGAATCATGCTTCCTCTGAGTGGTAGGTAGCCCTGTAATAAAATCCATATTTATCACCTCCCACGTCCAAGTCGGAATGTCAATGGCCTGCAACAGCCCTCCGGGCTTCTGGTGCTCAATCTTAACTCACGACAATTCGCATCGTGCCACGAACTCCGCAACGCCCTCTTTAGGCCATCCCACCAATACACGATTCGAGGTCATGGTACATCTTAGTCGACGGATGAATAGAATAACGAGCACCGCGTGCCTCCCTGCAATCTGGCGACGGTCTCGCTACATCGGAACACACAACCGCCGAATCTTAGCACCCCATCAGCGCTACCTCAAATAGACTTCTTCTTCTCGAGCCGATCTCTGCATCGCATCAAAATCGGATCCTCATACTGCCGCCTTACCTCCTCGATGATAGAAGACTGGCAACCTCTCGAACCCGAATTCCTCACTATCGAATCAACCAAACGAACCCCAAGGCTCGCTAATCGATGTAACTTCGGACCATATCCTCTTCTGCCGGTGAACATCGCACGGACTACCCATCGATCTGCGACTGCGGCATCCGCCACCACATCGCCTTCCCCGTGGTATAGAATATCAACATCGTAATCCTTAAGTAGTTCCAACCACCGCCTCGCCGCAAGTTCACTCCTCTGGTCAAGATATACCGAGACTCTTGTGGTCCGTAAATGTCCACATGAACTCCATATAAATAATGTCTCCGCATCTTTAAGGCATGAATCATCGCCCGACTCCAAGTCATGTGTGGGATAGTTCTTCTCATGTTTCCTAAGCCGCCTGATGCATAAGCTATAACCTTGCCGCGGCCGCATCAAGACGCACTCCAAGCCCGACACCGACGGCCACAATAAACCACATATCCATCTAAGCCCTCTGGAAGAGTAAGAATCGGGCGGTTGTCAACTTCTCCTTTAGCAACCAAAACTTTCCTCACAAGTATCCGCCCACCGAACATAGCCGCTTTCTCGAGTCACTTAGTCAAAGGTCTTGAAATAGAAGCAAACTTCTCCACAAACCTCCGATAATAACTCGCCAGCCCAAAAGTCGCAAGACTGCTTGTAGTGGTCTAGCCAAGTCTGATCGCTTCAATCTTTGTCAGATCAACCCGAATACCATCGGCCCCGATAACATGCCCTAAGAAAGCCACCGACGCCACCGTAACTCGCACTTCGAGAACTTGGCATACAATCGCCGGCCTCGGAGGACTCCCAATACCGCCCTCAAATGATCCAGATGCCTCGCTCCGTGCGCGAATACACCAAGATATCATCAATAAACACTATAACAAACATATCCAAGAATGGCACGAACACCCTATTCATCAAATCCATGAATATCGCCAAGGCGTTGGTCAACCCGAAAGACATCACCTCGAACTCATAAGCCCATACCGGTCCCGAATGCGCTGGGATATCTACCTCTAACTCAGACTGATGATAACTGCATCGTAGTCTATCTTGAAAACACTTTGCACCCTGCAATCGGTCAAACAAATCGTCAATCCCGGGAGGGATATCTATTCTTGATAGTTACCTTGTTCACCGCTCAGAATCAATACACATACGCAGCTGGCCCCATCCTTCTTCTTTACAAATAACACGGTGCTCCCAAGAGAAACACTCGCCTAATGAAGCCTTTCTCCAAAGAAATCTTTCACCGTCCTTCAACTCTTCAGCTCGGCAGTGCCATCCGTATGGCTAATAGATATCTACGAGTATCCGCGCCAAATCAATGCAAACTCAATCTCCCTTTCGAGGATACCCTAAGCTCATCCGGAACACGCCTGAAACTCTCTAACGACCGAATCGATCAAGGTCCGTACCTCACCTCGGTTCGAATACCCGAACCATATGGTAGATATACCCTTTCCGCACCATCTTCCTAGCCTCGAGGTAAGAAATAAACTTACCCCGGCGACGCAAGATTCCCTTCCACTCGATAACCGGCCACGAAACCGAACCGAACTAATCTCTCCTACCACGTTGGCATAGCAAGATGCTAGCCAATCCATACCCATAATCACATCAAAGTCCGTCATATCCAACTCTATCAAGTCGGCCAGAGTCCGACGGCTATCTATAGTCACAGACAAGCCTTATACACTCGCCGGCTACCATCGAATCACCCATCGCGTAGCCACCTCAAAAGGTCTTATGGACTCTGCTCTATCCCTATTCTACCGGGCAATATGAGGAGATATGTAGGACAAGGTAGAACTGGATCTATCAAAGCATATACATCACAAAGAAGAAACCAATAATGTACTGCGGATTTACATCCGCGACGCCTCCGGTCCTCGCTGACCGACATAGCATAGATGCGCTCGAGGACCGCTAGAATCGAACCCCTACCACGACCTGCGCCGCGCTGCCGCCCATAAGTACTCGCCTCCGGCGTCTAACCATCGAAGATGAAGATCCAAAGAATGCACCGCCGCTGAACCGTATGCTCCCGCCGCCAAGCGACGACAATCCTTCTTCGGATGGCCCTGCCGCCACAAGAGTAACATGATCTCGAACCCATACGCACTCGCCGGATGAGACCTACCGACGAACGCACCGGCAGGTAGGTGGTCTCGACGCGCCGGCCTCGCCTCGAAACTCGACGCCCCGAGTCTCGACTGCTCTCAATAACCTGCTGATCGGACCTCCCGCCGAAATCGTGAAGGAGCACTCAGCCGGCCGGAAGGTGGACTTAGTCTCGCCGAGGCCGCCGCCAAAATCGCTCGAGAACCCGATGTCTCGCCTCTTGGCCGCCCACCTAATCGATCCCGCTCTCGCCTCTTCTATCCTCGCGTATGCTCGCATCTCCGCAATATCCATCTCGGGTCAAGTGCCACTCCTAAACAAGCGAATCATGCGTGACGGCCTCAGCCCCATCACGTATCTATGAACCCCGCCCGCCATATCGCCTACAATGGTGTGCGATATCCGCCGCGAGTCAAACTCGGTGTCAGACTCCCGATAGTCCTCCCGCCCCGCCTCAAGGTCAACCTATCTCGCGGGCTCTCCTCACCTCGTGAGGCAAGAAGTGGTCTAGAACGCCTCGTGAACTCCTCCCAATCACCGGAAGAGCATCATCACCCTCGACAATACCCATGACTCAAACCAGTTCAACGCAATATCGCCAGAACCGTAGCTAAGATAATGCACTCACTCGATGCCCTAAGAACTCGCATGGTCCGTCAGAATCGCTTGACAAACTCCTGCGGATCCTCATCAAATCTCGAACCATAGAACTCGG
This sequence comes from Przewalskia tangutica, assembly GCA_029844215.1. Classification (NCBI taxonomy): domain Eukaryota; kingdom Viridiplantae; phylum Streptophyta; class Magnoliopsida; order Solanales; family Solanaceae; genus Przewalskia; species Przewalskia tangutica. The sequence continues at coordinate 101,086,039 of CM056736.1, read as the reverse complement.
TGGGTGACAACCCAGGAAATCCCGAATCCAGAAATCGTTCGGCCAGGGTTAGCCGCCGCTTCGCTTGCCGCCGCCACTACGCTGGCCAAGAATCGAACTGCTCTATAATCTCGTATCAGTTCTCGATCATGGATCGAGGCTCCGCATCGCGGTTCGTGAGCCGCGTCCACGCCGAACTCTGCTCGGCGACGACGTGGAACTCGCCGCCCTAAACATCATCTCGTAAAGGAGCTGGGCTCGCCTCGTGATTCTCCGCGTCCACTAGCAAGACTCTCACCGCTTTGCCCTTCTCGGGCCGCTGCTCATGCGAGGCATAACTGATACATAAAGGAAAACATCAGGGGAGATTCAACCTAGAACTCAGCTCTATTGCACGATCTTAGAGTGAAAGAATGGGAACCAATCCTAAATATCCTGCAGCCTCCTGATTATAGATGTGGTGCACAACACACCGATAATCAAGACTCTACTAGACACTGCTGTGGACACTTTCCGAGGACTAATCGCTCGATACCACTTTTGTCACGACCGACTCGGTCGCGACTAGTACCTACCGGTACCGCCGTCAGTATAAGTCGAGAGAATAGCATGAACATACATAATGTATAATGATAAAAAGTAACATCACCGCCACCGATAAGTGCCGCTTCCATAAAACATACTTAAACAAAGTATTTATAATACAACCGGTTCTTGTAGCCCAAAACAAGTGCGTGACCACGCACTTAGAGATAATAATCAAGTGACAGGGCCCCGCCATACCCCAATATACACAATGTCTATAACATCGTGGAAAACCGCATCAACAAAATAAGCTTCCGGAAGGATGGAGCTTGACAACGAACAATGATCCTAAGAACGAGGATCCACAATCTTCTTACCCTTACTGCGCAGATGAACGCACGGGCGGGGTCGCACAATACATGTACAGTATGTAAAGTCGAAAATATCAGAATGATGATAACATAGTTTAAAAGTAAACTGTAGTCATGGAAGATAGTCAAAATACCTTTTTACCGTGCCTTACTAACAATGAGAGTGACAAGTATATATATACATATATAATGCTGCATAAAATAGGAGGCTCATGATCAAAACAGGGTACCTCGCCCGTAGTATCAAAAAGAAACCATCCTACTCATGGGACTATTTCACCGCACGGGTCCCGTGGACCCGTGAGTACTCTCGCGTCGGTACTGTACGGCACGGGACTATTTCACCGCGTAAGCCCATAAGGACTCGCGTGAGGTATTCCTCGCATCACGGGTAGCAAATCCACGGAATTGGTATAACGATCTTGGGGACTTTCCGCCGGATATACTCTTACCAAAGCAGATGGTATAACGATCTTGGGTGTACCTCGGATATACTCTTACACCTGAGCGGATGGTATAACGATCTTGGGGCTTGCCGCCGGATATACTCTTATCTTGTGCGGATGGTATAACGATCTTGGATCGCCTCGGATATACTCTTACACCGGCGGATGGTATGGCGATCTTGGTGGCCGCCCTCGACATACTCTTACATCAAGGAGGTGGTATGGCGATCTTGGGGCTTGCCGCATACTCTCTTACCCTATCACAAACCACATCATATCATAATAATAATAAGTTAAGAAAACTTATAACTTCTTTTTAGTCTTGTTCACATACTCTCTCATTTTAGTTTACTTAAGGCACTTAACCATATCTTTAATAAAAGAACACCGGGAATTTAACCCAAGTACTACATACTTCAACTCTTTCAAAAGTGACTCTTCTTTATACATAAAAGCCTTTGGGCAATTGATGCCTTTAAATCAATTTACCTCTTCATATAATTATCTTACTTAGAGTAAATCCCTTCTCATTAACCTTTTTATGAAGCTAATAGACCAACTTCCCATAAAGTTGTTATATTAACTCAATACTTTAGTAAAAATCATACTTTTCCCTTAACCAAGGGACTTATACGTTCTTAAAACGAAAAGTCATTTTATACTCAAAACAAGTAAGAACACCAAATCTTGTACGTCTACCGTACTACATAGTTTCATCTACTCATGCTCAAGAGATAGGAACGCTTCACATACCTCTTTGGTCAATCCACTTGCCAAGTCCAAACTACCGCAAGTAATATTCAACCTATAATAGTCATGATACGTTTTATTAACCTCTAATCTTAATATAGAACAAACCAAGTTCAAAGTCACTAAATTCTAGGGAAAATTGGGCAGCATTTCCTTTGTTTCTACTCACTTTGCCACCTTTCTCAAGGCCGAATTTATCATCCAACACACCACATTCAAGGCTCAATCAATCCAACAATTCAAAGGGATTTCACACCCAAAATTCTCGCCCATAAGTTCACTACAATTTACTTAACCATTCAAAGGTGGTTTTTAGGCTACAACATGCTCATAATCACTACTTAGCCATTTCTTTCATACCCAAACCACATTTCTAACATGCAAAGATTCTAGAAGCATTATTTACTACCACAAGTTCTTTCTTCTAAACATGCAACACTTAGAACTAATTCTAAAGGAAGAAATGTTACCTTAAAGTTTTAGCCAAAACTTTTTCCCACTATTGCTAGCTTCCTTGCCAAGAACACCACCACAACAATGCCAACAAGCTAGCTACAAGCTTCCTTTTCTTGCCCTAACTTTCGATTTTTCTTGGGTTTCTGCAGGGTGGAGCGATTTTAGAGAGAGAGAGAGTGTGAAGATGAAAGATGGGAAGAATGACCAAGTCTTGGTCAATATATTGCATGTAGAGAAAATCAGATGGGGACACTTGTCACCCTCCCATGGCCTTTTAAAAGAGAAATCGACTTTTCTAAGTTTTTCCGCCCAAAATTTCGCACATGGCCGCTTCGCGCGGCGCGAACTCCCGCGGACTCGGATCTTCGCCGGCCATGCCTGCTTCAGCGCCGCGGCTCAAATCTCAGCGACTCGCAGATTTTTAGCGCCGCGTCGCGTCCGAGCGCGCTGCCGCTTTAGTCCGAAACACGCCGTCCGATCACGATCGAACTTGTAACTCTCATAACTTCCTACTCCGACGTCCTATCGACGAACGGTTGGTTGCGTTGGAATCTAGACTCAACGAGCTACGCCCTAGGCTTTTGAAACACTTAGGAACTCTCAATATTCCGGGTCATAACCCGCCTCAAAGTTGACTAAAAACCCGTCCGGAACAATTTGTCAACCCATCCTTAAAAATTTTAAGTCTTACATACTTTCGTACGCTCTCGTACGTAGGGTCAGAACTACGGGGTATAACAAAAAGTAGAGAATAAGGTGTTCGCGATGTTGATAATTCGTCGGTGGCAAGCTTAAAGTGGGAGAAAGAGTGTTGGCGAAATTTTAAGTTTTGGCTAAATTTTCTTTATTTTGGGCCTAATTCTATTTCGGGTCATTTACTTATAAAATGGGTCTTATCTTTTTGCTTGTGGCCACACCATGTCCCTTCGAGATACTGGCTCCCGTACTAATCTCCAGCCCATTAGCCGCGCAACCAAAGTAGCCCTTACTATACAATGGGGGCAGAGCGCTAAGAAAGACTCACCCCTTACTTGGGAATAAAGAGGGGAAACATAGCATGTCACAAGAGCGAGGCGAGGTTTGAAACCCTACTGCGGGAAGGATGCCTCGCGAGCCGGGTTTTTAGAGATGAGGCGTTACCGTAGTTGGGCCTAATCAATTTAACAGATCAATCCATGACCATGACGGCCCAAATTAACTTGTCCATCTCTTCACTCTGCCTTGAAGAAAAAGAAAAGGTACTCCCAACTCCATTAAAGGGAAGAGAAGAACCAAATCGCAAAGCCGTGATTCCATCTCCAAAAACCGACATCGTTTTAACACAATGTTCAGGAACCAGTACGATACCGACGTGACGACATGGTCGCCGGCGGGGAGGCTATTTCAAGTGGAGTACGCAATGGAGGCAGTGAAGCAAGGTTCGGCGGCGATAGGTTTGAGATCGAAGACTCACGTGATTCTCGCGAGTGTTAATAAGGCGAATTCGGAGTTATCTTCTCACCAGAAGAAGATCTTCAAAGTTGATGACCACATCGGAGTTGCAATCGCCGGACTTACTGCTGATGGCCGTGTACTTTCACGGTATATGCGTACTGAGTGCATTAATTATAGTTACTCTTATGAGTCGCCGTTACCTGTTGGTCGCCTTGTTGTTCAGCTTGCTGATAAAGCTCAGGTATTTCGCTCAAAACCCTAGATTGCTTTTAATGTTATGATTAGTGTGGTTTATATTTTACTAATTGCTGATTAAATGAACTTTTTGTTGTGATTGGTGAAATTGAGGGGTTAGGGTTTTATTTTGGATTGAGAATGTTCCCCTTTAACTTAGTGGAACTTGGAAGGTCAATTGGATTTGTTTCCACAAATGCTAGTTATCCTGCCATTAGTTTCTCAGTCATTCATTTCTAGTTACTTCCAAACCACCACCACCACAACATAGCCAGTATAATCACACAAGCGGGGTCTAGGGAAGGGTGGGATGTACGCAGACCTTACCCTTACGTTTGTGGGTTAGAGAGGCTGTTTCTGATAGATGATCGGCTCAAAAGAAAAGAAGAGTTCGAAGCAGGGTTGCAAGAAAATAAGACGTCAAAATAAAGGATACAGTGCAAATGAAGCAACAAATAGTAGTAAACACTGTAGAAAAGAAACTCCGCGAGTACTAAATAATACTACTAACAAGGAGAAGCATAGAGGAGGCTAAATTTTTGGGGCGGGGGGTTACGCGTTAAAAAATTATTCCCTTTCCTCCCCTTCATTTCCTCCAATTGCCATGGACTCTTATGAGTCACAATTTCAATGCTGTTAACACAATTAAACTAAAATGGTTAAGCATGAAGCAGGTTTTTTTTAATCTTTTCTGACCTCTTTTAGGTAAACTTGTGTATTGCTCTTTAGGTACATTTAGTGATGGACCTGAAACTTTAAAGGGGTGGTTTGGTTCAAATCCAATTATCCTTGGATTATAACTTGGATTATCTCTCCCACCTTCTATACGGGATAAATAATCCCATGATTGTGGTGTAAAATTTATCCTGGTTTTAGGTAATACCTTCAACCAAACACATGATAGATTTAAACCCAAATTTTTATATCGAGATAACCCACTTAATCCCTCCAACCAAACGCCCCTTGAGAAGATAACAATGCATAGCAATTCTTGCATATTTAAGATTTATAAAAAAATTGCTGCATATTTGAAGCTTTGATAGGTTCTAAGGTTTTTTTGGGGGGATATATTTGGAGCAAGTCACCATTCTATTTTTACTATCAGAGAACTTTCAAGTTTTAACTATGATTTTCTGCACTTCTAGTGCATGCAAACCCTGTAAACTGTGATGTGCTGAAAGATTTCATAAGCATATATCATTTTCTGGAGAATTAGATGCAGTAAATATCATAGTCAAATTGTAGCCAGGGTTGCCCAAATATCCCCCCCCCCCCCCCCTCTCAATGAGGTGCGCTTTAATCTGTTCCTGCATCTTGTTAAATTATTACTGCTTGGACATGCTTCAGGGTGCAGCTTTAGATTTTTCAAGTTACATGCCCCTTTCATTTGGAGTAAACTTTGGTATAAATTCATTGAATTTTCATGTCAGATTTCAATATATATTGGTTAGGAAATCAGATACTATCTGAAAAACGGAACATTGTATTTAATGAGGTGCTGCTATGTGTAGCTTAGTAGTATTAGTTAGCATTGTTGTCAAGCTTTTAAGATAAGCCACCACTCTAAATCTTCTCATAACAAAGCATAGTGTTCTTCACACTATTTGAATTGGGCGCCTAGTATAAGCTTCCTTACCGGTTTTTATTGCAAAGTATTACACATATTCGAGCTAACCAGACAGCAAAATTATACTTTTCTGGTTTAGAAAATAAGGCGACGGGTTTGCAGTGTAAAGTTTGAATGATGGCCTTAAGTTACGATCATGTTAGCTACAGGATTTTATCGTTGCAGGCACGCCTTGAAAATTTTCTTATTGCTAACTGTTTGTGAATGCAGTCCAAGTAAGCTTTGCGGTGGTTTTATTTGACTGCAATTTCTCGTACTTCTAACTTCTTAGGATTCTGAAAATTGCACTTAGTTCTTTAAATTGTACAATCTCTCATAGAGATAAAGGAAAATATATCCATGTACCCAGCAAAGAAAAACTAAGTATATGGCCAGTCCACGCTATAATAGGCCAATTTTGTGGTGATACATTCTTAGTTGGAAACAGCCTCTCTACCCCACAAAGGGTAGGGGTAAGGTCTGCATACATCCTACCCTCCCCATACCCCACTTGTGTGGGAATACACTGTGTATGTTGTTGTGTTGTACATTCTTAGGTTTTGGGGCATAAGATGTGTTCCAGTGTCCTGACTTTGTCACGGTAGAAACACAATGAAAATTGAGGGCAATCTTCCATTTAAGTCATTGACGACGCAAGCACCTTGATGTTTAGACCCACTATAGTCATGTTCTGTCTGCTTTAATGATTCAGATATAGTTAAATCAAGTTTATTCAATCTGAGGTCTTACTATAAAATTTTAAGTTAGCTCATGTCAAAAGATTTTAAAAGAGGACTCCTCTAGTTCTTCCCAAGAAAGCATATGGTTTATTTTGATAAGCAGACTGAACCTTTTACTTCTACACAATTTGTTGGGTGTTTGTTGATAGAATGCATCAACTCAATGGTGCCTGGTATTGGACTCTTCTCAAAATTTGTCCGGAAATGTTTTTATGAAGGAAAAGTAGAGGTCAGCTCTTAGATGATGGTTGGTATGCTTCATGTTCGAACAGTTCTGTTCCACAATAGAAATAGAAAAGCAAACAGAGCTGTTTTAGTTCTTCACTTATGGGATGTGTGTAACCGTGAACCAGTACATCTACAAATAACACGGGTAGAGCCCTGTCCGTGGGGGGAGAAGTCGACAAAGAATAAAATTCGTTGGGTCCTTTGTCGTGTCCTGGCGGATATTGAGCTAAATACATTGTTTCCTTCTATTTCTCAGAATGATCTTTTACTGCAACAAATGTTTATATTGGTATATGAGGATAACTATCCGATTCAAAAAGTTGATGCCTATTTTTGCGCTCTATATCATCTTAACATTCATTTGTGTGGCAGGTTTGCACCCAACGATCCTGGAAGCGGCCTTATGGTGTTGGCTTGCTTGTTGGTGGATTGGATGAGTCTGGTGCTCACCTTTACTACAATTGTCCTAGCGGTAACTACTTTGAGTATCAAGCTTTTGCCATTGGATCTCGGTCACAAGCTGCAAAAACCTACTTGGAGCGTAGGTTTGAGACTTTCATGGATTCTTCACGTGAGAGCCTGCTTAAGGACGCACTCTTTGCACTGAGAGAAACTTTGCAAGGAGAAAAACTAACAAGCTCCAATTGCACGGTCGCTGTGGTAGGAGTAGGTGAGGCTTTTCATACATTGGACAAGGAAACCATACAAGCATTGATCAATGAATTTGAGATAGCTGGTGAAGAGGCTCCTGCTGAAGTCCCGGAGCAAGCTGCGACTGATGAACCAGTAGCAGCACCTGAAGAAGGTGGTGCCCCTGCTGATCAAGGAGCTGCCCCAATGGATATGTAATGATGTTGTGTCTTCCTTTAAGCCTCATTTCTTTCATATTCAGAGATTTCTTCTTAGAATGTTGATATTTTGTGTGGCACAATGGTAATATTTTCTGTTTGGGTATTTATTATGCAATCATGCTTTACTTGGTCCAAACAATTCAAAGCTCATGCTTTTGAAGTTGAACTATAGACAGTTTAAGTGACTTTGTTGGGCTCTCTCACTCTCCTACTGTGTCTTCTTTGTTACGCAGAGCTCATTTTCTTCCCTCAGGAACTGTTGATGAAATGACAACATAACCTTCCTGCTTCACTATAGCTCCATAAGGAGCTGATCAAATCAACAGGTTACTCTTTTTCTCGTCCTAATTCGGGCAAGAATAAGCACAGTTGCTTGTAGTAATGGTTCGACTAAACTATAGAGGTTGTGTGGGTGTGTGAGTATCCACGCAACCTTGGAGGTGAGGGAAACTTACAACTATGGTTGAACGAAAGCATCTCGTTAAGTGTGTTTCCGAAGCTTGAGGGGGTTATATATAAAAAGAGAACTAGTAAATATTTGTTAGACTTGCATGCTATTTCAAGGGGACTTGTTAGGGAATGCCTTAAATAAATTCAATTAGCTTGAACATTTTTCCAATTTAAGTAAATCTTCATGTGACATGTAAAATTATTGTTTAATTTCTCTAGTGCCTTGACAAATGAAGAGGTGCTAGTTATATATTTGGGTTCTCAATCTTCACCCAGAGGCCAGAACTGTACAACTTTTATCTTTGTAACATCAACCTGGGCTACTTGGTGAGGTTCGTGAGCTTTTCCAAAAAGTTTGCGAGCGAGTGATTCTGTTTTAGGTTTCCAATGTAGATAATATATTTATCTTCATCCGTTCTTTCCCTTGTTGCTTACATATATTTTAACAAAAGTTTCTTATTGGGTATGAATTTCATGTTGTGTTGTATGAGGGGAAAAAATTGCCAATAACAATTGTAGGGGAAAAAATCAACCCACTAGAGTCGCGAAGAGAACCACAGGTCCCCCAGAATGTCATTTCTTCATAACTTGTTATGGCAAAGGGGATATATGTTCTGGCCAAAACAAGGTTCAATTACAAATCTTAAAACGGGAACAAGGGGTAAAAGCTTTGATTCTCTGCTGTATGACAAGTTTCAAAGCATTGCATATAAAACTGGATATTGACACCTGAATCAATATGAAGATCTAGATTAAACAATATGAACTTTGATGTTCAACATTTCTTTACGAGAAGTCAAATAGGAGTAGGCACTTAAAAAACACAGCGCTGCTCTTTCTTTTTTCCTTTTTCTTCCCTCGTCCTTTTTCTTTTGAGTTGGGGCCGGGGGAACAAGACCACTCTTCTATGTCACAACAGAGGATTTGCTTGGCTCTGGAATGGAGAGACCGTTGGTCTGCATTTGTTTGTACATCCATTGCCAGTTTTCAGGTGTTACCTCACCCCCAAGGGATCGAATCACAGACCCACCGCTGCAAGAACCTACCCGGCAACATTCCTCCAGTGGCAGTCCTCTTACTAATCCATACAAAAACCCACTTGCAAACAGATCTCCTGCACCTGTAGCATCAGTTACTTTTGCCTCGCCAATTGCTGGAACACGGACAAACTGAAAAAGATTATAAAATTATCAGCAAAAAAAGTTTTACTCCCTCTGCGCGATTTCACAACTCTTTCCTTTTTAGTCTGTTCCAAAAACAAATGACACCTTTATATACAACAGCGGCCCTTTGTAGTCCCACGAGTGGGGTCTGGAAATGACACCTTTATATACAACAGCGGCCCTTTGTAGTCCCACGAGTGGGGTCTGGAAATGACACCTTTCTAAATTTAAAAATAATTAACTGTAAAATTTCGATTTTGCCCGTAATGATAGGGGTGGGATCGGTTCGGTTTTGGGCCGAATCCGAAATAATATTCGGTACGAGTTCGGTACGGTACTTCACTTTTTGGCTATCTAACCCGAATTGACCCGATCCGAATGGGTTCGGATCGGTTCGGCCCATTTCGGTACCAAATGCTAACTTTTCGAAAATCTGACTTTTTTTTCTTTTTCTGGAAAGTGAAAACAACTTTGTCACTGAGTGAACTCAAAATCTGAAAACATCTATAGATAGTAGTACATTGAAATTTTCAGCAGATTAAAAACCTAAATCCAAAACAGTTAAAAACAACAAATCATCAATTTAATTCCACTGTTCCAGACTTCCAGCAGATCAAAAGTCCTAATAAGACCAAGTCCCAAACAGTTTTTAAGTGTTCAACATAACAAACAAAGTTGAAATCATCATCTATTAGGCTATTACAGTCCCAAATGATAGTAAAACTGTAACCACACACGTAAGTTTGCTATTCGGTACCATTTCGGATCGATTTTGCCATGGATCCGAACCCGTACTTAATGGAGCAATCGGTTCGGATTGTTTTCGGTTTCGGTTTGCTAGAAAGCCCAAACTGTTCAGTTCGGCCCAATTCAGATTTCGGCTCAAACGGTTCGGTTTTTAATCCCACCCCTACGTAATGACATGATTTTTATAGCCACAAATGTCATGGCATGTATAAAACCACAAGTTCCAAAAGTTTTTCCTTTTATGTTAAATCAAATACCTTCACATAAAATGAAATGGAAAGAATATTTAAATTGCTAGTGACCTACTATAAGAATGACAAGAATCACCAAGTTGGGGCATTCAATTACCATTCCTTAACATGTACATCCAGAACAAGTGGTTGTTCTTTTTTAAGCAATTTGTCTTAAAGATGGACTACGGGTGGAAAGGATAAGAGATACCTCTTTCTCATGTTTGGCAATGCATCCATTTTGGGCCAAGGTTACAACAGCCCACTTGCAATGTTTAGCCAGAAATTCAAGTGCTGCCTCAGGATCTGCTTTGTCTTCACCCCTGCACCAAATGTTGAAAAGACGTAGAGCTTCATTTGCATGAATTGCATATCAACATTGTAGTCAATAAAAATAATTTCTCAGTTCCAACCCAAAGACGAATAATCACCTTAGAAGCTCAGTTGCTTCATCCTCGTTTGCAAAGCAAAGATCTATGTTTCCCGACTCCAATAATTCAATTAGAGGTGATTTAAACTTCCTCACCATCTGCCATATAGTAAGAATATCAGACAGGCACAACCCCCACCCCCCCAAAAAAAATACCCAAATCTATTATTGATAACACATATTAGACATATTTCAACAGAAACAATGTAGTTTGAGATTCATTCAAACATGTGTGTTTTTACATATCTCCAATTCTTATCTTATGAAATTTGTTTTCTACTGACAGCTCAAATGCAAAGAATGAAATAAGATCTTGTATCAATGGAGAAGACAGGTAACTATTTCCGCTTCAAAAACTCAAAGCAAATAATGAAATGCCAAACTTCTAATAATACCACGTTGCCTATGCGAACAATTACCTCAAAGCTGGCTAGATCTAGCGAAACAAATAGGCCTTCTTCCTTTGCTATTTTGATGGCTGCCTTAATAACTTCTACATTCAGTATGGCATATCTCAGTACCAACCACTGTTACAAAATAAAGGCAAATAAGTGAAGGAATTTTCAATGCTACATTTCCCCAGAGTTGTCCTCCAGCGAGTAATAACAGGAAAGGAAGTTTGTGGTAGAAATTAAATTGATTTCATATATGGATCAGACTAATCTCGTTACTGGGCACAAATACAGCATTATAATAACTAATTGTACAAAAAAAGATGGAGATGAGAGTTTATAATATCAAATAAGGAACTCTCACCTTGGAACCTTTGAAGTCCTCTCTTTTCAGTTCATCTGCCTGATAAGCAAGGAAAAAATAAGATAAGCATAAGATCACTTTGCTTAATATTAGCATGCCATTAGAATTATTAGCCACCACTGAATTTGACTAGATGAAAGTGGAAAGCACCTGAACTTTCACAGAGCCAGACAAACAGGGACGCATGGTACGATTGCCAACTTCATCAACCAGACAAACACACTGCATATCACAATTACACAGTTTTAGAAACCCGAGAATCATCTACAGTTTCACTATAACGGCCAAGTTTTCTTTGAGACCAATTTTCAGTTATATTATATGTTCTCTATAACATCATTTCGCTATAACATCCAAAAAATTATCCAGAGACAACGCTGTTATAGAAAGGTTTGATTGTATATATAAAATCCTAATGTCCAACAAATGTGTTCACCTGAGCTGTAGTTCCATTCTTCAATCTCAATCTTGAGAGATCCACTTTGTAAAAGCCCATGTTGCTCATAAATAATTTACCTTCTTCATCTTCACCACAAGCCCCAATGATCCCACAACTAATTCCAAAGCCAGCAGCCAACCCTCTGATTGTATTTGCAACACTACCTCCAGCTATGGTCTTCAATAGAGATTCATTGTCAGTAGAAGGAAGGATATGGGCATTAAGCTCGTTGAGTATATGCTTCAATTCTTCAACTGCAACCTTCAGTTAACAAAGGAAACTAAATGAATCAGAGTCATGTTTAGAACAAATAAGGACATTCATAGCAAACATAATATCTCATGATTCTTTGTATTTTACCATACATTTTTTATAAACGTTATGTCACTCCTATGTCTCTCCTAGCTGGCAGTTACGGGCAAGATAAGGCAACCACCTACGCCTCAATGGTCAGCTATATGAATCCTATGTGAAATCAGCTTTCACATCCCAACGGATTCAGCACTCAGATATCATAGTTTAGACTATTTTATAACTGCCTTCATCCTTTATCCGGGCTCGAAACCGTTTTCACACAGGCAAATTGAAGCTATGTTGTTCGGAATCATAAAAAATTACCGCCGGGTGAGTGTCGGATCCTCCAAAAACTATGCTTTTTTTAAGGATCCGAAACAAGTGCGGCAACATTTTTGGAGGGGTCCAACCAACATAGGAGTGAAGGGTAAGATATGCAGTAGCATAATCTTTTAACAAATGAAACCCATATGGATTAGGCAAAAGGAAAGTTTAAGAACCAAATGTAAAATGTGTTTATCAACTCAAAGGAAACATCGTTTCAGTCCTATCCTGAAGTCCAAAGCATCAAATGCGAGTCAAATTCCCTCGTGTTCAGTCTCAGATTGACAGTAGTAGAAAAACCTAAAAGGTTACTTAATCAAACCATCAACTTGTAATGTTCAATTCTAGAACCACAAACACATAACCTTCTGATATATGGAGAACCCGAGATCATCTCACGTATAAGCTGCTTTTCATATTTTGTGATACATCAAAACCTCAACGGAAAAAGGTCAGTTCTTGTTTGTGTCATTCTCTCTTTAGCTGTCTTCTTACTGATACACTAGATTTTGCCATAGCAAATTAGCAATAGATTATTCTATTTACATTTTGAACATCGCCACCATGCCATCCCAATGGAATTACGAAGCACTAGATAGCATCTATCAACAACAATCTAACCTAGCTACCAAACTCCAATCCCATCCAACAACAACAACAACAATATAACCAGTGAAATCACACACCGTGGGGTCTGGGGAAGGCAGAGTCTTACCTCCACCTTGACAGGTAGAGCGGCTGTTTCCATCCCCCAACTAAAAAAAAGGACAATTCAAACACACAAAACACAGAGAATCAGACAAAGGATTGTGAAAAAAGGTGAACTAAAACATAGAGCTAGCTTAATATATACATATAGTTTAGCTAGAGTGACAGTGGATTTAAAGATCTAATTTTGTAACAATAAACAATCTCTTATTACAAAATCACAGCAGCCCCAAAGCTTCAAAATCACAAACAATTTAAAAGGATTCATCATAATTATCTAGCAATTTGCAATAAATAATCTCTTATTTGTGAGATCACGGGTTCAAAAAGCCTCATGCAGAAATGAACTTCTCCGGACCCGCGCATATTGGAAGGTTTGTGCAATCACAGCAGCCCCATTACTTATATAAATGACAAAAATTAAAAAAGAGAAGTACTGACAGGGAAAGAGCCACCACGTTCACCAGGAATTTGGGAGAGAAGAGACCAATCAACCTTGGCAATATGGTCAACTAGGGCGAATGGTTGAAGTCCAAGTACCACAGGTGCACCACCTTCTTCAACTCCCATAATTCCCTTATAATATTATTAAAGCCTTTCTCTCTGTATCCTCCAATTTATAGCCGTTCACTCCTTGTCCACTTGAAGAAAACAATAATTATTGAGTTATAGACTATAGTCTTTGGTACGGGATTTTGGATAATTATATTATAAGCCGACTTATGTTTGACTAATCAGTTCTATAGTCATATAAATTTATAGTTACGCTCATAAGTAAAATCTACATTTAGATCCAAATTTACTCTTTTATTTTTTTATTACATATTTTTACCACTTATAGATAATTTCGTATTTGTTTTAATTTTAATCGGACTTCAGCGTGGATTGAGTGAATTCAATATATCAAAATATTAAAAAATATTTAAATTTATCTCTTTGATTATGATTTAAAATTATCCTCTATTATGTTTTGTGTTTGAGTTTTGTAGAGCTAACACAAAAAATAAAATAATTTGCTAATGATACCTAAAGTATAAAAGAATATAAAATTAAAACATTACACATAGTAAAAATATATTTTAATATTTTTCATTGATATTCTATTGATTTAATTAATACGAAGTTAAAGAATTACGTGTTATTGATTAGAATCAAAATAGTTTTAGTTCATAAGATTTAACAGATCTATGAATTCTAAGAAGTTAAGACTTGTTATCGTTTCTTGTCAACATTGCTTTGGTAAAACAAAATACCTGCAGATAAAACTAAAAGTTTATTTTTCTAGGTAAGTAATAATGGTTTACTTGTAATTATTTGGTGAGAGGTAAAGTAAAAATTATACCCCTATGATATATCTCCTCAATTTCAACAGACTGAAAAAACAGAACATGAAGAGCAGTGCCGTTTTTAGATCCGTGCGAGGTGTGCTAACGCACAGAGCCTCCAAAATGTTTGACGACCCTGATGAAGAGCTGCCTAATTAATTCACTTTAACTTAACCCCTGTCTTTTTTTTTTTATGACGGGGAACCCGCAGCCGCTATTTTTTTTATAAGTGCGCACTGGGTAAACCCTCGGACTGACGCAATAACCTGCAAACCACGTCAGTCAGGTAAACCACATTTGACAAGACATGTGTGACAGGCTCAACCAAGAAGATGTTGGCAGGGAGAATCCTACTCCATCAACTTGGCTATCCTTGCGGGTTACTTAACCCCGGTCTTACTAAACGAGGAAATAGGCCAATAGATATTTTTGTTCCAAATGAAAATAACAATATACAAATTACGATTTTTGTACCTCATAAACGTTTAGCCACATCAAAGTAAAAATAGATAAATTACAAATATTATTGTGGAATTAGAGTCGTATAATTAATGCATGTGGACAGCCAACAGGAGCAGATGCAGTTATCTATTAAGTTCAACTGAAATAAGTATTTCCTAAATTGAATATAGTTAATTAAAATTTTAATAAATATTAAGTTGTGAACTCATAATTTCAGAAGTACACTATGTTTCATGTTAAGTTTTAGAATATTAAACCCATCAAATTTAAATTTTGTGTTTATTTGGATAAAGTTCTATTTAAAATGGATAGTGTGAAATTGTCAGATGCTCGACAAGTTGCTATATAAATGATGTGTAAACTATGTTAGTCAACTAAATTATTCAGTTATGCTTCTTTATTTGTACAATCTTTCTTTTCAATCAAATTTGAAAAGCTCCCATTTGATTGATTTTTTTGTCCAAATTGATAAAATCTGATTTTACACTCACTTTTTGGTACATAGCTCACAGTTCTCTCTCTGTTTTTTTCCTGTCTGATTATGAATTGATTGAGAGAGGAGCATAAATATAAAATAAAGAAAAATTTATATAAATATCTAGAAGTTTGGGAGATATAGATGGTCTTAGGCATGTAAAGAAGATGATTAATACCGCCCCATAATTAATTAATTTTCTAAATAAAAAACCCTGAGAACCAGTGACCCACCCACCGTTCAAAATTCGATGGATAATAAACTCATCTCTCTATCCCCTCTACTTACATACCAATCTTTTATTTGTGAACTGCGCCAAAATTTGAACCCTTAACGTGTGTTTAATCCACATATTACGTTCTTACCACTAGACCAACACGATTTTTCATATTTCATTAAACTCTGGTCTCCTTGTAACGTTTTTAAGTCCCAACATTACTTTTGCAATTACAAAAGAAGACTATATTTTTAGCTCGAAAACATTTCTCGATCCTCTGTGAAAGAAAAAGTAACCCAAAAGGAATCTTCTATGGACCCCTTACAATTTACAAATCACAAAAAATATATTTTTCTAAAAGGCCTCAATAGAGAAAGTAATGCGCCGAAATGGTAAAGAGAGAGATTCATAACCAAGATGACTCCAATCAAAACCAAACAATTCAACAGATTCCAATCACTCATTCACTCATATAGAAATGACAATGATTGAAGTAGAGACTTCCTTTTTGTCATTTTAAAAACACAAAAGACAAGCTGAATTTACGGGGAATGGTTCATCTTTTGGCTCTTCAGATCCCAATTAGCCAATCATATTTAGCTTTCTAATATTCTATAAGTATTGAGATTTCTACACCTAATAACATGCCTTAGATTTAGGTTACTGATTTTCCCACATGCATTATTCTATACTTGGTCTTAGATCTCAATAATATAATGAGTAATTATCAACTAACAAGGTCATAGCATGGCCATTAGGAGGAATTTCAGACAGTAGGAAGGGTTTGAAATATATCAAAAAGATGAAGAGAATTTGGTGCACAGTTGAAATTTGCAATCTAAATGATATTCTTAATCAGGATAACACCATTAAAGTGGTTTGAGTTGTCGGACTATTCCATCTGATTAGGAGAAGAACTCCACAACAAGGGCATTCCCAACAGAAATGCTTCAATTTTGGAATGTGCTGTCAATGTTGTATGTTATTCCAAGTGCAATTTAGCAAATTCATCTATGAAAACGATTTCTGAGTTACAAGCACCAAATGCATATGGCTTTTGATCGTAAGTTCCTTTTCCAAGCTGAAGAAGTGTCTGGGAAACCAGGGGCAAAAGTCTTAACTATAAGCACTGACATACTGATGCGACCCAACAACTTTTGGTGTTATTTGGAAGGGCAAATATCCATGACTATCCGATACAGTTCCCCCGGGGTAAAATAAATCTCTGGAAAGCAAAAAAGAGAGTTGCTTGGGCACAGATCTCATTGGACGATGCTCTTTGCAGCTTTTTCAGGGAGAATATTATCAGGAAGTACAAGCTCGGCAAGTGTTTCACGGACAACACCAATCATAGAATCATATTCCTCATCTTTCTTGGCATACTTCTTACGAAGCATCTTTTCAAATTCAATTTCATCAAAGGACTTGGAATTCTCAGCTGCATGAACGCGAGCAAGGTTACAGTAATTGATTGCCGACTGGGCAATGAAGGCTATCTCTTCATCAGTTAGCTTCCTCAGAAACTTGGCTGGATTGCCTGCCCATACCTGTTTCATATAAAGACTCACGGTTAAATGGTGAGAGCAGATGTAAGTCTTGAATCAGAACTATTTGCAGAAGAAGCAAATCATAATGTTGGTTTTATGATGAATGTTGAATACAGCTCATCACCATAAGGATTCAGAATGGAATTAAAACATTGGACAGTTAAACCTCCTCTGCACCCCAATCATAGTACATAGTTAAGGCAGTGGGATAACCGGATAAGTCAAATTGTACAGGAAAATATAGATAGTTAAGTAAGCCATAAGTTGGGCAATTGACATACTGTTAAAATTTCAATCTCATATTCACATTACTTGTGACTTTACAACATATAAGCAACACTGTTTGTATCTGGCCTATTCAGAACAGCATAGCAAGCAGATTTTGGGATAATACACGCGATCAAACAATTTCTCAAGCGTAACCCAAAGAAGCCGCTTTCTTCACCCACTGTCTTTCTTTAGGGACAAAATGAACTTTACCTTGCTGTACAGCAGTAATATACTAGGAAATATGAAGTCCTAATTGCAATCAAGATCAGATAGATAAGGGCAAGTTCCTATATGATACTATAGTATTGCCAAATGCAAGCATCTAATTAAAGACGAGACCCAATCAGGTCTCCAATATCTTTGCTTCTATCACGTATCCAACATCGGCGGGACAGAGTGAATCCCACAAAAGAAAGAGAAACTCCATAAAAGTATTTTAAAAGGTGAGGTGTTGTGTTATTGCTACCAAATAGCAGCAAACATAGGTGTATGCCTCAAGGAGAGTAGAACACCTCAGTGGAATTTCACTCACCCCGAGGCATTTTAGCAGTGCCTTCTACCACATCTTTTAAACAGTGAATTGTAAGGCAATCATAGGTGATGAGGGGACTACTGGGCTACCTCTCCGGAGGGAATTCTTGTGTTCTGCCTCACAAGGGCTCCTGCAGCAACCATGGCATGTTTCTCTACATGGACACCATCAAGCAGTGTGGCTCCCATACCAATAAAGGCCTCATCCTCAATGGTGCAGCCATGTACAACAGCACTATGACCTACAGATAGCTTAAGTTACTATCCATAAAACCAAAACAACTGATGCTAAGGTCGACTTGAATGCTTACCAACAGTGACATTGTTCCCTATAATGGTGGGAAGCACCTTTTGACTTATATTTGATTTGGCCACATGAACAAGGGAGTTGTCTTGTATATTGGTACCAGATCCAATACTTATGTTGTTAACATCACCTGTAAAAGAGAAGGCACATAAAATTGAAAATACTGAAAATATAGCATGCAAATATGGAAAATTTATTGCCGACTTACAATCACTATACACTTGCTGAAGTTGATTGGTGTTATCATTAATTATTGGAAATGATTAAGAAAATACACCTCCACACTCCCCACGGACAATCATATTTGTGATACTTGAAAGGGAAAAAGGGACGGAGAAGAGAGGAATAGACGAAAGAAGAAACAACTAATTCAAAATAAAAATTGAATTTTGCCCAAGTGATTAGTTGCGAGAGCTGAAATACGAGAAGGGGAAGCCCACATGTCGAAATGGGTCATGTATGACAGTATGAGAAATGAAAAAATTCCCCAAACAGGTTGGATGGGGACGTGAACACCCCTTCACACCACATTTTCGCTGATTGTTTATGTGATTGGAGAAAAGGTATATGTACTAACATGCTCAACATATACATGTGTAGGACAGGGCTTTACGGTCCTTACGTAAAATTTGATACAAAAGTATATAAATGGTACTTCATGCATTTATCAAAGTTCCTTTTACATACTAAAGTGTCTTGTAGCACTTGAAAAGAATAATATATCAGGGAGAAGGAAGGAGGAGGAGATTTGCTCCAGATATTATATATAAAAGAAGATTTTACTAATGGGTATTGAGCCAATTCTCCTAGCATGCTATGTAAGAGTTGTCAGAACACCCTCAGCTTCCATCTTGTACCCGAGACAAACAAAAAGTAATACTCCTCCCATTTATTTTATATGGCGATGTTTGAATGGGAGAAAAACCTTTAGCACATACTAACAGTAGCCTTAAAACTTGTGGTCTGAATTATCCCATGACATTTCTATGGCTGTAAGAACACGTAAGCTAAGAAGTTTAAGATTAAAGAATTTTCAAATCATTTTTTTGGAACATACCAATGAGCCGACCATCGAACTGTTGCAATTAATGTTTGATCACAAAGAGAAGGAAAAGATTTTCAGAAAGTGGGTTTTATGATCCAAAACTAGAGATTCAGGCGTGAAATTGCTCAAGTTCCAAGAAGCCCCCAAAATAACATTCATTCGATGATCAGTTTTCAAATAGTTTGTTTTAATTAAGAGCTACATTAATCATAAAGTACTGCACATAGGGCAGCCCTTTAACGGGTCACATGGAGGAATTGAGGAAAGAATATAGAAGGCCAGCGAGCAACAAAAGATTAACTCTTAGTATTTGCTAATGGATAGCATGCACATTACCAACTTCAATTTTTTATGCACTAGAATGGGGGAGTCACAATTACTTTATCTTCCTCACGCCCCCAACAACAAAAAAAATTCCAAAAGGACGTTAGCTGTCATGTAGCACTTGAACACACCGTTTAACAATAACAATGCTGTGATAGAATACCTACCTCTTAGAACACATCCATACCAAATAGATGAATTGCGTCCCACAGTGACATCTCCGATGACCGAGGCACCTGGAGCTACAAATACATCCTGATCCACTACTGGAGCTTTATCGAATATGTTCATAAGAGTCCGATGCCTAGACACTGAAACATAGAAGGTGTAACTAGCATGACCAAAATTCCACTCCAAAGGAGTCTAATTACTGCTAAATAACATACATATTTTTCTTTTCTTTTTCTTTAATGAGAGGGAGGGGTGTTGAGAAGATATATGAGAATTGTTGCATGAAAGATCAGTGAGGCATAACTGGAGCAATTCATATGAGAAATAAATAAATATGAAAACAAAGCATCAATTATATTCAACTATGACCTACCACGAGTTCATACACACTAGCATCTGATACTGAACAGACACGAATACTGTAAGATCAAAGTACATAATACTGCCTATCATCAGCACTCAACAGATATTAATAGTCTACAGGTTGATCTTTTCAGAACGTCTTAAGAGCGTAAGTGTCAAGATACTTCTCCAGTATACATATGATTGACGAGAGGTTGACCTTTTAGTCAACATTACATGACTCTCAGATCCTCTATCTTCAGTCTTCGTGCATTTGTCAATTTAGGTTACCTGAACATACAGAATCCAAATCTCATTTTCTGCTTCATTAGCCAATTGGTTTCTACGCACTGAATATTATTAAGTAGTTTTAGTTTTTGGTGTGACATATAGGACTATCATCAAATGTTTAACCAGGTATCAAGAACTGCTTTGCTGTGGATCTTTGGAGATTCTTTTCGTTTCCCTTGGAGGGGATGGGGGGAGGAAACCAGATTGGGAGATCTCTTTTTTATTTTTCACTTTTATGGAAACTAGCTTGGGAGATATAGAATATGAAAGACTATGTTTTTTGGCCCCTTCAAATATAAACAGGTAAGAAAATAGGTCTATAAACTACGAGGAAAACTATAACAGAGAGAGGAGATAGAGGCGCACTGGAGGTTGTGGACTACTCGTTAGTGACACTAAAGTGGATACAACAACAACAACAGCATACCCAGTGAAATCCCACAATGTGGGGTCTGGGGAGAGTAGAATGTACACAGACCTCACCTCCACCTTGGTAGGTAGAGCGGTTGTTTCCGGGAGACCCACGGCTCATAAAGTGGATAATTATTCATATTATAAATTACATCCCGCTCCTTAGTACACATATTATGTGTTTTAGAAGGGAGAATGCAACAACTAAAAATAGCAATCAAGTTCTCAAGTTATAGTGGAGGTTAGCAAGAATCCGCACCAAAATTTCCACTACATGTCTTTGTAAAATCAACAACCAAATGGATAAGAAATGGACCTTGGATCTAACTCAACCCTAAAAATTAGTTGACAAGGTGATGGTTCCCAAAATCATATAAGGAGACCAATTCCACATCCTACCACCGATGTGGGACAACCTAACAACCCCAGACACCTAGAGTTTGGACAACAACATAATATGTGGGCCAACATCGGGTAAATCAAAATTTAGGACGGATCTGGCTCTATTACCATGAAAATAAATAGATCAAGATAGCACATGAGGTGAGAACTGTTGAGATTTTAAGGTGTCAATGGGAAATGAGAAAATGTACCTTTTGGAGTACACCCAAAAGGCACCTTTTGGATTACAACTCTCCATCTCACCCTTTCACTTTCTATAAATTCAGAGTAGCAGCCTCATTTTCTGCACTGAATTTTAAATTTCTGCATACTTTCTTACAAACAAAAAATCGAGTCTTGTGTGATTTGTTGCCGAATTTGCGTTACGAAGTTATCTGTTCTCTATCTTGACACATTTGGTGGCAAAGTTGCAAGGAAACTTTGCCTCGTATTTATAATTATATCTTCTTGATAATTTTCTTTTTGTCAAAAGTGACTACTTCAGATCCTTTAGTGTTAAAGAGAAAGATCACTGCTCCATGAAAATGATTTAAGTGGGGTTCTTAAAACTTGAACAGACAAGTCTTTTTTTTTACTCCGTGTAAATCTCCTTTTGATTACAAATTACAATGGCAAAATCTATATGGAAAGGGCATATTGTTTAACTGGCTATCTTTGTGATTTTATCCTGGTGGAATGAATACATAACTGGATACTGATGGTGGGTCAATTTTTTATTTTTTTATGAAAAGAAGACCCCATGTCCGTTCCATATATGTGTTTGACGGAGGGAGTAATGGTTAAGAGTATATTTACTTATTAACGGATGCATATACAATTATGATTATTTGTTCCAATGGTGCTTGTCATGCCACCCCGTCATCACTTTGGTTTATCATAATAATGGGGGGGGGGGGGGGGGATCATGACTTGGTTTCAGGATCACATATATTACTCCTCTGCATAAAACATTACAGAAAGGAAAAAAAGGATGGTTTACCTGTCAAAAAAGAGTAATGCCTACTGATCTGATATAGTTTTGCTTAATGATCTCAGTAGTTAGTGATACAGTTTTGTCAAAATCATATCAATTGTGCTACTTCATAAATTGAGCGGTAAACAATTATGGGCACAGATCACCCGTCATACTGGTTCAAAGTTGGGGCAAACGGCGCAATGGAATCATAATCGGGTTCTACTTTCTCAACTCTGTTTATTGCTTAGTTATATTTCTACCCATGAAATCTTGATGAAATTTAAATTCCTATAAATATTAGGGTAGACATTTATTATTGGATGATCTCAATGTATACTCTCTTTGCATGCCATAAAATTAATTAGTTGGTATATAATTTGATAGTATGCATGAAATACTATCCTACCAAGGTAGAGGTAAGGTCTGTACACTCTATCCTCCCCAGAACCCACGTTGTGGGATTTCACTGGGTATGTTGTTGTTGCATGAAATACGTGAAGATTATTTTCAAGATAGTAAGAATGAATTTGACTTACACATGTGATACTTGAAATGTTACTGAGATCATGGAAATATTTTTGTATATCATTTGGATCAATAAAAATGTACATATATTAGTTTGATAAGAACGAAAGATCAAACTACTAAAATATGTATGAATTACAAAGAAAAAAAATTGTTGAAAGACCCTTTATATGTATATGCTGTTGAAGAATTGAATCACTGAAGACATGATATGCAATTATTTGGGTGAAGAACAAAGATCGAAGTCTTCTCTAAGCTAAAAAAACCAAAATTACAGTATGTTGATACTGCATGCATGGCATCACTTTGTGGAATGTGTTCATGAGCCATCAACAATATTAATTTTCATATCTTTTGAAACTTGGTCAAAAGTAATACTCCATGTTTCACTTAGATATACATAGAAACATGACTAATGATATGTGAACAGTGGCTTAATGAAACCCATTTTCTTTTCATATGAGTCGTGTGCATAAAAAATATGTTGATATGATCATTTAATTATGAGTTGACCAAGAATATGGTACTTGAAATATTTAAAATGTGGGGGGTTCTTGGCTCATGATAAAGTCAATATTAGACTTAATGTCTAATTTAATTTGGAAGAACTAGAAAATGAAATCTAATGACATTCTTGTATTATGTCAGACCCACAAAACTCTTGGTGTATATTTGATATGGTGGTCGTTCAGTTTTAACTAGTATATGACTAGCTTATGAAACTGCCAAATTGATAATTGGTCATATACTTGTTCAGAAGAGTTATGTTCTTTCATAAAAGGGTGTCAATAGAATTGTCGTGACCTTTCATGAAAAGATGCGTCTATAGACAAGGATGATGGTGAAAGGTTACCCGTCTTTTGTTGGTCGATAAATATGACGATCAATTAATCATTTAATATAGTGATGAATGCCTTGTTAATAAAGTCTGGTTTACCCCAGAACTTGTGGCGGGAAGCCATCCTAACGGCTAGCTGAATACTCAATCGAGTGTCTCATAGCAAAACACAATCTATTCCATAAAAAATGAAAAGAAGAAAGCTCAATTTAAAATACTTCAAAGTGTGAGGGTGTTTAGCGTTTGTGCAAGTTCCTAAACCTAATAGGACCTAAAACCGTTGATTGTGTTTTCATAGGATATGCCACATATAGTAAAGCATATCGATATCTGGTTCACAAATCAGAAAATCCTGAAATTCATGTGAATACGATAATTGAATCGGATATTACTGGCTTTTCTGAAAATATATATTCGTATAAAAGGGAATGTGAGTCGTCTAGTGAAAGATCTAAACGACATCGGGAAGAAACCAAGGAAGATGTTCCGCATGAGGAAAATCCAAGACGTAGAAAACGTCAAAGGACATCTACTTCCCTTTGGACCAGATTTTCTAACATTTTTGTTGAAAAATGAGCCTCGAACTTTTCAAGAAGATATGTCTTCCTCAGAAGCTCAGTTTTGGAAAGAGACAATTAATAGTGAGATAGAATCCATATTGAACAACCATACTTGGGAATAGGTTCGGAAGATGAAAGTTGATGGTATTATTGATAAATATAAATCAAGACTTGTTGTCAAAGGATTTAGACAACAAGAAGGTCTTGATTACTTAGATAACTACTCGCCGGTAACGAGGATTACATCCATTCGGGTGTTAATAGCGTTAGCCGCCGTATACGGTCTTGAAATCCATCAAATGGCTGTGAAAACAACCTTCATAAATAGAAATTTAGAGGAAGAAATCTACATGGACCAACCCGAATGGTTTGCAGTTCTCGGGAAAGAGAAGGTGTGTCGACTTGTTAAGTCTCTTTTATGGACTAAAACAAGCACCCAACAATGGCATGCGGAATTTGACCATAGGATGATGTCAAATGTATTCAAGATAAATGAGTGTGACAAATATGTTTACATTAAGAACACTCCAAACCAAGTCGTCATTATTTGTTTATATGTGGATGATATATTGATAATGAGTAACGACATTGCTAACATAAATGTTACTAAGCGAATGTTTGCTAGTAAGTTTGATATGAAAGACTTAGGAGTTGCGATTTAATTTTGGGAATTAAGATCCATAAGACTCCTCAAGGTTTAGCATTGTCTAAAATCTCATTATATCCAAAAGGTACTTGAAAAGTTCAAGTATTTGAATTTTAAGATGCAAAGACACCAATTGATGTGAACCTTACTCTTGTTAAGAATAAAGGTGAATGTCATTCTCAATTGGATTATGTCAGTGTTCGGAAGTTTAATGTACATCATGAACTGTACACGACCAGACATTACTTATGTTATAAGTAAACTGAGTTGTTACACAAGTAATTCCGACCAGAATCATTGAACGACCATGAAACGAGTTTTAGGATATTTGAAACATACGCAAAACTTTACTTTGCATTATAACAAATATTCTACAGTTATTGAAGGATATAGTGATGCAAATAGGATCACCAAATCATCTGAAACTAAATGTACAAATGGATATGTTTTTACCATTGGTGGAGGAGCAGTCTTGGAAATCATCCAAACAGACATGTATCGTCTGCTCTACAATGGAGTTTGAGTTCATAGCTTTAAACAAAGCAAGTGAAGAAGTTGAATAGCTCCGGAATTTCTTAGAAGATATTCCATTCTAGCCCAACCTGTGGCACCTATGCATACATTGTGATAGCCAAGCAGCAATAGGAAGGGCATAACGGTAAATCTCATCACATACGATAGAGACAATAGCTACTCTCTAGTGGGGTTATCACAATTGACTATGTAAAGTCAAGAGATAACGTGTTGGATCCATTTATAAAAGGCCTAATCAGAGAGGCAGTTGAAAGATCATCAAGGGGATTGGGTTTAAGGCCTAGGACAAGTCATCATGTCAATAACTCTACCTAGTAGACTGGAGATCTCAAGAGCTAGGTTCAAGAAGATCAAACAAAATTATGAATGACGGTTCAACATTGTCAAATAACACAACATATTCTCATGATGAAGACAATGTTCAGAAACAAGGATAAAGCATTAAGGCTTTTTAACGAGTTAATAAAGCTTAAGCTTTTTAATGGTTTCTAAGTTTGGCAAGTATGACCAGATAGTGTATCTACGGGATGACACGTTTAGAAATCATCTATGTGAGTGTGAAGTGTAAGCCGCTTCAAGGAGTATGTTAGGTAAAGGCCCGTGTTCTATGCACTCATGAAACCAGGCGATGTTCATGGCTGAAACGAACATAACAATGAGAACCAAAGACGGTTAGTCGATGCTTTAACCTTTATACTCCAAACTCTACCATTTTTTTCAAACAAAGAATATTAACTAACCACAACCGGATAAAATGCAATGTAACAAACAAGCATAGATGCAACAGTGACACAATATTCCGCAACTTTAAAAGTAGGAGCAATTTCTCAATTTCCTAATACTGAAAGTCAGATGTTTTCACCTTCATACTCCAAACTCCACCAATTTTTCTCAATCAAAGAGTATTAACTAAGCGCTTTCATTGATGAAATGCAATAACAAAAACAAGCCTAAATGCAGCAGAAACACAATATCATATTGAAACATCGATGAGCAGATGAGATCTAAGGTTAAGAAGAAGGGAATATTACGGTGTTCCTCTATGTGGGAGCTGCCTTGAAGGCGATTGCCAACGCGATCAATGGCTTGGCCGGTCTTACGAACGATGGCTCCAAGGGAATAAATTGCTTTCCCAAGGGTTCCCATTTTTTGACCTTCTTCCTTTTAGCACTCTTTCTGATCAGTGGGTTGTGCAGTCAAGGTGTTTGTGTTGTGGCTTAGCAAGAGAGACGATTGGTGGGAGTGAGAAATTAGGTTTTCAAAGAGTGATGGGTAGGGCAGAATGGAGATTACCACTTGCCTAGGGCCTCCCACGGACAAATTTGGCATCTACTATTTTCTTTCTTTGTTAAAAATAAATTGACTTTTTTTCCTTTAAAAGGGCATATTTAGCTATTTTTAAGGTTTTCTTATTTTGTAATAACTTGTTGGATACCAATTAGCTAGCCTTTCGGAATTAAATTAGGTTCAAGTTCTATTTATTACTTGTCCTTATTTATGTGAAATTTTCTTTTTAATCTGTGCCAAAAAGAATATCACATTTTTATAATTAGAAATAACTTAACTTTAAAACTTTACTTTTACCCTTAGTTGAATGATTTATAGGCACACAATTATTTTTGATTTGTTTTAGACCACACATTTCAAAAGTGAACATTTTTTTAAAAAAAATTTATGTCATGTCAAATGGTGTCACATAAAATGGGGAAATAATATTTAATTTATTTAAATTACATCATCTATTGATAAAAAGGAATATTTGATTATAGACCAAAAAAGATTATCTTAGATCTAATAAAACCTTTTCTATTATAAATCTTTGAAGAATTAGCATAAATAACACACCCCTAACCGTTTAAAATAAAAATAATCGATGGATGTGTAATACAACAACATACCTAGTGTATTTTGTGATTTGATGAGGGTAGAGTGTACGCAGACTTTACATCTATCTTGAAAGTTAGAGATGATGTTTTCAAAAGACCCCGACTCAAGAGAAAACATGACAAAAATATCAATTGAGGTTTGAAGAAAGTAGAGTAAAGTAAGATGTAGTAAAGTACAAAGATCATGACAAAATACTATAGTTAAGCATCAATAGAGCTATTTTAACAGTAAATGCATTAGGTTAATATGAAGAAATAGTAAATAGCGATAGGAAATCGAAGGGCAGAAACCTATAGATACACGAGACACGTACTGCAACATAATCATCTATCCTAATTAGCGTTCTCCACAACCTCTTATCTAAAGTCATCTCCTCGTTAAATTGCAGTTGTGTCATGTCCTGCCTAATCACTTCTTCTCAATATTACTCCTATAAAGATTATAGGAGTAATATGTTTTATGTTTATGATAAAAAAAATGACAGTCCGCGTGCACTAAGTTCCAGCTATGCGCGGGTTCGGGAAAGGGCTGGACCACAATGGTCTATTGTATAATCAAATATTAAAAAAGGGCAGACCGGTGCACTAAGCTCCCGCTATGCACGGTGCCCGGAGAAGGTCCGGACCACAAAGGTCTATTGTACGCAGTCTTACCTCACATTTCTGCAAGATGCCGTTTTCACAGCTTGAACTCATGACCTCTTGGTCACGTGACATCAACTTTACCGGTTACTCCAAGACTCACATTTCATAATCTATCTATATCGATTAGAAAAAATAAATGTTTAGTCCAGTCGGTTACTTGTGTCAAGATACATGAGATGCCTGTAATTGTTGAGATATGAAATGTTACTCACGTGGTGCCGCCGCATCAAAATATCAGTCTCGTGAAATTGGATGCCCGCCGTTGACATTAACGGAGGAGGGTATATTTGAGTCACTTGAATAATGTCAGGGATATTTTTATACGGAAAATATAACGGAAGTCACATGATGAAATCTAACTTTGACTTTTCTTCCTTCAGGATTTTGTTCGACAGCCGCTCTATATATAAAGATCAAACAACCGAAGATATTCACCCAAACTAGGAATATAACTCATACTACATGTATTTAAATTCCACCAATGTAATATTTTTACGCAGAAGGATGCTTTGGCACAAGCAGGTTACAAAGTCACGGATTTAAGCGGTGAAAATAGTCTCTTATAAAAATGTAATATAAAACTGCACTGCAGCACTGACCGCCTTCTTTTATTTGCTCATGTACAGATTTGTTTCATGGTTGTTCATATAAACGTCCAATACACCCTGTGCTATTGTGTCAAAAGTTGTCTGCATTTCAATTCCCATTAAGTTTTAACTAACATAATCATATGTGCCTAACTTGAAATATATTGGAAAACAGAATCATGGAAAGTTGAATAGGCCTCTAAACATGAGTTTAATGTTTATTTGAAGGTGGAAATTTCGAAGATAGGCCATTTAAATACTTAACCATAAATAGCCAGTTGATGTAACAACTTCCTAACGAAGGTTATCATCATATATAGTGGAGTATCTGGCTTTTATTACAAATGGGGTTTTATTTATACTTATCATACACGTCCAATTGGGCATTTATTTGTCATCAATTTGATTAGTTCATAAAACATGGCCAACTAAGTACAAAAGGTCTTCTTGCAGTACCTAACTACTGAAAGTATATTTATGTCCTAGAGATAATCTGTATTAAAATAAATATATTTTATATATATTTATATTTATATTAATGGAGATTAATATTATGACATTTGCAGTTATTAAATTATTTGTTGATTATCTATAATATTCTATAATTGCATCCCTAGAGGTTACGTGGTTATTAATAATGTGAGAGATTAATATTATAGCGTAACTCTTAAACTGCCTCGATTAATGATAATCGAGAATGAGATATCGATGATATGTGATACGTCAACATGTGGTCTGTGTTAGCCGATTTCCAATTGCTTACGCAAGTGTACATATCGTTACAAGTAATATAGTCTGGTAAGACCAAATATCGTCCACAAATACTGATTTTTAATTACCGAACATCTACTCTATGTTATCTATTTGGCTAACGATAGTTTGATTTGGATTTTGTCTGAAACTACTAGAGTAATTGCGAGAATTAAACTAAATATGTTGTGATGTAAATCAGTTATGATGGAATTGGGGCTTCCAATATCCTCGACTATCCACTCTTTTCAATCCTTAATGCAATAATAATGTCTTCTTCTACGTTAAGATAGCAGGTTAACTAGTCTGTCTTATATTCCGGTTAGGATATATAAAAGCTCAACCCCAGTGCAGAAACCTTCTATATTTCTATGATAGGTTTTACCACATAGGAGTATTAAGAACAATAACCTAAAGTGCTACACAAGTATCAGGGTACTTTCGTCCGCGATTTTAACTTATGTCTATTCAATTGCAACATATCCAAATCTCTCATCTCGGTTCTTGATTCGAACTCATATAAATTATGATAATTAGTGATCAGTTAACTATCAAACAATCAAACCAATATTGAATAAATCTTAATCAAGTGAAGAAGAAACCAAACTAATCATCTTCCTAAACATGTATATCTTAACTAATTCACCTCAAATAACAAGCAAGCAGACTTCATAGACATTTTTCAATCATTCTTTCCATAATTGACAACACATAGGCTAAGTACAAATATCCCAAATAATTAGATTTTCATGAATCTTTGGCATATCTAACTTAAGCACACATATTTTAGCTTCTAATTCCATTACATTATCCCACTTAATTCACTCGGCGTTTCCAGCAAATACAACATACATGATCATAAAAAAATTGGCTCATATAGACACAAAACATAAAAAAGACTAAAAAAATAAACACACAAAAATAAAATAAGAACCCCCCCAAACGTAAACGACACATTGTCCCAAATGTGTAAAGACTCATAATTAAAAAGGGACGACTTACAGACAATAACGACTCAAAATGGTGGCGGCGGCGGCGGCGGATGTTGCATTGACCACTGGTGGAACATGGTGCTTAAATCATTGACACACTGCTTAGGTCCTGATGATCTTGTATCATTTGTTACTGATTTTGCATCATGCTTTTATGGTTTTGCAGCATCTGTTGTTGATTCAGGAGCATCTGCTCCAGTATTGGCGCTGGAGGTTCCAAAGACAGGGGCGGTTGGTGGTTGCTTTGGCCCGTTTCATAGTGTGTAGCTGTCTATGGCTCTTCTTCTTCCATGACGGCTGCACCTGCTCCGCCTGGGCCTCTTTTCCTCTGAACATTCGGCGCCGCGGCCCTGCATAGTGGAACCGCGGCGCTGCAAACATTTCGTGCTTTCAGTGTTTTCCGTGTTTAATATCCAATTTCCTCACCTGTCATCACAACACAACCAAAAATACCCAAGAGTGAGACAGTTCAATTTAAACTAATTGCATAATTTAAATATTGGGTTGCCTCCCAAGTAGTGCTGTCTTTAACGTCTTTCAGCCGAACACAGTTCTCTTATTAAATCACTGGGGTAAGTTACCCCCACAACCCATCCATTTAAAGATCATTTTCCTCTTTCTCATTCTATTCTTCTTTTTCATGGGGTTGAGTTTAGCAAGTTTTACCTCTTGGTCAGCTTTTACATCATCAGTTTTTGTTTCAGCAGCCATACTAACCTTTCTTGCCTGTGGATTTGCAATTGTCTCTATTATCTCCATACCTTTGGGTTGTTTTTTATGGGCCATTGCGTCAGTTGTGCTCACCGCAAAGCATTTGTTGCTTGCTTGGGATTCAGTGGTAGACTTAAAGACTTTGAATACCATTTCCTCATCTTGGACTCTAAGCCTCAACCCCCCCCCCCCCCTTCTCCACATCAATGAGGGC
Organism: Przewalskia tangutica; assembly: GCA_029844215.1. NCBI lineage: Eukaryota > Viridiplantae > Streptophyta > Magnoliopsida > Solanales > Solanaceae > Przewalskia > Przewalskia tangutica. The sequence goes on along the minus strand of CM056736.1, from coordinate 101,054,915 downwards.
TCTACCCGTGGCTAGGAATGTTCTCCTCAAAATGATAGGCATGTCCTCATCTTCCTCCATGTTAAGGATGAGGAAATCTGCTGGAAAGAAAAACTTGTCACTTTAATCAAGTGAAGAAGAAACCAAACTAATGCATTAATTCATGAAAGCGAGTTTCAAGCGATTCAATGAAAAACCCTAATTAAGAGTTTAACTCCTAGCCATAGACATGCTAAAAACTAATACAAAATCCAACATGAACTGAATTGAAATAAAGAAAAGAAATGAAAATACTTAGAACTAGGTCTCCAATCCTGTAGCCTCCCAGCGTTATGTGTGATAGAGTATCCCAGATATAACCCTAAAATCTATCCCAATGGTTTAAATATACTGCGAAAATCGTGTGCCCTGGACCCTTCTACCCCTGGCCAATTTTGCCTCGGATCAGATTTTTCCTGCGTCGGCGTCGCGGGCCTGCATTATGGTGCCGTGGCGCCGAATGTTCTGCGGCTTCTCAGGTTTTATGGCGCCGCGGTCCTGCTGCTCAGCGCCGCGATCCTGCATGCTTTCGTACGGATCTGTCAACTTTAGTCCTTTTTGCTTCGGGAGCCTCATTTTCTGCCCACTTTTAGCTTCTTTTTGCCATTTTGCCATTTGGAACCGATGTGACTCAAAAGAAAGAAAAACGATCCTAACATGACACTTATTTAAAAAAAATGGGAAAAATTCTAACTAAAAATGACTCAAAAAGTGTATATAAAATATGTCTAACAGTCTGCATCATATCCTTTGGGGATGTACTATGTCTCACCTGCTACGAGTTATGTCAACTCGTGATGGACACATGGATACTTGTGGAAGTATTGATATACCCTGCTGATGTACTGTTTGTTATAGATGTTTAAAGTATCATCAGTGCGTGGGAGATAGAAGTCCTTAGACTTAAGATCGATACGCGCCTTGTTTACAGAGTAATATACTTTGATCATGTCCTAAACTCAAATGTCTTATAGGTTGAGACGCGGCTTGTATTGGGTATATTGCGACGTAGATTAAAGGTGGTAGTTGAGCCAAAATTAGGATTCATTACTCGAATGTATCTTCGAGAGAACACTCAGATTCTCATATGGTATTAGGTTGGCTAAGTCGTTGGCCAATGCAGTAGACATATCTATGATATGGTCTTGCTGTAAGCTAATATAGATGAGATATAATGATTAATCCATTTGGATAGACACTCGTCAGATCTTAAGCTTGATCGAGTGTGTCGTGAATGAAAGGATTTTATCTTCCCACATAGAGGTTCAGTTCACAAATTTCGTGTAACTATACTTCACATATTGAGTTCGTCTCCCTGCGCCGTCTAGGAGTTCCGTGTAGACCCTAATGTTATTAGTGTCGATATGTGAAGGCATGTAGGGTAATACTAAGTTAATTGTTCCGTCGATTCAAGGATGTAATCAGAGAAAATATAAATGTTTGGTTTATAATCGAGACATTAGAATAAATAATGATTATTTAATTAAATCGAGATGATGTTTCAGATTTAATTAAAATAGAAATGAGGTAGCCGTGGTCGCGACTACGACCTGTGGCCCCGACGCCAAAGATCGCGTGCCACGTGTCCAGTGGGTCCGAAGTGACCCACTTTGTCTCGGTTTTTGGGCTTGGCCCATTTGGAAACTCTGCTGTATTTTCTTGCTTTCCAAAGGAGTAATTACATCGGAGTTTGTGACTTGCAATCGAGAAACAGTTGCGTGCTCACTCTCGGATTACACATCTAAGTTGAAGCAGATTTGCTAAACGGTAAGTGTTCTATCGACGCATTACAGTTTCTATGTGTTTTACATTATAAAATAATCCATCAGTTTGACCGTCTGTCGGGTTTGAAACATAAATTTTTAAATTACACTGCGTGTACTAACCCGACAAAACCCTGCAACTAGTGCATAATTTTGCTACTATAACATAAAATCCTTCTTTCAATGTCTTTCTGAAAATTCTCCATCAAATGAGTGGGAGAACAATTATCTTGATTTTATTCTTTTGGGCTGTTCTCACCATTGTTACTCCTGTACTTGTCCGTTTATCAGCTTCTGCAAAAGCCAATAGGGAGTTTTTTCTTATCAAACACACAAGTAAGGATAATGTTAAATTGTTTCATCATTTCCTAGCCTTGGTCTTATCAAGTTGGAAGTTATTAATCTCTCTTTTTGCAGGTGACCTTAAGGAGAAAACAAATGCTGGCAAAGTGATTGGGTTGTTGCCAAGGAGGGCGCTTGTCGCAGCGGCATCGCCATTAGCACCGATGCCGGGGCCATGGCCGGCCTCAATACGCAGACGACGAGGCTATGGGAGATGATATCACATATAAAAATCGCTAATTCCCGACAGATGTCATGTCGGAATTTGGCTTGTCGGTAAGGTTTCCTGATAGAAAAGCCGTCGGAAACGTTACTGACTTGCCAAATTCTGACCGATTTGACAGAAGTTAAAGATTTTCTTGTAGTGAATGTTGTTAAGCTATTACTCATAAGCTATGTTGTTCGGATCCTCTAAAAATATCGTCATACTATTGTCCGATCCTTAAACGTAGTGCAGTTTGGAGGATCTGACACAAATGATGACATTTATGAAGAATTCGAGCAACATAGTTTATAAGGTCTACATGAGGTCATTGTAAAGTGAGGACTCCATTTTGGTTCAAGAAATTGAGTGCCCTTTTCCAAATTGTCAAGGCAGCCACTTGGGCATTGAGACAGGGTGGTCCTTGCATTATTTTGGCAGGGGGCTGGATGGACAGTATGATTTGTGAATATTTCTACAGAAGGTACAGCGACAACTCCATTAATTATAGTACAGAAGTAATTGTTTCATTCCTTTTCTTCCTTTATTCAACCTGTTTTTCATTTGTGCTTGCTTTCCCTTGTACCAATACTGGCAATGATGATTGATAAAGTTTGAGTGAAAAGAAAGGTTTACTCTACTTAAGAAAGGATCATGATCCATTCTAGAATGAAGAAGCATATTCTTCCTAACAAAAGTTAGGTGAAGTTGGAGGGTTCACCTAACTAGTAAGGGAAAAGAACAGGAACTTCCTGGAGTATGAATAAAGCATGAATGATAATGGTAGGGTAATAACTCATCATTTAAAATCATGATGCCAAATTGACAATATTTTCCAATCCCCTATGTATCCACTCATCAGCTATTTGATCGGGATACTATTACATAGGTTCCTAACGGAATAAATGACGGGGATAGGTGTCAAGCGGAAGATCCAATCCTCCCCTGGTTCGAATCATTCTAAATGAAGGGTCAGCAAACAAAACGGAAAATATATCATAAATGTTGAATTCTATGAACGAGAGGGAATTGAAAGTTTAATGTGTTAGTTTGAATTGTTTTGGTGTTAGGGCAAACTATCCGTTGATTATGTTCCATACGCTATCTGAACTCATAAGAAAACTAGAGAAAATTAAGTGAGCATCACATAGAAACAAAGGAATAACACATTTCAAATATCTCTATAAGAGTCCTCTTTGATTGATCCTTATTGACAACAAAGGCTCTTTCATCATCTTAACAATTACATCCCAGCTTAAATTCTGGCACAAGAAGGTTGAAAAATAATGCAAACCCAAAAAGACACGAATATCTTCCATTTTCTGTAGTTTCAATATAGTACTCAGTATGGATGATAAAAACAGACTTAAAACATACCATTCAACATGTCTCCAATGAATGGTGACATATTAGACGTGTAAAGTACATACATCTAACAATTTATTCGAGTGATCGGAGACATATTAGACGTGTAAAGTACATACATCTAACAATTTATTCGAGTGATCGGAGACATATTAGACGTGTAAAGTTTAGACAAAGTGACTAAGGTACTCCTCCACCGTACATACATTCATCATCTAACAATTTATTCGAGTGATCGGAGACATATTAGACGTGTAAAGTTTAGACAAAGTGACTAAGGTACTCCTCCACCGTGGTGTACTTAACATCTGGATAAAGTTCGGAGGCCTCAACCCCAAACGATGGCTCGATCTCGAAGTTGGTCATATCGCCTTTCACAAATGTTGAGTGGTTGATTGCTAGTATGACATTGATTGGCATTGGAGATGCTGCAACAGTATACAATATACAGTGTCAGCATTACCAATGCTAAAACGAAAGAAACAATTTTGACTAAAGACGAATGATAAAGATTACTGACTTTCGATGTCCTTAAGAATTTGCTCCTCTGGAATGTAGGTTTTCTCTAGAGTTTTACCAATCAATTTCTCCCATACACCCACAAGCTCATTGAACGATAAGGTATTCTTGGGAGGCTTGATGTAAAGGATCTTGTTCAACGCTCTCGGGTCATCAACAGCCTTAATGGTGTATGTTCCAATGTCATGTTCTTCATTGAATACAGCTGCAGACAGACATAACAAGCAGAAAAAAGTATACAAAAAATGAGACATTTTATCATGAACTTGTTCTGTTCGGAGTTGCCACCTAACACTGGTGGGTGGGGATAAGGAATTTTTCCAGATACCTTTAACGTTTCCATCTCCGGGAATGATGACTTTGTCTCTAGGTGGAGGTGGAGCAAAGGCTCCTGGCTGAACCAAAGTTGGTAAGAAATAACCAGCAAAACAGTTGGATGAGACATAAGTATAAGGAATTCCTTCAGCCTCAATAGCTCTGCGGATTTGGGCTTTCACAGCAAATGTAGACTTTGCTGGCTCCACAGCATTGGACCTATCGACATCTAGACCAAACTCTGAAGGGAAGAATCTCTGAAATTTTTAAGTACAAGATAATTTAGCTCCGCGATAATGCACCAGGCCATGTTAACAGTTAGTAATCTAACTCGTTTTATGTGTTAAATCACCGAGACTAGTACTCCCTTAATTTGAGGCTATGTTGGTGTTGGATCCTCAAAAAAATGCATTACTTTTGGAGGATTCGACACATACCTATCGATATTATTGAAGAGTCCGAATAACATAGATTTGAGGTCCCTTTGATAGTTCAGATTCTCTAATTCAAATGTTATCTATAAATTCAAGAATTTTATCAACAATTACTGTAGTTATCAAGATTTCCATATTACTCCTTCTTTGAGAATGATTTAGGGTAGAATCTAGTATTCAATTAACCCCCTCTGTCCTTAATTACTTCTTTTGTTATATTTGTTCAGCATCTACATAACAAAGTACTATCAATGAGAATTAACAGATAAATAGGATCCCTCCACCCTTAACCAGTCTCAGGTTCGAGCCTGTTAGGGAGCGTTTCCCCTTAAATGGGACTTATGCGGGGCGAATGAATTAGTTGGAGAGCAGTGTGGGTGTCGAACACAAACCAAAAATACATATAGAAATGACAGAGTACTCTTGCTAAATGGATACTTAAATAATGAATTAGAATAAGAAGCAATTAACCTTAATATTGCCAGCTTCTTTGATAGCAGGAATGAGCTTAACTTGATCAGCCAATTGCATCGTACCCAATGTTGATATCACCACATCCACTTGCTTTAAAGCCTTCACCAAGCTCTCATGATCATACAAATCACCCTGTTCAAAACAAGAAATTAAACACTTGCATGTAAAATTTATTTCAATCTTAATTTCCCCTTATTTTAAAGAATGCACCATTTGTACATACATGAAGAATAGTGACACCCAAATTCTTGAAATTCTCAACAATTTTACCCTTAACAGGGTCAGTAACCGTGGTCTTTCTAACTAAAGCAAAAGTGGGATGTCCAGATTTTGCACTTGCTTCTACTACAAATTTTCCAATATAGCCAGTTCCTCCAATGATCAAAATTTTGCTTTTGTCAGCCATTTGATCAAAAGATAAGATTTGAGTGGGTGAGAAGTTGAATGAGCCTTAAAATTTGGTTGTGTTGTGTTGTATCAAGCATGCTGAGGCAACATCATTTTATGCACTGAGGTAGGAGCTGTAGTTACCAAAATGACCTCATTGTTCCAACTAGAGGTGTCAAAACAAGGTGGTTCACTTCAACTCAACCCTAGAGGGCTAGAGAGTTAAAGCTGTGGGCCAGGACGGGTCAAACCCTTTAAAACAATTTTCTTCCAAAATAACATCTCTTAACCTCATTTCTAAAAGGGCCAAAAGAAATCATGGCTCAATCCTACTTTAAAAAAGGGTTGGGTTGGACTGAACTCGCGGGCCAAGCTCATTTTGACGGCTCTAGTTCCAACTAACCGTTCTAACGTAATTGTCTAGATTCCTTTGAGGACAATACCCTCTAGGTTAGGTAAAAGGTCATATATGGAATTGCCAATTTGGTAATGCATGACCAAACAGTAGAGTGTAACTTAGAAATGAATAAAGCCTGATATGAGGATGATAATAATTAAATGCAGGTTATCGGCATTACCTGTAAAGTACTCGAAATTTGGGTGTTACGTAGACATTGAGTGATGTAGTGAGAATATGATCACATCTAGAGCACTATTTACAAACCCCACTAAATCATGATCTCGATTCTTTTATTTTTAATTTTTTTTATATACAGGTTCCCGACAACACTACTACCAGTAAATCGCGAGATGTGCTCCAATAATCAAGATTTGAGAACGGACAACTGATAGCACCTACAAATATCAACCCCAGAAGAGAGCATAATGCTCTCACTGGAAATCGATCTCACGCTGCAAGTGTCCAGAGCAGAATGCTCTCACCGGAAATCAACCCTTTTATTTGTTGAAATGTGAGTGGCTCGAGATGAAAAGAAGGTTTGTAGTCAATTATAAATATTACTCCTATTTTGATTATATGATATTTTCATGATAGATTTGTAAAAGATCAGTATAGGAGATCTGCAAAAATAATATAGGTCTCTTAAATGATTTCCTTATATTCAAATTATAAGTGACAAAGGAGATCATTTCCTTAGTAGGAAGATTGATGCAAATTAAATTTTGCATTTCATGGGATTTTACCAATGAGTTTTTACTCAATTTTCAATCTAGACCCTTACCTTTACTCGTTGGTCTTAGCACACTCATTAAAAAATTATTTAGTTATGAATTATTATGGATATTTGACTAATAAAGATTCAAAAATAAACAGTAAATCCGACCGGCTATTTGTCGAGTTTTTTTTCTTTTTTCTGTCAGTGAAATATAATACTCTAACAATACATTCAATTCATTAGAGCTACTGATAAATCTATCAGATGTCAATATATATTGCGAGAATGGAGCAAATGGACGAATCTATAATGAAATATCCTAATATGAGAAATTTACACCTAGATTTAACCATTAATCTGTTTAATGGTTACACCCATTTTTTCTACGTAAATTCGCCCCGACTCACATTAATCCTTCTTTTTGGTTACATATATAGAGAAGATTCTTTATACTATCCATATATGGAAAGTACACTATTGAATTTATAAACTCTTGTGGTCACTTCGCATTACATGTTAATGACCGAATCGAATCGACATTTTTTACTCAAACATACTGGATCTTGGGCCTAACTCAAACCCCAAAAGCTATCTTGTAGGGTGATGATTGTCCAAGTTCATATAAGGAGTCCATGTTCTCATTCCATATCCGATGTGAGACTCTTAACACTCCTCACACGCCCAGACCTTGTTAACTGGAGCGTGAATAATATAATTTAGGGGCCTAACATCGGTGAATAAAGAATTGGAATGAGTCTGACTCTGATACCATATAAGAATGGATCTTAGGCCTAACTCAACCCCAAAAACTAGCTTGTAGGGTGAGGATTGTCCAAGTTCATATAAGAAGTCCATGTTCTCATTCCATATTCGATATGAGACTCTTAACACATGCAACACAATTCTGAACCACTTAATTAACTTAAAGTGTCTTAGTGTGGACGATATCACTTTTTAGCCAAGTATTTCAAAGTTTAAACTTGTCAGTAACACATGGAATGCAGCTACGACTAACTAGGGATATCAAATGTATAGACTGGTCTACATTTGAATAGGTTAAAACAAGTTAGAATCAATAAAATGAGTGACAGATTGAGTCAAAAAAGGAGGATGAGGTGGCAATTTAGATGAATGTTTATAGGGACTACTTTGAGCCTTCTCTCATCTGTATGAGAGACGTCTTGGTTACATCTCAATAACGCTTAAAATTGGCCACAGGAAATTCTGATAATAGTGCAAAAGCAAAGACATCAACATCTTCCATTTTATTTAGTTTCATGGAAACAGCCTCGCACGAAAAAAGCTCAACTGCGTACAATAAACTTTTATGGTCCGGCCCTTCTCCGAACCTCACGCATAGTAGGAAACTTAGTGTATCAAACTTTTTTTTATAGTACTCAGTATGGATGATAGAAACAGTAATAAAACTTAAAACAGAGTATCCATTAACACAGGTTATGTCATTACCTGTTTTGTACTTGAATTTGAGTGACGTTTTGAGAAATGGTAATGCGATGAATTCTCTTGTTCGACTTATTAAAATACGAACTGCATTAGCTCTATCAGAAATTTCTTCATTTTCAGAATAAAGAAATTTACAGAGACATGTATGTCTCAAAATTACAAGCTCTAATACCTTAATACCAACTTCAAATAACTATATACATAAGCACACAGTCACAGACTTTCACAAAAGCTATAGCAACAAAATCAAAAGTAGCTTGTCATCAGAAATTACGTAACAATAAAATTAACCCAAAAGGAGCAGCGGTCTAAACTCGAAAACCAAACGATCAAGCGTTGATCCCGGTTGGACCCGGTTTAGTGTTGGATTTAGCACCCATGTTGGCTACGTGAAATTGTGGCACGTACTTGTAAGCTGCACCTTCTGGTTCTTCCACTGGTGGCTCATTCAAATGTGCCCAATTGCTACTTGTCCACCTGCAATTCCAAAATTTAACATCAATAATTTCATCCAGTATATAACAAATTTTAACCAGTGTACCTACTAATTAAAATAGTGATTATACTTGCTAATTTTGTAAGAAAAAATATTAGTGTTATTTTAGGCTATAGTTTTAGTCTATATATTATTGTACCATAAATAGACTAAAACTATTATAATTAAACTAGAATAGGGTCAGTATAATCAGGGGCGTCCCTGGGGCGGCCAAGGCAGCACCACCGCACAGGGCCCCCGGCCGACGGAGCCTCCGCCCCAAAATTTTTATTTCTTTTATGAATGTTTCAAATATTAAGATATGTATTAAAATGTTTCTAATCTTATCAGTGAAATTTGTAGCTTAGTGGTTGAGGGCTCTTCTCAAAATTTATTCCCTCTTGAGAGGTCATGAGTTTGAATCCAATGAGTAGCAAAAGTTTTTTTTGTTTAAAACACAAAAAATAGGGCCTCTCTTTTTAAACAAATAAGTGTTTACTATACATTTATTAGATGTTTTGATCAATATTTTTTTTAATATTGATTAATTAATTAATTTTAATTTTTAATGTGAATAATAAATGACCTTTTTTTTCTTTTCTGTACAGGCCCTTAAAAATATTGGAACGACCCTGATTATAATATCAATAATATATAATCAAGAAACAATAAATTAAATGAGTTTATTTACCATCCATTTTTCTTGACTAGTAAACTCTCCTCACTTTCCAAATCAGAAAGGTCTGCAGAGTTTAAGCTTTCTTGCTCTTTTTTAGCTGCCTCCTCAAATACCATATTTGTCTGTCTCCCAGCCAACATTAATTAGTACATGTCAATGTCTAGAGAAATACTACAGTATGTTTAATATGTTAACTAAAGATAATTAATATGATATTAGTATATATATATACCTTTTTTTGGCTTTGAGGGGATAACATAGAGATATATCTCTGATGTTCTTCTTCTATCTGTTTCTTGGATCTCCAATATGCTTCTATCTCTTCCTTCGTTAATGACTTGTTTTTCCGACATTTCACTAGAAAATTCCAACAAAGAAGATAAATAATCTACTTATAAAATTACTTAACATAAAAGAAAGGAAAGGAAAGGGGCTAATTTAATTTGTTATCAGTTAAAAGTAGTAAATTAAAGGAACTTACTAGCTTGTGGATCAGAAACATGAGAATCCCAACCTGCCATAAGAGAACCCATTTATTCTTTTGCTTGATAACTTCTTAATTAAACCAATAAACAATTCACTCAACTTGTATGTTGACTATACTGAAACTCTTCAGTCTCTTTTATAGAGCTAGAAGAAAGTTGTCAATTGGTTTATTTATTGTGTGGCCTTCCTTTAATTGTTAATCTTATCTATAACAAAACAAAAACATTATTTTATTATTTAAAATTTAACTATTACTGTATTATTTATCCGCACCTCGTGAGATTTTACTGTATATTTATCCGTACTTGGTGGGATTTCACTGTATATTGTTGTTGTAATGTATTACTTATTAGTGCTGAGAATAGCCGCCATGCAAGGTGACAATAGCTTATTGATGAAATATAAAGAAATGAAAAGCCATCTTAAATATCTTCTATCCATTATGGCATTGCCACTAAGTTCATGTCACGTCAAATAATTCATATCTATTCTTATCCTACACGTTACATTAGATTCTTCTGTGAGAAACAAATTACATTTAAGACTTCATTCATCGAACCATCTCGAAACATGATGATATATAAGAGTTAGTACTACTCACAAATTTCTTTTGAAGATACCCTCTTTTTCACTTGTTAATTAGTTGAACTTGTTGGTATAATAATTTGTATTTGGCTAAATAATGTCAAAACAATATGTTAATCACTTAGTGAAACATATAACATTAATGAAACCATAAACGAAAACAGAATCTGTTTTGAAAAAATAATTTCAGAATGTAATCGAGCTCACTTAGTTCAAAGTGTGTCCTTAAGGAAATTATTCCCCTCACAGTACTCGAGGTTAACGGAATATCGCCTCTCAGGATAGAACGATTATCTTACCAGAATAGTAGTACTCCAAATTCCGGTAGCAGCGAACCACTCAACGGCAGTATATCACACAGAATGAAAATTATTTTCGACTTGAATATGAAATTCATAATAGAAAAGTTAGTAAATAAATTCTTGAAATAATCAAGAATTTATAGGGTTGGAGGTACTGATTCTGAATGGTTGCAACCATTCAGAATAGTCACCTAATTTTGGAGGGAAATTCGAAAAAGAGAGGGAGAGCCGGACGGGTCGCGGGTCGATCCGTTTGGATTTGTTTTTAATTAAATAATTAATTAATTAATTTAATTAAAGAAACGTTTGTCCAAAAAGATTATCAATCAATCGATCTTTTTGACAAATTCAAATCCAAAGCCGAAGCTGAATTTTTTATTAATACTGTCAACAACCATTACATTGAATTTGAAAAGGCCCTCGGTGAGGTAGCCCTTTCCTATGAACATATCATTCTTACTTATTACAATTTTCTCACTAACCAACACACACTTAAACCCGTTTTTGACGAGTAATCCGGCTGAAACTAAATTCTTCCGAATTGTTGGGCGTGCGTAACATTGTTGAAGTCGAGACGCTTGGAAGTCATCTTGAAGTATCTTCCCATATCCTTCAACTCCTTGTCATTGCGGATTTCCCATAAATGATGCCTCTTGGGTCCAATGAGCATAGGTTGCAAATGCTTCTTTTGCAGCGCAAACATGTCGAGTGGCACCAGAATCCAACCACCACTCTTTTGGGTTTCCAACCAAATTGCACTCTGACAGCATTGCACACAGATCATTTAGATCATCATTCATTTCCATCATATTGGCTTGTCTTTTTCCCTTGTCTTTTTTTGGGAGACGACAATCTGGGCTTTTGTGGCCAGCTTTCCCACAATTAAAGCAGTTGCCCTTGAACTTTTTCTTGTTAGAACCCCTCTCTTTTCCAGAAGGTCTCTTTCTTTTCTTGTTCATTTTCGGAGCAGCATCTTCAACGATGTTGACCCCTTCAATTGGTGAACTCTTACGATACCTCTTTTCATCGGTTTTGTTATCTTCCTCGATCTTGAGACGAATCACAAGATCCTCCAACTTCATTTCCTTTCTTTTGTGCTTAAGATAATTCTTGAAATCTTTCCACGAAGACGGCAATTTCTCAATCATTCGCACGGCTTGGAATGCTTCATTCACTACCATACCTTCAAAGAATAAGGTCATGGAAGATAAGTTGAAGCTCTTGAACTTGTGTTCCAACGGTTTTCCATCAACCATTTTATAGTCTAGGAATTTGGCAACCACAAACTTCTTCAAGCGTCTTACATCTTGTACTTCTTTTCAAGTGCACTCCATAGTTCTTTGGAAGTTTCTCTTGCCGTAGACATTGTACAAGTCATCTTCTAAGGCACTTAAAATGTAGATTTTGCACAAAAATCAGCTCGTTTCCAAGCCTCGAACCGTATGAATGGCGATTGTCGGGCATATCGGCCGAACGCAGGAGGTCCTCACCGTGAACTTTTGCAAACCAAGGGTGGTAAGCCAAAGAACATTCTTTCTTTGCCATCCTTTAAAGTTGCACGTGAACTTCGCGAGTTTTCAGGTGTGATGCTGCAGTCTGAGTTGTAGTAATGCCGTGAGTGCGGTATTTGCAGAGGTAGTTCAATTTCAATTGCCATTGTTTGTCATCACAATCGACAAACCGTTTTAATTAATAAAACCAAAATAGCAATTAATTCACACACTTCAACGATGAAGATTTTATTTCTTCAAATCGCAGTCGAATTATAAACTTAAACGATGAAGATTTTATTTCTTCAAATCGTAGTATAATTATGAAACTTTAGTATTCCGGTAAGTTTTTATATCTTGAGTCGAATGCTAATATTCATATGAGTAGAAAACTACACAAGTTTTAATCTCCTTAAACGAGCGATGAAGTTTTTATGTTCTTCAAATCGTTGCAACAAATATCATACACAACGGTGAAGATTTTATTTCTTCAAACCGAATCAATTTTGATAGCAACAAATATAATACACAACGGTGAAGATTTTATTTCTTCAAACCGAATCAAAATTGATAGAAACGAAGTGCACTAGATTGTATGTTGTATACTTGATGAAGTTTTTATATCTTCAAATCAAGTGTCCAAATGAGTAGAAAGTTATGAAAACTTTAATATCAACCGGAGTAGAAAATCCGAAGATTTTAATCTCCAAACAACATACAAGAAAAACACTTTTTTTTTCTTTTTCTTTCTCTGAAAAAACATTTTTTTTTCTTTTGGAAAACACTTTTTCCTGGACTTTAATATTCCAACGAAGTTTTTATATCTTCAAGTTAGAATATGAAATTACATACGGAGTAGAAAACCACACAGGTTTTAATCTCCAAACCAGGATACATATTAAAATACAATAAACATAATTTCCTTAAGATTGTTGGTATAATAATCTGTATTTGGCTAAATAATGTCAAAACAATATGTTAATCACTTAGTGAAACATATAACATTAATGAAACCATAAACGAAAACAGAATCTGTTTTGAAAAAATAATTTCAGAATGTAATCGAGCTCACTTAGTTCAAAGTGTGTCCTTAAGGAAATTATTCCCCTCACAGTACTCGAGGTTAACAGAATATCGCCTCCCAGGATAGAACGATTATCTTACCAGAATAGTAGTACTCCAAATTCCGGTAGCAGCGAACCACTCAACGACAGTATATCACACAGAATGAAAATTATTTTCGACTTGAATATGAAATTCTGCAACCATTCAGAATAGTCACCTAATTTTGGAGGGAAATTCGAAAAAAAGAGGGAGAGCCGGACGGGACGGGTCGATCCGTTTGGATTTGTTTTTAATTAAATAATTAATTAATTAATTTAATTAAAGATTATCAATCAATCGATCTTTTTTCCAAATCCAAATCCAAATCCAAATCCAAATCCGAAGCCGAGCGAGCGACGACGACAGCGCGAGGGGTCCTTGCCCTCTCAACCCTTTTAGCAGCTAGAGAAGGTGTAATGTAATATATACACCTCTCTTTCCTTCTCTTTTTTTCGATGTGGGACAAAAGAGCCTTTTACCCTCTTTAATTTTCATCTCATCATTTCTCATTCACCAATATCAAAACCCAACAGAACTTGCAACACAGTTGGGAATAACTTCTTTTTTTTTTGTTGACGAAGGAACCCGCAGCCGCTGCTCTTTCGAGTGTGCACAGGGTAAACCCCGGACTGACGCAATAGTCTGCAAATCACGTCAGCCAGTTAAACCACACTTGGCAAGCCAGGTGTGACAGGCTCCCCCAAAAGGCGAAGGCAGACCAGGCGTTACCCTGGGGTTTCAAACTTGTGACCAAACTCTCTCACACCACCCAATGAGGATACCCTCTGTCTTTAAGACCAACTGGTCTAGGCCTTCAGATAGTTGGGAATAACTTGACTAAATATTTTTTTGGTTTAATTAATAGTTGGAACATACCACCTTTTTAGCTAAATATTCAAAACTTGTTAGTTAAACTAATACTATCAAATCAAGCACTGAATCTCTGTCTCCACACATTTAATCCAAACAAACTTAACTCACTCGTCCACTTCACACTATTGTAACGAGCACAATTTGAAATCATCCCTCTCTAGTTTGGCAGAGGTGGCAAACTTAATCCATAAAATCATAATCCGTCTAATCCATTCAAATTTGGACGGATTATTGATCCGTCCATTTGTTAGTTCATCCTATTTCAATCCATCAAAATTTGAACTGATATCTAGCCTAAATTAATTCATGAGAAATCTATCAATTTTTTATTTATTTGATATGTTATCTATAATCATAATAAAAAAAAAATATTAAGTACTAAAAATTATTAAAAAATAAATAAGATAATTAAAACTTAGTAAGAATTAGGCGGGTTGGACTTTGACCGATTTTTTAGCCCATTTCAACCCAATCCATTGCACCCAAGTAACATTTAGGTGGGTCAATAACCCATTTATTTATTTTTTTGATGACGGGGGAACCCGCAACCGCTACTTTTTTTTATAAGTGCGCACTGGGTAAACCCTCGGACTGACGCAATAGTCTGCAAACCACGTCAGCCAGGTAAACCACACTTGGCAAGTCATGTGTGACAGGTTCAACCAAGAAGGTGTTGGCAGGGGGAATCGAACTCGTGACCTTTCGGTCCCGCGCTCTCCTACTCCACTAACTTGGCTATCCTTGCGGGTAACCCGTTCATTTATTAACTCAACATATTTTACAGGTGGAAATTGATGGCCCTGGGCGAAACTCATAAATGCGGCCTTTTTAAAAAAAACATATATTATATTATTATTAGTATATATAAAATAAAATAAAATAAAATAACTTCATCCCATAAATTATAATTGAATTCATAATTAGTCACAACTGAAGTTCTTCTTTAATTTCTACCCAAGCAAACTATAAAGACGTACTAACCTTTAGATTGTCAAAATGTGACCTCAAATTCTTCTATTAACAACCTGTTGATAGGAAAAGATAAAAATCAATCTCATAGTGAGAACATATAAAGGACAAATAAAAGTATAGAAATTAAGATGTACCTCTCAAAGCTTGATTTTTCAATAGATCTTCAATAACAAATTGAAACTATTATAATACTTTTACCAGGAGAACACAAAAAAGGAAAACAGCTAGTACTTTACTACTTATTGAACATTGATCTTCTTGCATTCTTAGCAGCAAAATAATCGATTAGACTGAATTGTGTGTCCTCGAGTTACTTTAAGATTCTTTAAGATTTTCCTACCAAAAAAAATACTTTATTTAATCTGATAGCGCAGACAACAAAAAAGGAATAAGAAATTCATAATCAGGCATCGGTTGTTCAATGTTCATAAGACAGCCATATACAATTACCAAAAGAAAAACCACAACTTCTATAACACTAGGGTTCACCCATATCTAGAAACATAAGTAGATCAAGTTAAAAAAAAACCCACCTTTGATTCGAAACACAAAAAAGTGTTTATCCATTGCAACACATATCTTGAACTAGTTCATCCATACACCAATCTAATCTAATCGAATCAACAACTACTAAGACCGGCTTAATGAACCCTATTTATCAATCCGCTGCCTGTTTCTTGTAAGATTAAAAACGGATCCCAAAACGGCAAAATCTATAAATTCTCTAAATCTTGCACTAATCTATATGTTAACATACAAATCTCTAAACAAACTAAAAAGAGACATCTGTTATACCCCGTAGTTCCAGGGTATATAGGTGAGGATGTACGTGCGAGAATACGACAGAAATTTTGGAAAGAAAGAAAGATGTGATTTTTCGACGGAAAAGTTTCCGGGTTTTGTGAAGGAAAAAGGTTCGTTGATGGGAATTGGATTCCCAGATTTGGTATTTGGGCTTCTTGAATTATATTAGAATTATGGAATTTTATTTAGGAATTGGTCACGTGGGGCCACTGAGAAATTCTGATTTTGTGGGCCCACTTTGTTTTGAGATTTTTGCCTTTATGGATATTTTCTAAGATGAAATATTTTGGGCGAGTAGGAGGCGACACGTGTCACCCCTAGGTGGCTCGTGGCGAAATTTGCTATGAGTGGCAAGACAAGTGGCCTTGTCTTGCTAGATATTTTGTGAATGAGTGGCCAAGTCTTGCTAGATATTTTGTGTGGACAAGTGGCTTGTGGGACCCACACACACTTGTCCCCAATCTCAACCACACACTTGCCTTCATCCTAGCCCTCGTTGTCCATATATGCACCCTTAGTTGATGAAAACTTCCACACTTAACCATTTCAAGACAAGAAATTCCCTCCTTCTCCCTTGACCTTGCTCTCGTTTTTAGCCCATTTATTGACCTAAATTTGTCCAACAATTCTTAAACTCTCAAGTGTTCTTCCCTAAGGTGTTAGGAAGATTGTGTACAAGAGTTGGAAAAGATTTCACACCCCAACCTATTGTTCACGCCTTGGCCGAAACTTACTAGTTGGAAACCCAAGTGTTCTTCACTTTTTGGAGTTGGTTCTTGAAGAGAAGTTGGTTAGGAGCTTCATGGGTTGCTTGTAGTGGATTGGAACGGAAAGATTTGGAGCTAAGACTTCTTGGAGCGACATTAAGTTCTTGGATAATTTTGGGCTATTTGAGGTAATAAACCTTAACCTCTTTGTGAATTGGTCATTATACATATATTATAAGTATATTATGGAGTATATAAAATATGGAGTAAAGTTTGGAAAAGTTGGATCTTGTTAACTTGTTAAAAGAAAAGTTGGCCGCTTGCCATTAAAATGGTAAAACGTATCTTACTTGTGAAGAAGTAATTAACAAAGTAACTATAACTTATATTAAGATGGAATATAAGTTGGATGACTAATGAAGTAATTGGATAAGTAAAATGGACAAAGTTGGCCAAGGACCCCAACTTAAGGACTGTATTTACTTTGGACTGTATTTACTTTGGACTGTATTTACTTTGGGTGTATTTACATTTACATTAAGGGAAGATTGTTCAATCGCGTTCGTTTGGCGTGTGATCCCTTTTTAATTATTGTATTGTTATGAAGGCGTGATAGTAAACCGCGTTACCGTTTGGCGCGTAATCCCTCTTTTACTTGTTGTTATTATGGGCGTGATAGTAAACCGTTACCGTTTGGGCGTGTAATCCCCTTCTTTATGTTGTTTAATTATTACGCCTTATATATATATGGTATATATATTACGGTTATTCTGGCCTTGGAAAAAGATGGAAAAGTGAGTAAAAAGCGGAGAAGTCTTTGTAGAATTTTCCGTAGAATTAGAGGGTTTTTATTGGTATAAGTCTTGATGGTAAGAAAGGTTTGATAGAATTACTATGACCATTTTAGGAGTGGAGTACTACGTGTGGCGTGATCTACTTGGCTTAAGGAGTAGCCGACGGGTTGAAGTACTTGGAGCGTTTTGCTATTTGTCGATAATCGTCGCGAGGTATGTGAACCTCTTCCTATCTTTTCTAGCATGATTGTTGTGAACTATGTAGTACGGTAGACGTACATGTGCTAAGTGATTTGGTTGGTTTAAAACATAGGGTGTTATAATAGCTTTATGGGAAGTTAGTTATAACGACTTTATGTAGGTAAAAGAATGGTTTATTGATTGTAGAAAGTTAAGAGACTTGATCTTGAAAGATAAGAGACTTGACTTATACACGACTTGATTTTGAAAGTTAAGAGACTTGATCTTGAAAGATAAGAGACTTGACTTATACACGACTTGATTTTGAAAGTTAAGAGACTTGATCTTGAAAGATAAGAGACTTGACTTAGTTTGACTTGTTATGAATTTTGTTAAAATGTTGTAAAAACCTCATTCGCGAGTAATGAGTAGTTGGTTTTAAAAGAATAATGTTTACTGATTTCGGAAATGAGATTAAGTATCGAACAAACCATTGCAGCGTTAATAAAGGAAATGTATTGACTAATTGTTATTAAAACCAGTAGAAACCTCCATCTGCATGAAAGCTAAGATGAGACAAAATGATATTATATTTCTAGATCATGGTCGCTTTTATAAGATTGTAATAGACAAGAACAACCTACTCACATAAGGCATATGTTTCTCAAATTTGTTTTAAAGGAGAATTATATTCTTAAGTGATTAAAACTATGAACTCTGAAACCTTTCGAAAATGAGAAACTTGAGCATTTGAAATTAGGCAAACTTGAACGTTTGGAAAATAATGTGTTACTTGATTTTACAAGGGAAGTGTTTTGGTTTACTTAAAAGATAGTCACTTTATTTTATACTACGAACATTGTGTGACTTTTGTGAAAGAAGCGTATCTTTTAAAAGAGTTAATGTATGTAATACTTTAGAGTCGAACCGGATTTTGGCATAAAATGATAGTACCTTAAGTTGTGTGTAACTTGCCTATGTTTGCGTGTGATAGCCTTGTTGTGCAAATCTTGTATTTTACTCGACTACGATTCGTAGGATGAGCAGGAATGTATTTCACTCGACTACGCATTCGTAGGATGAACCGAATGTATTTCACTCGACTACGCGTTCGTAGGATGAACCGAATGTATTTCACTCACTACGCGTCCATAGGATGGGCCGAATGTATTCCATCCGACTACCGAGTTCGCGAGATGAGCAGGAATGTATTCACACGTTTCTATCTTTGGGTCCATGAGATGGGCGAGACATGTTATACGTATCACATGGTTTGTACCTGAGCTGGCGGTGAGGAAGGAGTTCCACGAGCGTGAAGGATGACTTTGAGGCGTGAGTCCACGACTTGACATGACCGCTTTTATGTTATGAAATGTAGTTTGGTTATCATACATGTCTCTGCTTTATATATTCGTTATGATTTCATTTCTGATATTTTGATTTCACATACTTGGTACTGTTATGCTTGACCTCGCCCTTGAGTGCGTTCATCTGCAGTAGAAGTACATCGGTTGTGGATCCTCGCCATGGATATGATTCGTGTATTAGGAAGCCGTTTCTCGGAGGCTTATCTTTTGGTATGTTACCACGAGTGCAGAGGTTCTTGTACATTCGAGGTATGGCGGGGCCACTGTCCGTCATAGTTATTGTCACTTCTTAAGTGCAGTAATCTTGTTGTGGCGTAGTTTGTACAAAGGATAATTGTTGGGTTTTATGAATATATACTGAGAAGCTTTGTTTTGGTTGGCCTGTTTATTTATCATGTCTCTTGTTTCATGTTTATGTTTTTATTTCCGCTGATTCTCTCTGATGTTGTATCACGAGGGTGTCCGGGGTAAGGCACCAGTCACGGGCCCCGATTCGGGTCGTGACAACATCGAACCTGATGTAACTAAAAAAGAGACACTAAACAAGAGCTTATCCATTGCAACACATATCTTCAACTAGTTCATCCATACAACAATCTAAATGAAACAAATCAACAACTACAATTACTTATCAATCCCAAACTAGTTAAGATCGGCTAGAGGAATCCTAGAGGCCCTATATATTTTGAGGCCCTGGGCGCTTGCCCGGCTCGCCCACCCCCAGGGCCGGCCCTGATATTTTAACACGCCTAATTCAGTCCAATCCGCCCATTTGTTACCCATAATTTCTCGTATGGTACTTTAGAATATGTATCTAGTTGAAAAATAAATGATCTCCTACGATCGTTTACAATTTAAATAGATGAAAATAACCATATAAATATCACACTTATAATAAAAATTTAATTTGTTGTACGTATAGCACGAGAAAATATATGTTACAGAGATATGTAAGTAGTGTGTCTCGAAATTACAAGCTATAACACCTTAATACCAACTCAGAATAACTTATATACATAAACATAGACTTCCACAAGCTTTAACAAAATTTGTCATCAGAAATTACGTAACAATAATAAAGTAAACCAAAAAAAAGTAGTAGTGGCCGGTCTAAACCCAAACGGATCAAGCGTTGATTCCGGTTTGACCCGGTTTAGTGTTGGATCCTGCACCCATGCTGGCTACGTGGAATTGTGACACGTACTTGTAACCTGCACCTTCTGGTTCTTTCACTGGTGGCTCATTCAAATGTGTCCAATTGCTACTTATCCACCTGAAGTTCCAAAACTTTAACACAGATAACCCTCTTTTTTCATGTAGTATGAAATTTAAACTCGTGATAATCCTTTTCTTTTCCAGTCAAAAGAAAGCTTATTTTTCGATTTAAACGTGTGAGGTGTGCTACTGCACGAGACCTCCGAAAAACTAAAAAATTTAAGGTCATTTTTTCATTTTTTATTAAGTAGTATTAACTAAAATTTACTGTAAAGATTCATAATTCGCAGGTCTTAGCCTAATTAATGACTCACTTTTACGAATTAGAACAGGACCCCAAAATGTTTGAGACGGACATGTTTAAACGTATTACATGGATTGACTTTTTTTAAAATTTTGAGCTTTTTATTCACTAATAAAGATAATCAAGAAGTAATAAATTAAATACTTTTATTTACCATCCATTTTTCTTGATTAATTGATGCAAACTCTGGTCACTGTCCAAATCAGAAAGCTCTTCAAAGTTTAATCTTTCTTGCTCTGTTTTAACTGCCTCCTCAAATGCAAATTTGACCTGTCCAATTAAAATAGCCACACATTAGTACACTATATATGTTTAATTTTTCTAGTAAAAGTGAATTAATATGATATTAGTAGTTATTTACCTTTTTTTTTGGATTTGAGGGGATAGCATAGAGATATATCTCTGATGCTCTTCTTCTATTTGTTTCTTGCATCTCCAATATGCTTCTATCTCCTCCTTTGTTAATGACTTATTTTTACGACATTTCACTAGAAAAATCCAATAAAAAAGATTAATTTTAAAATTTAATTAATCCAATTGAACGAGATCCTTGAGGTAACAAGTAAAATTGTTGTCATGTGACCAAGAGGTCACGGTTCAAGCCGTGGTCCGGCCTTTTGTGTAAAAGTATAGTTAGTTCAGTGAATTAAATGTTTGTTAATTGTGCAATTAGTTTGTTAAAAAAAGTAGTTAGTAGTTATTAGGAGTTAATGACTACTTAGTTGAGATAGTGACATATATATAGACATGTGTACACATATGTAATTCACTTCTTTCTAATCAATATCAGATCTATTATCTCTTTTCTCTCACGCTCTCTCTCTCGCCTTTCTCTCTCTCTCGCACTTCTTCTTCTGCTATCTTACTCCTTCATATTCTTCACATGTAAATATCTTCTTCATTCCTTCTTCCTCTGCATGTTCCTCTTCAACATGGTATCAGAGCAGGATACTTAAATGATCCGATCGAATTATTAATAAATAGTTAAAATTGAAGGAACTGTGATTCGATTGTTGCTTCAAAGTGGATCGCGAGACGTATAGACACAAGATCTGCGACAACTGATGCAATTTGAGATCGAGTGACAAAATCGAGAAGATATGACAAAATTTTGTTACATTGAAGGTAATCGAGTTGCATGCAAGTTGAGATCTAGGAGTATGAATCTGTTTTGTTAGATTTAGATCCGAAGTTAATTTCTGTTAGATCTGGAGTTAATTTTGTTGGCGATTAAGAATAAAATTAAAGATCTAAGAATATGAATCTGTAAATTTGGAGTTAATTTTATTGGCGATTAAGGACTGAATTTCTGTATCTGATATTTGTCTAAATATGACTACATCAGAAGCAGTTGAGGACAGTGGAGTGAATGAAGTAGGAGATACAACAAATCTACGAAATAATGTAGTAGATAACAACCATCCTTTATATTTGTTTCCATCGGATGCACCTGGTTCCTTATCAGTTGGAATCACTTTGAGTGGAATGGACAACTACACAATGTGGAGTAGGACAATGAAGTTGGCACTGTTAGGAAAGAATAAGATAGGGTTCATTGATGGAACAATCAGAAGAGAACACTATAATGAAGAACTCACAAGGATATGAGACAGATGTAATGCTATCGTGGTGTCCTGACTAATGGGGAATGTTAGCAAAAGTTTACTAACAGGAATGTTGTTCAATGCTGATGCACACATCATATGGGAGGAGTTGAAGGAGAGGTTTGACAAAGTGAACAAAGCATTTCAACTTCATAAAAATATATTCACATTGAGATAAAGAACAATGTCAGTTTCAGGATACTACTCGAAGCTGAAGGATCTTTGGGATGAGTATGATTCAATCATACCTCCACCATTTTGCTGTTCCATGTCAAAAGAGTTTGCTAATCACTTTCAATATCAGAGACTATTACAGTTTCTTATGGGCCTGAATGAGAGTTACAATCATGCGAGAAGTCAAGTTCTCATGATGCAGCATGTTCCAAGTCTAAATCAGGCTTATGCATTGGTTAATCAAGAGGAGAGCCAAAGGATTCTGGCAGGTGGAAGTAGAGCAGTGCATGATCACATTGAATCGTTTGCGATGTTCACAGCAAGGAATGGAAATAATAAGACAGGATATGGAGGAAGTCACAAGCAAAGGAAATCTTTTAATCCTAATGCTATGTGTGATTATTGCCACATGAAGGGACACTACAGACTGAATTGTTTTAAACTGATGAAATGCAACCATTGTGGGAAGACAGAACACTTAGATGAGGGTTGTATCAGTTGATTGGATATCTGGATGATTTCAAGACAAAACAAAAAAAGGCCTATGCAGTAACAAGTGGCTTTTGAAGATGCATGACAGGAAGTTGATGTGTCACAGACTGGAGCAAAGATGATGAAACAACAACAGGAATTTTTTACTCCTTGCCAGAGACAACAGATCCTCCATATGCTGGATGAAAAGGACAGGAATAGAAATCACAGTGCAAACATGACAGGTATACACATCTCTAAGGAAATACTGCAGTGGATTGTTGACTCAGGTGCAACCAATCATATGATAAGTGATTCTAAACACTTACATAATAATTTAATGACATAAGGAATATGAAAGGTTCAATTACCAACATGAGATTCAGTTGGAATCTCACATGTTGGTGATTATCATATAGAAAAAGGTGATGTTCTAAGAAATGTTTTATGTGTCCCTGCATTCAAATTTAACTTGATGTCGGTGTCGAAGGTGACTAAGGAGCTGAATTGTAGTGTCACATTCTTCCCATCATGTTGTGTCTTTCAGGACCTGTCATCTGGGAAGGTGAGGGAGCTTGATAGTGAGAAAGATGGACTCTACATTCTCTGTCTGGATGCTCAAAATAAGGAGAAGGAACTGAGAAGATGTATGGATGCTACACACCACATAGATGCAATGACATGGTATAAAAGGTTGTGTCATGTACCTATGACAGTGTTGAGGAAAAAAATCTTGTTTCAAAGACAATGCTGATTTTGTTTTGAATAATTGTGAAATATGTCCATTAGCTAGACAAACAATATGTCCATTAGCTAGACAAACCAGGTTTCCTTTTCCTGATAGCACTAATAGAACAATTAAACATTTCTAGTTGCTACACTTAGATGTATGGGGACCATATAGAGTTGAAACACACAATGAGATGAAGTATTTATTAACCATTGTAGATGACTTTTCTAAATGGACATGGACATGGACATTTCTAATAAGACTGAAATCTGATGTATCTACTGTCTTGAGAAATTTCTTCATAGAAGTTAACACACAGTTTGATCTCAAAATTCAGAGAATCAGGCCAGACAATGGATCTGAATTCTTTAATCAAAGTTGTAGGGAGTTGTTTCAGTCACACGGTGTCATACATGAAAGCTATTGTCCTTACACACCACAACAAAAATGGTGTAGTTGAGAGAAAACACATACATATACTTGAAACTTCTAGAGCTGTTAAACTTCAGGGTAGTTTACCAGACAGATTATGAGAAATGTGTATAGAGGCTGCAACATATATCATTAACAGGATCCCCTCGACTGTTTTGAAAAATGAATCTCCTTTTCACAGACTATACAACAAAATACCACAAATTAACCATTTGAGAGTTATAGGTTGCTTGTGTTTTGCCACTATACTTCATACACATGATAAATTCAGTCCAAGGGTAGTTAGGTGTGTCCTACTTGGCTATGCACCTACACAAAAAGGATACAAATTATATGACTTGGAGAATAGAAACATCTTTGTCAGCAGGGATGTGAGATTTAAGGAAGAAATTTTCCCCTTTCAGAATGGCCAGAATGAAGAGAGTGTTAATATAAAGGCACGTGAGCAATTCTCTTATAAAGAGCTGATAAATGATCCTATTACTAATATTACTCCAGTAAATGGAGAGTGTCTTGCAGGAGAAAATTGTGTTGGTGCAAATCAAGATGTTCTTCTTCTTTGAATGTGCGGATGAGATTCTTTGGTCAGTGCGCACTACGATGTTCTTCTTCGAACGTGCGGATGAAGTTCTTTGGTGCAGACCGTGATGTTCTTCTTCTTGTGATGCAAATGAAGCTGACCAACAAGAGAATGCAGCACATGAAAACTCTAATACAGAACTTGCAGTAAGAAAACCAGGAAGGAGTAAGCCCCCTATTTGGCACAAGGACTATATTACTAACAAATGATCTTCTAACTATTTGTGTTCTATCTCTGATAGTGTTACATACACATGTTTATCTTATACTTATCAACAATTTGTTGCCAAGGTGTCCCTGGACACAGAACCATCAGGATACTCAGATGAAACAAATGATCCTACATGGGTTGAAGTCATGGAATCTGAGATCAAAGCACTGGATAATGGGATATGGGAGTTGGTCAAATTGCCTGAAGGGAAGAAAGTAATTGGTTGTAGATGGGTATACAAGATCAAATACAAGACATCGGGAGAGATTGAAAGGTTCAAGGCAAGACTTGTAGCCAATGTATACAATCAAAATGAGGGGGGGATTGACTACCAGGGGACCTTCTCACCAGTGGTTAAAATGGCCACAGTCAGAGTAGTGGTGTCCATTGCTGTAGTAAAGAATTGAAGAATACATCAAATGGATGTTTATAATGCATTTCTCTAAGGTGACTTATCTGAAGAAGTGTTCATGACAAACCCTGAAGGATTCAGTCCAAGTTACAGGAAAACACATGTGTGTAGGCTGCTGAAATCTTTGTATGAATTAAAACAAGCCTCTAGACAATGGGACATAAAGTTGACAGCTGCTTTACTATCCTCAGGCTTTACACAAAGCCACAAGGATTACTCACTCTTCACTAAACAGGAAGAAAGAAAAAGTGTGGTGGTGTCGGTATGTGTGGATGATATATTATTGACAGGCAATGATTCAACTCTTATCCAGTCGACAAAGGAAGCATTACAATCAGCCTTCAAGATTAAAGACTTAGGAGACTTGAGGGATTTTCTTGGCATTGAGTTTGCAAGAAACTCACAAGGAATTGTGATGCATCAAATGAAGTATGCACTGGAGCTTATATCTGACATGGGATTGGCAGGAGCCAAGTCTGCCTCCTTTCCAATGAAACCAAACAGAAGATCACTATTATCGAACTAGACAAGCTTATAACTTCTAATTCTGGTTCACCACTTAGTCCAGATAAGTTGATGAAAGATCCTTGTATATACAGAAGGTTAATTGAAAGACTGCTGTACCTGACCACTACCAAGCCAGATATCACCTTTGCAGTACACTCACTCAGTCAATTTATGCAAACACCTAAGACTTCACACATGGAGGCAGGTCTTAGGTTGGTCAGATATGTCAAACAAACACCAGGAATGAGAGTTCTCTTGTCCAACTCATCTGAATGTATTCCTCAACTTCAAATGCATTGTGATGCAGACTGAGGAGGATGTGTAAATAACAGGAGATCAGTCACTGGATACTTGGCAATGTTTGATTCATCACCGAAGTCGAAGAAACAAGATACACTCTCTAGGAGTTCTGCAGAAGCAGAGTACATAGGTATGACTTCTGCTACAACTGAGTCGTTTGGCTAGTTGGCTTATACAAAGAACGGGAGTTGATATATCCCAACCAGTGGCAATACATACATAAAGCAAATCTGCCATACAGATTGCTGACAATCCAGTATTTCATGAGAGAACCAAACATATAGATATTGATTGTCATTTTATTAGAGAGAAAGTACATGTTGGGTTTATCAATACTCAGTTTCTATCATCAAAGGAGCAACAAGCTGATATCTTAACAAAGGCATTGAGTCGACAACATCACACTCACTTGTTATTCAAGCTAGGATTGAAGAATATCTTCATGCATCCTAGTTTGAGGGGGGGGGGGGTGTAAAAGTATAGTTAGTTCAGTGAATTAAATGATTGTTAATTATACAATTAGTTTGTTAATTGTGCAGTTAGTTTGTTAAAGAAAGTAGTTAGTAGTTATGTCACGCCCCGAACTCCGAGCCCGTGACTGGTGCCCTACCTGGGCACCCTTCTATTCATACAACATAAGTAAAACGCGAAAGATAAATACCACTCATTTTAAAAAAAACAAAAAAACAAAGGCAAAGCCGATAAGGCTGCCACCATAACATATCAATGTATAACAACATACAACCCTTGCAGTCTAACCCACATATGAATACAGACCTCTAAGAGTTTGAACAACAACTATGACGGGACAAGGCCCCGTCGTACCTCTGAATGTACATAAATCTACAACAACAGGGACCCATACCAAAAACAAGCCTCCGGAGTAAATGAAGCTTCTTCCCAAAGACTGAACAGAGATCCTAAGAGCAAGGATCACCAACCTGTGTACCTAACACCTGCGGCATTTAACGCACTTCGGGCGGGTCGATAACAAAAATTTGAGTATGGAACGGAAATAAGGTATAGTAACCAAATCATAACTGTATAAAAGAATGACAGGGCAAGTATAAAAATGAAATACCAGATCCTACCGTGCCATTTTAACTCATGAGATCAACCGTACATTAATCGTTCTTCTTTCAATAATAGAATTATAAACATATTCTTACATACATACTTAAGAATTTTGATCAAGTTTTTCCACATAACTTACATAACATAATCCGGCCCTTTATGGAGGGACCTGGTGTAACTTCCCTTACATAACGCAACCCGGCCCGTTTGCGAGACACGGTGTACTGATGAATCATGTGACATAACCCGGCCCACCCGCGGCTCGATTATCGTGGAATCATGTAGCATAACCCGGCCCGTCTGTGGGGCTCGGTGTAAAATAACGTAACCCGGCCTATGTGTAGGCTCAGTGTAATATGGCGTAACCCGGCCTATGTGTAGGCTAAGTGTAATATGGCGTAACCCGGCCTATGTGTAGGCTCGTTGTATCTCATAACATAACCCGACCTATTTGCAGGCTCGGTGTGTCTCATATCATAACCCGACCTATTTGTAGGCTCGGTGTGTCTCATATCATAACCCGACCTATTTGTAGGCTCGGTGTGTCTTTCCTTACATGACATTTTAAACCACCTTTTCACTTCTTCTTACGTCGTCATAACAACTTCCCATAAAGCTGTTATAACCACCTTTCATTTTAGAAAACTTAAGGCGCTTTTATTTCTTATTACATTAGGGAAACTAAACCCCAAAAGTACTACGTACATACATACTTGTAAAAGAATCATGCCACACCCTCTCTTTTAAATCAATAAATTCTTCTTTTTAAAACTCAAGTTACATACTCTTTTGAAATTAATTTCTTAACTTTTGAAATAGATCAAGAAGCCATACTTTTTAAATCAAGTCATTTCCACCTATAAAATCAAGGCTTATATTCTTAAAACCTCGTATCATATACTCTTTAAAATCATGTCGCTTATACATATAAAATCATGTCATCTATACTTTAGAAATCAAGTCCCATAACTTGAAAAATAAAGTTTCATAACCTTGTAAAGAAATCAAAGTTCATAGTCTTAAAACTTCATAACATAAACTCTTTTAAATTAAGTAACATATACTTTTGTGAGTTGTGAATAGGTTATACTCGTTTATAACGATCTTATTAAAGCAGCCGTGATCTAGAAAATGTAATACAATTTTGTCTTATCTTAGTTTCTATGCAGATGGAGAATTCTACTTATTTTAATATAATTGATTGTCACTATATTTTTATTAACGCTGCAATGACTTGTTCGATACCTATTCTCATTAGTGCAGTAAATTAGCAAGGTCACCTCGACTCCACATACTTCCTAACGACTCTTACCAACATCTCCCATAAGACTTAGTAAGAACTTAGGATAACTTAGACATACTTTTTACATAGAGTAAATCAACATACATACCTCTTAACTTCTAAGAGTAGAAGGAATCATGAAATAACACCACATGTATATTTCATACATAGAATCATGCCAAAAGAAGGAAGAGATTCACATACCTCGCGACGACTATCGACAAGTAGCAAAATGCTCCAAAGTACTTCAACTTTATTGGCTATTCCACCATCCAAGTAGAATATGCCACTCGTAGTACTTCAACCTATAATGACGATAGAACTTCTATCAATATCATACTTTCTAGTATAAAACTTATACCAAATAATGCCCTCTAATTCTACGAAGAATTGGGCAGCACTTCCTTTATTTCTACGTACTTTTCCACCTTTTCCAAGGCCCGTATTTCAATAACCAATACGCCACATTTAAGGCTCAACCAAACAGCTAACCAAAGGGGATTACACGCCTAACTGGACGTGTAAAATTATGCCCCACAATTCATATATAATAGTCCATTATTATTAAGGCCAATCTCGGCTACAATAATGACAACATATAGTCCTTTTTCAATTCTTTAATCCAAGTCGTTACTCCAACATGTTATATCCGTCATAACAATTACAACAACTAAATTGATTATCAACTTCAATGGCTAACATGCCATGTCTCGATTTTTAACCCTCAAATTATCTTAACACTTATCAATCTTCATTCCTTGTATCACAAGTTCATTTATATACAATTACTATAACATGTAATCTTCAACTACATTAGGAAGACAAAGATCATTACCTCAAAAAGCCCAAAATATTCCAAGGATCTCGCCCACTTTAGCTCTTTTCCGCAACTCCTCTTCTATATGATCCAATCCGCAATTAATGACCCATAGAAGCTTCTAACCAACTTATATTCTTGATTTAATACCAAAAAGTGAAGAACACCTTAGGGTTTGTTTCAAGCCCTAACCACGTTTCGTGGAGATTTAGGGAAGGAGGGAGTTCAATCTTGGCTAATCCCTTTATTAATATCCTTCATCTAGTGTGTAAGAACAACACTTTTAAGATTCAACAATCCTTGCCTTTGGTTCTTCGCCAAATCAAAAAATGAGAGAGAGAAGAGCAAGTATTTGGATGAAGTTTTGTGTAGAATGGCCAAGTCTTGCAAGACTTGGCCAAGATATAGGTTTTTCTTGTTCTACAAGTGGGGAGGGACACTTGTCGCCCTCTCATAGGTCCTCTACAACAAATATCTTCTAATTTTACACCATTTCAGCAAAAAATCCCGCCACGGCCCCGCAGCGCGCACTGCGTGAAACTTCGTAAGATTTCAGACTTACGAGCCACGGTTCAGATACGGCGCCGTGGCGCCTGACTGAAAACTGCTCCATTTCTCTTCTGTCATCTGAACTTGTAACGTCCATAACTTTTTACTCCGATGTACTATCGACGAGCGGTTTGTTGCGTTGAAAACTAGACTCAACGAACTTCATATTAGGATTTTGAAACACCTAAAAACTCCTAATATAATAGGAGATATATCGCTCCAAAGTTGACTAAAAAAAATTTGTCCAAAAACATTATGCCAATTTTTTATTTTTTTTCCAAATTCAAATCTTATTTCCTTTCGTAAATGAAAGTAAAGAGGGGCGAAAATCAACTCGACTATAAGGAGAGGGGCATGAAAGAGCTTCTTCGAAATTTCGTTATCTTTTTTAAGATAGAAAGCCGAATCACTAACAAAGGAATTTTCTTTTGGGATGTTGACAACTTCAAAACAAAAAGAGAAGTTTTTTAGTGAATCGTCAGAAATCCCAATGGTATAAGCCCGGCTACTCAGGGAATCCAGGGAGGGAAAGATGGGAACGTTAGAAGACTAGAGGGCGGTTAAGCTTAAGAAAAGGTTTTCGTACGTTCTCATCTCATTCTTTTGAAATTACGGAGTGTAACAAGTTATTATGAGTTAATGACTACTTAGTTGGGATAGTGACATATATATAGACATGTGTACACATATGTAACTCACTTCTTTTTATTCAATATCAGATCTTTTATCTCTTTTCTCTCACGCTCTCTCTCGTCTCTCTCTCGCATGGACCATAATGGTATGGCAACTAAGTTGTCACGTCAGATAATTCATATCTATTCTTATCCGAACGAGCCCGCTAGATTCTTTTTCCGGAAAAGAAAAGCAATTAATAAAATCTAAATGACTTTTTTACGGTCGAAACTATACTGTCTAAATATGAAGTGATATGTTATTTTAAACAAAAAATATTTAAAATTAAATTAAAAATATATTTAAAAGTTACAATTATATTTAAACATGATAACACAAGTAAAATTTATACAATCTATTTTTCAAACTTCAAATTCATATTTTAATTTTAAAGTTAAAATAATATTTCAGTTTAATAAACAAACACTTACTTAAAAATAATACTTCTCAAGTACTATGAATCAAAACATAGTACAACTTCGTTTCCAAATTTAAACTAAACCTAATATCATGCATTGGAAAAATGAATGTCTCCAACACGCCTGCCATCCACTTCTCCAATTATATATGTAAAAAATAACCCGTCTTCATCTGCTGGTAATTACTTTACTGGCCTCTAGTATGCTTAAAAAAACATTCCATCAATTTAATTTGAGAACATCATTTTAATATGTCTCCAATGCAAGCTTTCAAACATTTTCGCCTGTTTAATTCATAAAAGAGCTTAATGCGCAAGACTGCAATTATGAGTCTCTACAGTAAATTTATCATTTTTCAAGAGTCATATACGGTGTACACCTCGCACGGGTCCAAAGACGGGCCTGTCTCCACTAAAGAATATCCCTTTCTTAATAATTTGACTTATTTTATATCTTTAAAAACAAATCTCTGACAAACATTTTTAAGAATATTTCGTAGTTGATTTGTCTACTTTTATTATGCCAATTATCTACTTATACGTTTTGTTAGAAGATAGCTAAAGTAAGTACTCTCCTTCTCAAAATATTTGTCACATTACGTTTTTGAGAATCAGTTGACCTATCTTCAAAATTAAATTAGATTTGATTAATTTAATATTTTAAAATTGAAAGTTAGATATTCAAAAACTATATAAAAATTAGTATAAGTTGTAATTTTCTCCATATCAATATGAAGAAAAAAATATATTTTAAAATATTGATCAAAGTTCATATTTTAAATATTGAGAAGCGAAAAGCAATAATTTTTTTTGGAACCAAGTGAATAATACTATTTGTAAGGACAAGATTTTGCTTACATTAATCCTTTAATAGATTGGGCACTCTCTCTACATAATAAGTCCAAGTGTCTTCACTCTAAAACATTGATCATATTTGTAGAGGGTTCAAAATAACTTTGAACTAACTAAGCTAATTTTAAGAATAAAATAGTCATTCCCACCTAGTGGACCGTTGAGTACCATGATTTACCTTCCTCCATCAATCTCTCACGGTTGGAGGGTGCCCCGCGCGGTAGATTTCGCTTTCCCAAGAATAAAATAGTCACATAAACCTGATGAGTCTAGCAAAATATCCTATTAACCAATTTAAGTTTCATGGACTGCTTCTCTGTTTTTGGAAACTGGTGGAGATGCTAGATTTAGACAAAGGTACCAAATGTGTTGGCTTGGACCTAACCCAACTTTTTGGGCCCATGATGCTCTCTTTCAAGTAAGGCACAGCATCTTCACTAGACAAAGTCCGTAACCAGTTAACCCTCTTATCAGAACTTGCACCTGGCCCATAACACTTGTACTCAGCAAAATATGATGTCCTGTTACCAAAAATTAACATACCAAAATCAACCTACAATGAGTTTAATTTTTATAAACTGACATTATAAATGAATCTTATTCTATTTTGTCCCTTAATATATAAGCATATATAATCGTCCATTACAAGTATGATTAATAATTTGAAGAAAAAAAAGATGAATAACCTGCTATAACAAGTTAAAATATACCGATAAACAAAGGTACCTTTGCCTAGAGGAGTCATTCCAATCTTCCCAACCATTGGGGAGTATGACACTTGACATGTAACTTTGGGAAAATAATACCCTAGCATAGGCACCCCATGGTCTCCCAAGGATTGCACTCTTCACTCCAGTGATCTTGCATCCCACGAAGGTAAACCCTGTATTCTCTTGAGCTGATTGCCTGTGTTGTGCTGTTATAGCCCCATTTGCTTGTGAAAGCGAATGCAAATGACATTTCTGCCACAAAAAATTTAAAAATAATACACCATTTAAGTCTTGTGTTTTGAAGATCACTAATTATAAGAATAGTTTATGTAATAAGCATTAATTCGTAAGTTGCATAAAATAGTAGTGCTAATATAAAAAAATTGGCGAGATGGTTAATTTTCACGCTTGCTATGAATTTTTTAGCAACCGCTTGAAAATTAATAGAGAAACAACCACATTTTAATGCGAAAATTAAATTCAAACCAAACTACCCCTATTTAAAACATGATATAACTTATATAAGTTTGAACCTCATGTACCGTTTCTTGATTTTGAAACTCCATCAAATCTTTTAACCCATAAATCGTTTCTTGGATTCCACTTGTCAATCCTTTAAATTCCAATATTATTTGCTAGAGTTTTTTCGTATTTTAGTTGAGAGCATTTTTTTCCAAAACTTTTTCTGTCTCAAAAAAATGGCTAAATGTTAACAAGTTTAAAATAATTGCTAATATTTAATACGAGGTGTTAAAATTGGCTATTTACCAACTTGTTCATATAACTAATATCCTATAACATGTTAAATCTAGCTAACCACACTGTAATTCTATAAAATATCTTTATACTGTTAATATTATAACTTAAATCATATAAAAACTAAGTATATATGGCATGTTACCTCAAAGAGAGAAGCACCATTTCCACATATAAAATCAGTGTCCCCTTCAATATAACAGTTTTTGTAGTAGTGTCTCCCAACATCATCAAGTAAAGTGTCCTGATGAGATTTAATTCTACAGCCCAAGAAAGCCACTCTATCACCTTCTATCCTCAATGCTACTGCTTTAGCTCCAGTTCCATAAGTGTTCTGTAACATCAACAAAATAAATTTTCAATTAATTTCTGTGTAAAAATCTACTAAAATTGTAACAAAAAATAGATTTGAACTTAAAATATGCGGTGAGTTCAACGCTAAGAATCCTAAGGGTTGAGTCCGTCGGAGTTATTTGATTCAAGACAAGGTTATCCATGATTATAACTCGAATATTTATAACTAGGATAATAACATGAATAGATAATATTACCTTCATTATGGGATAGTTAAACATCAAACAGAGGCAGATACCCCCCCCCCCCCAAACCTCTGTAACCAAACGAACCTGGAAAAAAATAAATCTCGGATCCATCTCTAGTCACTTGTAAGATAATTACAGGTAAATCTCTATTATTATAAACATAGTTAGTAACCTTACAAAACGTGTTAACTACTACAACAACATACCCAGTATAATTCTATAATTGATGTCTAGAGAGGGTAGGATGTATGCATTGTTTATTGTTGTTGTTGCTAACTTTACTAATTAACATGTTATAATGGTTAAACTATATTGATCACGTAAGAAAAATATCTACACTGTCAGCGCAAATAACTTTAATCCATTATATAACATGTTAAAAATATAAATTAAAGAACAAGAATCTGCAAAAAGAACAGCGAACGCAGTTATGCAACATACCTGAATTGTAATGTATCGAGCCATAAAGTCAGAAGCAAAAACGGTGAAAGTAGGAGATTTAAATATATCTCCATAATCATTCCCTGTAATTATGGTATTATTCGATGGTTTTCTCCCACTGATTGTTATAAATGGCTTGTCAACAGGAACAACAATTTTCTCTGTATAAACACCAGGCTTAACCAAAATAAATACATGTTGAGAATTCTTTGAAGGCACTGCATCAATTGCGTCTTGTATTTTCTTGTAATCTCCTTTACCAGATTGATCCACTTTTATCAAAATTGCACTTGACAATTGAGTTGATGATGATGACTCAGCTTCAGAAAAAACCAGTAAATAACTCGTAGCTAACATAACAACAATCATCATCGCGCTGTACCCGTGAAATACCATATCCAAAAGCAGCGTCATAGCCAGAAATTTTAACACACCTGCAATACAAAGCTGAAATGAATAAAGTAAAGTTATTGCATTTCATGAAATCAAATATGAAGTATTTACAGATTAAAGTATTTACTGATCGAACCTGTTGGATCTACCTAGCTCTACGAAGAAGCTAAAAATTATGACAAAAACTTAAGTCTTTTAGGGAAAAGAACTTTGAGAAATGCAGCTTGAGAGAATTGAATAATTACCTTCCTTATATATAGAAGAGGACTTCAATTTAGAGTACTTCAAAATTCTGATATTTCTCCATTAACTTGAATATTCAGGTCATTCTCCATAGTCAAATGAAGTAGCTAGGAGTATATTTTAGCTTCAAATTTCAATTAAAAAGAGAATTGTATGCATGGCAGTTTAATTAAGGTGGGGAAGTTGACAATTAGGAGAAGTAGGGAGTGTATAGTATCAGTTACTTTGCACATCTAAAATTTGGCGCCGTTTAATTATGGTTAAGAATTTGAATTTAGCAGTTTTTGAAGTATACGTGCTGCACAACTTCAATTTATATATAGTGGAAAATTACCTTAATTCTTTAGCCTGACTGGTCAAGGTTTGAACGACTTGTACAAAAGTCAAATTTAATTATTATAGCCCGCCAAACTTTCAAAATCTACTTATTAGAAATATTTATATTTTTTTACTTTTAAAGAGTTTTTTTTTTTTTTTACTTTTAAAGCCCATTTTCTCAGCCACATAGAATAAGTTAAAAATCATGTGGCGTTCATGTCACCCATTTCAATGAATTTAAAATCATTAGTCTATTAGAGATAAAATTAATGGTAAAAATAATTTTTTGATAAAAAATATAAGAAATATCCTAATATATTGCATAGATTTATAAAATAATTGTGTATATAATTTATCGGTTTGATTCGGTTTTTTTATTTATTATTTTTAATAAAATCAAATATTATGCATTGTCAAAAGCTTTAAAATCAAACCCATAAATCGGTCGATTTTATTCGATTTTCAATTTGGATCGATTTTTAATCATGAACACTCCTAGTCACACATATAAAAATTATCTTGTTATTTATATTAAAGAAAATGTGTTTTTCTACTTATAAAATATCTATATTTTTTCAAACTATTGACTTGTTAGCCTATTATTGGTAAAAAAGAATGGGCCCCTATATACCCTGTCTGGTATTAATTGAGCTGTTAGAAAAGTCCCTTAATTTTTCACTTGATCCTTATAATGGATTCTAAATTCAGGATAATATCAAATTATAGTAAAACTGATATATTGCCCCTCAAATTTGAGGGATTCAAATAACTCACGAGTTTGCTTTAACTTGATATTTTGTGCTGAAACTTCGTCTTTAATTTTTGGGGCTTAAATTTAAAATCTTTAATTTTTTTCTTTTTATCTAAAAATTTATGGGTTCCGGGTTAAAATTTCAGTTCATGCAAAAATTTAAAAACAAATCCCAAGGCACTGGTCAGTGATTCAAATTAGGATTTGCTTTAACTTGATTTTTTTGTGCGGAATTCCTTCAAAGACACTGGTCTTTAATTTTTGGCCCTCAAATTTGAAATATTTAACTTTTTTTCTTTTTATTTAAAAATTCATGGATTCCGAGTTAAAATTCTCGTTCAGGCAAAAATTTAAAAACAAATCGCAAGGCACTGGTCAGTGATTCAAATTAGGATTTGCTTTAACTTGATTTTTTTGTGCGGAATTCCTTCAAAGACACTGGTCTTTAATTTTTGGCCCTCAAATTTGAAATATTTAACTTTTTTTCTTTTTATTTAAAAATTCATGGATTCCGAGTTAAAATTCTCGTTCAGGCAAAAATTTAAAAACAAATCGCAAGGCACTGGTCAGTGATTCAAATTAGGATTTGCTTTAACTTGATTTTTTGTGCGGAATTCCTTCAAAGACACTGGTCTTTAATTTTTGGCCCTCAAATTTGAAATATTTAACTTTTTTTCTTTTTATTTAAAAATTCATGGATTAAAGTTAAAATTCTCGCTCAGCAAAAATTTAAAAACAAATCGCAAGGCACTGGTCAGTGATTCAAATTAGGATTTGCTTTAACTTGATTTTTTGTGCGGAATTCCTTCAAAGACACTGGTCTTTAATTTTTGGCCCTCAAATTTGAAATCTTTAACTTTTTTGTTTGCCTAAAAATTCATGGGTTTCGGGCTCAGGAAAAAATTTAAAAAAAATCGCAAAGCCAGATGTTTATAGCAAAATTAGGCCTATTAATTAGGTCTATATCAGCGGAAGTTTACCTTTAAGACAAATAAGACCTAATTGGGTAAAAGTTTGTCTTATGGCAAACCTCTGCCGAATAAAAATATTTTTACTACAAATATCTACCTTGCGAATTATTTAAACGACGTTTCACCACACCCTTCTTCCTTCTAAACACGTAATTAAGAACAACAAGACATATATACAACATTAATCATAACTTCATCTCTTCAACACCACAACAACAGTCGCAAAACGTAATAAAACACAACAAGAGCAACATCCAACAATAAGTTTGTGACTTTCGATCGCTGTCACGTAACTCCTACACAATAAACATATCAATACCACCTATACGACCTTCACTATGACGTTAGGAAGAAATTATACCTATTAAACTAAGATGAACCATCCCGCTCTTCTCTGAGCTTACAAGAACCAAGCAACCACCACAACTACGAGAGAAGGTGATGAGAACTAGAGACCTCGGAAGAGAATCAGAGAGGATTTTTAAATACAACTTACCTTGGAATCTCTTTGATGTTGTTGAGATTAATTTATGAAGAACACTTGATGCACAAATCTGGAAAATACATCCCTCAAATGTTTTGGTCTTTAAAGAATTCTCAATTGGAATATGAACTCTCAAAGTTCACTAAGTGTATTTAGTGCAGACTATTACATTGCCTTTTCAAACTTCAATAACATTATAACTTTTGCAGTTCATTAGATATTTCTAGTACATGTATTTGATTGTTTAATGCCGTATAATCCTTTTTCATACAAAAAAAAAGTTTTAAGATTTGGTCGTCAACCATTTAATTATATCTTCGTTCGTTTGTTATACGCCCTCCGGATCAAACAGAGTGTCCCTTCGCCATTTGTACACCCCTTAATAAAGTACTAATTTCTAGATAAAAATAGATAATTTAATTAAAATGCTCCTAGTTAAATAGATATTGATATTTGGCCACCTAACATGTAATTAGGGTAAATCTGAAAAAGTAATTTCTTTATTTGATAAATAAACACTCTTTTTAACTCAAAAAATAAAGTTTAAGTGAACACTCTTTTTTATACGGAAGGAGTACTATGTAAGAAAATTCCGCTGTGCTACAAGAATTTGGTATCAAGGTCATAGGATACGAACTATTAAAACGCATATACACTCAATTCTATAGTAGGAAATTAAGGAAAATGACATGAAATCCATGTACGAGACAATAGGTCATCTAACTTAACGGTTTAACTATACTATTAAATGATATTTTATTGATTAGTCGCGATCTCGAGTCAAGACCTTTCTTAATTTTTCACCTAACTAGAAACTACATTTGGTAGTAATTAATTTACTAAAACAATGTACAGAGATAGCAATATCATATATATCCAAGGCATCAACATTTGAATGCTTCGGTTAGTAAACATATTATTCATTCTATTTTAATTTTACTCGTCTGCTTTAAAAAAAAATTACTTTTATATTTTATATGACATATCGAAAATCACAATTTTCAAAAGATATTCTAATCTATTACACACACTTTTACTCCTTACTTTTAAAACTACGTGTTCAATCAAACTAAGACACATGAAATAAAATAGAAGGAGTAACGTTTTTTCACCCAACTTTATTATCATAAAAAAAATTAAGAATACATTGTTAGTGTCAATCTAGACTCATCAATGAATAAGTACAATAATATAATAACAACTCAATATAACTTGAAATCAACAACTATGAATTCAGCAAATTGTAAACACATACTAACTTGATGTTGATAGAGGTCTGCAATGCAGTGTCCTAAGACAAAAATTCGTTCTCACTTGTACTGTAGTTCGTCGGACGTCTGTCTAGAGGATACAACTATCTAAGTGAAAGTTCTAGCACAAGAACTTCACATCTGGCGAATTTACTATATGTGTTCTTCAGAAATGTGTTTTGGAAGAAGAATCAATTCACAATCTTAGTATGATTTTGATTCTCAAATCATAAGATTAGTTTGTGTTGATTGTGTCTTTCAAACAAGTGATCATCTCATTTATAAAGAGATATTTTCGACCATTGCAGCCTTTCATACCAAAGGTTGTGATTCTATGGAAAAGATGCAACTTTTAGATTTTATGAAATTTTCCCGCTGCTGTCGCGCTTCTGCCCCACAAATGTCGCGGCCCTAATTCAATTTCAGATTCCAAGAGCTTATCGCTTCATCAGCGCCGCGACTTAATTCCGCGCGGTACCGAATTTTCCGAAGTCGTTTTTGATCACTTATATCTTTTTAATCTCATACAAGTTCCAACAATACCCCACATTTTCTATTCACACATCTAACAATACCTCACATGTTGATATAAAATAAGATAGAGAGGAACTTATCGTCATTTCTGTAAAACGTGATATGACATGCATCGAAAACGGTGTCTTTTGGATTTGAACCGTTCGTAGTGAATACCTATCGGGCTACTTGTGAAATAGTGAACGTATGTCTTGAACTATTCATGTTTTGTAGTAAACCAAGACAACAAGTATCACACACACATCATATCAACATATTTCAATTCTTACGGTTGTGTTCTTTTCGGTCATGAACAACTCATTCTTTATGATAATTTCTAGAGAACGTAGCCATATCGGTTCTCATAGATGCGACCACACATCAATCTCACATAGGTAATACCAGACAAGAATAGTCCGTACTATCCCACTATAGAGGTTTTTGAGTATTATTAAGAATAATATTCATCCCTTAAAAAATCAACGGATTTAACACACTTAGTACACCATAGGAATGAGCATATGTGTGTTTTGTGCTCCTTGAGTCTTCCCCAACTAGTTTTCCTATTGAACCTAAATCATGGGATCTCCAATTATGATAGATTAGGTTTCCGCCAGTTAACGGCTCATTATATTGGATTTAAGCCCATTCCCCTCGATGTAAATACGATTTGCTCTCTGTTAAGGTCTTTTGTTAAATGATCCGCTATATTGTCCTTTGACTTTACATAATCAATGGAAATAATTCCATTCTTCAGCAAGTTTCGTATTGTATTATGACGTCGCCTTATATGTCTTGACTTGCCATTGTATATTTGATTCTTTGCCCTCGTCCGGACAACCATACTATCACAATGTATGCAAATGGTTGTCACATGCTTTGTCCACAACGGAATACCTTCTAGGAAGTTTCTTAGCCATTTTGCCTCTTCGACAGCTTTATCCAAGGCTACA
Source organism: Przewalskia tangutica (assembly GCA_029844215.1). NCBI lineage: Eukaryota > Viridiplantae > Streptophyta > Magnoliopsida > Solanales > Solanaceae > Przewalskia > Przewalskia tangutica. The sequence continues at coordinate 101,014,771 of CM056736.1, read as the reverse complement.
AACTCTGATTTTATAGTTGATCTCGTATTTACCGTTTGATTTGATAATTTTCAAGATATTGACGCTCCACCAAGTGTAAATACATACCTACTTGTGAACTTACTTTCTGAATTATTGGAAATTCAATTAGCATCACAATATCCTTCTAACATGGAAGAATATTTTGTATAATGCAACTCATAGTTCATTGTATGCTTTGGATATCGTAGTGCCCTTATTAGTCCAACTCAATGATCATTTTCAGGATTATGTGAGTATCGACTAAGTCGACTCACTGTATATGCTAAATCCGATCTTGTACAGTTCATTATGTACATCAAGCTTTCAAGAACTTGTGTATACTCCAATTGAGACACACTATCACCTATATTCTTCTTAAGGTGACTAGCAGGATCAAATGGGGTAACAACCGATCTATCATCATAGTGTTCGAATTTTCTAAGGACCTTCTCAACATAATGGGATTGAGATAATATACAACCCTCAGAATTCCTTTGAATTCTAAAATATCAAGAATGACATCCGCTATTTTCATATCTTTCATATCGAAAACGACATGCAACATCTTCTTAGTTTGGTTGATTACATCCTTACTTGATCCCATAATCAGCATATTATCCACATATAAGCATATAATCACATATGCATTATTACACTCCTTAATGTAGACACATTTGTAACATTCATTTATTTGAAAACCATTTGATAATAATGTATTATCAAACTTTTCATGTCACTGTTTTGGAGCCTGTTTAAGTTCATATAAAGACTTAATCAACTTACATACTTTCTTCTCTTGACCTTTAACAACAAATCATTCGGGTTATTCCATGTAAATTTCTTCATCTAGTTCACCATTTAGGAATGCAGTCTTCACATTCATTTGGTGTATTTCCAAATTGTGAATCGTTGCTATAGCAATTAACGTCCTTATTGAAGTAATTCTAGATACTGGTGAGTAGGTATCAAAGAAATCAACACCTTATTTTTGTCTAAACCCTTTGGCTACAATACATGCTTTGTATTTTTCTATAGTACCATCAGGCCTTAGTTTTCGATTGAAAATTCATTTATGGCCTATTGGTTTTTACCCCGAAGGGAAATCAACCAATTTCCATGTATTATTTTGTACAATGGATTCTATCTCACTTTGAATAACCTCCTTCCAATAAGGTGCTTCGGATGATTTCATAGCAGCCCTATATGTTTGAAGTTCCCCTTCAACGAAAAAGGTCATAAAGTCTGGTCCAAAATCTTTGGCAACTTTTCCACGTTTACTTATTTTTGGTTCAGAATTTTCTTCTTGAACAGAGAAAGTAAGATTTTCATCATTTTGAGTGTCTAGGTTTGTCTCATCTTGAGGCATTGTCCTCTTCTTATTATTAGGAGCACTTTTATCTTTGTCTTTTTAAGAAAAAATATCCTCAAAAAATTCTGCTTCAGCAGATTTCATAAGTGTATTTTTGGTTGGTATCAGTCAGATTATATGTGACATGTCAGTTTAAGGATGTCCAATTAGGGCATCAGGTCGCGGCCCGTCGGGTCGGGTCGTGACAAAAGTGGTATCAGAGCAGTTCGTCCTCGGAATGTCTACAAATCGTGTCTAGTAGAGTCTTGTGTATGGGTATGTTGTGCACCATGCTTATACGCAGGAGGCTGCCGGACATTAAGATTGGTTTCTATTCTTTCATCTCATAGGTCATGCGATAGAACTGTGTTATTAGGATAATTCCCCCTCTGACGTATTAATGTATTTACAGCTATGCTTTCGAGGAAACCGACACCGCCTGTAGGGCAAATCAAGAGCGAGAGCTACTAGCCGCACCGGAGAGTTACTAGGGCCTGCACCCGCCTATGCCCGAGATCGCACTCTGGCCGACGAGTTCTGCTACATCCACCTCCAGAGGCTCCAGTTCAGGGGCAACATCATCACTAGCTCCTGAGGCTTCAGTACCTGAGCCTCCAACTCCTCAGTCAGGAGCAGAGGACAGAGCCATGAGAGATGCAGACAACCGCCGACCAGACAGTGGCGGCAGGCGCACTCGCATGTGACTTGGGGTTGATAGTAGATCTGACAGTTTGAGGGTTCGTGACTTTTTGAGTTGTAATCCTCTAGAGTTTTTCGGATCAAAGCCCGAGGATGACCCGCAATAGTTTATCCGACAGATGCAACGCACATTGAGGGTGATCATGGCTTCGGAGACTGAGTCTGTTGAGTTGGCTTCATAACGGATGCGGGATGTAACAGTTAATTGGTATGAGTCTTGGGAGTTATCCATAGGCGAGGGTGCTCCTCCATCTGTATGGGATGAGTTTGCAGAGGCCTTCTTTGGCCATTTTCTGCCTCCAGAGATAAGATGTGCTAGAGTCGATATATTCTTACAGTTGAGGTAGGGTGGCAAGAGCATTCGGGAGTATAGTCTCGAGTTTGATTCATTTGTTAGGTATGCGCCTATCATTGTGGCCTGCTTCTATGTCCTGTAGTTTATAAGACATTTTCTTCAAAGGAAAGAGTGGATATGGCGGATAGAGTGCATCGATATATAATGGGACTAGACCGCTATTTGATTGACGGATGTATGGCGGTGGCTCTTCAGCCAGGTATGGATATTACCCGGATACAGGCATATGCACAGGGGGTAGAAGACAGACACAGGGGACGTCAGTCGGACAGGGATCATGATAGAAGCCAACATAAGAGGGCCAGGTCGGCTGGGTATTCGGGTGAGTCTCGAGGCGGGCAGCTTCAACAGCATGTCAGATATCCTTCTCAGCCAGCACAGAGTGCACCTCCATAGTCCGCAGGTAGACGATTTGACAATGGGGTATTCAGGAGAGGATCAGAGCTCCCGGGCTTCAGGTTCACATATGAACAGGAGTTCTAATCAATCGAGGCCACTTTTCCCTCGGTGTTCATAGTGTGGCAGGCATCATCCTGGGGAATGTCGTCTTACTAATGGTGCTTGTTTTTCGTGCGGCCGTCAAGGCCATGTGAGGAGAGAATGTCCTTAGCGGTGCAGTGGTATGGCTCTACCATCTGGCTCTGGCCGGGTTCACCTTCTTCTGTAGCTATGCGCCCTGCTGGGCAGGGTGATCATGTGCCAGCAGGCCGTGGTAGAGGTCGTGGCGGAGTTCCCAGTTCTAGCGGTCCTTCGCACCGTATATATGCCTTGGCCAGTAGGCATGATCAGGAGGCGTCACCAGATGTTGTTACATGTATATTATCGGTCTTTTTCTATGACATATATGCATTGCTAGATCCCAGTTCCACCTTGTCATACATATCTCCTCTTGTTGCTAGTAGAATCGGGACAGAACCTGAGTCGATAGAACCATTTGAGGTAGCTACACCGGTGTTGACACCCAATTTTGACCCTCCCGTCCAGTCATTAGCTATAAAATTAGACTAATTTTGTAAAATAATTTTTTATGATCTTTTATAATAAAATACAGCGATAAAACGTTAATACAGGCATAAATAAGCAATTTAATAAATGGTACCGCGTCTTACGTAGAAATTAAACACTTAGAGTCTCACGCCCGCATTTATTAGTTTTAAGCCATGTCGCAATTCTTAAATAATAATAAAATAAATAAATACATAAAATAAATAAACAACGACGTCGTATTAAATAAGATATTCACATTTATTAACAACAAGGCAATTTCATAATTCATAATTTAAATTAATTTCGATCTAATACATGCGTTTTATTAATAAGCGTCGCACTCATAAAAAGCATTAAGTAGTCCTTAAATGTCATATTTGCATGTAACATTTAAATAACTCAATTTTAATTTAACTTCACAAAATACGCATAATAAATAAGTTTTAATAATGGCGTCGTGTTATAAAATATTGAGCACTAATTAAATAGCACACCCGCATTTATTATTGTAATAGTTTTAAAACTCAAAATTAGACTAATAAAACACCTAAATAATTTAACCACAATCTAAATAACTTACCACTAATTAAATACCTAATACTTAAAAACTAACTCCTAAAATCCTACTCAAAATAAATACACTTAAACCCTACCCCAAACATTAATCATAAGCCCAAAATACACTTAATTCGCCCAGCCCAACCCTTTTACCCAAGCCCACCCGCAAGCCCTTATTTTCCCCCCTTATCACCACTCACCCACAGCCCACAGTGTGATACCCTTACTTCATCTTCATAAACAAAGCCCTAAAAACGCAACCAACCGAAAAGCTAACTAAGAACCCTAAGTTTTCGTTCGCCGCCTCCCTTACCCCTATGCCTTAAATCCCGCCATATCACAACCTAAATCTCATGTTTCCTTTCTAAAACCCTGCCATAGCGAGAGCCATTCCAAAAATTGTGACCCAAATCGCGTAAATCAGAATTTACCATAACCATAAATCGTTCTAAAATCAGCACCAAATCAAGTACGAATCGTACGAAATTAGAGTAAGAATAAGCACAAAAATCTCAGCCTTAAATGCTTACCAACATTAGAACCCAAGAGGGAGCTATAAAAGGAGCTAGTCCATACATGCAATGGCATGAGACTGGCATTCGAAAATCAACAGTGCAACTGATTGATTCAAAGAAAGAATTCGACCCTCAAGGTCAGAATTTTTCGCAAAAGCCTCATTTTCTTTCCACCGCATTAGCAAGCCCTCCGAGTGGATCGACGACTTGATACGCTGCCCCGATTCGCTGTCCGGAGAAGGTAAAACCAAACTCTTCTCAGTTCCTTTGTGTCTCTTGGTGTGTTCATGTGTTTATATGTTTGATTATAGCCTGCTATCACGTTTTGAGTATGTTCTATTTTGTTTAGGTAAGACGTAGGAGTATTTCGTGAAGTAACTGAAATATGATTAGCAAGTGTAGTTCTAAAAGCCACATGTTATAGGACACTAGTTCTCCAGTTTGGGTTAATACATGTTCTAGGTTGACTTGTTGCTGGTTCAAATTGACATTGTTTATTTGCTGAAATCAGTGTTGAAAGTGCTTCGATGAATATCTGAAATGGATGGGAATTAAGTTGAATCATGCCTGCTGACCTAAGGGGTTAATTTGCTTGTTTGCATCTATCTAACTAAAAATGATCATTTAGTCGTTAGCCTAAGTTTGAAATTATGTCATCCATACTATGATAGATCCCAGCCATGTCCCTTAGATTCTACATCCATTTTAATGGCATGATATCTTAAGTATTAGTATGTTTGTAAAATGGCTTGAGATTAGGCTTTAATTTGAGTTTTATTCAGTAATTGCCTTGTATGAACTTACTTTGCCAATATGATTAGACTTAGGCTACGCCTGCAATCTACTATCTGAAACATAGTACATGCCTTACTGTTTGAAGATACATGTGTTGATCCTGGATTATAAATTGTGGACACAGTTTATCTAGATTATTCATAAATGAGTAAGAGTGTATCACGAATCGATTGTATGCCCGGATATGCCTCCTAACACATCTTATATGCTTTGAATATCTTACGTGCATTAGTCTTTGTTTTTCTGCATATTAGTTTTCTTGTTGAAGCCCACTGTTTGTTTGTCGTCATGTGGAAACTATCTGGACCAAACTGCCTTTAATAAACACAGACTGTTGCGTAAGCCTATTTTCTTTATCTTTCTCTACATGTTACCATATGTTAGGCCTAAAATTGTGTGTGTCTGTGATATATGTTTTGCTGCCAGGAGCCTTTGGATCCATTCTGTTAGCTTAAGTTGAATAAGCTCTTCTGTTTGCTTATTATGCATACCTAAATTGGCAATTAAATTGTGTGTGTCTGTGATATATGTTGCTGCCAGGAGTCTTTGGGTCCATTCTGATAGCTTAAGTTGAATAAGCTCTTGTACTAGGACTGTCCAGCGCAGTATTTCTGAATAGAAATCTGCAATTAAGTCTCTTATGTTTGCTGCCGGTTCAGTCGTTCAAACTGCGTCATATGAAACCAGATAATTAAATTGTTTGCTGCTTAAGTTGAATAAGCTCTTCTGCCTGCTTATTATGTATATCTAAATTGGAAATTAAATTGTGTGTGTCTGTGCAGCCTATATAATCAACATACATGTGCATGTGTTTAGTGTTCAATTATTCATGTCCTATATTATTGGGAGTGCATGCTAATCCATATCTTTCTTTTTGTTACATGAAAATGCACCGGAGCAACAAAGAGTCTCATAGCGGGACTCATTGTGGCAAACGCGAAGACCCACATCTACATGCATTTATCCCCGCATCAGAAATTCTAAGCCAGAGGCGAAATGACTTCGCCATTCCTCGAGTCGTTTTATTATCTTCTACCCCGCCCCCATTCATTTATTTATTGTAAATTATTTGTCTAACGCTACATTAACTAATAGAATAATTAGAATATCTAAACCTTGAACCTCTAGTTTAGAAACCAATTCCCTTTAGGTTAATCACTTTAGGCTCGCCACATATTGCTCTAGTCACACTGAACTATTAAATTTAGTTATCCACGTAACTGGTCGCAGCTAGCATTTTATAGACTCTCATTAACATTTATATAAAAGCCTTATTTCTGTTATTAAAAATCCTCCTAAACATGTGGCATATTATTATACTAATAAGATTCGTAAATGAATAAATGTATAAATCATCTTTGCATATATAATAATACATATTTTAGCTAGAACTAGCTTTATATATTTTAAAGCAAATTTCACATTTTTATGTTAGTGAAAATACTTCCTATATCTTTACTTAAACACTTTTTCAAGACATCTATTGCATCTTAAGCATAATAATCACCCTAGGTTTGGCAGGACAACCGCAAGTTAGCGGATCTTAGAGGGTGCCTAATCCCTTCCCTCTAGATTAATAAAGAGCCCTTACCCAGAATCTCATTAAGTTTAGCAGACCATTAAAATGGAGTTAATGTTTACTTTAAACTAGTTAACATTTAGGTGTCCTAATTCACCCAATTAATTAGGTGGCGACTCCGCGAACCCCTTAGCATTTAAGCACCTCCCTTAGCACCTTTTAACATTTTTCCGCACCTTTAGCATTTTAGCATTCTTTTGCACTTTTAGCATTTTATTTTATTTTCTAACCTTTTTATTAAGCAGGAGTTTCTATATAAAATGTCGCGGCCGAAAATGGGCGTGACAACCGGTAGGAGATTCGATCATAGCTAAGCGGGTGTATAGAAATTGCTCGGTGGTTGTATATAGTCATCATACCATAGCAGAACTGATAGAGCTAGACATGATCGAGTTTGATGTTATTATGGGTATGAAGTTGGGTAGTCATAATTGTAATGGTAAGATATGGTACTTTGTGGCAGAAAGAGTAGAAATAGAAGTGATTTCTGACACTGATCAATAAGTGACCTTAAAGCTGTTATTACTAGACTGTGGTAAAGTTATTGTTACAATTCTGATTTATGCTAAATGTGCTACATAAGAAAGACTGATGTTGTGGGGCAAAATTTATTCTATAACTACCAATATGAATCTACATTGGTTAGTTGGGGATAGATTTAGTTTCATCATGAATGAAAAAGGGAAAATTGGAGGCATGCATGTCTATCCCACGGAGTATGAAGACTTTACTTTTGTATGAACTCATGTGATTTGAATGAGGTAAAATTTAGAGGTAGCCCTTTTCACTTGGTGGAATGGTAAAGCAGGTCAATATTGCATCTTTATGAGATTGGACAGAATCTTAGTTAATCAACAACTACAGGATTGGCTAGGCAATTTAAGCATGGAGCATTTGTCAAGAACTAGTCAGATCATACACATTTGTTGTTAACTGCACGAGATCAGGTTTCATAATTTCATAAATACGTCAGATTTTTAAAGTTTTAGCTTAAGCATGATACTTTATGGAGGTGATGGAACAAAACTAGAATTCAGATTACCTTGGTGACCCTTTTGTTACATTCAAGTAAAAGATATTACTTGTTTCACAAGGGGAACATTTCTATTTATGTATTTAGGATGTCCAGTATCATATGTTAGAAAGAGGAAAATAGATTATGTTGAATTAATTAAGAAGATTAGGGACAAGTTACAGGCTTGGGAAAAAAAGAGATTTTTTTATCACCATGGGGTAAAGCAGTGTTGATTACTAGTGTGTTACAAAGTGTGCCTATACACATACTGTCTGCTATAAGACTTGCTAAATGTGTGATCAAGGAGATACATCAAATATTTGTAATGTTTTTCTGGTGTATAGTAAGGATGATGTTAAGGCTATACATTGGTTTACATGGTTAACAATGTACTTGCCTAAGGATGATATTGGATTGGGGTTCAAATATCATTTTGATATATCAAAGTCATTGTGTGAAAAGCTATGGTGGAGATTTAGGACCACCACTTCTCTATGGGCTAACTTTCTTGGGAACAAGTACTCTAAGAAGCATTACCCTCAATATGTGCAATGAAAATGTGGTTATCAGGTCTTGGAAATGATTCTTGAGGTAAGGGATAACATTGAACAAAAAATATGGTGGGAAACAAAGAATGGGACTGCTAACATTTGAATTGATAATCGTACCAAATTGGAAATATTACACTATGTACTACTTTCAGAGTTTCTTATTGATGAAAGGGGTGGAAGATGTCAAAGAACTGCTACGTGGGGATTTATGGGATTTGTCAAAGCTAGGACAATATCTCCGAGATGACATTGTCTCACAGGTCACTACATACTTGATATATACCATGTGGGATAATCCTTGGTGGATAATGACAAGTTCTAGTAAATTTACTGTGTCAAGTGCATGGGATTTGTTGAGATAAAGATCATATCCTTCTGATGTATATAAGTAAATGTGGGTTAAAAGAGTGTCATTCAAGATATATTTCTTCCTATGGACGATGTGGAAATTTAAAATTTCAGTGGGTGAAGTGTTGCAAGTATTGGAATTAGTATAGTATCAAGATGCTGTTGATGTAATGTTTTCATCAAGAAATGACAGATCACTTGTTTCTTACAAGGAAGTTTGCCAAATCTATATGAAGCTATTTTAACAATGCAGCAGGTATACACATGAATTGTCATCATGTTAAGCATGCGATACCGATATGGTGGAACACTACATGCCATTACAAATTGAAGCAGGTGTACAAGGTAGTACCAGCTATAATATTATGGCAAATTTGAAAATGGAGGAATATAGTACTGCATGAAAGCTCTTTAACTTTGTTCAACGTGTTACATGAGATTCAGTTGAATATTCACATGTAATTCCAATCCCTTATGTGATTATAGTAATTGGTGAATTGTATATGTGTTATATTATGGCCCTGTGAGGCATCTGTTGGTTGCTGAATATAGGTGGATAGACATAGTAATAAAGGAGATTCTGTCGAAATTTTTATAGCATGAGACCTATAATGAACATTCGAGGACGAATATTTCTAAGGGGTGAAGGATGTTACACTTCGAAAGTTTAAGATGATAATTAAGAACGTCATTAAGAAAGTAAGATTCGAATATTGGATATAAAGTATACTTACATATGTTTAATACGAAAATTAGGATAAAAGAGGATGTGATTTCGGAAAAAATGTTGGCTACAATATGTGTGTGACGTTGGAAACTAGTAATAATAAGTTGTATATTTCCGTTATGGATTAGTAACGTATTATAAGATACGACAATGAGGATACAAGGCCATATGGAATTTGCGGGAATTAGAAGAAATGGGATCTAAGCTTTAATTATTTACTTAAGGGATTAATTTATGCAAACAATTAAGAGAATTGGACCAAAGTGTAATTAACATTTTCTGATTTTTGCCTTAATACTTAATACCTTTCCCCTTCCCACATTACATTTCAAACACACACTTATCCTCCTCCTTTCCCCTCACTTCAGCCGAGACACCCCCTCCCCATAGCCAAAAAAATGAAGTTTTTAATTCTTTTTTCCTAGGTTAGTTCTTCTACAAATTAGAAGCCTAAAATTTCACCTAAAATAGTGGGAATTTCCGCCACTGCTGGCCGAAACAAACTGACAAGAAATTCTAATTTTGAAGATGAATTTTTGGAAGAAAAACATGCAAGAATGATGGAGTAAACTTATAGGATGAATGCATGTCATTGTAACTTGAAGAATTGGTGAAATTGGTGAAAACAAAAATGGAGCAGTGGGTGTCACGATTCAGAGACTGTTTTGGGTTAATTAAGGTAAGAAATTCTTCTTCTTATGGTATAATTGGAATTGCATGTTGTTATAGTTTAAGGAATGAACTTGTGTTAGGGGAAACTTGGAATTTAAGACAATGCATGTGACTATTGGGTGTTGTAGCCGAAATTGGAGTTGTTTTTGTGTACATTGGATTCATTGTTGTTGTTGTTGTTGTTGTTATCCTTGTCGCTAATTGCATGTTGAAATTGAAAAGAAACATTGATATTTAGAGTGGTAATTAGTTATATGGAAGTGTTGAAAGGTGAATTGGATTCTAAGGAATTAAGAGAAGAGTTATGGAATTATGATGTGTTGGCCGAGACTTGTATGAAATTATTGGACATGTTGTGTTGCATTTAGGGGCTGTTTTGGTAGAGTTATAATGCTGGAAATATAAGTTATAAACATGTATATACGTTATGGTAATTACTAATACATGTCTTAAAGGAATTAAAGAGTAAAAATGTGTTATGTTGCAAACTATAAGACACATATTCTTTTCGTTGTTGCTAGACGTATGGACTATTTTTATGGGTTGTTTTAAAGGTTGTTTAATATGGATTAAGGACTGGATTAACATGAGAAATAGGTATAGTAATCACATTGGTTGTCGTTGTTGTTGTATTCCATAAATGTAAGAAGAAAGAATGCATAACTATGGTGTAAGTAGAGTATATGGACTGATTTTGTGATATCTTGGAATTGTGACTTGTTAATTGGTATTGTTGGCATTTGTTGTAAGTTATGGATGTGCATATAAATAGGGGAAGTGCTGCCCAAATTTTTATAGAAAAGAAGACAAATTATCATTCAATTATAACGTATGCTAGCAATCATAAGGTTAATGGACATGTTACTACTATTATAGGTTGAAGTGCTAGTCAGGGCGTATTTAGATTATCGAGTTGGTTAGTTCGTTAATAAGGTATGTGGAACAATCCCTTATTTCTTTTGGCATGATTTATACAAATGAGAGTACGACAGACGTATATAATTCTATTGAATCCTAACTTTTAAAATGATACATGATATGGTAAGCGCCTTGATTTTCCAAAAGATGATTTAAAATGATACATGATATGATAAACGCCTTGATTTTCCAAATGATGATTTAAAATGATATATGATACGATAGTGCCTTTCATTTATTCCATTGAAAGTCAAGTGATGATTTAATATGTATAAAGTTTATCATGACATTCTATTCGTGCTGATGTGATTATATGAATTCACCGAGTCTCATGATGGGCCGGGATACGTTATATGTACATATATGATGATGATGAGCTCACCGAGTCCCAGAATGGGCCGGGATATGTTATATGGACGGGTATTTATGATTGTGATGATTCCACCGAGTCCCTCACTAGAGGGCCAGGACACGTTATATTGATGATTCCATTGAGTCTCTCACTAGAGGGCCGAGATACATTATATATATACAGACATAATGATTCTATGAACATACATACATGATTTTGATACAACTCTCATTTCTATATGGCACAATTGTATTGGTATTTTGATTATTACACATGTCTCCTGTTATCTTGGTCAGTTATGATCTCATTTACAGTACTTCATGTTTTACATACTCAGTACATTATTTCGTACTGACCCCCTTTTTCCGGGGGGCTGTGTTTCATGCCCGCAGGTACAGGTATCCAGTTTTGTGATCCTCCAGTCTAGGATTTCCTATTCAGCTGTTGAGAGAGCTCCATTGATCTGGAGCTTAGTCATTTTGGTACAAAACCTGATTTTTGACTTATGCGTATTTAAGGGCTCGACGGGGCCCTGTCCCGTCATATATCAGTATCGTACTCTTAGAGGTCTGTAGACAGGTGTGAGTGTTAGATGTATTTTGGACTTGAGTGGATTGTATATATGTATTTGTCAGTTGTACTACTGTTACACGTTATTTTGGGATGTTTTCGTATATAGCGACAGCCTTGTCGGCTCGCCTATTTTGTTACGTGAATTGTTGTGACTCCTCAGCAGACAGGTCTATTCTGATGTATATATATGGTGTTATGAGACATCAGCTTATTTTCACGAGATTTTTATATTGGTTGGTATCAGTCAGATTATACGTGACAGGTCAGTTTAAGGGTGTCCAATTAGGGCACCGGGTTGCGGCCCGTCGGGTCGGGTCGTGACAATTGATCATTTTTCTTTTGAGGAATTTTGTTCAATATCATATTTGCAGTAATTAACGCCTCACCCCATAGACTGAGGGGTGCCCCCGAACTAATCAACATAGAATTTATCATGTTCTTCAATGTTCTATTTTTACGTTCGACAACTCCATTTTATTTTGGAGTATATGGCGCAGTGGTTTGATGAACTATACCATGAGTAGAACATAATTCTTTGAACTCATTCGATTGATATTCACCACCTCTGTCTGACCTTAGAATCTTAATTCTCTTATAAAGTTGGTTTTCCACTTATGCTTTGTATGTTTTAAACATGTTCAAAGCCTCATCTTTGATATGTATTAAGTATACATAACAAAATTTACTGCAATCATCTATGAATGAAATATAATAATTCTTTCCTCCACTCAAAGAGGTTGCTTGGTAATCACACAAATCACTATGAATTAAACCAAGCACTTCATTTGATTTCCCAACAGATTTATGAGGATGACTTGCATATTTTGACTCTATGCAAACCCCGTATTTAGTCATTTTGTTCATAGAACATTTTGACAACATGCCTATCTTTACCATTCTTTATAAGGAACAATAATTAACATGGCCTAATCGAGAATGCCACAAAAAATAGGAATCAACCATGTACATAGAAACAGTGCTAGTGCCTGCATTTTTATTAATAATGACAACTGTCTGAGTAGGTATAATACTTAGTTTGAAGATCCTCTCACTGAGGTAACCCTTTCCTACATACACCCCACATTTGGTGAGTACAAATTTGTCAGATTCTATTACAATATTGAAGCCCTTGCTACTAAGAACCGACCCAGAAATCAAATTCTTACAAATTTCAGGCACGTGCAACACATTTGTGAGCACACGATCATTCCCGGAAGTGAGCCTCAAAGTCACCTTCCCTTTCCATTCTACCTTCACAGCAGCGACATTTTTCACGAACAGTGGTTCTCCATCCTTGATGGCTTGGTAAGCTGAAAACATGTCATTTTCTGAACATACATGCCTTGTAGCACCCGTGTCCATCCACCAATCGGTTGAATTAGTAACCAGATTTGCTTGAGCAACCACAACTCTAATGAATTAGTTTTTAGTTTCGGTCCGGTTGGATTGGTTGACATTACTCGAACCTCCAACACCACCACCTTGACTCTTGAGAAGGCGACAATCTTTTGCCCCGTATCCAGGTTTTCCACATACCCAACATAATTATGGTTGTGGTTTCTTGAATGCATTGGTCCTTTGTGGGGCGAGTGCATTCCTCCCGGTTGTAAAAGATGACTTGACACCAACAAATTTGCCCTTTCCTTTCTGAAACTTGGCCTTGGAAGCATTGCCTTCTACCATGTTGGCGTTAGGCTCCAATGAAACATCATCAACCCTTTCATTCTTCCGGTTGTCCTCTTCAACACGAATTTTCAGAACCAGTTGCTCAAAACTCATGTCCTCGGTTAGATGCTTCAAATAAACCTTAAAATCCTTCCAAGAAGGAGGTAATTTCTCAATAATAGCACCAATAAGGAAATTTTGATTAATACCCATACCTTTAACCTCTAGTTCATGAACAATGACATGGAGTTCCTCCACTTTCTTGACAACAGGCTTTGAATTGCTCATCTTGAAGTTGAGAAACTTTCCGATGACGAACTTCTTAGAACAAGCAACCTCAGATTTGTACTTGTTCTCCAATGACGGTCATAACTCCTGTGCTGATCTGAACGTGGAGTATATGTCATAGAGAGTATCATCCAAGGCGTTGAGAATGTAGTTCTTGCAAAGAAACTCTTGGCTCCACCAAGTCTCAATAGCCTTCAGTCTTTCGACTCTCTTCGCATCAGTAAGAGCATTCTCCCCTTCTCCTTCCGGCAATGCCGTTTGAGCCTCAGTAGTCAATACATTTTCCACATGGAGAGTGGTCAAATAAAACAACATCTTTTGTTGTCAGCATTTGAAATCAGAACCCTTGAATTTCTCTAGTTTCTCAACATGGGTTTTCACCATTGATGATTCAGATTGATCCATTTTGCAAATCAGGAAAAAGTATTCTCTGAAAAAAAAATTGCAAACTCAACAACGTCAGAAAAAATGTATTTTTCTGAATTTTTTTGTCTTAGATTGTTAGTGTCAATCTAGACTCATCAATGAATAAGCACAATAATATAATAACAACTCAATATAACTTGAAATTAACAACTAATTCAGCAAATTGTAAACACATACTAACTTGATGTTGATATAGCCTGCAATGCAGTGTCCTAAGACAAAAAATCGTCTCCACTTGTGTTGTAGTTCGTCGGACGTCTGTCTAGAGGATACAACTATCTAAGTGAGAGTTCTAGCACAAGAACTTCGCCTCTGGCGAATTTACTGTATGTGTTCTACAAAAATGTGTTTTTGGAAGAAAAATAAGTAATTCACAATCTTAGTATGATTTTGATTCTCAAATCATAAGATTAGTTTGTGTATTTCAAACAAGTGATCATCTTCTTTATAAAGAGATATTTTCGACCATTGCAGCCTTTCATACCGAAGGTTGTGATTCTATGGAAGAGATGCAATTTTTGGATTTTATGGAATTTTCCGCTGTTGCTGCTCGCTCTTGCGACAAATACAATTCTAATTCAATTTCGGATTCCAGTAGCTTACTGCCTATCAGGCGCTGCGGCCCTTTAGACGATAAATCTCAGGAATTTTTCCCTGGCTACTGGACGTGATGCGCCGTGGCGCTTCGGCTGAATTTTCCGAAGTCGCTTTTGATCACTTATATCTTCTTAATCTCATACATGTTCAAACATACATCATAGCCACGCAAGGGCGAGGTATCAGGTATCCCTACCCAGAAGGAATCAATTAACATCCTTTTATCGGAATACACGGTGTTAATAAGTTAAAATTATATATAATAGGGAAAAGGGTAAAAAATACCCATCTTCTTTTATAAATTGACTATTTTTACACTCGTTATAAGTTGTCAAATATACTCCCATTACAAGTTGGGTCAAATATATTTCTACCGTTAGCAAAGTATTCAAAAAAAAACCTTCATTTCTAGCATATTCCACATAAGCAAGCCTAGTCATTGGAATTGGGTGACATGAACGCCACATGTCATTTAACTTATTCTATGTGGTGCCTAAGTGACAATTTTTTTAAAACAATCCCAAAAATTGATTTTACTAAAAACAAATTTGAAAAAGTAGCTTTTATTAAAAATTGGTTTTTTTATTTTATAAAACCTGTTTTTTAAAAAAGTATTCTGAAAATTAGAATTTTTAAATTAATAAATCTGTAAAATGATTTTTTAAATCTGAAAAACTGTAAAGTATTTTTTTAAGAAAAAAAAGTGTACTATTTTTTTTAAATCTGGATTATTTTTAAAAAAAATCATTTTCCGGTTTTTTTAATAAAAATTCAAAATTTCAATTTTAAAAAAAAATGGATTTATAAACTAAAAATCAGATTTTCAATAAAGGCCATTTTCTCCAGATTTGTTTTTAGAAAAAACAAAATTTTCGGTTGTTTTAAAAAAACATTGTCATGTAGGCACCACATATAATAAGTTAAATGTCATGTGACGTTGTTTAGCGATTTTTCGACTGCTCACGCAAGCGTATGCATCGTTCACAAGTAATATAGTCTGTAAGACCGAATATCGTCCACAGAGACTAGTTTCTAAGTACCGTTCATCTATTTTATGTTATCTATTTGGCAATCGATATTTGATTGGGGTATTTATTTAACTACTAGAATAATTGCAAGATTTAAACCAATAAAGTTGTAATCAGTTATGAATGAATTAGGGCTTCCAAAATCCTCGACTATCCACTTTATTCAATCCTTAATGCAACTAAAATGATTCTTCTTCTTCGTTAAGATAGCGGTTAACTAGACCGTCTTATATTCCGGTTAGAAAATATAATCACTCAACCCCAGTGCAGAACCCTTCTATATTTCTATGATAGGATTTGCCACATAGGAGGATTAAGAACAGTAACCTATAATGCTACACAAGTATCGGGGTACTTTCGTCCGCGATTTTAACATATGTCTAGTCAATTACAGCATATCCAAATCTCTCCTCTCGGTGTTTTATTCGAAATCATATAGGTTATGAAAACTAGTGATCAATTAATTATCAAACATTCATACCAAATATTGACTAAATCTTAATCAAGCGAAGAAGAAATCAAACAGGAATTTATAGAGTCCGACTTCCCTGCGTTAAGCATATGGCACATAAAAGAAAGGTTGTTCTTGTTGAGGGTTTACTGCATTAATTCATGAATAACAGTTTCAAGCGATTCATAAGGAAAACCCTAATAGAGTGTTTAGCTCTTATCCATAGTCACGCTAAGAACTAACACAATATCCATACATAAACTGAATTAAAAACGAAAAAAAGAAAATTACGTAGAACAAAGTCTCCAATTGTAGCTCCAAAATCGTCTGTGTTGTGTTGTCTTGTAGAATGACCAACCTCCCCCATAACATTAATCTCTAGGGCTTAAATATCTTCTAATTTTCGTGTCTTATGGACCAATCCTCCCTTAGCCAATTTGCCTTCGGAACTGAAATTTTCCGCATCGGCACCGCGGTTTTGCATACCGGCATCGTGGTGCCGAAACTCCTACAACTTCAAGACAAATGGCACCGCTGCATCGCTGATGGCACCGCTACGGCTGAAAGTCCTGTGGCTCCTCGGTAAATATGGCACCGCGGTGCTGTCTTCTTTCGCTCTGAGTTGCCAACTTTCATCCTTTTCGCCTCGGGAGCACCTTTTGTTCCCATTTTTCGTTCATTTTTGCCATTTTGCCCTTTTGCACCGTTGTGACTCAAAAGAATGAAAAACAAAACTACTACTATACTAAACACAACAAAAAATGAGTAAAATACCAACTAAAAATGACTCAAAAGACGTATACAAAATACGCCTAACAAACACCCCCAAACTTAACCTTTGCTCGCCATCGAGCAAAAATCAAAACAAAAACAAAGACACAAAAATAAAAGACTCAAAGACTCAAATCACGCAGTTGCACAATGTTATTTAGAAACACATGAACGTCAATTAAGATAATATGTAGGAACAAATATAGCATGAATTTAGCAATCTAGAATTTCAAGTCAGATATTTCGCAAATGCATCTCAATCATAAGTAATGGAAGCATGAATACCTAACTTATGCATGTCAATTTCATTTAGTTCTACGGCTTGTTTACTTGCTATTCTTCATTAATCATAGACATACCTACTAGAGATCCTCGTGACTTTTCAGGGTTGTAATGTAGGCTTAGGCAGGGGTGGACAAAAGTAGGCATTTAAGCTTAATTTACGTACCATAAGCGTTTTTCTCATTCAACCGTTTTGTCATTCTTTTTGGTATTCTTTTCAGTTCATACATATCATTCCCCTTTTCTCTTTTTGAGAGCATGCATCAATTCATATAGGCACCCCCAAACTTAAGCTTTTACATTTTTTTATTGGGGTGCATCACTTTTTCACTCTCTTTTTGTATTCATTTTTCACTCTTTTTCATCCCAATTTTTCAATTACTGCTTATGACACACGAGAAAATCATGGGGTGTCAAAGAAAACAACTTATTTTAGGCTCAACGGGACTGACTAGGGATATAATTTATTGTCAGGATATGTAATAAATGGTAAGAAGGACTATCAAAGAAATGTCTGAATCATCTCCCTAACATGTACATCTTAACTATTTCGCCTCAAATAACAAGCAAGCAGACTTCACAAACATTTTTCACTTGACAACACATAGACTAAGCATCAAATATTCCAAATAATCAAATTTTCATGAATTTTGGGCATATCTAACTTAAGCACACAAATTTTAGCTTCTCATATCCACTACATTATCCACTTAGTTCACTAGGCGTTCCAAATAAGCACAACATGCATGATCATAAAAAAAATTGACTCACATAAAACATAAAAACAAACAAAAGACTCAAAAATAAAATAAAATAAAAACTCCCCCCAAACTTAAACTACACATTGTGGCGGTGGCGGCGGATACTGCATTGTCCATTGGGTGAACATGAAACTCAATTTATCAACACGCTGGGTCAGGTGTTGATGGTCTTGCATCATTTGCTCTTGATTTCGCAACATCCTTTGTTGGTTCGAGAGCATCTGCTCCATCATTGGCATTGGAGGTTCTAAGCGACGAGAGGTCACGGTCGCTACCGCTTCATCAGTGTCTGCCTCAGCCTCTTCCTCATCCATGGTTGTTGCGTCTGCTGCTGCTGGGCCCCTTCCCCTTGCTGCTGGTCCTGGGTTAGGGTCAAAGAATGAGTGCACTAAAATGTAGGTCACAACATATTGACTCTTCTCTAGGATATCAGTGGCAAATGTTGGGACTCCATGCCTATCACATAAGGCAGTAATGAGTGAACCATGTCTCAATCCGCCAGTAGTAGTCAGCCTACTAATCTCCCTTATGTTCTGCACTATTTCTCTCCCCACATCAATTGTCATGCCCGTCATGATGCCATAAATGAGCTTGATTCTGTCTGAGGGCACATTTGTAAAATAAGTTGACGGAATCAAGGTGCACTTATGAAATATAGCCATCATTTGGTTGTTCTATTAAATTAGCATCGGGCAAGTCTCCTGGATCCGTTGCGGACAAAACTAAACTCAGCGCCTGGGTAGCACAATGTCTGCACCACTACGTTCCACAGGATGTGGTTGGCGTCTCTTGACCAACTTCTGAAGTGGTTTGGATTATAGCTGATCGGTGTATTTTATACTCACTTTTTGAGTCATTTTTAGTTAGTATTTTACTCATTTCATTTATTTTTAGTATAATATTAGGGTTGTTTTCATTTCTTTTGTGTCACAGCGGTCAGAAATGGAGAAATGGCGAAAAAAAGATGAAATGAGCTTAATTGAGATGGAATTGCACACTTAAAGGGGCCAATAAATGAAGTCTAAGAAGTCCCGAGAAGTATAGAAAAGATCGACGGCTTTAAAACCGACGACGGCGAAGAATCACGAAACGCCACCGGCGCCATGCGCCTGTGCAAGAAATGGCGCGACCATCGAAGTTGTTCAAACTCTTCGATTTTCAGCGCCGTGGCGCCTGATCGCAGGCCACTACGACGCAGTATTTTTGACGTTTTGGGCCGAATTTGACACGTTTCAGGGTCCAAAGGGATAACTTTTCCTACCTACATAATCCCTAACCCTTGACCTAAAGGATTCTTGGGGTATATATATTCTCTACATCATTCTCTAGAGGGGGGATTCGTCCACCCATTGTACATACAACACAACTTAGGAGGCTAAGATTAGAGGCTTTTCAAGTATTTTCTTTTCTTTCCTTTTCTTTGTTTATTTCAGTTCATGTATGGAGATTGTATTAGTTCTTAGCGTGACTATGGCTAGGAGCTAATTACTTATTTAGGGATTTCCTTGTGATTCTCTTGAAACTCTTATTCATGAATTAATACATTAATTGATTTCTTCTTCACTTGTTTAAGATTTATTAAATAGTTGCTTTGATTGCTTGATAATTAATTGATCACTAGTTATCATCACTTATATGAGTTCTAATCGAAATCCGAAAGGGGAGATTGTGAATATGCTATAGTTGAATAAACATAGGTTTAAATCGTGGACGAAAGTACCCCGATACTTGTGTAGCTTAATAGGTTATTGCTCTTAATCATCATTTATAGTCAATCTTGTCATCGAAAGATAGAAGGGTTCTCCATTGGGGTTGGGTGTTTATATTACCTTAACAGGAGTATAAAACGGTCTAGTTAACTTGCTATCTTCACGTAGAAGAAGAAGTTAGTCTAATTGTATTAATGATTGAATAGAGTGGATAGTTGATGATCTTGGAAGCCCTAATTCTCCATCATAACTGATTTAAATCAAAGTATTTTCATAATTAGTTTATTTTCTGCATTATTAGTTTAGAATTCCAACTCAATTAACGTTAACCAAATATAAACTAAAACATAGATAATCGGTACTTGAAAACCAGTCCCTGAGAACGATATTCGGTCTTACCCAGACTATATTACTTGTACAATACGTGCACTTACGTTAAGCGTGTGGATAAATCGCACATCAATAGTCTCGATCCTCTACATCATAGGTCCTTAGTATCACATTCACTGTTTCAGAACTGACAGACACATGTTTCCCTCTAACAAAGCACCGCCCATCCTCTTGCTCGGGGTAATTCGCATAGAACTCCCTCACAAGGCTAGAATTTTGAAGTGGGATCCGTTCTGGATTGGTGAACCCTCTCCACCCACTCGATCATGTCCCTAATAGGCTCGTAGTCATCATCATCATCAAATGGCATGGCATGATAATCCATGCCCCTTTCTGGTATCAATGCCATAGTGTTAATCTTGTTGTATCGATCCTCCACCTGTTTGTTGGCGAATCGAGTCACATCATAGTCTGGGGCGGATGAAGATGCTGAAGCTCTTGAAGTTCGTTTCCTAGAGGCTATAGTGAAGGTTGTTGGGAATTTTTTTGATAGCGTTTTCTTTGTTCCTCGAGGTTTCCCAACAACTCTCCCAACACACAACAACAATAACCAAGCAAAACCGGACCACAGCAGCAATACACAACAATTACACCACAATAAGCCTCAATCCACACAACTACACATCACAACAATACCCAGCACACACCCACAACTACCCAACACTCTACCAACAAAGCCCGTACACCCCCAAACTTGCAAGTTACTTTTCCTACTAGCCTTGAAATTGCAAGAACAATGATGAAGATTACATTTTTGAAGAGTTGTTCTTCACCAATTTCTTGACCCAATTGGAAGGAATGATGGTGGTGCAAGATGTGAGGGTTTGTGTAGGAATTCTTGGAAGAATTTGGGGAAGTTTGTGGGAGATTTTTATGGGTAGAGAAAGAAATTTTCGGACTTTTTAGAGAGAGAAAGGATTTGTGTTTTTGTGGGAAAAAAATTGGGGGATTAGGGCTTTTAATTTGGAAATCCCGTCTCGGCACCGCGGTACTGCCTGATGGCACCGCGGTGCCAAAAGTATTATGACACTTCTGATTATTCGGCACCGCGGTATTGCGTAATGGCACCGCAGTGCTTCCCCGATTATGTTTTTCCATCCTTTTCTTCGTGCTTAGTGACTCATTCCTTCACCTGGCTTCACAACACAATAAACATATACCAAAAGTGAGACTGTTCTAATTAAACTAAATTGCATAATTTAAAAATTGGGTTGCCTCCCAAGTAGCGATGTCTTTAACGTCTTATAGCCGGACGCAGGTTACTCATTAAATCATTGGGGTATTTTAACCCTACTACCTATCCATTTCAAAATCATCCTCATATTTCTCACTTTATTTTTCTTTTTCACATGAGGGGGTTCAGTAAGACATACCTGTTCGACGGCTTCCATGACATTCATTTTTGTTTCAGCATTCTTGCTGACCTGTGGGTTCACCGCTGTATGAATGATCTCCCTAGCTTTGGCCTATGCTGATTGAACTGTTGTATCAGTTGTGTTGTCTTCGAAACACTTGTTGATGGCTTGAGATTCAATGATGGAATTGAACACTTTGAACACCATCTCTTCCTCCTGAACCCTTAGTCTCTGTTCTCTCGTTTCTACATCAATCAGGGCTCTCCCAGTTGCAAGGAATGGTCTCCCCAAAATGATGGGTATTTCATCATCTTCCTCCATATCAAGAATGAGGAAGTCTGCTGGGAAGAAGAACTTTCCACCTTGACCAGCACACCTTCTATTATGCCTTCGCGCGCACTACGCCTACGGCCAACCGCAAATTCATCGTGGTTGGTTTGGCTTCACCCAAACCCATCTCAAGCATGCATGATACATGAGATTGATACTGGCCCCTAGATCACACAGCGTCTTGTTGCATGTCACCTTACCAATAGTGTAGGGCAAGGTGAAGCTCCCTGGATCCTTCAGCTTATGAGGCATTTTCTTTTGCAGGATGGCATTACACTGTCTCATAATCTGCTAGCCTTCTCTTTTTTTCAAGTATATCCTTCATAAATTTAAAGTATGCTGGAATTTGTTCTAGTGCTTCAATGAAGGGGATATTTATGTGAGACTTCTTAAACACCTTTAAAAGTTTAAAGAACTGCTTGTCAATTGCCTTCTTTTGTAACTATGAGGGTAAGGGATTCTATCTACGTACTCCCTCAAATGTGTTCGTGGAGCTGTCTCAACTGTAGGGAGGTCCTCAGTGACCCCCTCATTCTCTACCTCAGTTGCTTTCTCACACTCATTCTCACTTACCATCACGGCCGGGAGCTACCGCCCAACCGCTTCACTCCTCAATAACACTTCGACATCGCTTCTCTGTGGTTACCTCTCAGACATTGGGAGAGTGCCCTGCGATCTGTTGGTTACCATCTTTGCAAGTTTCCTGTCACGACCCGACTGGCCGTGGATCGTGCCTTACCCCTGCACTAGCGATACAACATCGAGAAAACCAATGGAAATAAAAACTTTAAACATGAAATGAGACATGATAAATAAACAAAGCAACCAAAAAAAGCTTTCAAGATATATACATAAAAACCCAACAGCTTATCCTTTTACAAACCCCGCCACAACAAGATTACTGCACTTAAGATATACAATAACTATGACGGACAGGCCTCGCCATACCTCGAATGTACAAGAACCTACAACTCAGTGGAAACACATACCAAAAGATAAGCCTCCGAGAAACGGAGCTTCCTAAAACGAATCGAGATCCTAAGAGCGAGGATCCACGATCGATGTACCTCTACTGCAGATGTAACGCAGCCTCCGGCGAGGTCGGCATAACAGTACTGGTATGTGGAATCACAACATCAGAATGAAATCATAATAGCCTAAAAAGGTGAGACATGTATGATAACCAAAATACAAGACGCAACATAAAAGTTAGCCAAGTCGTGACTCACGCCTCAAAGTCACCACTAAATATAACTATGGGTCTCACGCCCACAACATCCATCATGTTCGTGATCACGGCCGCGTGCCCTGAATCTCAGACGGTGTAGACATGTCCATGATGCAACAATAATAACAAGGCCGCACGCCACACGCCGGAATCGCTTCTGCAGTATACGCCATGTAACCTCAATAACAATATACTGGTGGTCAACCCTACCGCACGCCACACGCCTGAATCGCTTCGGTGTAGACACGCCCATGTTGCAAGATAACCATATACCGTAATCAACCCGCCGCACGCCGATGCCCCTAATCGGCAGACGGCAGATACGCCCATGTTACATCAACAACAAGACAGTAATCAAAAAGGAAACATACACGTGGAATTCTCCATCACTGCCAGCACGACCAAGTAAGTTCTCAACAAGTCAACCGACCCTCTCTCGAGAGACGCCAGAATACGTAAATACCACACTTGCACAACAAAGGCTATCATCACAAGATAGGCAAGTTTCACAACAACAAGCATAGGCAAGTTTCACAACAACAAGCATAGGCAAGTTTCACAACAACAAGCATAGGCAAGTTTCACACAACTCAAAGTACTTTCATTTTATGCCAAAGTCCGGGTTTTTAACCCCAAAGTACTACATACGTTAAGTTCTTTTAAAAGAGATCCATTACTTTTATAAAAGTCACCCGATACCCGTAGTATTAGAATGACCAACCCACATTCCTTTTCAAAATCAAGTAACAACATTCTTTTCCTAAGTTCCAGTTTGCCTAGTTTCAATTACTCAAGCTTCTCCTTTTCAAATGGTTTCATAGTTCCCAAACTTAATCACTGATTCCTTTTAGAACAATTGAGTAATATATGTCTCACGCAGAGTAGGTTATTCTTGTTTACAACATTCTTATTACAAAGAACCATGATCTAGAAAATGTAATATCATTTTGTCTCATCTTAGTTTCTATGCGGATGGAGGTTTCTACCGGTTTTAATACGATACATCATTATTCAATACATTTTCCTTTATTAACGCGCAGTGGTCCGTCGATACACATTCTCGATTTCCAAATCAAGAAACATTATCCCTTTAAATAAAACCAAGTACTCATTACTCACGAATGAGGTTTCACACAAACATTCACATTAAACAAATAAGTTAAGTCTCTTATCTTATAAGATCAAGTCTCTTAACTTCTAACATCAGTAAACCATTTTCTTTACCACTCTTAAGACATTATACTTAACTCCCCATAAAGCTAGTATAACTTTTTTTTTTTAAAAACCTTTAAAACCAAGTGTTACTCTCCCTTCAAAACGATTTATAAATCTTTTGAAATACATCAAGTTCTTTATTATAACTTAGCCAGTTATAATTCACATCAGTTTAAAACCACAAAGTATTTTCTTACCTACATAAAGCTGTTATAACCGACTCCCATAAAGCCGTTATAACACTTTATGTTTTAAGAACAATCAAACACGCTTAACACATGTACGCTCACCGCATTTACATAGTTCACACATATCATGCTAGAAGAGATAGGAAGAGGTTCACATACCTCGCGACGATTTATCGACAATAAGCAAAATGCTCCAAGTACTACAACCTTGATAGCCCTTTCCACTCCTCGAGTAGAATACGCTACTCTTAGTACTTTCACCTATAAAGGTCACAAACGTCTATTAACCCCAAAACACAAGTTTCTATCTTCTACGTAAAATTCGCAAAGACTCTCCCGCAACAACAGAATCTCCTCCTCTAACGAGGCCGCTACTAAGCCAACTGGGGGTTTACACGCCTAACCTGACGTGTACAATTCTACTCGAATACTACACAAGTCTACCGCAATACACCCCTATGTAAATACAGTCATTTCTTCTTTATTCTTCGTGCTTAAGTCAAAAGACATTGAATACTAAGTATAGTTCCATATATAGTATACTTCAACTATATATTCTAACAAACATGTAATTTCCAATTACAATAGAGGACAAGATAATTACCTCGATAAGCCCAAAATTATCCAAGTTATAATGTCGATCCCGAGCAAGGTTTAGCTCCTACTCCGTGCGCTCCAATCCGCCTCCAACAACCCTTAGAAGTTCTAACTAACTTCTACTCAAATACTTCAACCAACTATGAAGATTTCCTTGTGGTTTCGGTTTGAGACTAAAAAGGACAAAAGGTAGTATTTGACTCTACGTGATAGAGGTATCTTTGGAATACTACAAGGTACAAGGCTAAGGTATTTTGGGCATTATAACAATACTAGAGAAGTATTTCAATACCACGAGGAGGGTATTATACGAAACAACTAGCAGTGGTACCCCACCTGGCTAGCACCACAAAGCTGGGAGGGAACCCCGCCAAAGGCCACACGAAAAGGGGGAGGGGAAGGCTCTCGCCAAGAGCTCACAAAGGGGAGGAGAGGGTTTCAAGACTTGGAAGTTTTTGGAATGGATGAAGTCTTCACACTTGGTGGTATTTATAGCAAAACCAAAGGCCAACCAAGGCCAAGATCCTTCCAAGTGTATAGCAAGTGTAAGTGGCAAGATTAAGCCAAGTGCACCCTAAACCCTACTCCACAAAACACTCCACAAAACAAGCCACAAAGCAAGGCACACTTCAGGGCCAATCGCCAAGTGCCAACCCACTGACCGCCTCCAAACTGTCCAACGAGGTGACACGTGTCACCCACCCGTTGGACAAAACGGTTTCGGCACTCTGAAAAATCCGCAAAAAACCAAAACGACAGCGCCGGAATTTGCCCTTCGCAATTTTTGTAACACGTTCCGGGGAAACACGACTCTAACCGGGTGTTGTGCACAAATGTCATTCGACTGCCATTTAGCGGGGTGACACGTGTCACCTCCTATTGGCCCTCAAAAACGTCTTCCAAAAATATCCACAATGGCCAAAATCTCAAAACAAAGTGGCTTCTACAAAATCAGAATTTCTCCCGTGGCCCCACGTGACCATTTCCAAAATAAAATTCCATAATTCTAATATAATCTAAGAAGCCCAAATTCCAAACTGGGAACCCACCTTCAACGAACATTTTTCCTTACAAAAACCGGAAACTTTTTCCGTGGAAGAATCACCTCTTTCTTCCTTTCCAATTTTTTTCTGTCGTGCTCTCGTACGTACGTCCTCGCATACATACCCTGAGAATACGGGGTATAACATTTCCCAACCTGTGTTTCCAAGCTCCTGAGAGAGGACCTTGTTTCAGACATGAACTGATTCTGCGAATTGGTGAGTGTAAGCAATGCAACTCTCGCCATCAAAGCCTCGTCAGATAGGTGGTCTAAACTGTTGGGATGAAGTGGCCTAATTTTGCACCTGCTGGTTCTGGTAACCACCTTTGATATGGTTGCTGCTGAGGCTGATCGTTCCTCCATGAAAAGTTAGGGTGATTTCTCCACACTAGATTGTATGTGTTGGAATTATAAGGCCTCTGAAAGTTTCCAACCGCCTGTACCTGCTCCATTGACACATTATTAGGGTCCACCGTTGTGCATCTATCAAAGAAATGTGGTCCACCACAAATCTCACAATTCACAGGCATCTGGACTGCATTCATGGACATGGTGTTCTGCTGCGATTCGCTGCGTCGACCACTCGCAGATTCGTGGCGTGATGACATCTAGTTCATGATGCCATAGCCTTCCTCGCCGTCATCGACCGACATCCGCCTTTGATGATTGTTGGCAGCCATATCTTTCAGTAACTCATGTGCCTCATTGACACTCTTTCTCATGAAAGCACCCCCTGCTGCAGCATCAATGATGATACGAGTAGTACCACTCAGCCCATTATAAAAAATGTGAACTAACATCCACTTCTCAATGCCATGATGTGGGCATTTCCTTTGAAGATCCTTGAATCGCTCCCATGAATCATAGAGTGATTCACCATCCACCTGATAAAAGTTGTTCAGCTCTCCCCTTAACTTCACGCTTGGAAGGAGGGAAGAACTTTGCTAGAAACTTTGGGTCGTCGCGCCAGTAGTGACTGAGTCGCGTGCAGTGAGTTCAACCAGCTTTTGGCTCTATTCCTCAGTGAGAATGGAAAGAGCATCAGTCTAATGACATCGTCAGTAACGCCATTGTATTTGAAAGAGGCACACAGCTCCAGAAAGTTTGCAATGTGCATGTGGGGATCTTAAGACGATACCCCACAACCGTGCATCGTGTTCGACCATGCTCGGGATGGATGGCTTGATCTCAAAGTTATCGCCCATATAGCCGGAGCTCGATGCACGTCACACCAATAACCGCGGCATAACATAATCTCCCAAGCTCATTTCTCGCAGTGCGGACTTGTCCACGGCAATGCAGACCTCATTATTCAACACCTCCTCAGTACCCCGTTGTTATTCTCACGATTTTCTATGGCTAGTAAATCGGTAATTTTTTCTCACGCTGTTTGCTTGCACGCTTTTTCGATTTCGTGGTCAAGGAACGAGTGTATTTGCTCCTCTCCTTCTTCGCATACACTAGATTCTTGAAACAGATCAAAATCAAAAATCAAATCAAGGCACACGGTTCTAACAGTAAAAATTAAAATTAAAATAAAGTCAAAGTAAAAATAAAAATAGATGATTCGATATTAGATGTACGCCAGTCCCCGGCAATGGCGCGAAAAACTTGTTAGCGATTTTTCGACTGCTCACGCAAGCGTACACATCGTTCACAAGTAATATAGTCTGTAAGACCGAATATCGTCCACAGAGACTGATTTCTAAGTACCGTTCATCTATTTTATGTTATCTATTTGACAATCGATATTTGATTGGGGGTATTTATTTAACTACTAGAATAATTGCAAGATTTAAACCAATAAAGTTGTAATCAGTTATGAATGAATTAGGGCTTTCAAAATCCTCGACTATCCATTTTATTCAATCCTTAATGCAACTAAAATGATTCTTCTTCTTCTTCGTTAAGATATCGGTTAACTAGACTGTCTTATATTCCGGTTAGCACATATAATCACTCAATCCCAGTGCATAACTTTTCTATATTTCTATGATATGATTTAACACATAAGAGGATTAAGAACAGTAACCTATAATGCTACACAAGTATCGGGGTACTTTCGTCCGCGATTTTAACCTATGTCTAGTCAATTACAACATATCCAAATCTCTCCTCTCAGTTTTTTATTCGAAATCATATAGGTTATGATAACTAGTGATCAATTAATTATCAAACATTCATATCAAATATTGACTAAATCTTAATAAAGCGAAGAAGAAATCAAACTACTACATTAATTCATGAATAACAGTTTCAAGTGATTCATAAGGAAAGCCCTAATAGAGTGTTTAGCTCCTGACCATAGTCACGCTAAGAACTAACACAATATTCATACATAAACTGAATTAAAAACGAAAGAAAGAAAATTACGTAGAACAAAGTCTCCAATTGTAGCTCCAAATCCGTATGTGTTGTGTTGTTCTGTAGAATGACCAGCCTCCCCCAGCATTAATACATAGGGCTTAAATATCCTCTAATTTTCGTGCCCTATGGACCAATCTGCCCTTAGCCAATTTGCCTTCGGAACTGAAATTTCCCGCGTCGGCACCGCGGTTCTGCATACCGGCACCGCGGTGCCGAAACTCCTGCAGCTTCTCAGCACAAATGGCACCGCGGTGCTGAAAGTCATGTGGCTCCTCGGTAAATATGGCACCGCGATTCTGCATAGTGGCACCGTGGTGCTGCCTTCTTTCGCTCTGAGTTGCCAACTTTCGTCCTTTTCGCCTCGGGAGTACCTTTTCTGCCAATTTCTCGTTCCTTTTTGCCATTTTACCTTTTTTGCACCGCTGTGACTCAAAAGAAAGAAAAACAAAACTACTACTATACTAAACACAACAAAAATGAGTAAAATATCAACTAAAAATGACTCAAAAGGCGTATACAAAATACGCCTAACATACGTCCATTTCACCAAATTCCAATGACTAGGCTTGCTCATGTGGGAATATGTTAGAAATGAGAGATATCTTTGAATACTTTGTTAACGGTAGGGGTATATTTGGCTTCAACTTATAACGAAAGGGGTATAGTTAGCTCCAACTTATAACTTAGGGTAAAAATAGTCAATTTATGAATTTATATAATATTATATGTCGAATCCTACGGTAAAAAACTAAAAGATTAGCGAAAAAGTAAAAGAAAAATAAATTATTATATTACCTATATATCTTGTTTTTTTCTTATATGATGTTCAATACCTGTATCAGAGTCCGACTATATATGAATTTGCACTGCATAAGACTCATTTAGTAGAAGCGATCCATGCAGGGCCGTTTCAATACTTTTAAGGGCCCTGTGCGAGAAAAAAAAGGACATTTTTTATTCACATTAAAAATTAAAATTAACTAATTAATCAATATTAAAAAAATTATTGATCAAAACATCTAATAAATATATAGTAAACACTTATTTGTTTAAAGAGGGAGGACCCTGTTTTTTGTGTTTTAAACAAAAAAATCTTTTATTGCTCATTGGATTTGAACTAGCGACATCTTAATAGGAAATAACTTTTGAGAAGAGCCCTCAATCACTTAGCTACAAATTTCACTGATAAGATTAGAGACATTTTTAATACATACCTTAATATTTGAAATATCTATAAACAAAAATAAAAATTCTGGGACGGAGCGGCGGAGGCCCCTCCGGCCGGAGAGCCCTATACGGTGACGCCGTCTTGACCGCACAGGGACGCCCCTGGATCCATGCTCCCCTCACGAACAATCTAGGTACTATTAACAATATGTTCACGTAACCTCAATACAACAATAAATATTATTTCATCCATCTCAAATTATTTGTCTTGATTCTCTTTTACATGCTACTTAAAAATATTAATTAAGAAATGTTTTAAACTAGTTTACCCTTCAATGATATTTGAACAATAATATCATCACCCTATAATTGAGGTGTTTATAGTCTTCAAAAATAATACTTATTCTGTCTTAAATTTATATGGCACCATTTTTTTATCTGTCCAAAAAAATGTCATATTTTTATATTTAAAAATAATTTAATTTTATTAGATGATTTACAGTCACCCATTTATATAAGACTTTTTTTACCACATATTTTAAAAGTTTTTATTTCATTTTAAAATTTTGTGTCAAGTCAAATTGTGTCACATAAATTTGGACGGAGAAAGTAACTATTAATGGTGAATTGGAAAAGTTAACTATATTTATCTTGAACTTTAAAAATAATAAATAATTTAAAGTAAGTATTTTTAGAAATCACAAAAAAATAACTATTTTAGAATAATTATCCGTACAGAGTAGTAGTTTGATTTGATCTTCCAAGTTTTAGAAAGAAAGGGTTGAGCTGGCGAAGAAGGCTTTCCAGATATCCTCCTCACTAGTACACTTGGGCTTCCAGTACACTTCCCCTTAAGGCTTATCCTAATATCCTCCTCAATATCTCGCCCACGAGACGATAAATTCCACAAAATCTCCTCGTTTAGCTTCCCGTTTCGGCGCCGCAACTACTATCCCCAAATCTCACCCTCTGATTTCACTTCTCCACCACCAATCGCGGCCCAACCGAACCATTTTCACTCTCCGATCCTTCTCCACACTCTCCCCGCCGGCCCGATATAGAAGCCCGAGCCCGACAACTCCAAACCCGACGTCTATGGACCCATGCGATCACATTCAGCTGCATAGCAGGATTCATAGTAATAGTCCTTAACCAATTCCAAGACCAAATTGTGTTCTACGTAACCTCTACAGATGCTCTTTCAAAGCACGCTGACTCGGTGGATTAGTACTAGAGAATAGTTTAACAGCAATTCCTAATTCTTCATAAATGGAATTTGTGATAACTGATTTGATTACAGATATTTTGGTTAAGTATGAAGGATCGTTATCGGGAAGGGCATTCGGTTGTAGTGGAAAAGTTTGTAAAGCCATTTACAGAGGAAATGAAGAAGAAATAGAGTGGAATTTTGAGTGAGAAAAAGTTACAAGTGACCGAAAAGGCGAGAATTATGAATTGTTATTTTGCAGCTAGTGAAGTATTGGCTAAACATGATGACAAGTATATGCCTTCTGAAGTTGCAGCTGCACTTGAGAAGAATAACAAGTTGCTTAGTGAGATGGAAGGGAATCATGAGGACGGTGAGTCGGTGATGGTAAAAATTCCTAATTAAATTTCGTTTAACGAAATGATTGAGTTTTGTTAAATTTCAATTTTGACTAGTACTACTGTATTGTTTTAGATTAAATTGAAGGAAGTCAGAAAAATGAAGGGATATATAGTTGGTTTACTGAGGTTATATAGTAATGAATTTTGTTGTAAGTTTTATGTCCTGTACTAACCCTGAGGAATGGGTTTCAGCTTAGAAATTTTGGAATATTAGTGAATAAATAAATGACAGTAATTATTTTTTATGACATTGGATGTTTGTAATTCTTTGTGTACACTCAATATAGAGGAGATTGATGAAAGAAATAGAGAATAAATCAGTTTCGAGTTTTTTGTCCATGTTTCTTTATATTGCAGTTTTATTATTACTTGAACCCCACTATTCGTGCCTCCATTTTTCATTTTTTGTGTGTTGATACCAAGGATGTTAACTTTTTGTTATTTTCTTACATTACTCTGCACACAGTCGACTTGCTTTTGGTGGTAACAACCGTACCAGCAATATCTCTCACGAAAATAGCACTAAAGCATTGTGGTGGTTGGTGTTTTTATATGATCATTTTACAGGAACAGCAATGAATGTGTGCAAAATTTTCTAGGCTTGGCTTATGTAGAGTTTTTGGGGCAAAATAGAGTAAAATAGGTCAAAGTTGAGGACTTTTCTATGTTTTGGAGGCAAAAGGACTTCTGAAATTTTCTTAACCCCCTGAATAGACGTGTTTTGGCTCTTCGATGATATCTTGTCATGCTGGATATTAGAAACTAGTCAGACAATTAATTGGTATGATATGGTAAGAGTTCATATGGGATATAGGAAACCACCTCTCTACCTCACAAAGGTTGGGGTAAGGTCTGCGTACATCCTACCCTCTCCAGACCCCACTTGTGGGATTGCATTGTGTATGTTGTTGTTGTAGTACCATTTATAAATTGAATTTGCCATATACGTTTATAAATCACATATATTAAATGCTACTTATGAATGGCTTGCAAATTGAAAAATTGAAACTTGAGAATGGTAAATTTGGCATTTCCTTGGTACAATTTATGAATAAATCTTGGTCTTTGTATTTCACCAAGGCATCATAACTCTTTAACAAAATTACGAACTTGTGCACACAATTTCACCAGCAAATGGGCGTTTCGTTAATTCCAGATTTTGTTCGTGCTTTGTGTTTGGGCGACATCGGAACATGAACGGAACAGCTTTAGCATATTGGTTTCGTGTTCCAATTGGGTCCGCCAAATATAACTGAGCACTACCTACCTCCACTAAATAGGTATTTGAATCCCTCCGCATTTGGAGCAAATTGGCGACTCTTTCTTCACACTTTTTGTTTGGTTGTGAAATTTGTGGAAGAAACTTGAGATCAAATGGCCGAATTTTTGGTTCAGAGATATTTAAACATTCTCTCTATCTAAATTTCATAGTTTACGCTTTACATGCTTAATTCCACATTTTCTCATAAAAGTTTGATTTGGAAGAAGTTAAACACTCTTTGCATTCTACATTGATAATTTTGTTTGGCGAAGAATTGATAGGTAATATGGATATTATTTTCAAATTAAAAGCTCTCGTAATCTGGTTGCTCTGCCTGATTTCCAGTGAGGATGATAATGTTCTGAGATGTCCTGGTGAGAAGTGCTACAACTCCAATCTTCTTTATTGAGAATAGGAACATTGAGAAGTAAGCTTGATGTACAATGGTGCAAATATTGGAGTTTACACTTCTGCATATTCAATAGTGTGAGATTAGACTCTGATGTTCCTTTTGTTAGTTCAACATCACTTGTTTAATGTGTTATGAATTTGATTTCATGATTATTAGTCACGAAACGAGTTGTCGTAGTTGTAGCTTGTATAGTAGGAATATGGGTGATATGCTTTCAAGTTGCATGCAGTGTTGTGCCAGCAAAAGTTGGATGTTATGTTGTAATTCAACATGTTGAACTTTTTTCAAGTGTCAGATTGCAAGAAGTAATATTGCCCTTTAGATTACAGCATGATCTCTTCTTTCTTTTCCTTTCTTTTCTCTCCATAAATCAGATTTTGGCCTATATACTCTAATGCACATCAACATCAGGCAATAGAGAACAACATCTCATGGATATCATGGTTCATTGATCACTTGCATCTCTGTAATAGTTGCTTTAAGCATATATTGTTGAATATGTACATAAGGATAATTTAACTTTTGTCAATTACATGCATTACGACTGTAATATTCAAACAATGTCTATCTCATTCTCTCTCTTCTCCATAACACCAACATGGCAACCATGTCGCTGAGGTTTTTCAGGGTTATCTGAATCTGAATCACTTGGTTCAAAGAAAAGGCCTTCTCGCTCTCTCCCTTCTTCTGATTGTTGGCTCGTATGTATGTTTCTGGGCAGGGGTAACATTAAATTCGGCCTTGTGTGCTTCAAATCCAGTTCCCTCACTTGATTTTATAGGTTCTGAAGGCATACGAGGGAATGACATATGAATACCTGGATTTTTTCCCTCAATGGAACTGTCAAATGTAATTGAGTTGTTGAGGCCCTGCACATTGCAGTTTAAGTATGCCTCTACTTCTTGATATCTCATGGTGCTTGCATCATTTGGTCGTCTTCCCTCTGAATTCGCCTCTGTATCCGTGGTTGCATCGGCACTTTCATCTGGGTTCAGTTTGTAGCCTCTGTGGATGTGAATTGCCCTTCCTTTTCTGGATGAATCAGTACCAAGTTGCATGGATGTTCCTCTATTATCACCTGCAAGGGTGATCACGCTCACCGCTCCCTCTCCCAAATTTTGCTTTTCATCTCCAATTGCCATCCTATGAATAAATTTTGAGATGTTATCTTTTACCTCTTTGTTAAGGGCTATATCTTGTTCAGCAGAAACTGTAGTCTCCTTACTACCACTGGCAGCTAATTTGTTCTTTAGCTGAGATGAATTTTTTCTTGTCTGTTTCCCATTAGAGACACGGTTCACCCGAATTTGGTCGTCATCAGAATTGGCTTGCTTCTCTGTATATGCTTGCTTTGATTGAAACACAACGCCTGCCTGATGTTTGGATATCAGAGAACCACCAATCTTTTCTCCTGCACCATAGTTTTTATCCCTGGTGTCTTGCGCAACTTCCTTCACTTCTTTAATTTGCTGGATGTTTATTGATACCTGGGATGGTCCTTCTGTAATACCCGAGAATTCTGAAGGTTGCATTACCTTTTCAGGTGACCTGTCTTTTGTTTCAGCAATTGTGTCAGATATGGTCTCTTTCTTTTGAAGCTCTGTTTGTTCTGATTGAAGCCAAACTGTTGTGGGCATTGGTTCTTTTTCAGTGATTGATCGTACTGTTTCAGTGGATTTAGAAGAAGTCTCTGAGCTATCTTGTGATTGTTTCAGTGGAGATATTGGCTGAGCAATTGTCTGATCCTTCGGTTGCAATTGGGAGGTTATACCAAATGGAAGATTTGAAGAAGTTTGGCTCACAGGGCGAACTGCCTCAGGGGTAAGTTGGTCAGTTAAAAGGACCTGAGGACTCTTGCGTGTTGGCGAGGATTTTGGACTCATTTGTCGTGATTGAGGAGCTGGACGAGACGGGGATGGAGATGGAGGCTGAGAAGCATTAGACTTAGTTGCCACATCAGATGGTGAAGCTGCTGGAGAAGTGATGCCTTGCTGCTCTTGAGACTCAATTTTGGAGGGAGCAACTCCTGGAGGACTAGATTGTGGGCTCTGCGATACTGTGGATGTAGGGGTGGTGGTGATGGTAGTGGTAGGGGTTTGAGTTTCAGATTTCGGGCTAGCTGGAGAATCTGTGGATTTAGTGTTTGTGGTAGAGGACTGGATAGGATATTTGCTTTCATCTGAAGATTGAGGAGGAACTAGGGTAGTTTCAGGTGAACGGCTTGTGTTTATTGTGGTGGACCGGACAGGGGCTTTACTTTCAGTTGAAGGTTGAGAAGAAGCTGGGGTACTTTCAGGTAAAGGGCTTGTATTTGTGGTGGATTGAATAGGAGCTTTGCTTTCAGCTGAAGGTTGAGGGGGAGTTGCTGTTTTTTCAGCTAAAGCGCTTGTGCTCGTGGAGATGGGCTGGGTAGGTGCGTTCGTTTCAGCTGAATTGCCTTGAGTACTTGCTGAAGGTTGAGCTGGTGAAGAAGGCTTTCCAGATGTCGTCCTTGTGGTGGCACTTGGTGGCTTCTTGCGAGTTGGGTTTTCAGTTGTAGGACTGGAGGACGGGCTAGTTTTGGGTGGAGTGCTGCTGGAGGGCTGTGAAGCAGTTCGTGATTTCGTCACTTGACGAGTTGTGCGATTAGGACCAGTTTTGGTATTAGGCTGAGTGGATGGTTTGGTTGCAGGTTCAGGTTCAGATGCAGGTTGTGACCAAGGAAGGCGGAAGCGGAATGTTGATCTTCTTTCCATTTTACAAGGATATAAATGTTATGAAGCAAATGAAAGTAAGTTGTTCAATTGTCAGGTGATGATATGCAACCAGCAAAAAGCATCAATATATAAAGGTTTGCATTTGATACCTTGGCACATGTCACACTTTAGAATGTCTCTACTTGCCTTATTACCGTGACCTTTGCTACTTTTCCTCTCAGTGCAGGCAACCTTTCTCTGGAAATCATATAATGATGTTTATTTGCCTTATGATTGAGGTTAGCATCTCATTTTGTTTATTCTCTTTGTTCATTAGCATAATCCACTAAAAAGTGGGTTTTGTTTATTCTTTTTTTTTCACAACGTTTTTCACAACAGACAATGCACTTACTTTTAACTGTTATAGAAAAGCCTGCAATCTGAAGGGTAATTTTTTTTTTCCTTGTAAAAGAATATCTCAGCAGGAGGCAAAGGAAAGGGAAAAAGAAGAAACCACGCTAAAATGTGAAAGAAAGCAGCAACTAAAAAGCTATTTTCCTATTAGATACTTGTGACATCTCCAAGAAGCAAAGCATTTGAAGCA
The DNA here is from genome assembly GCA_029844215.1 of Przewalskia tangutica. Classification (NCBI taxonomy): domain Eukaryota; kingdom Viridiplantae; phylum Streptophyta; class Magnoliopsida; order Solanales; family Solanaceae; genus Przewalskia; species Przewalskia tangutica. The sequence goes on along the minus strand of CM056736.1, from coordinate 100,978,362 downwards.
AAATTCACGTTAACAGACATAGTTTATTTCCTGATTTAGTAGTTCAAGAAAAGAACACAAAAATGGAATTCATATAAGTAACGAAAGGAGAGTACTCGTCCTTCTCTTGTAACTTTCTTGCTCGACCATATAATCGTTAATTAGCTGAGACAAAATTGCCACTTGAAGATATATTTTCCTCATCTTAGGGTAAGTTCTTCAATTTCTCTACTACTCACGAGCACTGAGAACTACCTTCACACTTCATATTCTACAGACTAGACCTTAGTGTCTAGACATTCTTTGATGAACACAATTACATTGACAATCATAAAAGCATTTATTATTTCTTGAACCAAATACAACAATTTTTTTGCACGTGTGATAATGTGATAATTGTGGCATAATCACAGGAACGCAATGTAGTCTTATGCACATTTCCAGATCATGCCATCAAAAGCTGAAGGTTACAATTCTACAGTACCATCCAAATCCAAAAGCACGAGTGAGATGAACAAAGTATTCGCAAGATTTGGACGAAAATGGTGCAGAACAAGGAAACCAATAGCATAATGGTACCAGAGTCTCCCACAATGCACCAAAATGGGTTAGAAAATACAACAGTCGCCGATATATTAATGATAAAACATGAAGAATAAGGCAACTCGTGGCTTTGTTGTCGGACAAATGACACAGCGTATGATGCCGTCAAACAAGTAAGTTGCTAAAACTTCCACATCACGATAAAGTAAACATTGTTTATTTTGTGATAAGACATACAAATAGCAATGTTAATATGACAATGGTGACAATTTTGTAGATGACAGCAAACACCATTGGATCTTTGGTGGTTCTAAAGCCTGGAGAGAATCAACTGATATATAACAGAAAGAGGTAACTGGCCTTCCACGGCACATAAATGTTGAACTTATTCATCTATGCACCAAACATCTTCTTAACCAAAACTTTCTACTACTACACAATTTGTGTAGCAATAGACATTTTTGCTCGATTAGGTAAACGTTGAGCTTATTCATCTATGCACCAAATGGTTCTTGACCAAAAGTTGTGTGAATTTTGTGCAAGAGAACAGACTATCTGCGGAAGGTAATTGTACAGGATAGGTCAACTAAATACACAAGAGTGGGAGATATTATGACTGAGCAGGTAGCCTAGATATCGTCTTCCTAGATAGCCTAGATGCCTACCTTTGCAACAGAGCAAGCTGATAACAGTCACATCCGACACAAACATTCTTCAAGCAATGCACTCATGAGTTGTAAGTATTAGTTCAACTAATGAAGTTGGTTATGCTTTAAGGAACATGAAGGAATGTTTTATGATTACAGAGCATCACATACGACATGTTCCGGTGATCGATGGGAAGGTGGTAGGCATGATTTCTGTTACAGATATTGTCAAAGCAGTGGTGGATCAACAAACTGGAGAAGTGAAGCAACTGAATCAATTTATCCAAGGAGATTATTACTGAAAACAAAAGCTACTAGCATCAAAACTTTGTTTGTACATGAAAGCTAATACCAAATCAATACTGTCATTTAATCTGTGAATTTCTTGATATAGCTGCGAAAACAATTTCCTCTGCCCACTAGAAATTAATTGGCCGATCATGACTTCGATGAAAATCCATTTGGACATGGTGTCAAATTGTCAATAAGAAAACCTCTTAAAATTGCAAAAGTCAATCCATGGTTTCATACAAGATCCAGATGAGAACATATTCATATTCTTCTACGAAATTATTGAAGTGCCAGCCAAGGATTAGACTAGTCAATTTAGCAATGGAGCTCCAAAACACGCAACAATTACATCGATTTTCACTATAATTGACCCTAGATGGAAAGAGATTTTGCTCCAAAAACCAAAAATAAAACTGGGTTTAGATATTCTAATAGGACATTCATATACATTAAGCAAATACCCATTTCGGTTCCTTCACTTTCATTATCACTTTTAGGCTCAGAATTATGTGGTTTTTGACGCAAAGTTTGTTTCTTTGAAGATTTTGCCTATTTTGTGATGAAAAATTGACATGATTTGTGGGGAAGAAATGGCTGGGTGATTTATTTGGGAATGGGTCGGGTTCTTTATTTGGGGAGGGTTGAGATTTATTAGTTAGTTTCGATTTTTTTTAAAAATAATTAAATGACGTGGACGAATCACAAAGCGAGTGGTGAAACAATACCCAACTCTCATCTGGTCTGGGTAAAGTAAGGTTGAACATAATTCATATGAGTTGTTTAGGGGGTAAAGAATTATCGATAAAGTTTAATTGCTAAAGTGAGTTTTGAGTCACATGGATAAAGTTTTTAATGTTATTGACTGCAAGTGCAGAATGAAATTTGGTTTTGTCAGCCATGGAAGAGGAAATTTAGGAGGAAAAGGGAGGGAGAATGACCGAAAAAACTAGGGTTCCGTCGTGGGAAAAATGGGGCGGCCGAAAGATGGAGTCGGCGGCTAGGGTTCCGACGTGGGAAGTGTGGTGGCCGAGAAAAGAGTTCGGCGGCTAGGGTGGGATATTTAAGGTTAGACTTCTAGTACCATGAAGGAATATGTTGCTTGATTTTATTCATTAATAATGTACAATATATATAGTAGTACAAGAATATCTAAACTAGGTAACTAATCAACCTAATTACAATAGGAAATACAATTCTATCTAAAATAAGAGATCTAATTAAAATAGAATTATAATTTTACCTAAAATAAGATATATATAATTAATGAAAGAATATTCGGAAAATATTCTATTGAAATTAACCTCATAAGTATGAAGTTAGAAATTTTAGACCATTCAGTTACGAATAGCACCAATGATAAAGTCAGGAAGTAGTTGGGCTACATAAAGGGCTTTTTAAGTGTTGGGCTTAATGGGCTTCAAAAATTTAAATTTGAATTGGCGCTGAAAGAATCCCAGAAATTGTTGCCACTGAAGGACACGGGTTGTGAAAACAGTGCCATGTTACCAGGAGGTCACGTGTTGTTTATCATGTCACTACTTGACTCTGAGTTTGCAATGAAAAATCTAGGGCCACTGAGTTACTTCTTGGGGATAGCTGTGACACGTCATGTATTTGATTTATTTTTATCCCAAAAGAAGTATGCAACAGAGATTGTTGAACGAGCTGACATGTCATCGTGTAGGCCGTCTGCCACTCCGGTTGACACTAAATCGAAGTTGAGTACTTCTTCCAGCAAGTCATATGCCAATCCATCACATTACCGTAGCCTTGTAGGGGCCCTGCAATATCTCACGTTTACGAGGGTCGACATCTCTTATGTTGTGCAACAGGTTTGTCTATTCACGCATAACCCGATGGAGGATCACATGCATGCTCTCAAATGCATTGTGCGTTATATTCAGGGTACTCTCGATCATGACTTGCATTTATATCCGTCTTCGACAACCACTATTGTTTCATACACAGATGTCAATTGGGGTGGTTGCCCGGATGTCAGACGCCCCACATCTGGTTATTGTGTATTTTTTTGTGATAATTTGGTCTCTTTGTCCTCAAAACGACAAGCAACCTTGTTCAGATCCAGTGCCGAAGCAGAATACAAAAGAGTTGCCAATGTGGTGTTTGAATCTTGTTGGCTACGGAACCTTCTTTTAGAGTTCTACTGTCCGGTTCCGAAGATGACATTGATTTATTGTGATAGTGTTAGTGCAATTTATCTCTCAGGAAATCTGGTTCACCACCAACGCACTAAACATAATGAGCTCGATATTCACTTTGTTCGCGAAAAGGTTGCTCGTGGACAAGTGCGTGTCTTACATGTTCCGTCACGTTATCAGATTGCCGACATTTTTACAAAAAAGGTCTTCCGCTGATTTTATTTGAAGACTTTCAGAACAGTCTCAGCATACGCCGGCCTCCCGCTTTGACTGCGGGGGTGTAATAAAATATTTCCACAATAATTAATTGTACATCTTCTATATTAGGTAGAATTATATTTCACAAGTAATTAGGATTGATTAGTTACCTAGTTTGTAGCAAAATAAATATTTATATAACACTATATATATTGTAAATCATTAATTAATAAGATCAAGAAAAAATATTTCCTATAACACATTCTCCATTATATGCCAAATGTAAAAGCATAAATTGTGAATTCATGTCTTTTGAAGTATTATACATTCAAATTTTGATCTTAAAAGTCAAATATTTACATACAATAACATACCTAGTGAAATTTCACAACGTGGGATTTGAAGAAGGTAGAATGTACGCAGATCTTACCTCTACCTTGGTAGGTAGAACGACTGTTTCCGAAAGACCCTTAGCTTAGGACAAGCAAAGCAAAAAGATAATCAGACCCGGTCAAAATATTAAAGCAATAAGAAAATACTGATAGCAAACGTGAATACGCCATGATATCGCATCCTGAAAGAGAAACAGTAACTAACGCAGATAAATGAGATAAACCAAGTGCATTAAAGAACGCATAACAGAAGAAATAAAACTAGAGAAAACTATAAAGCAATATTACGCCTATTCGTATGATATGCTAAGTCTGCCTACATTAATAACACCACAACTACCAGTTTATAAGTGTAAGTAGGACTACACTCGACTACCTACTACACTTCTACCATAATATGTATCCTCCACAACTCTCTATCTAAGGTCATGTACTCAGTAAGTTGCGCCTGCTCCATATCCCGTCTAATCACTTCTCCTCAATATTTTTCCGGTCTACCTCTACCCCTCCTGAACCCGTCCATAGCCAACCTCTCACACTTTCGCACTGGAGAATTTGTGTCTCTCCTCCGCACATGTCCAAATCATCTCAACCTCGCTTCCCGCATCATGTCTTCCACTGAAGCCACTCCCACTCTGCCCCGGATATCACCGTTTCTAATCATGTCCCTCCTCGTATGCCCACATATTCATCTGAGCATCCTCATCTCCGTCACTCTCATCCTTTGGGTGTGTGACATCTTGACTAACCAACACTCCGCTCCATACAACATAGTCGGTCTAACCAACACCCTATAAAACTTGCCTTTTAGTTTTGGTGGCACCTTTTTGTTGCACAAGACTCTAGATGCAAGCCTCTATTTCATCCACCCTGCCCCAATACAATGTGTGACATCGTCATCAATCTCTCAATTCCCTTGGATGATAGACCCGAGGTACTTGAAGCTTCTTTTTTTTGAAATGACCTGAGCCTCAAGCCTCACCTCCACGCATGTCTCACGATCGCTCTCGTTGCTGAACTTGCACTCCAAGTATTTTGTCTTGCTCCTACTAAGCATGAACCCTTTAGATTCCAGAGTCTGTCTCCAAACCTCCGGCTTAGCGTTCACCCCGCAGCGAATCTCATCAATCAGGACTATGTCGTCTGCGAATAACATACACCATGACACCTCCCCTTGGATTTGTCGCGTCAGTCCATCCATCACCAATGCAAATAAGAATGGGCTAAGAGTTGCTCCCTGGTGCAGCCCCATCATCACAGGAAAGCTCCGAGTCTCTCCCACTGTCCGTATCGTGATTTTGGTTCTATTATACATATCCTTAATCGCCCTAGTGTACGCCACAGAAGAATTAACAACATTTTACATGAATAAAACAGGAGAACGTAGTCCAAAATTACCTCGTCATGGATTTCAACCCTAAACCAGGATGGAACCAGCATTAGACAACTGAAGAATGAAAGAGAAATCAGAAAATTTTGGATAAAAAATGGTCCATTTTCCCTGCAGTTGTCAAAATTAAGTACGATAAATACACTCGTACTATTCCAAAATTAAGTACGATAAACAGTAAAAATTAAATGAACTTAGCTCACGTTGATCAACTCTTTAATCGTCAGTAATCTGCAAATCAATTTTTCCTAAACTTCTGAAACGACCGTGCAAGGGAGTGAAAAATTAAAAGTGGAGATGCGGGGTATCGATCCCCGTACCTCTCGCATGCTAAGCGAGCGCTCTACCATCTGAGCTACATCCCCATTCTCTTTACTGACAACTGAAAGAAATTACTAGGGTTCATGTTAATTTAATTTGTCATACTATCAATGTTCGCTTAAAATATTTAAATAACGAATGAAATTTAGTTTTATAAAATATGACATTTTTATTTAATTAAGTTTTGAGTAATAAAATATTGTTTTTGCTAACTGCTCATTTTATTAATTACCTAGAGGCCATTACAAATCCATATTTTAGCACACTTTGGTTGCTATCTAACTATATCACTAGAAATAACTACAAACTGCTATTGCAAAGATTTTAAATCTAATACAATAAAAAGTGCATAATATTTCTAATTCTAATAGAGGCTCAAGCATTACAAATATAGGCTATCTGCTCCTTTCCAACGTTTTTCCCAGTTTTGGCTTTGCTTTGCAAATATCCTTTGGTTTCTCTCAATCCAAATTGCATACATATATGAACAGTTTAAGGGCACCCCGATGCACTAAGCTCCCGCTATGCGCGAGGTCCGGGGAATGGTCGAACCACAAGGGTCTATTGTACGTTGTCTTACCTCACATTTCTACAAGAGGTTGTTGCTACGGCTTAAACACATGACCTCCTGATCAAATGACAACAACTTTACTAGTTACTCCAAGGCTCCCCTTCAGAACAGTTTTAATGTACACATCTCGAAGATCTGAACAGCTTGAGATTTTCCTTCAGCGTTTTTGATTGTTTGGTACAAATGGTGTTCCTTATAATTTGTTGTATAATGCATTAATGCTGCTTCTATAACCATGCTTTTAATAGTTAACCTGTTTCATACTCACATCTTTAGTAATCTCCCTTGCATCTGTAGCCATATGGTGAATCTTGCATTTGATCTAAGCATCATTCTTGAAAACATCAAACGTTTTCAAAATTGAAAGTTGTTACATATTAATTAACATTAGCAGTGGATTGACGTCAAATAGTTTGATATATTCCAAAATGAAAAGAGTGTCATATAATTGAGTGGAGGAGCATAAAAAATCAAAATTAGCTTTTCTAATAGTTATCATGTTTTATACTCCAAGTTAGATGTCAATTTATATATCAAGTCATTGAAAAAATGACATATTTATGGGCTATGGCCACAAAATTTCTATGTTATTGTATTTCACGATACAACACGACAACAACAACATACCCAGTGAAATCTCACATTGTATTTCACGATGCATAATAATCTAATGCCTCAAGAGTGAGCTCGGGAAGTTGATTAATCACTCTCTTGGAAAGATATTGGTAGCGAACTGATGAACTTAATAAAACATTCTATAAATGATAGTATCATTTACTTTTGTTTGCAAATTGCAACCATTACAAGTTAGAGTACATTGCAAATTGACCAGCGTTCTGATATGATCTGTTTTTCTCTTCTCTTTCTAACTGTGAATATGGATAATATTCAAATAACGCAACCGGTAAAACAAAAATTGGAAACTGACAAATATTATATATTTAGATAGTGTACTGATGAATCTAATTATAAAAATAAATTTGACAACTAACTTATTTTTTTCAATGACGGTTATGTCGGTACCAACCTGCGCTCACCAGTTATCTCGATTATTTTACTGGGTACCTGTTATATTCAATCAACACAAATATTGGCTCCAACTTGTGCTAAGCAATCACCTCAATTATTTTATTGAAGATTTGTTACATTCCACCCGAGGCGTCTTTGGGCCTGTGTCAACTGTGCTGTAGCACAGGGCCCAAAGATTTTAGGGGCCCAAAAAATATATCAGCCCAAAAATCGTATATTTACTTATATTAAGAGTCCACTTTTATGAATTAGAACAAGACCCTCAAAATGTTTGAGACGATCCTGCATTCCACCAACACAAATATCGAGTAACAGTACTATTTACCAACTTGAGCAAATGAAATAAATCGCCCAATATTTTCTGCATGCTCTAATTTGAATGTGACCTCGTACAAAATGTCAAAATACAGTACATAACGAAAATGTTACGTTTAACCAAAAGTTAAACATGAATTCTCGAATTCATAATGAGAAAAAATAGTAGTACATTGAACTGTTCCATAATGTATGTACCATTCAATTGTTTGATGAGTATATATTTTGACTTATTTCATTTGAAATTGACAAAAAATATACTCCAGATTAGTTAAGTTTTACAAATATCATAAGTTACCATTTTTTCATTCGAAACCGAGTAACAAGTCCCACGTCGAAAATGAAATGGAAACATGAACTTCTTATATGAACTTGGACAATCATCACTCTATAAGCTAGCTTTTGGATTGAGTTAGACCCAAGATCCATTCTTTACATGGTATCAGAGTCAAACTCATTCCACATCTTTATTCATTGATGTTGGGCCCTTAAATTATATTGTTCACGCTTCAGTTAACGAGGTTTGGACGTGCGGGAAGTGTTAAGAGACCCACATCGGAATGGAATGAAAACATGGACTACTTATATGGACTTGGACAATCCTCACTCTACAAACTATCTTTTGAGGTTGAGTTAGACCCAAAATCTATTATTTACGATAATTTAAAATAAAATTGTGATATATTCAAAATTTGTCATAATATCCATGGCACTCAACATCACAGGATATGCCTATAGCTGTAAGCTTCAAAGACAACACTTTCTTCGTTAAGGAAAAAAGAAACAGCAAAGCATTTCCAAAAGAGGAAACGTGCATTTAAAGTTTTAAACAGCGACAGAAAACCCAACAAATTAATTGAAATGGACAACACAGAGTAAACTAAATAGACACTGCATTTAGATTCCACAAAAATAAAGATCAAGACTACTCTTGCAAACATTCATTGTTTCCTTTGATCCAACGGCTGGTGAGTAATTCAGGCAAAATAACTCACTTTTAGTTATCTGTCCAAAATTTAAACGGATTAGATTATTATCTATTTGTTGATTACATTTAACCTTAACATATTGAACCCACCAAATCATCCATCAAATGAGTCAAAATAGTATAACCCGACATATCAAAGCACCATTCAAATTCAAACAAATCGAACTAGGAGATTAAAAAAAAAAAAGACTTCCATTTAAGACTAATCTGTAGGATTAACCCGTAACTTTAATTTCAAAACTCGGGGATAATTGGTCCATTCCATTTCTCTTCTCCACTTAAATATCACCTAACGTAAGTTCCACGTATAATCTTGTTAAAAATATTCTTCTTTGATTATTTCATTTCAAAGAGGTAATATATACACACCCAATAATACAATCGTAATCCTATGTATACAAGGTAATAAATTATCATAATTCTAGGTACATAAGGTAATGAATTTGACTAAATATACACTTATCATATATAAAATAAACCAATGTTTCCTTCGGAATAGAAAGAGCTCGAGAAGAAGATTGTGAAGCCAATACGATTCAAAAACCACATTGGAAACTACCCTTTATTTTGCTTCGACACTGAATTTAGACAAAGTAGCATGCCGTTTGGATGACCAAGATACCAAATTATCACCAAGGAACACACAATATATAGACCGAATTACATTAACATTAGGAGGACGAGGTACCATCAGACGAGCTTTATGCCTCTTAAAAGTACCATCAAACTTTTCTTTATGACTAAAATTCACATAGACCGAATCACATTAACATCAGGAGGACGAGATACCAAATCCCAAGTCCTATTTTTAATAAGAGTATTATATTCATCATCCATAGCCATTTTTCAATTTGGGTCATGAAGAGCAGAAACATGATTACGAGCTAACGGTGAATTAGTAACATGAGTATAAATGTCGTATTCGTATTTGGTTTTAAAATCTCGTGAGGCTACGAGTGACTAACCGTTAGGCCGGAATTGGAGTTGGATGGACGGAGGACGTGATATCGGGCGGAGGAGGTGACAGACTACCCGACAATGGGTCCGCACATCGATTCGTGACGTCATGGCCGACCATCGCCAGTGGATCGTCGATGAGTGTCCTAGCTTGTCCGACAGCCACTGGGCTCGGGTAATCCGGCCAACAGGATGGGAAGGCCGAAAAGTTGGGCCAGTTTGGGAGGCCAAATGGTGGACCAAATATGGGGGCATGCTATCAAGACACTCATAGATAGGAGGCACGGAATAATGTATTTTGGTAAAGGAAAAATTTGATTCATCAAACACTATGTGGCGACTCACAATTATTTTATTGGACAATAGGTCATAATATTTGTAACCACGATGGCTAGATGGATATTCCGAAAAAATACACAGAGTGGACCGAAATTAGACTTTATTAATGGTAGTAGATGAAAACAGAGGATAGCATCTGAATACGCGAAGATGAGAATATTATGGGTCCCTTAGGTATAAAATTTTGAGTGGGGATTGATGTGCTAATTGTTTGCTATGAAGTATGTTGAGGAGATAGGTATTCATTTGTAATTCATGATGCCAAAATGATGGTGGTAGAGATAGGGATGGCAATTGGGCGGGGAAAGTGCGGGTACCCCGCACCCGTACCCGCCAGAAAATTTTATACCGCCACCCGTGGCGGGTACATTTTCAACATACATATCCACCTAGGCGGGTATATTTCTAAATCCACACCCGCTTCACCACACAAGTGCCAAATTATTTGGGCTTTAGATAAATATAAATTTGTACAAATAAAATTATAGTTGGTGGGTATAAGGCGGGCGGGTGAATTTTGGGAAGGCGGTTGGATGCGGGACGGGGAAGGCGGGTATAACTACAAATCCACCACCTACCCATACCCGCCTACTACCCGCCAAAGTTATACCTATATCCGCTCAAACTGGGCGGGTTGTTAGGCGTATTTTGTATACACCTTTTGAGTCATTTTAAGTTAGTATTTTCCCATTTTCGTTCAAATGAGTGTCGTGTTACGTTGTTTTTCTTTCTTTTGAGTCACAGCGGTGCAAAAGGCAAAATGACGAAAAGAAGCGAGAATTGAGCAAAAAATGTGTTGCCGAGGCAAAAAGGACGAAATATGGCAAATCAGGATGAAGGATTGTTAGCAGCGCGGTGCCAATTTGCAGAACCGCGGTGCCATATTTACTGAGAAGCCACAGGATTTTCAGCACCGCGGTGCCGTTATTCAGAACCGCGGTGTTGGTGCAGAAAATCTCAGCTCCGAAGAAGAATTGGCTAAGGGCAGATTGATCCGTAGGGCACGAAATTTGGAACATATTTAAGTCCTAGGGATTAATGCTAAGAGGAGGTTGGTCATTCTACAACATAGCAAAACACAAGACAACAAGGGAGGCTACAATTGGAGACTTAGTTCACAGTAATTTTTTTCTTTCGTTTTTAATTCAGTTTATGTATGGATTTTTTGTGTTAGTTCTTAGTGTGACTATGGCTAGGAGCTAAAACACTATATTAGGATTTTCCTTATGAATCGCTTAAAACTTCTATTCATGAATTAATGCAGTAGTTTGAATTCTTCTTCACTTGATTAAGATCTAATCAATAATTGGTATGAATGCTTGATAATTAATTGATCACTAATTGTCATAATATATATGATTTCGAATCAAGAATCGAGAGAAGAGATTTGGATATGCTGTAATTGACTAGACATAGGTTAAAATCACGGACGACACTACCCCGATACTTGTGTAGCATTATAGGTTACTGTTCTTAATCCTCCTATGTGGTAAATCCTATCATAGAAATATAGAAGGGTTCTGCACTGGGGTTGAGTGATTATATATCCTAACCGGAATATAAGACAGTTTAGTTAACCGTTATCTTAACGTAGAAGAAGAAGTCATTCTAGTTGCATTAAGGATTGAATAGAGTGGATAGTCGAGGATTTTTTTGGAAGCCCTAATTCATTCATAACTGATTACAACTTAAATAGTTCAGTAATTCTTGCAATTATTCTAGTAGTTAAACAAAAATTCAACTCAAATATCGATTGCCAAATAGATAACATAAAATAGATGAACGGTAATTAGAAACCAGTCTCTAAGGATGATATTCGATCTTATCAGACTATATTACTTGTCAACGATGCGTGCGCTTGCGTGAGCATTCGAAATATCACTAACACGGGTGCGGTGCGAAATCTACAAAATTGTACACAGCTGTCATCTCTAGGTAGAGATGCATGTGCAAGTAGGGTTCTAACAATATTATTAATGGTTCGTATTTTTCTTTCCGCTTTTTCATTTTGAGATAAATTATGTGGACATGAGTGACGAAAAGATAAACCATTAGTTTTGCAAAAATTCCAAAATTTCCCATTATCAAATTCTCTACCATTATCACATTGAATATTTTTAATAACTCTTTCAAATTGAGTGGGGATGAATGCTCTAAAGGAAAGGAATGTGGAAAAAACTTATGACTTTTTAGACAAAGGAGCGTCTACAAAAAATTAGAGTACTCATCCAACAACAGAAGATAATATCGATGGCCCGAAGAGCTCAAAACCGGAGATTTCCAAATATCACTATGAATAATATCAAAAGGCATAACAGTACGAGACTTAGAAGCAACAAAATGCAACTTAACATGTTTTTCAAGAGAACAAAAGTGATAAACATGAGAACTACGAGGTCTAGTACACTCAATAAATTATTTGATTAAAAAAAAGCAAAAAATAGATGCTCGCGGATGACCCAAACGTTCATGCCATAAAGAAGGAGCTAAAGTTGCAAAAGTGGATGTAATTTGGCTTGATATGTGGTTGTGGTGATTGAATAAAGCTCATACCGACTATCACATCTCATTAGACGCATCCCCATCTGAAAATCCTTCACTGAACCCAAAAAGATCAAATTCAACAAAATTCCAATTATCAGTGGTAAATCTTCTAACTGAAATCAAGTTTTTAATCAATTGAGGTGCATGAAGGACATTTTTCAAAATTAACGGTGGGTTTGGGGAGAAAAGTTTGTAGTACCATAACCATGAATTGAAATTGAATGACCATTTCCGATAATTATACCACAATTATTGCTAAAATTAAAATACGATGAGAGATTACCTTGTAACGTCATATAACACGTTTCCCAATGTCTATATACCAATTTACATCGGGTGGTGTGAACGTAAGAGTGTACATCGCGGCTGCGATGTCTGTCGGAGAGGCCACTGCCGAATGGGACTGCTGCCACTGATTCGGTAGTGGCCCAAGAACTGAAGGTTGTTGCTGCTGATGGGCTGTTGGCCATGATTTGGCCCAATTGTCAGCGGAAAATGGACAGGGAGGCATGGCCCAAGGCCACTGCCAGGTCTACGATGTCGTCCCATTGCCTCATTGGGCTATCGGCTACCACTAGGCCAGCTGATGTTGACCGTTGCCACTGCCGCTATTTTCGCCAGAACCACTGATGTGCGATTTATGCACACACTAAACGCAAGTGCACGTATCATGACAAGTAATATAGTCTAGGTAAGACCGAATATCGTCCTCATGGACTGGTTTTCAAGTACCGATTATCTATGCTTTAGTTTTTATTTGGTTAATGTTAATTGAGTTGAAATTCTAAACTAATAATGCAGGAAATAAACTAATTATGAAAATACTTTGATTTAAATCAGTTATGATGGAGAATTAGGGCTTCCAAGATCATCAACTACCCACTCTATTCAATCCTTAATACAATTAGACTAACTTCTTCTTCTACGTTAAGATAACAGGTTAACCAGACCGTTTTATACTCCTGTTAAGGTAATATAAACATTCAACCCCAATGGAGAACCCTTCTACATTTCGGTGACAAGATTGACTACAAAGAAGGATTAAGAGTAATAACCTATTAAGCTACACAAGTATCGGGGTACTTTCGTCCATGATTTAAACCTATGTTTATTCAACTGTAGCATATTCACAATCTCCCATTTCGGATTTTGATTAGAACTCATATAAGTGATGATAACTAGTGATCAATTAATTATCAAGCAATCAAAGCAATTATTGAATAAATCTTAAACAAGTGAAGAAGAAATTAACTAATGTATTAATTCATGAATAAGAGTTTCAAAAGAATCACAAGGAAATCCCTAAAAAAGTAATTAGCTCCTAGCCATAGTCACGCTAAGAACTAATATAATCTCCATACATGAACTGAAATAAACATAGCGAAAGAAAGAAAAGAAAAATACCCAAGAACAAGTCTCCAAGCCTTCTAGCATCCAAGGATTGTGTTGTGTAATATTTACAAGATGGAATGAAATGGTGGATGGAGAATGGGATGGGTGATGGATGGAGAATGGAATTTGTCAAGTGTGGGAAGGAATGTAGGATGGAGTGGAATTCTTCTAATGATGTAGAGACTATTTATAGCCCAAGAGTCCTTTAGGTAAAGGGTTAAGAATTATGTAGGTAGGAAAAGTTATGGAATCCTTTTAGGTAAAGGGTTAAGAAAAAGTTATGGAATTCTTTAGGTAAATGGTTAAGGAATATGTAGGTAGGAAAAGTTATCCCTTTTGGACTCTAAAAACGGGTCAAATTTGGCCCAAAACTCAGAAATCCCGCGTCGCTGGCGTACGCAGCGCCACTGAAACTGCGCAATGAAATCAACTTTCAGAACATTCAGCGCCGCGGCGCCTGAGGCGTTTTTCTGACGGATTTTCGCTTCGTCGTCCAGTTTTCATCCGGGATTCGTCTGATCTTGTCTATACTTCCCAGGACTTTTTAGACTTCATTTATTGGCCCCTTTTAGTGTGCAATTCCATCTCAATTAAGCTCATTTTCTCTTCTTTTCGTCATTTCTCCATTTCTGACCGCTGTGACATAAAAGAAAGGAAAACGACTCTAATACTATACTAAACATAAACAAAATAAGTAAAATACTAACTAAAAGTGACTCAAAAGGTGTATATAAAATACACCGATCAACCACCACGTCGGTGGTTGCCACCCTTTCCACCACTATGGCCGCCACCACAGTTTTTACTTCCATTATTGTCATTTCGTCCCTTTTGACCACAGTTAGGCGGTTGTTAGCGATTTTACTTATGCTCACGCAAGTGTACGTATAGCTCAAGTAATATAGTCTGTAAGACCGAATATCGTCCACAGAGACTGATTATCTATTACCGGTTATCTAATCTATGGTATTTATTTGGCAATCGTAAGGATGTTTTTAGTTTTTATCTAAGAACTAGCTAGAGTAAATTGCAGGAATTAAGCTAAGTATGCTTTGATTTAAATCAGTTGTGATGGAAATAGAGTTTCCAATATCCTCAACTATTTTTCAATCCTTAATGCAACAACAATGAATTATTCTTCTTTTTAAGCTAGCAGGTTAACTAATTTGTCTTATATTTCTGTTAGGATATATAAAATCTCAATCTTATGCAGAAATCTTCTATATTTCTATGATAGATTTTACCACACAGGAGGATTAAGAACAATAACCTTAAATACTACATAAGTATCGGGGTACTTTCGTCCGCGATTTTAACCTATGTCTATTCAATTATAGCATATCCAAATACCCCCTCTCGAATCTTGATTTGAAATCATATAGATTATGACAATTAGTGATCAATTAATTATCAAACATTCAATCCAATACTGAATAGATCTTAACCAATTGAAGAAGAAATCAATACTAATGCATTAATTCATAAAAAGAGTTTCAAGCGATTCAATGGAAGACCCTAATATAAAGATTAGCTCCTAGACATTGTCATGCTAAGAACTAATATATAATCCGACATGAACTAAAATAAAGCAAAGAAAAGAAAATAACTTGAACGGGATCTCTAATCTTCTAGCCTCCAAAGTTCTCTCCAAAAGTGTGATAGAATATCAGAGATGCCCTAATAAAATCGGTCCTAGGGGTTTATATATGATGTCTAAAACTCTTGCTTCAGACCCTTTTGCCCCTTGCCAAATTCACCTCGAATCTGGAAAAACCTGCGTCGGCGCCGCGACCCTACATTTTGGCGCCACTGCACCGGAAGCCCTACTGCTCTCTGAGAAAATGGCGTCGCGGCCCTGCATGCTCTTCTTCCGGATGCTGCGAACTGTCGTCCATTTGCCTCGGGAACCCACTTTTCTGCTCATTTTCAACCTCTTTTTGTCATTTCTTCATTTAGAACCGCTGTGACTCAAAAGAAAGAAAAACGACCCTAACACGATACTAATTTTAAAGAAAATGAGAAAAATACTAACTAAAAACGACTCAAAAAGTGTATATAAAATATACCTAACAAATACCCCCAAACTTAACCTTTACTCGTCCTCGAGTAAAGATCTAACCAAAAATCAAAGAAACCAAGGAAAAAGACTCTGATCAAGTAGCTCTACCAATGTTACTAGAGAATCCTAGATGATAGTTGAGATAATATGTTGGAACATGTATAGCATGAATTTCAGCAATCTAGAATTTCAAGTTAGATATTTCGCAAATTCACTTAGATCACAATCACTGAAAATACAAGCACCTAACCTGTGCATGTCAATTTCATTTAACCTTTACCAAAATGATATAGATATGTTTACTTGCTATTCTCCACTAATCATAGACATACACATTAGAGATCTTCGGGACTTTCAGGGGTTGTAATGTAGTCTTAGGCAGGGGTAGATAAAAGTAGGCATTTAGGCTCAAATTACGTACCATAAGAATTTTTCATTCAACTCTTTTTTCATTCTTTTGACTTTCTTTTTAGTCTCATACCTATTTTTTTCCCTCTTTTATTTTGAGAGAATGATATGTATTATAAATAATAGGCACCCCCACACTTAGACTTTTGCATATTTTCCATTGGGGTGCATCAAATTTTTCACACTATTTTTTATTATTTTTCAACACTTACCATTCCAAGAGTTTTCAATTATAACTTATGGCACACACAGAGAATCATATGATGTCAAATAAAAGCTATTATATAAGGCTCAAAGGCCTGACTAGTGATACAATTTCCGTCAGGGTATGTAATGAACGGTAAGAAGGACTATCAAAGAAATGTCTGAATCATCTCCTAAACATGTATATCTTAACTATTTCACCTCAAATAACAAGCAAACAGATTTTCTAGATATTTTTCAACCTTTCTCTTCATGATTGACAACACATAGGCTAAGCACAAATATCCCAAATAATTAGATGTCATGAATTTTTGGCATATCTAACTTAAGCACACAGATTTTTGCTTTCAATTCCATTACATTATCTCACTTAATCCATTAGATATCTTCAACAACTACATCATACGTGATCAATTTTTTTTCTTTTTCTTTTTTTATAGACACATAAAAGACTCATAAAACAACAAAACAAAATAAAAAAGGACTCAAAACAAAATTAAAAAGGACTCAAAACAAACTAAGACTCTACCCCCAAACTTGAATGACACCTTGTCCCAAATGTGTAAAGACTTAAAATTAAAAGGCATGACTTACAGACACCAAACATCGGCTCAAGATGGCGGCGGTGGTGGATGTTGCATGGACCACTGGGTGAACATGGTATTCAAATCATCAACACGTTGGGCCAGGTGTCGATGGTCTTGCATCAATTGTTGTTGACTCTGCATCATGTTCTCTTAGTTTTGAAACATTCTTTATTGATTTAGAAGCATTTGCTCCATCATTGGCACTGGGGCTCCAAAGTCAAAGGAGGTCAGGTCGCTGGTCGCTTCATAAGACACAAGCTTTCGTGTTCTTCTTCCACGGCAGCCGTCTTCTAATCGCCTCCTCCTTTCTGCTGGTCTTGTTGTAGGGTCAGGAAAAGAGTGTACTAAACTGTAGGTTACATGTGGCTGAATCTTCTCGAGAATTTCTGTGGCGAACGTTGGGACTTCATGCCTAGCACATAAAACAGAAATGAGTGATCCATGTCCCGCCGGTTGTAGTCAGCCTGCTGATTTCTCTTATACTCTGCACTATTTCTAGCCCAATATAAATCACCTTGCCCGACATGATGCCATACACAGGCTTGATTCTGTCCTGGGGCACATTGGAAAAATGAGTTGACGGAATCAAGCGAGCACTTATGAAATATAGCCAACCCTTGGCTATTCTGTTAAATTGACACATGGGAAAGTCCCCTGGACCCATTGCGAGAAAAGTGGAATTCGGATCCTGAGTAACATAATACCTCTGCAACTACGTCCCACATGATGTGGTTGGCGTTTCTAGACCAACTCCTGAAATGGTGCGGATTATAATCTTGGTCTCCAACAGTCACGGTCCCAAGTACTGCATTCACTGCCTCAGCATTGACAGACAAATACCGCCCTCTTAAGAAGCATCTTCAATTTTTTTGCTCCGGATAATTGGCTTAAAATTCTCGAACAAGGTTTGCATTCGAAAGTGGGATTTCTTCTGCATCGACGAACCTTTCCCAACCGTTTGCTTCGATGATGGCCCTGATGGCCCATAGTCATCATCCTCATCATATGACATGGCCTGGTAATCCATGTCTCTTTCTTGTATCAAAACTCTAGTATTTATTTTATTGTACCGATCCTCCGCCCTTTTGTTGGTGAGTTGAGTCACATCATAGTCTGGAGCAGATGAAGATGAGGTGGTTATGGCAGTTCGTTTTCTAGAGGTCATTGTTAGGGGTGTTGGAGGAATTTCCAGCAGAGTTTCCTTTGTTTCCTTACAATTTCCCAATAACTATCAACTCTAATTCGTACAAAACAATACAGCCCAACAACCTAATACAACAATCAACACAACACCACGAAGAAAACCAACAACTACACCGCGCCAAACCAACACAGCCCGTACAACACCCAACACTTCAAGCTACTTTCACTATTAGCCTCGAAATTGTAAGAACAATGATAAAGATTACCTTTTTGAAGAGTTGTTCTTCACAAATTTCTTGCCCCGAGGGAGGGAATGATAATGGTGAAAGATGCTATGAGTTTTACGTGGTGCTGGTATGTATGAATTGGAAGAATTTGGGTAAATTTGTGGTGGTTTGTTTTGTGTGGAAGAGAGGGTGTTATTTTCGGGGTTTTTAGAGAGGGGAGGATTTGTGTGAAAGTGGTAAGAGATTGGGGATTTAGGGCCTTTTTTGTTTCTCGAACGCACTTCACACGCGCCAATATTCCCGCGATCGTTTCAACTTTCGACGCCACTACCGACATCAGCCACACAGACTAATTTCGTGCTTTCCAGCATCTTCTTCGTGCTTAATCTTCAATTTACCTCCCTGACATCACAACACAACCAAAAATACCATAAAGTGAGACTGTTCAATTTAAAACTAATTGCATAAAAGAAAGAAACATAATTTAAATATTGGGTTGCCTCCCAAGTAGCGCTGTCTTTAACGTCTTTTAGCCGGATGCAATTCTCTTATTTAATTACTGGGGTAAGTTACCCCCACATCACACCCATTTAAGAATCATATTTCTTTTTCTTATTCTCCTCTTCTTTTTCACGGAGTTGAGCTCAGAGAGGTTTACCTCTTGGTCAAGGTTCACATCCTCATTTCTAGGTGCAGAATTCTTACTATCCTTTCCTGTATGTGGAATTGCAGCTGTCTTAATGACCTCAGTGCCTTTGGATTGTTCATGAGAAACAATTGTGTCAGTTGTGCTAACAGCAAAGCATTTGTCACTTGTTTGTGACTCAGTGGTTGGCTTGAAGACTTTGAATACCATCTCTTCGTCTTGAACTCTGATCTTTAACTCCCCTTTTTCAACATCGATGAGGGCTCTCCCTGTAGCGAGGAATGGTCTCCCAAGAATGATGGACATGTTCTCATCTTCCTCCATGTCAATAATGAGCAAGTCTGTCGTAAAGAAGAATTTGTCACTTTTACTAGTACATCTTCAATTATATCTCGAGGATGTACGACGGAGCGATCAGAAAGCTGCAAGTTGACTGTGGTTGACTTTGCTTCTCCCAAACCCAGTCTTTTGAACACAGAGAGAGACATAAGATTGATGCTGGCCCCCAAATCATAGAGTGCCCTGTTGCATGTTACCTTTCCTATAGTGCAAGGTAAGGTAAAACTCATTGGGTCTCTCAACTTCGGTGGCAGTATCTTTTACAATATCGCACTGCACTCCTCTGTTGCACCACTATTTCATAATCTGCCAGTTTCCTTTTCTTCCCAATGATCTCCTTCATGAACTTGAAATATGTCGGCATCTGCTCCAAAGCCTCAATGAATGGTATGTTGATGTGGAGCTTCTTGAACACTTCCAAGAACTTGGAGAATTGCTTATCTAGCGACTTCTTCACCAATCTTTGAGGGAACGGAATTCTATCTGTGTGCTCTCTTCACAACTGCCGGTGGAGCCTTTTCTAATGTAGGGTGGTCATCAGTGACTCCTTCTTTTTCTGCATCAACTTCCTTCTCCAACTCTTTCTCCTTCTCTACCACTGGCTGGGGTGCAACCTGCTCTAACTGCTTCCCACTTCTCAAGCTAATTGCTTGGCACTGTTCTCTGGGATTCACCTCTGTGTTGCTAGGGAGAGTACCTTGAGGTCTTCTGTTCACCATATTTTCTAGTTGCCCTACCTGAGTTTCTAAGCTCCTGAGAGAGGGTCTTGTTTCAACCATGAATTGAGTTTGAGAGTTGGTCAGTGTCAATAATGCTGCTCTCAATTCATCTGGATTTTCTTGTGGGGCGGGTGAGCTGAACTGTTGTGAAGATGAGGCCTGACTAGGTGGTTGTTGGTTCTGATATTGGCCTCGTAACTGTGTCTGTTGCCCCTGGTCATTCCTCAACGAAAAGTTGAGATGATTTCTCCACCCCGGATTATAGATGTTGGAGTAAGGATTATAGTGGGACCTTTGGAAGTTTCCAACTGCCTGACATTGAGCCTGCTCCATTGGGATGTTATTAGGATCCACTGCTGGGCATTGATCGAACATGTGCGGTCCACCACAAATCTCACATCCCACTGGAGTCTGAACCATATTTACATACATATTATTTTGTTGCAATTGCTTTGTCAAAAGGGCAACATGTGCATTCAGTGCAGTGATGACATCTAATCCATGCACTTCAATCGCTCTTCTGCCACACGCTCTTATATCTTTTGGAAAATGATTGTTTGTGGCCATGTCCTCCAATAAATAATGAGCTGCATGTGCTATTAGTCTCATGAAGGCGTCACCTGCTGCTGCATCAATGATTGTCCTGGTAGTCCCACTCATACCATTGTAGAAATTGTGAACCAAGTTCCACTGATCTAACTCATGGTGAGGGCACTTTCTTTGTAAATCTTTAAAACGTTCTCAGACATCGTACAATGACTCTTCATCCATCTGATGGAAGTTATTCAATTCCCCCCTTAGTCTTGGTGCCTTTGATGGTGGGAAAAAAATTGCAAGGAACATCTGGGCTAGGTCTTGCCATGTGAAGATGGAGTCTGTGGGCAAGGAGATCAACAAGACCTTTGCTCTGTCCCTGAGTGAGAATGGGAAGAGCCTCAACCGAATGGCATCATCAGTAACGTCATTGTATTTAAATGTGGCACACAACTCCAAGAAATTTGCAATGTGCATATGTGGATCCTCCGATGGCAACCCTCTAAACTGAACCGTGATCTGCAGCATGCTCAAAATAGCAGGTTTTATCTCAAAATTGTTAGCTCCTATCGCTGGGAGCCTTATGCATGTATGTGCCCCTGTAACCTTGGGTAGAACATAGTCCCCGAGACTTCTTTCTGTAGGATGTGGTATTTGTCTTATCTCAGCCGGTAATTCATCATCCCCCACATTGTTGTTCTGCTGATTTTTCATTGTTCAAAGATCATCAATTATCTTATCCTTCCTGAAATCGATCAAAAACAAACAAACAGATCACGAAAACAATGTTCTAAAAGTAAAAGGAAAAATAAAAATCAAAGTAGAAATAAGATTAGCTAAATCGATATTGATATACGTCAGTCCCCGACAACGGCGCCAAAAACTTGTTAGCGATTTTACTTCTTCTCACGCAAGTGTACGTATCGCTCAAGTAATATAGTCTATAAGACCGAATATCGTCCACAGAGATTGGTTATCAATTACCGGTTATCTAATCTATGGTATCTATTTGGAAATCGTAAGGATGTTTTTGGTTTTTATCTAAGAACTAGCTAGATAAAAAATTGCAGGAATTAACCTAAGTATGCTTTGATTTAAATCAGTTGTGATGAAAACAGGGCTTCCAATATCCTCAACTATCCACTCTTTTTCAATCCTTAATGCAACAACAATGACTTCTTCTTCTTTGTTAAGATAGCAGGTTAACTAATCTGTCTTATATTCCGGTTAGGATATATAAAAGTTCAACCTTATGCAGAAATATTCTATATTCCTATGATAGATTTTACCACACAGGAGGATTAAGAACAATAACCTTAAATACTACATAAGTATCGGGGTACTTTCGTCCGCGATTTTAACCTGTCTATTCAATTACAGCATATCCAAATCTCCCCTCTCGGATCTCGATTCGAAATCATATAGATTATGATAATTAGTGATCAATTAATTATCAAACATTCAATCCAATACTGAATAAATCTTAACCAATTGAAGAAGAAATCAATACTAATGCATTAATTCATAAAAAGAGTTTCAAGCTATTCAATGAAAAGCCCTAATATAAAGATTAGCTCCTAGGCATTGTCATGCTAAGAACTAATGTATAATCCAACATGAACTAAAATAAGGCAAAAAAAAAAAAAAATAACTTGAACGTGGTCTCCAATCTTCTAGCCTCCAAAGTTCTCTCCAAACGTGTGATAGAATATCACAGATGCCCTAATAAAATCTGTCCTAGGGGTTTATATACGTTGTCTAAAACTCTTGCTTCAGACCCTTTTGCCTCTTGCCAAATTCACCTCGGATCTGGAAAACCCCGTGTCGGCGCCGCGACCCTGCATTTTGGCGCCACGGCGCCGGAAGCCCTGCTGCTCTCTAAGAAAATGGCATCGCGGCCCTGGTGTCTGGCTTCGCGGCCCTGCAGGCTCTTCGTCCGGATGCTGCCAACTGTCGTCCATTTGCCGCTGGAACCCACTTTTCTGCTTATTTTCAACCTCTTTTTGTCATTTCTTCATTTAGAACCGCTGTGACTCAAAAGAAAGAAAAACGATCATAACACGATACTAATTTCAAAGAAAATGAGAAAAATACTAACTAAAAACGACTCAAAAAGTGTATATAAAATATACCTAGCAGCGGTTCATTATCAAATTGGGAAGAATTATCTTCAGACGGAGAGACAATCATGGTAGAATTGGACACGATGGCCATTTTTTTGGCAAAACCTGCTTCTTCTAGTATGAGCATAGAACGGGCTTGATAGAATAACGGAAGAGGGTCGTTTTGGCGGATGACCGAACTAACACCACAATATGCGTCAGTAAGATCGGCCACCATCTCTAAAACGAGCCGATTGTTAGTGACAGGCGCGTCGACATTCTTGAGTTGATCGGATAAAACCTTGAGTCATTGACAATATGAGGATGCATTGGGAAACCGTCATGTCAGTGGTAGAAAATTTATGCTCAAGTGTGACAACCTGAAATTTTTTATTATCTTGGAATATGTCACGTAATCGATCCCACGCTTCCTTTGTCGTGGAGTCGGGCTCAAGAATTGTATGTAACACGTCACCGAAAATTGTGGCATAAATCTATTGGAGAACCGTTGCATCAAGGGTCACCCATAAATCCTTTTCATCATTGGAGAATCGTATTTGCACACGACGCATAATACACGATTTCCATCTCAAGAGTGATGGAGATGTGGGAAATAATATTGGACACCGCTACGCCGGGTGAAAATTTGATTTGGAGTCCGACTTGGCAGACGAAACAAAGAAGGGGAAGGAAAAAGATATATGGTCGGCGGCGGAAGAACTCCTCGACGGTGATCGGCGGCGGAAGAACTCCTCGACGGTGATCGGCGGCGGAGAGGTGGGAGGCCGAAGAGAGAAAGAAAAATTTAGAATATAAGATTTTTTTCCTAGACTTCTGATACCATGTTAGAAATATTCTTCCTTGATTATTTCATTCCAAATGGGTAATATATATACCCAATAATACAATCCTAATCATATGTACATAAGGTAATAAATTATCCTAATCTAGATACATAAGGTAATGAATTTGACTAAATATACACTTATCATACATAAAATATACACAATATGACTAATTATATTTTTCATATTCTATCAAATCTAAATCACAAGTCTTCATGGGTTAAGAATTTTCTAAATTTGAATCAACAACATACCCATTATAATTCCACACGTAGAATCTAAGGATGGTTAAGATAGTAAGATGTACACAGACCTTACTCATATCTTTGTGGATAGAAATGTCGTTCAAATAGACCACCAGCTAATAAATTACGAAAATACATTAGTTTTCATTTCCTTTTTTTCTAAAATGAAATTGAAAAAATTTGAAGAAAAATTGGCTGATGTTGGGTGTATTGGATCATGATCTATTATTTGACCCACTAATTTTGACCTAAAAAGGAAATAGCTACATTAGATTTAGCTAGGAGTTCATCAGTAATCTAAAATTCAATGACAAGTGTAAGAGAGAGCTGAAAATTGCAGATGAATAAAAGCTTTTCCGATACAACAATAAAATCTGATTAAGAGGTTCCATAGTTACAATAATGCTGCATAGAGAAAAAAGCTGGCTAGCTACGTACGATTCCTAGTAAGATTACATAAGCAGAAGTCAAATCCCAAGAAATTTCATTTTTTTCCAGCCACCTTAATTAATTAAAGGTTGATCTTCTTGTAGTTTGTTCTTTATAGCAGAAGGGTTCTTATTATTATGCATCCAAACCTTAAAAACCTGTCTCTTCACACCAACTTGAGAGCAGAATCTTTGTATTTCTGTGTCATCTTCTCTTGGAATTCTCCACCCTAATTTCTCTGCAAATTCCAACATTTTTTCCTTTTGTTCTCGACTGAACTTTGTCCTGAACCTTTTTTTGGCCAACACATATGGTGGTTGAGGTTGTGGTGGCACTGAAGTTGCCTGCTGATGGTAAGTGTTGAAGTTGAGTTCTTCGCTTGATGAGTCCGTCGCCCCACTTCCACCGCTACCTGTTGAACGACATTAGGTGAGATTAATTTTTTTTTATGAAAAGAACCAGCAGCCGCTATCTTTTAGTTGCACACATGATAAACTAGCTTTTATGTAATAGCCCGCACACAATAAATAACACGCAGAGTTCGACCAGACGGCTTCTAGATGAGATTATCACATAATCCATCTTAATACCAGAACAAAATGAGATCTTAGGTTCGAGTCCACTGACTGAATTATAAAAAAAGTTCACATGTTGCTCATAAAAAAGGTACAAGTTCACTCTTGAAGGAATGTGTTGCAAACACAACTAAGCACGCACTCCCTTCGGTTCAATTCTTGTCTTATTTTTATTTTAATCCGTTTTAAAAGAATGTCTCGGTCTACCTTATAATTAGCATTTCAATTTCAACATTTGCATTCTGCTCCTACGAGATCACATTATATGTATATTCAAAATGATTTGGATAATACTAATTAAATCACACCTTAACTCAGTTCACAAAATTCGAAAGTTCTCTTTGATCTTGATGTCTAGTGAAAGTAAGACACATAGTACTTAGAAAGTACATAAAAATGTAGTTATTTCATCTCATAGCTCAAACTTTTAAACTAGATCACACAATACAACATTACCTCCAAAGGCCATTTTGACAGGCTGAGGTGGCATGGCAGTCCAAATAGACCGGCCGCCGTGTTGATGGTGGTGATGATTCAACGATGGTATCGAAGAAGGCAGCGGTTGAGGAAGTTGCAGTGGATGCACAACCATAATGCCAGCATTATTAATATCACCACCACCAACATTGTTCGACTGTTCTTTTCTGTGAAAATTACGGTGACAGTTACAAGCAGCACACTTCAATGCCTCTAGCGTTCCCTCTTCACCACTCGGCATGAACTCACCACATCCATCAGTAACATTCCCACCAATGTTAGCCGCATGATTCTTCAAACACTCACGGTATGTAGCTCTTGCTGTTACCTTAAATTTATTAGATCCGCCGCCTCCACTGGGGGTGGAATTATACGGTGCAACGCCAACACCAGCTGCTGGTGTTGCACCACCACCACCGGAGGATTTTTCGTGTTCTTGAATTTTAGGTGGTAGATGGTTGTTGCCTCCTTGATCTGTGTTCTGATCAAGTGAAAGATACCCTAATGAACCTGGCATTCTCATTTCCTTTTCCTCACCAGCTAATGCCATGATTTAAACCCTAATTAACTAAACCTTAATCACTAGTTAACAAACCCTAACCCTATTTCTTATGAAGTAATCCTATGTTTACACATGAATATAGGATGAAAGTACAAGCTAAAAAGAAGAAAATACCTTAATTATACCTCAAAAAACTTATGCTTGACAATCAAAAATATAAATCTTCTGTGGGGTGAGAGAGAAAAGGTAAAAATTGAAGGAGGAGAAGAAGAAAGGTGAAAATAAAGAGGATGGGGCCTTAGAAGAAGCAAAGCTGGCGGACCACCACCTAAAAAAATGCATGAATTTGAGATTAAGAAACAGTTGAAAGGTCACTTAGAGGTTAGTTATAAGGTTGTGGAAGAGAAAGTGGTGTGTTGGTTCAGAGGCAACAAGGGGGGAGAACAAGAGACAACATGGTTGCTTGAGATGAAGCTAAAAAAAAAAGACTAAAGAGGATATAAGAGAGAGAGATAGTGCGGAACAGCGAAGATAAGAGAGTGATTGAATAATATGAGATGAGATTATGTAATGTTTAAGGGTAACATTTCAATAGGACTGAGCATAAGAAAACAACCGACAATGTCATGTTCAGTCCTCTCCCACGCCCTGCCAACATGGGCCCATTCCCACCACCCTCCTTCATTATTGCTCCACCCCCTTACCCCCCCCCCCCCCATTTATGGGTGAGGTCGGTAGAAGTAAGTCAAGTAACTCTTTAATTATGTATCTAAACTTACTATCTTGATTAATTTAGATTCATATTGATTAGAAAGATTCACTCATCTTGTTACGTTTTTTTGGTTTTCATTGGACGTCCAATATTTGTATTAAAACTCCGGCTACTTTAAATTTACTCCGCGTGAATCGCCCCAAAAAAATCACTTGAGATAACACTTTCAATTAGGGATGTTAGTGGGGCAGGTAAATATGGGTACCGCCTCGTATTCGCCGCTTCAGTTGGGATGGGGATGGGTGATGGAGCAAGTATGAGTATCAAAAGTGTTACCCGTCATGGGTAGTGAGGAAGAGATGGATTTCATATAAGACCAGCTCCGCTATCTGCACCGTACTCAAACCGTCCATAGCCACCTCACCATTACCCGCACCGTCTATTAATTTAATTAGGCTATTTACTAATTTATTTAGCTATTTCTTAACTTAAAATGTGACTTAACTGACTTGAACCCTCCCTTTTTATTAATTCAACTGAGATAACCCAGACCCAACTCAGTTACTCAACTCAGCAAAAGCCAAAAGGGCAAAAACTCTACATCTCATATTCTCATTACTATACTTCAACTTGTCATGCTCGGCTACAAAAAATGGCAAAAATGATACAACTCGGCAAAAGGGCAAAAGTTCATATTGAGTCTGCTCGGCTGCAAAAAAAATTCCAAATTGCAGTAGCCAGTTGGGCGAGTCTGCTAGCTGCAATTTCAAATCACTCAAAATTCATTGCGATTTCAACCCAATCGAAGTTGAGTATCGATAAATTATTGATGAAATAGAGGAGGAAGAATGTTTTACCGAAGATGAGGGACAAGTTGCATGATGAATTCTCTTTATTATATAATTCATTCTTGTTATCGAATGTATTCTCATGTTTTGTCCCTGGATTTTGCTGCCCTGTTTTGCCGAAGATGAGGACTGTTTTGCTGCCATGTTCTTCTAGTTGTTGATGCATTTTTTGCCATTGTGTTGTTATATATATTGAGATGAATTATTGCATTTTTGGTGCTGCAAATTGAATTTTGATATCCATTTTGAGTTGAAACTTGTTGTTGCATCTTGGTAAACTGTTGTGCTTTGAGGATGGTGGGGTGGAGATGGGGTGGGTATTAAGTGACGGGTACGGATATGGGGTACACTGCCCCCGTCACCGCCCCGCCCCATTGACATCCCTGCTTCCTATCAAAGGCTACTTCTTTCCAAAGAACCCAAACAAAAAATGGAGATAAATTTTGTATTCTTTAGGTACCCATTTATGTTATGCATTTTTTTTTAAGTTTATTCCGAAAAGAATAATATATATCTATGTTTAGAAATAATTTAACTTAAAACTTACATTTTTACACTTAATGGAATGATTTGCAACCAAACAAATATATATGGCTCATTTTAGACCATAAGTTTTAAAAGTTCTTTTTTTTTCTTAAAGTATATCACATAAATTGAAATGGAGTAACTATTATAATGACAAAAATGACTTTAATTTTATTACTATTGAAGATTAAATAAAAAGATTGAGTGACTATACTTAGAAATTAACTCCACCACACACAATAATGCAACAGGTAAAATTCAATTACCATATTTAGAAATTAGGTCCATCACACACATATGTAGGATTCTTTTTCTAATTTCTAACATGTTATGTTTGGGCTGCCAAGTTTGCTATTACTGTGTGTATCTTTTACTTTACCGTGTAACATACACTCAAAAATGACGTAAAAATAGTGCGATTCTGCCTGCAATCTGATTTGACGCTGCTCAGCTTTTATTATTCACGTTCTACGGATTCAATGATGCATTTTCCTTTGCAAATTACACTCTGCAAACACCATGCTTTCCCCCAAGCAATTTCTTAACCCTTTCTGTGACACAATCGATGTCTCCCTCTCTTTCCCTTCAAAAAACGGATGCATAATTTATTTTTTAAAATATTTAATATTATATTTTTAAAACTATGAATTTAAATCTTTACGTGTCTTAGTTTGATTAAACACGATTTTTTTAAAATTTTGTGATTTTAAATTAAAGATGTGCAAATTTTAAAACACGTTTAAATCTTGTGCCCGTCTTGAGAGCCGAGGATCTCAAGGAAGCGGTCGCTCTACCTACCAAGTAACAAGGTAAAAGTAAGATATGTGTACCCTCTACCCTCACCAGACCCCACGATGTAAAATTTTAGTAGGCATGTTGTTGTTGTTTAAATTTTGTGATATTAAATATGTCATGTATAATATTAAAATTAAAGAATAACTAAATATATAAAATGACATTCTTTTTAAACCAAACTACTCCTTCCGGCTTCCGCCCTAATTTAAAAGTATTTGACTAACATAAAATTTAAGAGAAAAAGAAAGACTTTTGATAATCTAAAATAAGTCATGAAAATATTTGTGGCTATAAATTATCTCGTTAAGTGTAAAATTAAATTATTATAAAATATAAAAAAATATTATTTTTTATTAATTAAAAATAAAAGAGTGTCATATATATATTTAAAATAAAAGGAGTAAAGAGAAAAGTATATATTGTAGATTAAAACGAAGAGAGTATTGTATTCATATTAATCTACTAGTACAACACTACTACTACTACTACATCTGCATTTGCTCTCTTCCCATGTCTAATTTCTGTTATTTGCTTCGGTACTTGCTTATATTTTGCAGATTAATAAGGCAATTGTGTTAGCAGTAATATTGGTTAGGGCTCGCCAATTGAGAGAAGATAATTGTAGTCCACCAATCATAGCTGAACGCCAGAGGAGGGAATTTAAAATCTTAATGAAGACGTGCATTGTGAGTTCAAATTCTAGTGTGAGCAATTTGATCTTTTCTGTAATAGAACTTTGTAGGCGATGTCAGTTGGTTTGTTCTTAAACTCAGGTCATTCAGACACATCTCGTGATTTACTGATAGTGGTGTTGAGGAATCGAAACTACTTTCTCCAGGAATAATCTGGCGTAAATTCGAAAGTTGAATATAAAAAAA
This sequence comes from Przewalskia tangutica, assembly GCA_029844215.1. Classification (NCBI taxonomy): domain Eukaryota; kingdom Viridiplantae; phylum Streptophyta; class Magnoliopsida; order Solanales; family Solanaceae; genus Przewalskia; species Przewalskia tangutica. Next base: position 100,948,508 of record CM056736.1, on the reverse strand, counting down.
AAAGATAATTGCATCAGCGTATGACTTAAAAAAAAAAAAAAAGAGAAAAGGACTAGGCATGTATATGTTCAGCTCTTTCAAAATTTATTACTACTATGGGAATACTACCAATTGCTAAATCCAATGCCTATGCATCCTTTCCTTGCAATGATTGAGGGTTTTCATCCTGTTAAGATTTCATTAACTATTTTATAGTTAGGTTAAAGTCCTAGGCATAAAAAATATTTAATACTACTCTCTCTATCTTAAATTATTTATCACTTCTTTAATTTACATATTCTTTAACAAATATTAATTAAGAGGAATATTTAATCTACTTTATTTTTATTTATGTTTAAATTATACTCTCTTTATTAAATATTTAATTATTTATGTACCGTCTTCATTAATGACAAAGGACAAAATGAAAATAATAATAATTAATTATGTCTTAAACTTCTAAAACGATAAATAATTTGAGACAACTATTTTTAGTAATCATATAATTTGAGACCGAGGGAGTAATATTGATTGGAAAATTAAATTAAATCTTTTAATTTATGCATTTACTTTTTAAGTATATTCATATTTAAAAAAGAATATTACTTTCTATATTAAGTGTGATTCTTTTATTCAACATCCTGCACGGTATGATTAAGACTATAAAATTCAAGAACGTTTTGATACATTATACATAATATTATATTAAAATCACAATATTCAAAAAATATTCTGACTATTTATAAATTATTTCCAATTAAATTCAGACACATAAATTAAAATAAAAGAAGAAATAAGTTACATATTATAACAAGTTAAATTACCCTAACAAATTAAAATGTTAATAATTATATTAGTATATATAACTGATATTTGAGGAAATTAATAAATCTCTAAGCCCGAAAACGAACAATAGTGGATCACTCTATCTAGACTAGATATAAATTAAATTATTTGTGATTCTATTTAGATAACCTAGCCAGAAGCAGATGCTATAAATGTTGAAACATGGAGATAATGGACCATTGGAGGAATCAGAAGGCTACTCATGGTTATGATAACTTGGGAAGTGTAGCCATTAAAAGTTTTTGTCATTTTGAAAGGGATTCTAAAAGCAATGATAAAATTATTTTAATTTATTCTATATGTCACACATTTGAATTATAAATTATTTCTACTTATGTAATATAAATCGGAATTAATTAGAATTTTAATATGCATATCAACTAACAACAATGACAACAACAATAATAATTTATGTGAATACCAACCATTAAATGAAAAAGAAAATATAAAAAATAAACTATAAGTTTATATAGTATTTATGGACTATTAAGTTTTGGTGATTTAATCAGTCAAAATTGTATTTTGGTTCTCAAACATAATCTTTGAGGTGCTTGATAATATTGGAAGGCTAGCCTTGTAAATATAGAAAACATGTAATCAAACAACACATAAGTTTATATTCTTTTTTTTCTTTTTATGGAATAATAATTAAAGAGAAAAGGATCATATTTGTCATCATACTTTCGAAAAATGGTCATATTTGTCCTCAGTTAAAATTTGGGGTCAAATATGTCATTCCCGTTATGAAAGTTATTATATTTGCCCCTTTTTATCAGAAATGTCACGTGAACACCACATGAGAGACACACCAGCAGGTGGGACCCACATCATCACCCCCAATACTTCTACTCCCTCTGTTCATACGACCAACCAGCTGCTCCGGTCAGAGCAGCCAACCCCTCACTGAAAACTTTTCAGACCCTCTCCCATTTCATTTACTCATCTCATCCTAAAACCTACCCCACATTAAAAGGTCAGTCGACATACCCATTTCTCATTTTGGAGATCCTCTTATTTACTTGAGAGGAGCACCCGCGGACCCTCTGCATCCCTTCGACTTCTCCGGCGAACCTACACCGTCGGAGTACAGACAACCATACTGTAACACCCAAACCTCCAAGAACCGTCGTAGCTCATCTCCACCGGAGCTTGGAGCTCCGGTGAAACCCTGCCGACACAAACCTTTACCCCTCACCCCAGTCGAATACCACCAAACCATCACGGCGGCGGCGTTCCGGCGTACCTCTCCGTGGAAGTGACGTCGCCGCCCTTCTTTTTGTGATATTGAAACTAGTCGAAGTTTCAAACTCCGGCGGCTTTGGTTTGGTTCTATTTTTGATTCGATGCATATTCTTTTTGTTTGGACAGATTGTTTCGATTATTGAATCTGGCCGGAGTTTAAAAATTCTGGCGGCCTTGGTTCGGTTCTATTTTGAATTTGTTGCATGCTTTGGTTGTTGGGACTAATTTTCCGGGTTTTGTATTTGGCCGGAGTTTATAAAATTCAGGCTACATCTGCCCGGCTATATTTTTGGTATCTGTTTTGGTTAACCGGACTGATTTTTCTGATTTTTAAATCTGGCCGGAGTTTTTAAAACTCTGGCGGCCTCTCTTGGCTTTATTTTCAGACATGTTTTCTACTTTTGCTAATGGACTGAATTTCTAAAAAAATTTATATGGCCGAAGTTTTTTTAAAAACTCCAACGCTCTTATCGGCTTTACTGTTGGGGGGGTTTGCTGTATGTTTTTGCTAATGGACTGATTTTGCATGATTTTTTGTCGCTCTGGCGACATTCTGAATTTTTCGATATTAATTGTGGTTTTCCGGCGAACTGGCGTCGATGATGGGGTGGTTCGGAGCAGCTGGTTGGTCGGATGAACAGAAGGAGTAGAAGCAGTGGGAGTGGTGATGTGGGTCCCACCTGCTGACGTGGAATCCACGTGAAATTTCTATTAAAAAGGGGCAAATATAACAACTTTCGTAACGGGAAGGACATATTTGACCCGAAATTTTAATAATGGACAAATATAATTCTTTTTCGAAAGTATGATGACAAATATGACCTTTTTTTAAAAGTATGATGACAAATATGATCATTTTTCCATAGTTAAATAATCTATAACATACTTCTAATTGGGAATGCTTGAACTAAATTGAGAGAGACAAAAGTTTTACACTTTTACTTGGTACTTCTTTATTTGTTCATTTGCTTTTTTTTTTCTTTAGAAATAATACATATTGATCTCCTAAATTTGTTTATGTTTTTCAAAGAGATATCAAAATTATCTGTGACAGAAATGTGAGGTAAGAATGTGTATAATAGATCCTTGTGGTCAGATATTTTTCCGGACCCCGCACATAGCGGAAGCTTAGTACATCGGGCTGCCCTTTATATCGAAATTATGGGGATTTTAGTATATCCCTTAAACTAGTTTTAAGTGACATTAATACCACCTTTTCGAGTCACTTGGTACACATGTTTTGCACTCAAAAAGAGTTGCCTGAGAATATTTAAAAAAAAAAAAATACAATCCAATCATTGATTTTTTGCACATTGCATTCCTTTTACAAGAAATACTTCCAAGCTTTATTTTATTTTATATTTTATATTTTTTCATTCTTTTCCTTTCCCTTTTTTCTTTTCCCCCCTCCCAATCAGCAGAAATTTTACTTTGTAAGTCACATAACAAACATTACTATGAAATTAAGACTGATCTTTGGAGAAGCTATTCACTACCACATTACTATAATAGAAGTTAACTATTATATATTACTCGGGCGGTTAGAGGTTCGGATACTTCCGGTAATTATCCGAGAATCGGACCGGTAAAACCGGATCGATACTCGGACCGAAAAGTTAACGGTTCAGATACGAATATTAAAAAATTACCCTGACTGATAAGGAGCCGAATCGGTAAACCGATAAAATACCCGGTAACACCCCCCCCCTCGGCCCTCCTCCAGCCAGCCCCCCTTCCCCCAGCAAGCCCTAATTATATTTAATTGCAATATTTCCTAATGTTGGACTATTTTACATGTTTTAAATATATGTGATGTAGACTTTATGTTTTAATTTGAAACATTGACATATAAATTAGTTGTAAATTAGGAAACTTTAAATGGTCATAACTCTGCGCTCGGACGTCTGTTTGGCCTAAAATAAATTTCGCGTATTTTTTCAAGACGAAACCGAACCAAACCGCCTAAAGGCCGTTTGATTCAGCCGATTTCTCCAAAAACGTCCATATTGCTAATCAATTTCACTTTTCCCCCAAATCGTTACATTTTTCCATTTTCAAAGCTAAATATATCGCGATATACAATAGATTTCAACGTCAAATTTTTTGGTAATGTGTCCGAGGATGTCAATTTCAGTATTGAAAATTCAATTTTTTAAAAAAAAATCCGGGCCCCGAATTCGACCCGAAAAATTATTACCGGTCCGGACCGAAAACCGGACTGATAAGGTTTCGGTCCGGTTGGATCTGGACTCTGGACCGAAACCTTATCGGTCCGGTTCTCGGTCCGGACCGGACCGATAACAGTCCTACTCCTGCCGTCCTAAATTAATTGTCATGTCTCGCTTCTTGAGAATCAAACTGTGTAAATTTTGATTAACAATTTAAAATATATTTTATCATCAATTAATATGAAAAAGGTTGTAACTTGTAATATTTTTCGTATAGTTTTTTAATATCTAAATTTTAGTTGCAAAATATTGAGTTAATCTAATCAAATTTAACTTGAAAAAGTAATAAAAATAATTCTCAACAAGTAAAACATGACAATTAATTTGGGATGAAGTGAGTATATGATTAATAGATATAAATGATGAAGGGATAAAAGTTGACGAAGGGAGTCAAAAGATATTAATCATTTTATATTATTTTTCTTACAAATACAATATATTCAATTGAAAAATATAATGAAAGTAAAGATGCAACAATTAAAAGTTCAAAACTGCCGATTAATCTTCTTCTACCTTTTAATTTCCTTTTATTATCATGTAGCTAATCATTCAATTTTTTTTTGGGGGGGGGGGGGGGGGATTAATGTGGCCTTTTTTTTTTTTAATAATCCAGATCTCGGGGTGGTCTTAGTACCCCCATATCGCTAGTACCTGCACAAGTACTATGCTCCTTGAGGAGCATGGAACTCGTTCTTAGCCGCCACCGTCAGGTAAATCGCGGGATGTACGCCCCGCATTCAGTGTCTGATCGCCACCAACGGATCAATGCTACAAGGTCCGACCCCCAACAGGGATTGTCTGAAGGAGTATCAAACCCACACTGCAATATGCCCGCGCGGTTAAGCTACCAGGCTTTAATACGAGGCATATGCTCCGGAGAACGTATCCGACGAGATTCGAACTTGTGATCCTAAGGCCACAAATTTGACTAATGGCCACTGGGCCACTATGGATAATGTTGCCTTTTTTGTATTGATTGAAGCTTATAGAAGCGCCATGAATTCACTTGTCAAAGTTATGAACTGCCTCACATAAATAATACTCTATTTGTTATATTACTCACAAAATAAAAAAAATTCCACAATCAAAATTATAGTCGTGATTTTAATTCCAAGATTAATTCCGAAATATCTCGATTTCAATCTAACCACCCTTAAAAATATAATGTTTCATAATATTCACTTTATATAAAATATATATGTGCCTACTCCATATGTTTTACACTAATGACTGTCGCGCCCTTTTTCGACCGCGACTTTATTCTAGCGAACCCTGCTTAAATAAAATGTTAGAAAATAAAATAAGAATGCTAAATGTTTAAAAGGGTGCTAAAATGTAAAAGGGGTGCTTAAAGGTGCTAAAAATGTTAAAGTTTAAAAAGGTGTTAAATGCTAAAGGGTTCGCGGAGTCGCCACCTAATTAATTGGGTGAATTAGGACACCTAAATGTCAACTTAGGTTAAAGTCAACACTAACTCCATTCTTTATGGTCTGCTAAACTTAGTGAGATTCTGGGTAAGGGTTCTTTATTAATCTAGAGGGAAGGGGTTAGGCACCCTCTAAGATCCGCTAACTTGCGGTTGTCCTGCCAAACCTAGGGTAATTATTATATTTAGAGAAAATGCATAGTTTAGAAGATGATGCAAGTGCTTTATAAGAGAATGCATTTTGATAAAAGGTTTACAAGACCGATGCTACGTAAGGTTTGAAAGTATGCATTTACAAGAAAATAATAATACAGAATTGATGTATTTACTAAAGATGTGCATTTCATTTTGCAAAAATCAGTTTTGATTAACAACATGCTAGGTATGATATCAAGATTCTATATTCTTTACAGCTTGATAATAAGAAGGTAATTTTTATGAAATGAATTATAATGTCATTTAGTGATTTGTGAAAAAATCGATTTTGTTAGTTTCGTGATTGGGTGTGCAAATAAAATTGTTTGGCGAAGTTTAGATGTGCAGGACAAGCCTAAAAGACAAGCAGGTTAGAAGTGTGTTTCCAATTATAAATTACTTTCCCCTTATGCGTTTAAAATGCTAATTGCTCTTGGTTTCCTATTAATTACAAAGTTATAAATTACAATAACAAATAAAGTAAGATAAGGATGAGATAAGAGAGTAAGGGATTGAAGCGGATGACCCCGTCCTATTTGTTTTTCTAGGAATTGCCGAAGAGGGAACTCGATGGATGTATATGCATGTCTTTACGTTTGCCACGCCGAGTTTCATTATGAGACTCTTTGTTGCTCCGGTGCGTGTCATGTAAAAAAAGAAAGATAAGGATTAGTATATGCCCAAATTCATTTGACCAAAACAAGCACTTGACGCATAGTTTATATTTAAGCAAATACATACATAAAGACCAAACAGAGGCAATATCAGATGGAATAAGCAGCCAACAGATGGTAAAAGAAATAGGGATGGGCAGGTATGCAGACAGTACAGACAAGTAAACAGGCTTTGGTGATCCCCTATTCTTGAAGCCATCTCCTCAAGCAAACAGACATGACAGTACGCAGCAACAAAAGAGGAGAGAAAAGATAATAGGCAAACAGGGTGTAATGCATGGGAAGAAAAGGCTACAGAAATAGGCAAGCAGGAGGCAACATTCAGCTAGGCAGTCCCAGATATGAACACATTTAACACAAATTCACAAATGCAAATACCAAGGCAGGGGTATTCAGAATTGCATGAACATGCTAAAGATTCAAAGGCAAACTAATGCAAATTCTTCAATTATCCAAGAGCAAACCAGGAACTAATATATGCGAGATTCTATGTAATTTTACGATCAATGATGTAGTTCCAATTACTATTGTCTTAGCCATAACTTATCTTCTAAACAGGTTCAGGTGCTAAGAAAAAAGGGATACATACATACTGAAGATATACCATTGGTGAAATACAATCCTAGATTAAGATGTTCTAAATCCAGATCCAACTCCACTTGGAAGATAAATTCAACTGCATTTTTGCTTCAATTGTGTAAAATAATTCTTCTAGCCCTTCAATGCTCCTTTAATGTTTTTGTACCAAATTAGCTTAGTGTTGGTTCTTACTTATATAAAGTCTTATCTTTCAAAGAAAGGCGTAGGCAAACTCGAATTATGCAGACATTCACATGAGCCTTGAAATTAATTCATCATACTAAAGACGTCAAGAATTATCCTAACTTGCACACAGTAATATGATAACTAGCCCTATGAACCCTTGAATCTTATACTCTTCACCCAGACATGTTTTTTAGACTAAGTAATATAGACCCATCAACCGCTGAATGTAAAACTTAAGTAACTCATAAGTTAGGCACAAACACATATCAAAGATTGATCTAGTTATAACCTGTGATTTCCAGAACGATCTAACTACCAAATTGACTATCAAAACACACCCAAACCAGTGCACATATATGAATCCTACCAGTCAAAAAAACAGACTAACATAATTAAAGACAACTAAATTTGCAATCAACACTTAAAAAATAACAGAAACCAATGGAATACGAGGAGAATTCGAATTTACCTTCTCCGGGCAGCGACCCGGGGCAGCGTATCAATTCGTCGGTCCACTCGACGGGTTTTGGGTTTGCGATACGAATAGAAGGGCAAGGTTTGTTTGCTGATTTTTGACTGGAATTGAAGTAAGGGGATTCGAACTACCTATTCGTGCTATGCTTGTGGTTTGGATGCTGAGCCCTTGCTCCTTCCCCGATTCCGCTGCCTATGCTCTGTCGTATTGTGCTCTCCCCTGCTCTACTGTGCTCCCTTGTCTGTGATATCGTTTGTGCACCACGATATGACGCCTTTCTCCCCTGAGCTCTCTCGTCTTGTCCTACTGTGCTCTGCCCTTTCCCGACTGAGCTCTGTCGCATTGTGCTCTTAACTGTTGCTAAGGGAGGGTGTCAAATCGATGATGTGGGTATCCTGCCATCCCCTGCTCTACTCTACTCTGATGTCTGCCCTACTCTGCTCCCGTTGTGCTCTTCGAATCGTTTTCTGAATCCCTCAATCGATGCCTATTGCATGCATAGTGGTTCTATATTTATAGCTAGGATTTGGATTCCAAGTTGGTAAGTAATCGGGCTGATTTTGGACGGGATTTCGTACTGATTCGTGCTTGATTCGTGCGATTTAGAACTGATCTCGTGCGATTCGAACAGGCGGAAATAAGGTAAACGATTTGAATGATTTGGTTTAGTTATGGCAAGAAGAGTTGGCTGGGTGCGTGGGTAAAGGGAAACCCCGGATTCTCCGGCGAGAAATCCGGGCATGGCGACGATGGGGGAAGGTGTGGTGAACGGTTAGAAATTTCTGGTTTTGCGCTTTGGATTTGGCGGAGATAGGCGATGAGTTGAGAGGCGTCCGAGGTATAAGGCGTGTGGGCTGCATGTCGCGAGTTTGGGCTAGGGAATTCGTTGAAGCGATTTGTTTTAAGGAAGAAAGTGATGGGCATGGGCTAATTAATTAGGGTATTAGTTCTAGGTTAGTTTTAATTAAAATGTGGTGAATTAAATTAGTAAATTGTGATTAAATTATTTAGGTGTTTTATTAATCGAATTGTTATAAATGCGGGCGTGCTATTTAATTAGTGCTTAATATTTTAGAATGCGGCGCTATTATTTAAAATCTTATTATTGTGCATTATTATTTAAAATAAGTTATGAAATTGCTTTGCGTATTAATAAATGCGACTATGCTACTTGACACGACGTCATTGCTAAATTATTTATTTTATGTATTTATTAATAATTAAGAATTATGACATGGCTTAAAATTAATAAATGCGGGCGCGAGTCTCCAAGTGCTTAGTACTCTACGTAAAATGCGGTACCATTATTAAATTGCTTATTTACGCCTGTATTTATGTTTTATCGCTGCATTTTATTATAAACAATCATAAAAAATTATTTTACAAAATTAGTCTAATTTTATAGCTAATGACTGGACGGGAGGGTCAAAATTGGGTGTCAACAGTTGTCCCTCTTTGTATGGAGATGATGGAAGAATCTTCGGACAAAGACGTTGACTCATAGCCAATTTTGTCTCGACCGTAATTAGAATGTTGGGCAATTAGGCAAGGCCGACGCGACTAATCGGACTGCGTCCCGATGTCGAGTTATGACGACACTGGGCTATCATGGTCAAAACACCACGGCGGGCTAATGCGGACTCAAAATTGTCTCAGTGTCGAGTTATGACGACACTGGGCTACCATGGTCAAAACACCAAGGCGGGCTAACGCGACTAAATTTGTCCCATGTCGAGTTATGATGACATCGGGCTATGCAAAAAGCAAAAATAAAAATAATCGGCTTGAACTCGGGTCTGCCATGGCTTATGGTCTTTGGGTTTTATGGTGATGCGAACGAGTGGACCGACGCTGAGGTCGCTTCGCCATTCGTTGGATCAGGTTGGCCCCAACAAATTACCGGTCAGTAAGAGAAAATCCACGTTGTGCTCTTGCTCCTGCATGCTAAGACTTAAACAAACGGTTAGTGCATAACTGTTAAGGCAGATGCATAATTTTTAAAAGCAATGCAATTGTGAATAGAAAATGTTATCCTGCAAGAATGTGATCGTCTTTGCACGCCGTGATTTCGCCGCACGCACGTGTTGCGATTGTGAATGCGGATATGTTGTCCTTGCTGCAACCGCCCCTGTAGACTAGAGCTCAAGAAAGAGTTAGTGCCTAACTGCTAAGACAGAATAATAAAGCATGAGTAAGAAATGCAATTTCGAAAGTATAGAAATCGTCCTTGCGTAGATGTGATATGCTGATGATAGTGTCATTTTCGGACTTGTTGTGCCGATAACGCCGTCGTTGCTCGACGCGTCCGCATCGGGCGTCGTTGCGCACGCCGGCGATGATGTCGTTGCTGGACATAACGCCGCTAACGCCGTTGCTTGGGACGTATTCTTTGGTGGCGTCGTTGCGCAGACGCGATCGCGATGGCGCTCGTTACGGGCGTGTTCTTCGGCGTCGCCGCGTAGACGCAATGCTGATGATGTCGTTGCCTGGACACAATGCTGATAACGCCGCCGCTGGACGTATTCTTCGGCATCGTTGCGTAGACGCACGCCGATGATGTCGCCGCTTGGACATACGCCGATAACGCCGCCGCTCGGACGTATTGCCGGCGTCGTTGCGTGACGCAATCGCGATGTCGCCGTCGGACATAATGCCGATAACGCCGTTATGCGGACGTATTGCCGCCGGGCGCCGTTGCGTGACGCACGCCGATGATGTCGTTGTGCGGACATACGCCGATAACGCCGTCGTTGCTGGACGTATTGCCGTTGGCGTCGTTGCGTGACGCACGCCGATGATGTCGCCGCCGACATACGCCGATAACGTCGTTGCCTGGACGTATTGCTGCTGCTCCTGTAGAATAAATGCTCCTGCAAGCTAAGCTTGAGAAAACGTTAGTGTATACCTGTTTAAACAAAATGATAAATATATATGATAAGTGCAATTTTATGGGCAGAGATGTCGTCCCTGATACGCCGGATGAATACCGAGGTGTTGTCCTTGCACGGACATGAATTGCCATAATGCCTTTGTTGTGTGCAACTTTGACTTTATGCCCGGATTGATGCGATAGCCTTTGTTGCGGAATTCAGAATTCTGACTGTTGATTTTCGATGTCTTTTTTTTCTGTTTCTGCTGCTTCTGATGCGGACTTTGAATTTTTGGATTTTGTCATATCCTCTGCCTCTGCTGCTTCTTTCTGCGAAGGAACTTCTTGCCGTATTTTCTGCTTCGGCTATTGCACTTTCTGCTTCTGTTAATATGAAAAGACCTGCGCTCAAAGAAAATTTGTGAGTTTTGGGGGGGGTCGATTCGTATTTGACTTCACCGCCTTGTTCCTTGACATCTGCGTGCCTGGCCTGTTTGGACTTGCAACCCCTGTCTGATTTCCTACATTGTCCAATTTTGAATATGCAAAGGGCGTTTGGCCTAAAGTGGGTCTCAATGTAGTTGTCGTATGCATTGCGAAGGTAGGTTTGTGGAGGCCCTTGGTTTGTGTTTGGCTGGAGTATGGTAGGCATTTGTGTGGGATATATGGGTGCATTGTATATTGGCTGAATGGGATATGTAGTAAGCGGGTACTGGTAATAATTTGGAGGGTTTTGACTGTTTTGGTTATTTGCAGTGACGAGTGCTCTGGTGAGGTTCTTGAGCCTTTTGATTTCGCCCGCAGGTTGCCATTTCTTTGTGTGGTAACTGGGCGAGCTGCTCGATTGGATCTATGCTGCTTTTCTCTTCTGAGACCCCTGCTTTGCCTATAGGAACCAAGACAGGTTCCGACTCGTTCTGCTCAAATGCCCTTGAATTGGTCATGTCGCTGGACCGTGCCTTTGATCTTGTGAAATATCGATGCTCTGCCATTGCTTAGTCAAATACAAATCGACCTTTGGGGAGATGGTAAATCCTTTAGACAACATGTAGCAAACTGTGTTAGTGTAAAGCACGTGATTTTGCAGAAGTGTAAAAACATTTAGCAAGTACATATTGCACATAAATTGCCACATTGCAAGCGAGTCCTAGCATGCATGGGGACCACTTTATGCCAGAGGTAGGCCTAAACGTCACATATGCGAGGTCATGATGGTTTTGTCCAAACCGTCCAACTGTAATGCTTTTGTTGGAAATGGCGACCAAATGACGGTGCACTTTTTCCAATTTCAGCATGACATGATTAGGTTTGGATTTGTCTTATCACTGTCACGCTACACATAATATGCTGGTTGGTCGTTGGGTCGAGAAACACGTCGACAAGTTTGGTGTCTTCCTAATTGTGGTGTCGATACCAAGGACCGACCCACCTAAGGTAAATGCATGCATGCCCTAAAATAAAGGGTGGTATAGCTCTATCTTAAGTTTCTAAGATTTGGCTTTTCTGGACGCAAGGTTCCCGAACGGACAACTCGAGTGAGAAGGCTACGCGACCACCGGTTGGACCGGATTCTCCGCGCAAAATACCAACTCTCTTAAAAATTTGGATATTTTTTGAAAGAAATTTGCAGGTGCGCGAAGCACACCAGCGCGTGAGTGTGTGATAGTGTGAATTTTCCAGAATAGAAGAAATATGAGCGGAATGCCAGTTTAAGAAAAGCAGTAAAGCAAATAGCAATCAAGATGAATAAAACAAAATACAGCACGCAAAAATTAAATGCAAAAATAATGCCAAGTAATAACCCTAGGTCTGTTATGGTTAAGAACCTTAAATCACCAGTGGAGTCGCCATTCTGTCGCGCCCTTTTTCGACCGCGACATTTTATAAAAGCGAGTCCTGCTTAATAAAAGTGTTAGGAAATAAATAATAAAATGTTAAATATTAAAAGGAATGCTAAAGTGCAAAAAAGTGTTAAATGTTTTAACAAGGATGCTTAAAATATAAAAGGGGTGCTTAAAGGTGCTAAAAATGTTAAATTTTAAAAAGGTGTTAAATGCTAAAGGGTTCGCGGAGTCGCCACCTAATTAATTGGGTGAATTAGGACACCTAAATGTCAACTTAGGTTAAAGTCAACACTAACTCCATTCTTTATGGTCTGCTAAACTTAGTGAGATTCTGGGTAAGGGTTCTTTATTAATCTAGAGGGAAGGGGTTAGGCACCCTCTAAGATCCGTTAACTTGCGGTTGTCCTGCCAAACCTAGGGTAATTATTATATTTAGAGAAAATGCATAGTTTAGAAGATGATGCAAGTGCTTTATAAGAGAATGCATTTTGATAAAAGGTTTACAAGACCGATGCTACGTAAGGTTTGAAAGTATGCATTTACAAGAAAATAATAATACAGAATTGATGTATTTACTAAAGATGTGCATTTCATTTTGCAAAAATCAGTTTTGATTAACAACATGCTAGGTATGATATCAAGATTCTATATTCTTTACAGCTTGATAATAAGAAGGTAATTTTTATGAAATGAATTATAATGTCATTTAGTGATTTGTGAAAAAATCGATTTTGTTAGTTTCGTGATTGGGTGTGCAAATAAAATTGTTTGGCGAAGTTTAGATGTGCAGGACAAGCCTAAAAGACAAGCAGGTTAGAAGTGCGTTTCCAATTATAAATTACCTTCCCCTTATGCGTTCAAAATGCTAATTGCTCTTGGTTTCCTATTAATTACAAAGTTATAAATTACAATAACAAATAAAGTAAGATAAGGATGAGATAAGAGAGTAAGGGATTGAAGCGGATGACCCCATCCTATTTGTTTTTCTAGGAATTGCCGAAGAGGGAACTCGATGGATGTATATGCATGCCATTACGTTTGCCACGCCGAGTTTCATTATGAGACTCTTTGTTGCTCCGGTGCGTGCCATGTAAAAAAAAGAAAGATAAGGATTAGTATATGCCCAAATTCATTTGACCAAAACAAGCACTTGACGCATAGTTTATATTTAAGCAAATACATACATAAAGACCAAACAGAGGCAATATCAGATGGAATAAGCAGCCAACAGATGGTAAAAGAAATAGGGGTGGGCAGGTATGCAGACAGTACATACAAGTAAACAGGCTTTGGTGATCCCCTATTCTTGAAGCCATCTCCTCAAGCAAACAGACAGGACAGTACGCATCAACAAAAGAGGAGAGAAAAGATAATAGGCAAACATGGTGTAATGCAGGGGCAGAAAAGGCTACAGAAATAGGCAAGCAGGAGGCAACATTCAGCTAGGCAGTCCCAGATATGGACACATTTAACACAAATTCACAAATGCAAATACCAAGGCAGGGGTATTCAGAATTGCATGAACATGCTAAAGATTCAAAGGCAAACTAATGCAAATTCTTCAATTATCCAAGAGCAAACCAGGAACTAATATATGCGAGATTCTATGTAATTTTACGACTGGGCTGATGTAGTTCCAATTACTATTGTCTTAGCCATAACTTATCTTCTAAACAGGTTCAGGTGCTAAGAAAAAAGGGATACATACATACTGAAGATATACCATTGGTGAAATACAATCCTAGATTAAGATGTTCTAAATCCAGATCCAACTCCACTTGGAAGATAAATTCAACTGCATTTTTGCTTCAATTGTGTAAAATAATTCTTCTAGCCCTTCAATGCTCCTTTAATGTTTTTGTACCAAATTAGCTTAGTGTTGGTTCTTACTTATATAAAGTCTTATCTTTCAAAGAAAGGCGTAGGCAAACTCGAATTATGCAGACATTCACATGAGCCTTGAAATTAATTCATCATACTAGCATGCTGAAGAATTATCCTAACTTGCACACAGTAATATGATAACTAGCCCTATGAACCCTTGAATCTTATACTCTTCACCCAGACATGTTTTTTAGACTAAGTAATATAGACCCATCAACCGCTGAATGTAAAACTTAAGTAACTCATAAGTTAGGCACAAACACATATCAAAGATTGATCTAATTATAACCTGTGATTTCCAGAACGATCTAACTACCAACTTGACTATCAAAACACACCCAAACCAGTGCACATATATGAATCCTACCAGTCAAAAAAACAGACTAACATAATTAAAGACAACTAAATTTGCAATCAACACTTAAAAAATAACAGAAACCAATGGAATACGAGGAGAATTCGAATTTACCTTCTCCGGGCAAATGACCGGCGTATCAAGTCGTCGGTCCACTCGACGGGTTTTGGGTTTGCGATGCGAATAGAAGGGCAAGGTTTGTTTGCTGATTTTTTACTGGAATTGAAGTAAGGGGATTCGAACTACCTATTCGTGTTATGCTAGTGGTTTGGATGCTGAGCCCTTGCTCCTTCCCCGATTCCATTGCGCTTTCTCGTCAGATTGTGCTCTCCGCTCTCTGTGCTCCCTTGTCTGTGATATCGTTTGTGCACCACGATATGACGCCTTTCTCCCCTGAGCTCTCTCGTGTCATCTACTGCTCTGCCTCTTTCCGATGAGCTCACATCGCGTTGTGCTCTTAAGCGTTGCTAAGGGAGGTGTCAAATCGATCTTGTGGGTATCCCGCCTCCTCGCTCTACTTACTCGATGTCGCCTACTACTGCTCCGTTGTGCTCTTGAATCGTTTTACAATCCTCAATCGATGCTATGCATGCGTAGTGGTTCTATATTTATAGCTAGGATTTGGATTCAAGTTGGTAAATGTCGGTGATTTTGGACGGGATTTCGTACTGATTCGTGCTTGATTCGTGCGATTTAGAACTGATCTCGTGCGATTCGAATAGGCGGAAATAAGGTAAACGATTTGAATGATTTGGTTTAGTTATGGCAAGAAGAGATGGCTGGGTGCGTGGGTAAAGGGAAACCCCGAATTCTCCGGCGAGAAATCCGGGCATGGCGGCGATGGGGGAAGGTGTGGTGAACTAGGGTTAGGGGGGCTGCTGGTTTTTGCGTTTTGGATTTGAGGGAGATAGGCGATGAGTTGAGAGAAGGTCTGAGGGTATAAGGGCGTGTGGGCTTGCGGGTCGCGGGTTTGGGCTAGGGAATTCGTTGGGCTGCGATTTGTTTAAGGGAAAGGGCTGATGGGCATGGGCTAATTAATTAGGGTATTAGTTCTAGGTTAGTTTTAATTAAAATGTGGTGAATTAAATTAGTAAATTGTGATTAAATTATTTAGGTGTTTTATTAATCTAATTGTTATAAATGCGGGCGGGCTATTTAATTAATGCTTAATATTTTAGAATGCGGCGCTATTATTTAAAATCTTATTATTGTGCATTATTATTTAAAATAAGTTATGAAATTGCTTTGCGTATTAATAAATGCGACTATGCTACTTGACACGACGTCATTGCTAAATTATTTATTTTATGTATTTATTAATAATTAAAAATTATGACAGGGCTTAAAATTAATAAATGCGGGCGCGAGTCTCCAAGTGCTTAGTACTCTACGTAAAATGCGGTACCATTATTAAATTGCTTATTTACGCCTGTATTTATGTTTTATCGCTGCATTTTATTATAAACAATCATAAAAAATTATTTTACAAAATTAGTCTAATTTTATAGCTAATGACTGGACGGAAGGGTCAAAATTGGGTGTCAACAATGACAACCTTTTCTTTAAATCTGTGCCAAAATCATGTTCACTTATTATATGAGATCCAATTTTTATTCCTTTAAACCTAATGTTTACATCATTTTAATGAGTACATGATGCATATCCCTATATATAATTTTATCACTAAAGTTTAATTACGTACTATATATCTATATATATTTACTTTAATTTATAACTTAACTATAATAATTAATATAATTTGATATAAATATTCAATATTTTTTTACCATAGAGGTAGTCATCAAGAAAGGAAAAATATATAACAAGTGATGAACCCCCTTTGACTATAACATATTAACATAATAATTATAATACTTGTTCGCCAAGTATTTATTTGCATCAATTATAAGTTTATAACCAGACACTTCACTTTTAAATTTAACAATATTATATAATCAGAGAAGAAAGGGAGGTCAGCAATGGCGATTGCCATGGAGACAGATGAAGAAGAGATGATAGAACTTGGGAATTTATCCAATTATATAGTTGAATTAATTTTCTCAAAAATTCCCTTAAAATCTCTTGTCAAATTAAAAACTATCTCCAAAACATGGAGAAATTCAATTACTAATATCCGACATTGTTACCCTCCCACAACATGTACTGGTTTAGTCCTCTTCATCAAACACAAAACTCACCAAGAATCAATTTTCATGAAATTACAAGACCAAACCCAGAAAAAATTAACCCAATTTTGTTCATCTTTCACTCATAAATTCCCTTATTTGATTGATTCTTGTAATGGGGTTCTTCTTTATGCTTCACATAATAATGAGTTTTGGATATACTCTGTTTGTTCCCCTGTTCTTGATCAGTATGTTAGTCTTCCTATTTCTCATCATATTTCAAGACCCACTAGTTCAAATATTGTTTATAATGGGTGGGATCAATTTCAAATCATTAATTTCTTCTTTGAAGAAGTTGATTTAGATGCTCAGTTAATGAATTGTATGATTTTTTCGTCGAAATTATGGGATTGGAGAGAGACCCAGATGAGAATTATGAACTCTGAGCTGCTACTTCAAGATGGATTTGTTAGAGGACAATGTTTTAACACTAGTGTTTTATTAGAAGAAAAATTATACCAAATATGGAGTTTATGTTTGTTAGTATATGATACTGATAAAGAGTTGTTTACACTATTTTCATTGCCAAAAAATCATTGTGGGAAATCAAGAAATGGTGTATACACTCAGCTTATATGGGAATCAGAAGGATTAATACAATTTTGTGATCCAGTTAACAATGGATTCTTTATATGGAGTTACTTCAATTCAACATGGAGATTTGATCATTTTGTAAGATTGGATGAGCAAGATGTGAGATTGAAAATGGGATATTCAATAAGGCCATGTGCATTAATAAAGATTTGCAGGTATTATATTTGCATGTGTTGCCACATACAATTGTTGCTTATAGTTTTGAAACTAGAGAATTGGTACATGTTTGGTCCTATGGAGATGCAGAGGATGAGTGTTGGATTTTTAAGATTCATCCTTTTTTGTTTTCATCTGTTGATTTGCTTGCCTTTAACAAATTGAGGCTAATTGAATAGTTACCTTACAATGCATACAAGAGAATTAGGAGAAACTCTGTGCTTTAACGGAGGATAAATATGACCATTTTCCGAAAGTATGATGACAATCATCATTTTTTCCTTATTTTTTTTATAGTTGGAGTAATTTAGCTCCAATTTTTTAATATCCTCTTTTTTGTCTCTTTTTCATGTACTTTAGACGTTTGATTGATTGACTCTATCCATATCTTCACTTATTTTTTATATAAAAAATATATTTAACATGTAGGTCAATACATAATACATAAAACACATTATCCATAGTTGATCCAAAAGGTGGAATCTCTCATCCCAGAAGTTCCCACACCCGGTTCCCTCAGGTCTGTAAAGGAGGCAAATCATGATAACTCAATTGATTTCAAAAGTTAGACCAGTACACACATTATCTATAGTAATATTACAAAAACTTGGGATCATATATACATACAGGATAATATTTTAAAAGTTCAGAGAGTTTCTGAACTAACCCTCTAATTAAATTAATTAAAGAGGAGATTTCAAAGTCCTATTTGGAGCAAAAAACATCCCTTCTTCTTCCACAACTAGCACTTTCTTTACCTTTTCAGTCTCTTTTTTCCCACTAATTTGCATCACTTTTTGCACTGTGCTTTGAACATTACCATTATTATCAAACTTCATTTGCATGACAATATTCATTTGTGACTTCACAAATTTATACTTAGCAAGCCATCTTTGTATTTTCCCAGAAGTAGTCTTTGGTACACTACCAACTTTAACAAGTACCACTAGTCCAATTCCAACGCCCTCTTCTTTCATTATCGCTTTCCTTATTCCTTCACATATTTGCTTCAAAAACATATCACTCTCTCTTTCACCCTTGCTCTGCACCTCCGCGACGACAGCTACAAATCTGTATTCAGATTCACACATCTTGAAGGCTGCAACACAACCACCTCGTAGGAAATCCGGACAACTTTTATAAGTTAATGTCTCCAAATAATGTGGATGTATTTCTTGTCCATTTGGGAATTTAATAATGTCTGAACATCGACCTGTCACGTATAAAAATCTATGTTCTCCTTTGACAACTCCTCTATCCCCTGTTCGAACGTAGCAATTTCCCACCCTATTTTTAAGTCTGGCATTGAATACTTGTTGAGTTAAAGATGGATGTCCTAAATAGCCAATAGCATTGCTAGGAGATGAAATCCATATTTCTCCTTCAACCCCATCTTCCACAATCTCATTTGTTTCTTCATTCACAACTAGAATTTCAATGTCTACATCTTCATCAAGTCTAGCACTTGGCAAGAGCTTTTTGTATGTTGGCAAAGTCCGAAATTTGTCACTATTACTACTACTCCATGATGTTGAAACAAATGTGCCATTTTCAGCTAAGCCATATGAGGGAGAAATTGCCAAAGGATTTAGCCCAAAAGGCTTAAACACTTCAACAAATTCTTCAATACTAGACTCATAAATTGGCTCGTTAACGATGATCAAATTCTTCAAGCTCAACATACTAATAGGATTAACATTTCCTGTAACAGTTGCCCCAGCATAACCACGTTTCAGCACAAGTGGTAAAGCAAATGAAGGAACTGGAGTGCAAGTTGCCTTAAACTCCGAAATCAATTCAAGCCATATCCTAGGACGATTGACAAATGTATTCGGGGATGTCAACACACATGTTGCCCCTGATACAATCGTCAACAACAAAAACATGAGTCCGCAATCATGGTACTGTGGTAACCACGAGACAACAACCGTATTTGGATTGAAATCATAAGCTTTCCTCGCGACTCTAACGTTATGAGCTGCAGAGCCTGCTGTTACTAAAACAGGCTTAGGAATAGCAGTTGTACCAGAAGTATACTGAATTAAGTACACATCATCAACATTGCAACCATTATACTCAAAACCACTATCGAAATTCACATTTTCCAATTGCATTTTCATTTTCTTGCCCTTCAAATCCTCGGTTGAAATCCATCGAAGATTCCTTAAAGCCTCGGACAACTTCTTATTAGTCGATTTAACAACATACTTCTCAACATGTTTGATGTAATCGCCTAGTGCTATAGCTATTTTAGGCCTTGTTTGGGACACAACTCTAAGTAGATGGTGGTAATTTTGGTTCGAAAAAGATAGATGAGGAGGGCTAATAGGAACTGCTAAAAGGCCAGCTCTTAGACACCCGAAAATGATTTCAACAAATTCAAGTCCTGGTGAACATAAAACAAGAACAACGTCATTTCTTCTTAAACTAAGTAACAATTCTGAAGAAATACATTGGGCTGAAATATTTAGTTCCTCATAAGTGAGGGATGAAGGTTGAATTGGGCCATCTTCAGCCCAAATGAAAGCTGGTTTGGACTTAAAGCCTGGAAGTTTAGCCCATATTGGAAGATAAAGATCAACTACAGGTTGGTCAGGGAAAAAAGGGTCATAATTTTCATAGTTCATGGCTAAGTGTACATGCAGAGAGAAGCTAAATTTTTGTATGAGAAAGTAGTTTTACTTGCATGTTGTTATATATACTACGTACTGATACTATGAATTAAGGAATTTAAAATGTTTGATTGAGAAGTTTTTGATAATTTGAGGATATCTGGTGGGATATTCGGATATATACATCAATAGCCTCGTCAATTTCTTGTTATTATATTAAATTACTACGTTATTACCAAGATTTGTAATATAATATCTTTTATGTATGCCCAAATTATTTTTAGATAATTTATTATTTTTACACATATTGGTGCCTTGGCATATCTTTTGATACCATATTATTGCGCAATGAATTTATATACCATGTTTGGCCAAACTTTAGGATATTTGAAAAGTAACAGAAGCAGTTTTTGTTGTAGTAGGGAAAAAATTACAAATTTCTACTTTTAGAAAGAAGCAGAATAAAAAAAATGTAATATTTACAAGACAAAATATCCTTAAATATTATATTTACCAATCTATTCCACATTAATTAAGACATCTGTCTGAAATATACACAAAAACCTGTTCTTCCTTTCCTTTTTTTGGGAGCAAAAACTATAATATAGATTCTATAATCTCTGCATGCATAATTTGTCACTGGATAAGCTCATATACTAGTACTATATCAAAAATGTCAAATAAGCAACACACAAATCTGAAATTTCCTTGATTTTGTTAGTAAATTCGTATGAAGTCCTCTCTAAGCCAGTTAGCACTTGGTCTTAATGATACTGTTAGTACATGAGATTACAAATGAGACCTACAACAATCGAATTGTTTAAACTTTAATTGCACATTATTGTATTTACAGCTACAATTTTCCTATTACTGTTCTGTTTTACCAGATAAATATCAGAATCGCTTTGGTTACGTAAGGCTCAAATCAAGAATATTCTCTTCAAATTCTGAGAACCAACAAGGGAGAATTTTGTAATAAAAAGAGATTTTAAATAATTAATTTTTTAATATTTAAAAGTGGCCCTTGACAGTAAAATAGATGAGTTACAACTTACAACACCAGTTCTTGCTGAACTTACAAAATGATTCACAATGTTCCCAGCTTGATTTCCCAGACTTTTCAGTACATGTAGACAACCTGTGGCTAACATTTCACAGCAATTTGCTACCCCAAAAAAAGCTTCACTGCCATTGACAACTATGTGACTTCACTTACTGTCCCCATGCACATGCCCTGTATTTTGATCAATTCAAGATTAGCAAACAAGACAATAATAAGGTTGTAGCCACAAGAAAAGGCTAAAATGAATCTATACCAAGAAAAAACCAGAGAGAGGGGCAACTAATCTTACCCCGGAGAATACTGTGTCGTCAGAGGCATATTCATAATTTAAATTTTATAGGTTTAAATTTTATTTTAATAGTCGTGGTGTCCGAGCCAATTTGTGCACACCTCGATTATTTAACAGATACGTGCTACCTCCCACCATCACAACTATACAAGATAACTCCGCTCTTCAAGGCTTAAGCAAATGAGAAGAAATCGCCTAATGTTTTTGTCTCTCTGGAATCCTAATCTCCTAGGTTTGCATCCACTTTATTGACCACTAGGCCACACCCTTTGGTGCTATGCTTTACTTACTTCTAGATTATGATCTGCCTGTACCAAGATCGTAAGGATAAACATAACTGGTCACTCATCTTCCCAATAGTTTTGTGTTTATACTGATTATGGAACACAAAACTTGCCCGTGAGTTTTGGTTAACCCTTTTAAGTGCCTCATTTTACTGGCAGCTAACTAGAACTCATTCTAACTTGATCCCGTGCTTATACAACACCCCAACCTACTCAGTGAAAAGAGAAATCCAGAGGCCCAGTGGCACTTCCAAAGGTTATCGTACAAGAAAGTATGATAAGATATTCCTCAACGGATCTTCAAATCACACTGAAGTCGCTGCAACGTTCAAGGGCAGTTTTAACAGCATAAACAAGAGAATGACGCAAGACATACGTAAGGAGAAACACATGGGTGAGTGGAGAGGGGGGGTGGAGGTCCAAAAAGAGATCCACTGCACATGATATAAAGCAAGTTTAGCAACAGATTAGTAAACTCATGAAGATCAAGAAAAGATGCTGCCTACAGAAAGTAGGAACATGACGCAGGAGCGACTTTGTTTTGTGTACACACAAATATTAGTGGCCTGGGTTCAACAAGCCATGATAGTTTTTTTTTATGACACGGGAACCCAATAGCCCGCAAACAGAAAGGAGAGGTAACCCACACTAGGCAAGCCCCGTGCAACGAGCTCGACCCAAGACAAAATCCCCTGTTCAACCAACTGAGCCACTCTTGCGGGTAACAAGCCATGATAGTATACCAAATGACTACAGTAGCTTGTCTGCTTCTGGTATTTTACACATGCAAAAGGCAATTAAACAGAGAAAATCTTGGTGCATATCAGTACTATGAATCATATTTTAAGTTTCCAGGTCAAGGGTAATTTACCAAATTACCCTTGGGGCAGTGACTGCAGAATTTTATGTCTTCAGCTAAGCTATTCCGCGTTTACTTAGCATGTCCTAGCGTTTGCAGCTGACAACTACCTACACATTCTTCCAGTTCAGCAATGGAGCATTAAGCTTCATTGTCACTTAACCCAACCTTACCTTAGGAAGTTAATCCAAAGAAATTCCAGGTGGTTATTTGTAACAGACTTGGGTCTGTTACGATGGATTCACAGAGAAGGAAGGGAAAAGGGAGAGAGAAAGAGGAGAGAAAAGATTTTTGATAATATTTCTGGATAATTCCAAATGTCGTTATATTGTCCTATTTATAGCTAAGGGCTAGAGTGCAAATACTAAACAATACTTAAAATAAACAGAAAGGACTAAAATGACAATTACTAATTCTAGTCACAAAAATACAATTGTGACATTCCACTCTCCTTGAAAATGTGCTCACTGTCTTCAAAATTCAGCAATTTCTGGGAATTGTGATTTGATGAATTGATAATCTTCCCAAGTTGCTTCGTCTGGCAGTAGGTTAGCCCATTGAACTAAGATTTGATCGACTGACTTGTTTTCTCTCTTGGTCAGCCTTCTCTCAAGTATTACAGCTGGTTCTGTCATGATTTGGCCCTCTGAACAAGCAGGATGTTGAGCCAGATCGGTTGTTGATATCATCACTCCAGCAGCAAAAGAACCCAGCTCAAGACTCAATCCCAGTTTATCACTACACCAAGCAATAAGCAAGCAGAAAGCCACAGATGCAAGCTGATACAGTTCATTAGTATGTGAATAGGGATGGCAGGTGGGTATAATTTTGCGGATTCCGCACCGCACCCGCCCCAGTTGGAGCGGGTATGGGTATAACTTTGGTGGGTAGTAGGCGGGTATGGGTATTGAAAATGTACCCGCCACGGGTAGGCGGGTAGGTGGTGGATTGGCAGTTATACCTGCCTACCCGCCCGCTAAACCTAGTCTAATATTACTCTAATCCGCAAGCCCATACAAGCCCAATATAAAAATTGTACATAAGTTAATAGGGTTTCCCCTTCACTTCTCATTACATCTGCAGCCTCTCTCACATCTCACTATCTCTATTCTCACGCCCACCTCATAAGTTAGGGTTTTCCCTTTCCTTTCTTCCTTTCACTTACACCTCCGCCTCCCTCTCCCTCTCTTTCTCATTTCAGTACTGTCACGACTCACGCTCAAGCCACCATCACCCTCTCCTCCCTCTCCCGATCGTCACCGTCACGCCTCCCTGTCTACTCTGCATTTGATAGTTTTCGAGAGCTTTATCTCATCAAGAGTGTAGCAACTACTTTTTGGTTTATTTGATGGCATTTTCAACCTCTGCTTGCATCTTGTTATATGTGATAACTGGTTTGTTGGGGCACTTGTCCCCTTTGTTTTCATTTGATCCTAGTTTCTGCTTTGCTACTGAGACCAAGTTTGTGTTCTGTTAAAATGTACCCCTTTGTCCTGTCTTCTTATGCAAGTGTTGTGTAAATATAGCACTGAATGATTTCAATATAAGCTTAGATCATTATAATAAGAAGTTGGAAGTGTTTTTTATGGATTACTGACAATGAGGACAAAATGTATAAGTTGGTTGACGAAGAAAGCGTGAAAGATATATGGTCATATCTGTTTTAGAAAATCAGAACTAAAGGCTTATTTTTAACTTTCTTCAATGGTGTCCTAATCTATATATATGTAATTGCATGGGTAAGAATGACAAGCAAGAGTAATGCCACTACTAAATCAACATCAGATCCATCTACGGCAAGTTGTACTCCAAATATGGTGGAAAATTGAAGAGAGTCGAGAGCAAACTAATTCTATAGATCCTTCTGTTTTGCCCCGAACCAGCAGACATACATCAAAAGCTTGGGATAATTTTACAAGGAAACGAGTAGGGGAAGAAATAAAAGCTGAGTGCATCCATTGTTTAAAGCAACTTGCCGGAGGACCGAGAGCAGGAACAAGTCACTTGAAAGAGCATGCAAGTAAATGTCCAAAGAAGAAATGCATGGATCTCCGACAAACAAGGTTGTTTGGTAAACTTGTTAGCCCTTTTGATACGAATGAGACACTGACATTGTCTCCGTATGAGTTCCGCCAAGATAATGCGAGACAAGACTTAGCGGAAATAATTATTCTCCATGAATACCCACTAAGCATGGTTGGGCATTATGGCTTTAGAAAGTACTCCAATAATCTTCAACCAGGTTTCAAGGTTCCCTGTCGCAACACAACAAAAAAAGACATTCTCCAACGACACAGTGTCGAAAAAGATAGTTTAAGTGCTTTGTTAAGGAAAGTCAAAGGAAGGGTAGCATTGACTACCGACATGTGAAAGGCAAACTATCAGAAAAAAAGAAAAAATGATAGATGGCTGTCACCGCACACTTCATTGATAATTCATGGAATCTCCAAAGCCGGATCATCAGGTACTCTTTGTTGTATGATTATGCAAATTTTAATGTGAATATTGGATATTTAAGTATTCAAATCTGGAATATATAACAACTGAAAGTTACAAAGGAAGTATAAAAAATTGTCTGTAATTTTGGAGATTGATTAGTTGATGTGTTTTTTTTCTTTGGTGTTGGTTGGTAGCATTTTGCTTTATGTCAATTTGTACTTACTTATAGTGGCTGATTTTGGTGGTAAATGGTTATTTTCATGTTTATATGATGACTTTGCTCTATGTTTTGGTTCCAGAATATGCTAAGATGGTTGAAATGAAAAGATCTGAAGATTAGTAAATCTGTTGGAAATGATTAAATTTGTTTTTTCATACACCAGTAGTAAATCTGTTGGCATTTAAATTCTTTTGTTGTTGGCTGCAATTCATATCTAGTGTATGATGATGTTATTATGTTCATATCAATTTAATAGGTTCTCAGATGTCCAAGACCGCATACACCGAGGTGTCACGAGTCTTTAAAAGAATGCATTCAATCTTGGAATCTTGATCTTAGATTGTCTTCTATAACGGTTGATAATTGCACTACAAATGATGCTATGATGAATTTATTGCGTGAGGAGTTTCCTTATGGTTTGTTGATGTTGCATGTGCGTTTTCTTCATATGCGTTGTTGTGCACACATACTTAATTTGATTGTTCAAGATGGTTTATGTGTCGTGTTTAAAGAGGGTATTGAAAGAATTAGAGCAAGTGTTGTCTTTTGGACTTCATCAGATAAGAGAACTCAAAAATTTGAACAAGTAGCTAAGCAAGTTGTTCCTGATTGTTCAAAATCGCTAATACTTGATTGTAAAACTCGATGGAATTCGACATATGACATGCTTGTAGTTGCTATCAAGTTTAGGGAGGTGTTTGTTGTTTTAAGTGCAAGGGATAATTTGTATAAGGATCCACCACTTAGTGAAGACTGGGATAAGGTTGTGAAAATATGTGAACTATTGAAATTGTTTAATGATATTACACATCAATTTTCTGCCTCGACGTATCCTACTGCCAATATTTATTTCCCTAGAATTTGTGAGATTAGAATCTTATTAACCAAATGGTTGTCCTAACCTACCATTTATATAGGAAAAATGGTCGAGGTAATGTTAGAGAAATACAATAAGTATTGGTTAGATGTTAATGGTCTTATGGGTGTGGCAACTATACTTGATCCTAGGTTCAAGATGACTCTTATTCGGTTTTACTTTGCTAAAATTTATGATGCGCTTGTTGTTGATGTTGAAGTAAAAAAGATTTATGATTCTCTAAAGGAATTGGTGGATGAGTATGGGCACAAAAATGACAATAATCCAGCTAGTAGTAGCCAAGTGTCTTTAACTGATGTTACAAGTAGTATGGGAATGGGGTACATGCAAGAGTTTGCACAATTTGTGTCACGGGACAATAGTAAAGTTAGACTAAAATCTGATTTGGAGAAGTATTTGGAAGCTGAAACTGTACCACTTGTGAATGATTTCGATATTCTTAATTGATGGAAAACAAATGGAAATAATTATCCCATTCTCCAACAAATAGCAAGGGATATATTGAGCATTCCAGTTTCTACCGTCCCATCAGAATCCGCATTTAGCACTAGTGGACGTGTACTTGATCCTTATCGTAGTCGACTTCTTCCGGAAATGGTGGAGGCGTTGATGTGTGCTCAAAATTGGATTTGGGCTGATATCAAATGTAACATTAATTCGATTAAGTTATTTATGTTGTATTAAATTGAAGTTAAACTCTACTTACTTTGATTATACATTATGCAGGTGGTGTTGATGTCAAGGAGATAGAAATGTGTGATCTTGAGGAGAACTGATGTTGCTAAAAAAGTGGTGTTGCTGCTAAAGATGTTGAAAACTGAGGAGATTCTTTACAGTTCTTGTTGTATCATATTCTTTCCATTTAGAAGCAAAGATAGCTAAATTTAAATCTGGAATGTATTATTATTGTTACTGGTTTTTACTGGTTTGGCTATTGTTTGATGCTTGTATTGTGAAGTGTTGCTAGCTGATTTTGTGAAGTGTTGGCAGTCTTTATAAAACATTCCCTCATTCCCTGTTGGTAGTCCTTCCAAAAACTAATTTTGTATGCTATGTGATAGCTTACAAAACGTGCATTTATACAGCTAGATGTATAACAGAGAAAATTTCAATATAGTATTATTTAACTTAATATTGTTCTGAAATGTATTAATGTCATTGGCGGGTACAGGCGGGTATTGACGGGTTGCGAATATCCACTTGGGTAGTGGAGTGGGTGTGGGTTTAAAAATATACCCGCCTAGGCGGATATGGATGTTGAAATTGTACCCGCCACGGGTGGCGGGTAGGTGGTGGATATGAATTTTTTTGGCGGGTGCGGGGGAGGGGGAGGGGGTATCCGCACCCGCCCCGCCCAATTGCCATCCCTATATGTGAAGATAGGCCTACCATTAGCCTAAGAAACCAAGGCACACAGGTGCGACATAATACCGACAAAATGGTCAAGAATGTGACCAGAACAACAAATAGTTTTGCCATGGAAAACATTCCTTCAAGTGCACCAGAAGTACCGCCTAGAATAGGAAGCAATGCAAATAGCAAACCCATCGTGCAATCCTGCAGAATAAGGGTTCCAATGGTGACTTGCCCGTAGAGGGTGTTAACACTATTTCTTTCCATAAAAAATTTCAACACCACTGCTGTCGAAGACATTGATAAGAAGACGCCAACATAAACACCTTCAGTTGCTTCCTCGCCATACAACGAGGTTGTTATACCAGACAAACACATGAAGAGAAATATTTGGAGTAACCCTCCTAGCACAACAACAACTCGAACAATGCGAAGCCTCGCCATGGAG
Organism: Przewalskia tangutica; assembly: GCA_029844215.1. NCBI lineage: Eukaryota > Viridiplantae > Streptophyta > Magnoliopsida > Solanales > Solanaceae > Przewalskia > Przewalskia tangutica. The sequence goes on along the minus strand of CM056736.1, from coordinate 100,920,346 downwards.
AACTCCAAACCCAATGCAAATAGAAGAAAAATAACACCAAACTGAACAATTGTTTCCACCTGCACCATTTCACTGACAAAGTTAAAAACCCCAGGTATAACTATAGATCCTGCTAGCAAGTATCCTGCGAAAACCGGTTGTCCTACACAAGCAAGGGCAATGCCACCACAAGTTGCAGAAACAATGACAACGACGATTAATCTCAAGTCTAGCTGCAGCACTAGAAACTTCGACTTGCGATTAGATATGATAAAGACATTATCATTTCGATCTATCAATATAGGTGTATCTTCAGCTCCTTTGTCATTCTCCAAGTAGAAAACATCATGCAACTGGAATGACTTTTCATCCTTTGTATCATTCTTCTTGGGCTTGACCCTTGCAACAGTTTCCAAAATTGCCCCATTTTTATCGGTTGTCAAAGTAAGACCATTGATTGATTCTAACCTTCTCCTCAGGCAGGAACCTCCTCAAGACACTGTAGACCAAGGAAGGTGAGAAGATGGGTCTCCCACACTCAAAAAGCAGAGTAACACAGTTCTCCATAGAAGGAAGAAGCGACCGAGTCTTGATATCAGAATAGCCAGCAGCCTTAGCAAGAGCTTTCGCAAGCAACTCTGCTTGTGATAGGTCAGATGTATTCAGAAACTCCTCTGCAGCAGCCTTAAATGTCGGTATGACACTATCAGGATATCCGCAATTATATCAGCAGCTTCTTTTCCAGCTGCTTTAGTAACATCAACTGGCTGAGGAGCAGATAAATGCTCGAACTTGACCCCAGATTCTCTTTCAATTCTAGAAATGTTGGACTTGCTTAGATCATACAGCATTACCGCAACACCAGTCTTTCCTGCCCATCCTGTCCTTCCAGATCGGTGAATGTATGCTTCAACATCACTAGTAGCTTCGCACTGGATAATTAACTGAACATCGTCAATATCCAGTCCACGGGCTGTCACATTTGTGGCCACTAATGACATGAATTTGCCTGATCTGAATCCTTTCAGTGTAGCCTCACACTGGTTCTGTTGTATCTCCCCATGTAAAGCACTTGCCCCAGGCAATATGCCAGTTAGCTCTAAAGCTAGGGGCCTTGTCTCGGTAAAATTAATAGTGCGGCCTCCACTGATATCAGGAATCAGTTGAGGTCTTGCACCACTAGAGCATGGAATAATAATATGCCTCACATTTTTACTCGCCTTCATTTTCTCATTACCAACAAGGTCAACCATTTTCTTATCAGGTTTCAGAAACTTCGATGCAATATGCTTCCCCCAGACTGGCAAAGTGGCACTGAAAAGAACTGTTTGAACTTGGCTTGCATCTTCGACCTTGCCTAAAATAAGTTCGACATCATCTACAAAACCAATTTTTAACATTTCATCGACTTCATCAAGAACACGGAACTTTAAAGACCTGAAATCAATATTTCCCCTTTCAATGTGGTCCTTAACTCTTCCGGGAACTCCTCTTTTTAGTTGAGCCGTTTGTGCTCCCATGGGAGAATTGCCATACAAACAGCATGAGGTGAGCCCAACAGCCCGACCATAAACTTCAAAATCAGCAAACACCTGAAGTGTCACTCCCCTAGTAAGTAAAAACACCAGAACACTAGGAGCCTTCCCATATCCTGTTTTCGCAAATCTTTAGTAGGACCATTTGTTAGGGACTCCAATATGGGAAAAACAAAGGCCAATATTTTACCCTGACCAGTACGAGCACGACCAACCAATTCAGAACCATCAAGAATATCATTAAAAGTCATAGCTTGAATATGAAAAAGTGCTTGTATTCTTTTAGCATTCAAAGTATCTCTTAATGGCTTAGATATCCTAAAATTAGACAACACATTAGGATCCTCCTCAACAACAACCACTTGTTCTTCTTCCTCCATTAATTTAACCTTTTTATTTTTCTTCTTTGTATCTATTGACTCACATATCTCTGAGGAGCTAGTAGTATCACTCTTCTCTTCATTCACAGCTACATTGGGAGATCTGGAGCAATCTGGTAGGTATCGAGATTTTGGGTATTGTAGAAAGATCAAGGTTGAGGAGGTTAAGGACGTTGTTCGTAGGATGCGTAGGGAAGAGCAACCGGGCCCGATGAGATCCAGTTGATTTTTGGAAAAGCGTAGACATGGCAGGTTTGGAGTGCCTGACTGAGTTGTTTAACGTCATTTTTAAAATGACAAGAATGCCCGATGAATGAAGGTGGAGTACAATGATTCCGTTGTGCAAAAACAAAGGTGATATCCAGAGTTTGGGAAAGGGTCGTGGAGATGAGGGTAAGGAAAGGCGTGTCTATTTCTGAGAACCAGTTTGGATTCATGCCGGGACGTTCGACTACTGAAGCCATTCACATTATTAGGAGGTTGGTGGAGCAGTATAGGGAGAGGAAGAGAGACCTACATATGATTTTCATCGACCTAGAGAAGGCATACGACAAAGTCCCTAGGGAGGTTCTATGTTGATGTTTGGAGGTTAGAGGTGTACCTGTGGCATACACTAGGGCATATGTATGATGGTGCCAAGACCGGGGTACGAACAATAGGAGGAGACTCAGAGCACTTCTAGTGACGATGGGGCTGCACCAGGGATCAGCGCTTAGCCCTTTCCTATTTGCCTTGGTGATGGACGGACTGACGCGACAAATTCAAGAGGAGGTGTCATGGTGTATGTTATTCGCAGATGACGTAGTCCTGATTGATGAGACTCGTAGCGGAGGGAACGCCAAGCTGGAGGTTTGGAGACAAAATCTAGAGTCCAAATGGTTCATGTTGAGTAGGTCCAAGACAGAGTATTTAGAGTGCAAGTTCAGTAGTGGGAGCGACCCTGAGACAGGAGTGGAAGTGTCGATTGGGACTCAGGTCATCCCAAAGAAAGGAAGCTTCAAGTACCTCGGGTCTATTATTCAAGGAAATGGAGAGATTGATGACGATGTCACACATCGTATTGGGGCACGGTGGTTGAAATGGAGGCTCGCATCTAGAGTCTTGTGCGATAAAAAGTGTCACCAAAGCTCAAAGGCATGGTTTATAGGGCAGTCGTCAGACCGACTATGTTGTATGGGACGGAGTGTTGGTCAGTCAAGACTTCGCACATCCAAAAGATGAAAGTCATGAGATGAGGATCTTTGAGATGGATGTGTGGGCATACAAAGAGGATAGAATTAGAAATGTCGATATCCGGACAGTGGGAGTGGCCTCGGTGGAGGATAAGACGCGGAAGCGAGGTGAGATGGTTCGTATGCGCAGGAGAGACACAAATGCCCCATGCGGAGGTGTGAGAGGTTGGTTATGGGCGGGTTCGGAGGGGTAGAGGTAGTAGAAGCATTGGGGGAGGTGATTAGGCGGGATACGATGCGTATGCGACTTCATCGAGGACATGACCTTAGATAAGGGTTTATGGAGGACACGGATTAGGGTTGTACGGTAGTAGATAGTCTGCGGATATGTGTTCTCTAGTGTACTTTATTCATATTATTTATTTGCGTTACCTACTGCTTTCTTTTGACAGAATGTGCTACCATGGCGTATTCGATTTTTGTTATCAGCATGTTCCTATAGCTTTAATTTCTTGTTTGTGACCGTTTATCTTGTTATGCAACGTTTGCTTTGATTGTGATTACGCAGGTCTTGGTAGGGTCTCCGAATACCGCTCTACCTACCAAGGTAGAGGTAAGACACTCTACCCTCCCCAGACCCCACGTGGTGAATTTTACTGGGTATGTTGTTGTTGTTGTAGCTCCTCCTCACCCTTATCAACTGATTTTGAGTTCATTTGGTCTTGAATAATCAATTCGGGAATATGTTGGGAGAAAAATTGCATCACAAGACCTACATTGCAGGTTGTGATTCGATTGGGATAAATTTCTCTAGTCTCATTTCTCTGAGAACTTTTATCAAACACCTGATTCACAGTATGAAGAACAACATTTGCACCCTGATTTTCCATTTCTTCCGTGACTACACTTTCATCACGATCATCAGTATCAAAACACCTCATGCCCAATTTCCCAAAATAATCTCAATGGTATATATTAAAGAGGGTTCTGCGATGGTACCTTCTGTCGACGTTTCCTTTACCTCGAGGATGTTTTCCGATTCGGTCCTGGCAAGCATTGACGTACCCTTTCTTCTTTTTGTTCTTCTTAAATCTTGTCGTCATTGTATGCTCATCTTTGTGTGCAAGAACAGCGACATAGTAATACCCAGAACTATACGGATTTGGACTGAAATTGGGATCGACACTATAAAATTGATGGGCGTAAGAATGATGATAAGCATATTGCTGCTCACCGCACCCTCCTTGTGCTTCATACGAACCAAGCGACTGTTGGACGTCCAGCGGAGTGAAAAAATGATCTATTCCCGATGATACATTGAACATGACAGCAGATTTAGGGGTTTTGCTACCTGAAACTTGGTCGACGTCGTAGCTTAGTTGTAGAACTGGCCTGTGGGTTGGAATAGAACCGAGTGTGATGTTCGCCTGTGTCACCGGTGGTTCACCAGACTGTAGTTGAATCATTCTCGTCAATAATAAATCCAACTTTCGGTGTATTTCTCTGATGACCGATTCGCTGCTCATTGTTTCACCGTGACTGAGCCGGTAGTGTTCTCTGTTAATGCCTTACCGCCGCCATGTTCCTAGTATCGCCAGAGAACTAGGATTCGAGTTCGTCGTCGTTGTTGTGTTTGCTGCTGGAGTCGCCGGTGCTGACCCCCTCGCCTAAATGGTGTTCAAGCTTGTCATAATGTTCTCGAACTTTCGATTTGATTCATGATTGAGCATCCGAATCTTGTCCTGGGCGTTTTGCATCTCCGGTGAGATATCTCGAATATTTTGCATCTCCGGTGAGATGCCCACTCCCGTCGTCGGACTAGGCTTTGATACCATTTGTAACAGACTTGGAGTCTGTTACGATGGATTCGCATAGAAGGAAGGGGGAGGGGAAAGGGAGAGAGAGAAAGAGAATAGAGAAAAGATTTTTGATAATATTCTGGATAATTCCAAATGTCGTTACATTGTCCTATTTATAGCTAAGGGCTAGAGTGCAAATACTAAACAATACTTAAAATAAACAGAAAGGACTAAAATGACAATTACTAATTCTAGTCACAAAAATACAATTGTGACATTATTCCAAGAAATTCTAGGTGTATTTCTTAAATTCTCGTTGTTGTTGTTGTTTTACTTCCGCAGTTACCATTCGCAACCCCAAACATTTTCATATTCCTACCTCGTGATCTTTTCCATTCCACAAACTCCTACCAAATTAGCCCTGGATTTTTGTTATTCTTGTGCTGTCAAACTATTGGCTAGATATTCCCCCTCTTGCTCATATTATCCTGTGTTTGCGACATCACATAATTGGATAAAATTCTAAAATTCACCCATCTTCAAGGTAGGATTCATCTAGTTATATTTATCCTATATCTGGTCCTGTCTTATCTAGTTTTTTTGATAAGGAGTCCTATACATATAGTATAATCCAAAGGACTATGACAACAAGCACACAAAAAATGAAGATGGAGTAAAGCAGCATAGAAAAGAAAGTTATATGGTGTCATGCATCTAGAATAAGGTTGTCCAACGGGGTGGGGCTACCCAACTCCGCCCCGACCCCACTCCGACACCGCCTAACCCGGTACCGGGATCGAATACCGGTATCGGTTTCGGTACGGGTCTGGAATTTTCCCCGACCCCGACCCCCTTTGCCCAACCGTTGCACAACGGCCATTTCACAATTTGGCTGTTGTGCAACGGCCAAATTTGCCCCCTCCCCCCAAACCCCTTACCCCCTTAATATTTATTTTTAACCCCTAAGTTATTATATTTACACTTTAACCCAATTTTTCCAACTATAAATAACTCATTTTTTCTTCATCTTTCTCACAAATCTTCCTACAATCTCTCTAATAATCTCTCAATCTATCTCTCATTCTCTCTACATTGTCTACTAAATATTCAATTTTATTTATTCATTTGGGAGTGAAGTTGACAACTAGCTTGAGGATCATCTATCGAGCAAAGTTTTAATTTTCAACATCTCGATTGCACGTCGACGTTACGTCGACGTTTGGTACATTCGTTCCTTCATTAAATTATTGTTGTTTCTTTACTTTAATTAGCGCACTTAATTTGATTATATGTAATTATTTATTTACATAATTAAAATGGAAGCACTTAGAGGTATGATTGGTAAGGGTAAGGATAATGCTTCTTAGTAGGGGTAACAAACGCAGGGGTACTTCTAGTCATCCTATTCCTATAGGACGATTTTGTTGATACTGAATTATTATTTAGACGAGGAGTTATTTTCTGGGACTCAACAAGACTTTAATTTAGAAGATAATCTAGATGACACACCCACTAATTTAGATGACACACCCACTAGTGCACCTCAAACTGGAACACCTCCTATTCCCCTAGTATGAGACGAGGCCCATCACAACGAAAATTAAAATCAAATGTATGGATTTTTTATGATAGGGACGTAGAAAATCAAGTAGTTAGATGCTAAATTTGTAAAAATATTTATAAATTTAAAATGGAAAAAGGTCAGAGCGAGACGGGAGGTTTAACTAAGCATTTGCAAAGATTTCACAAAGCTAGGTGGGAGGAATACCTGGCTAAAAAGTCGGGTGCGTCAATGCCCTCTCAGTCGGAACAATTCATATACTGTCCCAGACCAGGTACATGGTCAAATTAACTCTATGACGGGGGGAATTGTAGGCCCTAAATACGATAAACAAAGAGATAGGGAAGCATTTCAAAATTAGTTGCAGTGGAGGGTTTGCCTTTTTCATTTCTTTCCTCCTGGTTTTATTCATTATATAAGAGATATGTACAATCCTGCTTTTAACGGTTTTCCTAGATCAATTGTTAGGAGAGATGTTTTTAAATTTGCACACGAAGATCAACAGTATTTACGTTATTTATTATATCATTTTTCTGGAAAAATATCTATCACATCTGATATAGGCCGTAGTACTAACGGCCATGATTATTTAACGGTAACATGTCATTGGGTAGATTATAAATGGTCTATGCAAAAACGTATTTTAGCGTATAGATATATAGATAGTAGGCACACTCGTACTTTTATTTCAGATAATATTTTTCTTAATAAAATACAATTTGCTATAAACTATATTTTTAAAAGTAATAGAATACAACGAATAAAAGAATATAAAAAAACTTGTCACGATTGCGGAATACCTTACAGAAAAATTCCCGAAGAAGTATTCACTAGGTGGAATTCTTTATACGAGCAACTACTTGTTGCTTATAATTATAGAAGACCTATAACTTTATTTTTTAACACCCATAATCGAAATTTTACTGATATGATTATAGATTCCGATTGTGATTCAATTTCAGAACTTATTACTATGTGAATATATGGAAAATCAGCTTATAAGGCATCTATTAAAAAAATGTTTTTCAAAATAAAAATATATTTTACTCCTATTCCCCCAATTTATATTATTAGTGTTGTATTAAATCCGACTATTAAAATAGACAGTTGTACAAGACTTATTGAAACTATTTATGATTGCATAGATAAACTTCCACCTTCATCTCCCAAAAATCCAAATGACCCACCACCTATTGAAAAAACTAAAGACGAAGTGTTGTCGAACATACGAGATGAATGTAAAAAAAAATATACACATTACCAACGAGAAAGTGTTAGCAATCAACCGGCTTCCATGTCATATTCTTCTTCAACACAACCTCAAAAACGACATGTTGTTTCTGCGGCTAGTATTGAAATGTTTAGTGGTAACATTTCTACCAATTTAGCGAGTTTGATGTTTTTGTTTTGCAGGATGTTTTACCGGACCAAGCAGTTCTCAATGAAAAGGGACGTGAAGACTTGCTAAAATACTGGAGGCAGAATGAGAAGACATTTTCAACACTATCTAAGATGGCGAGATGTTGAACATCTGCCATCAAAAGCGTGCGAAAGCATTTTTTCTAGCAAGAATATCAAATAGGAGAGCACAGACACTCATTAGCGGGAGACAACTTGGAGATTGTAGTATTATTCAGAGATTGGATACGAGCGGAGCGGAGAAGGTGCAGTCAACCGAAGATCAACGAAGAAGACTACAACTACAACGAAATCTTATCCGACGGAGGTGGAAGCAACGTCAAACAATTTGACCAACAAATATCAATTCCAACCGAAGAACCACAAGAAATTATAAAGAAACTAGGAAACGTGTTTCTTAAAATGTAATTTTTTTAATTGTAATTTTACTATGTTATTTATTTGTAACTTTCAATATCACGAAGTTGCAATTTTGAAATTGTATTACCAAAAAAAATTATACTTCTATTAAATAATATAAGAGCCACAAAAACAGTCCTGAGATATTTTTATTAAACTATTTTGTTCAAATATATATATATATGTGTGTGTGTGGTGTGTTATTTTTTAAATTTAAGGGGGGGAAAAACCGACCCACCCCGACACCTCGGGATCGGGACGGCGATAGACCCCGCCAAACCCCGACCCCGCCGGACCCCGACCCCGCCAGCCCTGCCCCGCCCCCGCCCCATTGGACAACCCTAATCTAGAACGACAACCCTTTCACTATGAACTAAAGGAAAATAAGTGGTAGTTAGTTTCAATAAGGAGGAGGCATGAAGAAGGAGAGGACTATGTACGAACACGTAGTTTTATCACAAGCCAAAGACACCACTTGATCTCTCCTCCATGCCCTATCTGAAGATCTATCCAGAATGATATTAAATCTCTATTTGTTGTTCAGTCTCAGCTTTAAAGAAAAGGGACTAGAAGCATTGTTTCACAACTACGTTTCTCTATTTCCTAAATTGTTTCTTATCCTCAGTAAATCTTCAATTTACTTCAACGGTTTTGAAAGCAATTACAAGTCAACCAATCTGTGAATTAGAGTTAGGCCTCTAACTCTACATTCAAGAAGTAAATTCACTACCATAATAACTTAAATTTTTAATGGGAAAAAACTTAACATTGACTACTGCTATGAGGATCACTAAAGCATCATTAGAAGTAATTGGCTACTACCAGACACCATGAGTCCATGACCACAACATGGAAATATATGAAAACCTTTATCATTACAAAGCATCAACCAAGCAACATAATATCTATATGAAGGGCATAACTTAGTTGTGTCTTCACTAAACCGGCTCTTCTCCAATTAGGAAGCTCTTAAATGTCACCAGCATCATACATAGCTTGGTTGTTTGCATTCTTAGCCCCTTAAATCACTTAGCTCCTGAATGTGGGAATTCAATCAATTGTGTTTACTTTCTCATTAGAACTTTATCAGGGAAAAATGCTTACTTGCTCATTAGAATTAAGAAAATAGTATTTCCATAAGAATGGGGATGATATTGGAGTCACTGAAAGTCATGACAAAGTTGTTTAGTTAAAAGGGATGGGAGTAAGTAGCACCTCCTTTTTTTTGGTTGACATAGTAAAATAATATTACTAACTAGCACCTTATACCAGAAAAGGTTTTCAAAACATCTTGGGCGCGAAGTCTGTATAGATCATTATCATGGTTCCATATTTAGGGACAGAGGGTGACGAGAAGTGGGAATGACTAAAGTCGAGGATAAAGCTTGGCCCTGGACTAGTTTGGAGGAAGATTTCAAACTGATTAAGTGTCACATTCTCATGCTTTACTAATGCAAACTACATGCAAAGCACATGGGTTCTTATTCTCATTGATCGCAATAGCAAATCAATCACTCAGCTCAAGTCAATAAGGCTACTCTTGGAACTGTTAACCAAGAAAAATGTAACACCAGCCATCAAATATATGCCACAGCCAATGGCTGTAACATTGTAATATAAGGAGATTCATCTCCACATTCTAAACACTGGAGAAGATTCGAGAAAATATCTAATTTCCAATCCATAGAAGAGATGTGAATGTACAAGCAAGGTCTTGCAAAAGTTGCCTAACTAGAAGCGCAAAGAAATGCATACAAACTTGTACATTCGGCTTGAAGATTAAATGGCTTCAATACTGAGGCACCCTGGGCCGTGGAATTTATCATATTATGCATTAATGTTATTGTTCATTACATACTTTACTTTTCTCCAGAGAGTGAGTCTTCTCCCACCTTCTATTATAGGATCACCAGGCTGTCATTATCTCAAGATTAAAATACTCCAATTATTCTATTCTTTATCAACCCTGCAAGGATTTCTCAATGTGCTTCTTTGATAAAGTGGATATCTCAATGTGTTAACTGATATATACTGAAGAAGCAAAAAGAACTGACTGCCTAAAATTTTTAATTCCATCCATTCTAGGTATTTTACAGTTTTTACTCACTGATCATTATGATGTTCCTGACCAAACTTTTGGTTCACTAAAGTTACAGTATGCCCACTCGGCATCAACATTGTCATACATTTATCTCAACTAACAAAACTAATCAACCAACTATGCCCCAGTTCATTAATGCATTAAATACCATTAGAATGCAATGAACATACATGGAATTTTCTGAATATATGCATGACGATTAATGGCAAACTAGAAACAAAAGGAAACATACCCAACATTAAGAATCCCATTAATAGGATCCAAGAACTGCTGATTCGGTTGATGTTGTTGTTGTTGCTGCATTGACAACATCTGCTGATGTAAACTAACATCAGAATTCCCCACCACATTAGTTTTCGAACTCGCCCCTTTTGCCTCTACATACCTCCAAATGTACCAAGAAGCAACCGACCTATACGGCTTCCATTTCTCACACAACTGATCCATCTGTGACGGCCTAGGAAGATCCTCAAGTCCATATAACATTTGGGCCCCTTTCCTAATACTAAGATCATGTATCGGAAACACATCCGGCCTATGCAGTGAAAAAATCATAAACATATGAACTGACCAAGACCCAATTCCATTAACCATAGTAAGCATAGTAAAAAGTGATTTATCATCCATATCAACAATTGACTTATCAGACAAAATCCCATTTTGATACTTCCTAGCTAAGTCATGTAAATAACTTGCTTTTCTAGCAGATACACCAATTACCTAAGCTGTTGTGGGGTTAAACCCAATACCATATCTGGCCCCACATTTGATTCCCCGCCACAGAGAGATATGAATCGGGTATAAATGGATGACCCGGCTTTGTATGCTAGTTGTTGAAAAAGAATGGATTTTGTGAGGGCAAGAAAAGGAGGTTGAAAAAGTTCAAGAATTGGAAGTGGGTATGTTTGTATTAATGGGGAAAGTAATGGGTCGGATGACTTAAGGTAGTTGATGGAAGATTCGAGCTCACCTTTGTGTGAAAGTGAACGAGGGACGATTCTTGAAGTTTTGGGTAAACAAGTGTCAGTGTTGGAAAGTTTGCGGGTTTTTCTGGGTCGAGAAGGAAGTTTGGTGGGTGGTGAATGAGCTTGGAGAGGTACATTAATGGCGGTTGTAGTAGAGGGGTTTGTTGTGGGGGTGGAGCAGATGATTCTAATTCTTCGGCCATGGATGAAGGGCAGTAGATGGAGAATAGTGGGATTTAAAAGAGATATAATCAGGAAAATGGGGATTTATTTACATGAGAGAAGGTCCATTAATGGAGATTTGACACTGTTACAGCTCTCAGCTTGTGTTCCGAGTGGGGGAGTGAGTGAGTGAGTGAGTGAGTGAAGCGTCAGCAGTCAGCTCCATCGATGTGCTGTGTGTTCTAACTTCTAAGTACGTTTTTACTTTCCTTTTTAGAGTTTTTCTATAATACTATAGTTAAATTAAAGATTGGAGAAGATTATACATGAAGTAATATTCTCAATTTCCATGAAATTACACATGTTTTTATATTTTATACAAGTTAGATTATATATTTAATTACATGATAGATTACCATCACGAATCATGTGTTTCAAGCATGTTTATGAAATTTATGGGCTTACAAACCAACTATATTCAAGTACATGTTTTTGGAGTTGCACAGATTATCGAGAAGGCTTAGATAGCCGGAAACTACGTTTGTCAGCGTAGGATAAGGATCGCTCCGCCCAGAAGACGATACTTTCATGTTACCTCAGTGGGACTATTTGATCCATCATGTTCATGTTCATGTTCATGTCTCGTACTATGTCAAAGTGCAAGATGGCTTAGCTGACCGGAAAAAGATCAGACGCCACATTCACGTGTGGTGGTTACATGTCGGTTATACTAATGTTGTCCCCACGTATATATATACAGTTATATAAATTTTATACATGTTATTATATTCATGTCAAATCATGTTCATGTACATTGTTCAGTTTCATGTTTCTATTATATCACGTGTCTGGTTATTCTTTTAGTTGCTTTACATACGGTACAATTCAAATGTACTAATGTCTCTTTGCTTGGGGCCTGCACTTCACGGTGCAGGTACTAAGTTTCAGGACGACGGATATGCTCGTTAGGATTGCTTCAGTATCAGCTACTTGGTGAGCCCCATTTTATTAGGGTGACAGTCTGTTTATTTCATGATTATAATTTAATGATAGAGGTATGTCAAGGTCTTGTCCCGGTAAATATTTTTGCAGTCAAATCCATGTTTCAGTGGTTTCATAAACTAGTTTAGTTAACATGACATGACAACATTATTTTCAGACTTATCATGTTTTCAGATATTTTCGCTATGATATTTCAGACTATTTCAATAATACAATTTTACATGTTTCATTATCATTATTATTGCATGCTTTTTGATGCTCATGTTAATTCAGCAAGCCGTGTGGCTCATGCAGTTAGGCATCGAGTGTCGTGTTTCGCCCGACCATGGTTAGGGGCATTACATGTTAATTATTTCTTCATTTGTTAAGTGGACACTTTTCTTGAACCAAAAAATAAAAGTCAAGTGAATACTCTTTTTAAATCCGAATAAAGTATTGTTTTAGCCCAAAAAAGTCATAAAATAATTTATTACTTTAAAAATCTACACAGAAGTAATTATATTTTTGTAATCTTATCATTGCTATTGAAGAGGTCAAAAGTGATTAGTAGTCACTTTCCAATAGTAGCATTTAAATAGTGGAGAAATAAATGAGGACACATTAATAAACTATTGTATTTATTGTTTTATTAATGTACGTGATAAAACCTTAAATACACTTATAATAGGACACCGTAAGTACAACAAAATAGAGCTCCTTTATTTTGAATTAAAGAATTCCACACAAAAAAAAAATGAATAGCACTCGAACATTTAATCAAGTGGTTAACAATCAAATGATCGCTAAATTAGTAAGGAGCAACAAGATATTAAATCTCATAACGTTCAATTGTATTGACCCATTATCAATCCTGCTATGAGTTCATCATACCCAATTTGATCTAAAGCTGATTAGCTTGGCCAGTTATAGGAAGAAGGCTAATTCGGATGGGCCTATTTGGCCCAATGGTCGGATAACTTCTTCAGGGGTTATTTGCACTTTCGTTCTTTAAAGAACTTACGCAATAATCATAAGTTCATTTGAGGGGTAATAAAAATAGCCACTTGGGGATCGCTATTTAAGATATAATCAAAAATTATAAAATATTTAATATTTAACCATCTCGTAATTAATTTCAGAATTACACGACTAAAGTTGAAAAGTTGGGATGAAGTTCATAATTAATGAATGAGTATATATACAAATTACATATAGAAAAATCATTTTTCTACTATACATTTAAATCCCTATTTTATTTGGATACTAATTATACAATTATGGAAAAATTACAAGATTAATTCTAAAATGATACCTAATTGTAATATACATAATCAGATTCTAAGACATGTATATTTAACACGCAGAGTAACGTTAGAAACTCTAAATGCAATTGATGATGATAGTAGTTGTGGTGTCCATGTTCATTATATTTTATTCAAAAATAGACACTTTTAATAAGTTTCATGGCTACCACATACTTACTACTACCAACTAATAATTCATGGAATTAAATAAATATGGAAGCAGCTGTTGTGCATTACTCACGTGCCATTTTTCTATGGTTAATTTTTTTTTAGGGTGGCAAAGGAATAAAAAAAGCAATTCTTGACAGAAACATATAAAATTAAATAAAAGAAAAAAAAAGATAATATTAGCTGTATTAGAGTCATTTCCAATTTTCAACATTTTCAGAGTGAATGTGACAGATTTTATATAGATATGATCTTAGCTGTATTTCCAATTTTCAATATTAGATGTATGAGTATATGAATATTGCTAGAGAGGAAGACAATTTTCTGAAAATTATTAAGTCTTGAGTGTTTGTTGTGTTTTGCAAATGAGCCCAAGGCTCCATTTTATAGCGTGGAGAAGATGACCTTCCACATAGCCAATTGATGGTCTTGAATGACCAAGTAATGACCTTGATTGTAGAGTTACAGTTCAGCCAAATAATGATAGAATTCATGAGCCAAATAATTGAGAATTAATGCTCCAAAGTCAGTCCAAAAATCAATTTTCGTTCTTCTTCAACGGTCTTGAAACAGTCGTAGCGTCGCGGCCCTGCATGGTGGCACCGCGGCGTCGAAACTTCATAGAGTTGGGGCGTCTCCGACGCCCCGGCTCCGAAGTTGAGGCATCGCGGCCCTTCGAGGCTCCGCAACGTTTTTCCGACTTGTTTCATCACAGATCGTATCTTCCTTCATTTACCAACGTGAAACCATTGTCATTTGGCCAATAACCATCTATTATTTTACGTCTCAAACTGTTATACCCCGTAGTTCTGACCCTACGTACGAGAGCGTACGAAAGTATGTAAGACTTAAAATTTTTAAGGATGGGTTGACAAATTGTTCCGGACGGGTTTTTAGTCAACTTTGAGGCGGGTTATGACCCGGAATATTGAGAGTTCCTAAGTGTTTCAAAAGCCTAGGGCGTAGCTCGTTGAGTCTAGATTCCAACGCAACCAACCGTTCGTCGATAGGACGTCGGAGTAGGAAGTTGGCGAGTTACAAGTTCGGCGCAATGGACGTAAACGTGTTTGGACTAAAGCGGCAGGCCGCGCTCGGACGCAGGCGCGCGCCTAAAGCATCGCAGGTCGCTGAGATTTGAGCCGCGCGCTGGAGAGGCGGCGCCGAAGATCCGGCGGTCCGCAGAGCGCCGCGCCACGGGAAGCGCCGAGGCGAAATTTTGGGCGAAAAACTTAAAAGTCGATTTCTCTTTTAAAAGGCCATGGGAGGTGACAAGTGTCCCCATCCGATTTTCTACATGCAATATATTGACCAAGACTTGGTCATTCTTCCCATCT
This sequence comes from Przewalskia tangutica, assembly GCA_029844215.1. Lineage (NCBI taxonomy): Eukaryota > Viridiplantae > Streptophyta > Magnoliopsida > Solanales > Solanaceae > Przewalskia > Przewalskia tangutica. Next base: position 100,905,087 of record CM056736.1, on the reverse strand, counting down.
TTCATCTTCACACTCTCTCCCTCTCTCTAAAATCTGCTCCACCTTCTCTCTAGAAACCCAAGAAAAATCAAAGTTAAGGGCAAGAAAAGGAAGCTTGTAGCTAGCTTGTTGGCATTGTTGTGGTGGTGTTCTTGGCAGGAAGCTAGCAATAGTGGGAAAAAGTTTTGGCTAAAACTTTAAGGTAACATTTCTTCCTTTAGAATTAGTTCTAAGTGTTGCGTGTTTAGAAGAAAGAACTTGTGGTAGTAAATAATGCTTCTAGAATCTTTGCATGTTAGAAATGTGGTTTGGGTATGAAAGAAATGGCTAAGTAGTGATTATGAGCATGTTGTAGCCTAAAACCACCTTTGAATGGTTAAGTAAATTGTAGTGAACTTATGGGGCAGAATTTTGGGTGTGAAATCCCCTTTGAATTGTTGGATTGATTGAGCCTTGAATGTGGTGTGTTGGATGATAAATTCGGCCTTGAGAAAGGTGGCAAAGTGAGTAGAAACAAAGGAAAGGCTGCCCAATTTTCCCTAGAATTTAGTGACTTTGAACTTGGTTTGTTCTATATTAAGATTAGAGGTTAATAAAGCGTATCATGACTATTATAGGTTGAATATTACTTGCGAGTTTGGACTTGGCAAGTGGATTGACCAAAGAGGTATGTGAAGCGTTCCTATCTCTTGAGCATGAGTAGATGAAACTATGTAGTACGGTAGACGTACAAGATTTGGTGTTCTTACTTGTTTTGAGTATAAAATGACTTTTCGTTTTAAGAACGTATAAGTCCCTTGGTTAAGGGAAAAGTATGATTTTTACTAAAGTATTGAGTTAATATAACAACTTTATGGGAAGTTGGTCTATTAGCTTCATAAAAAGGTTAATGAGAAGGGATTTACTCTAAGTAAGATAATTATATGAAGAGGTAAATTGATTTAAAGGCATCAATTGCCCAAAGGCTTTTATGTATAAAGAAGAGTCACTTTTGAAAGAGTTGAAGTATGTAGTACTTGGGTTAAATTCCCGGTGTTCTTTTATTAAAGATATGGTTAAGTGCCTTAAGTAAACTAAAATGAGAGTATGTGAACAAGACTAAAAAGAAGTTATAAGTTTTCTTAACTTATTATTATTATGATATGATGGCATTTGTGATAGGGTAAGAGTATGTCCGGCGGGCAAGCCCCAAGATCGCCATACCACCTCCTTCATGTAAGAGTATGTCCGGCGGGCCACCAAGATCGTCATACCATCCGCTTGATGTAAGAGTATATCCGGCGGGCGATCCAAGATCGTTATACCATCCGCACCAAAGATAAGAGTATATCCGGCGGCAAGCCCCAAGATCGTTATACCATCTGCTCCAGCAAAGAGTATATCCGAGGTACCCAAGATCGTTATACCATCTGCTTCGTGGTAAGAGTATATCCGGCGGAAAGTCCCCAAGATCGTTATACCACCTGCTCCGTGGATTTGCTACCCATGACGCGGAGAATACCTCACGCGAGTCCTTATGGGCTTACGCGGGTGAAATAGTCCCACGCGGCAGTGTACACCGACGCGGAGTACCTCACGCGGGTCCACAGACCCACGCGGTGAAATAGTCCCGAGTAGGATGGTTTCTTTTTGATACTACGGGCGAGGTACCTGTTTGATCATGAGCCTCCTATTTTATGCGGATTATATATGTATATATATACTTGTCACTCTCATTGTTAGTAAGGCACGGTAAAAGGTATTTTGACTATCTTCCATGACTACGCTTACTTTTAAACTATGTTATCATCATTCTGATATTTTCCACTTTACATACTTGGTACATATCACAGATCGACCCCTTCCTGGCCGCGTTCATGCCGCAGGTAAGGTAAGAAGATTGTGGATCCTCGTTCTTAGGATCATTGTTCCGTTTGTCGAAGCTCCATCCTTCCGAAGCTTATTTTGTTGCACGGTTTTTCCACGATGTTATAGACATTGTGTATATTCAGGTATGGCGGCCCTGTCCCGCCACATTATCTCTGAGTGCGTGGTCACGCACTTGTTTTGGGCTACAAGAACCGGTTGTATTATAAATACTTTGTTTAAGTATGTTTTATGGAAGGCGACTTATCGGTGGCGGTGATGTTACTTTTATACGTATACATTATGTATGTTCACCGCTATTCTCTCGACTTATACCGATGGTACCGGCAGGTACTAGTCGCGCCCGGTCGGGTCGTGACAAAAGTGGTATCAGAGCAGTTAGTCCTCGGAAAGTGTCCACAGACCGTGTCTAGTAGAGTCTTGATTATCGGTGTGTTGTGCACCACATCTATAATCAGGAGGCTGCAGGATATTTAGGATTGGTTCCCATTCTTTCACTCTAAGATCGTGCAATAGAGCTGAGTTATAGGTTGAATCTCCCCTGATGTTTTCCTTTATGTATCAGTTATGCCTCCACGCAAGGCAACCGCGGCCCAGAAGGGCAAAGCGGTGAGTCTGCTAGTGGACGCGAGAATCACGAGCACGTGCCCACTCCTACCGCAGATGATGTTTAGGGCGGCGAGTTCCACGTCGTCGCCAGCCTCAGCAGAGTTCGAGGCAGCGGACGCGCCATCGAGACCGCATGACGAGCCTCCATCCATGATCGGGCCGAGTACGAGATTATGGGGAATTGATTCTTGGCCATCAAGTATAGTGGCGAGCGCGAAAGCAGAAGCAGGCGGCTAACCCTAGAGCAGACAGTTTACTGATTCGGGATTTCTTGTGTTGTCACCCACCCGAGTTATATGGTTCGTGATTTGATGAGGATCCGCAGGAGTTTGTCAAGCGATTCTGACGGACCGTGCAGTTCTTAGGGCATCGGTGAGTCTGTTATCTTAAGCTTTACCGGTTACGCGATATTGCGTTGAACCGGTTTGAGTCATGGGTATTGTCGAGGTGATGATGCTCTTCCGGTGATTGGGAGGAGTTCACAGAGGCGTTCTAGACCACTTCTTGCCTCACGAGGTGAGAGAGCCCGTGAGATAGTTCTTGACCTTGAGACGACGGGAGGACTATCGTGAGTACACTGAGTTTGACTCGCTTGGCGGATATGCACACACCATTGTAGGCGATATGGCGATGGGGTTCATAGATACGTGATGGGGCTGACCGTCACGACATCGCTTGTTTAGGAGTGGCACTTCACCGAGGATGGATATTGCGGGATGACGCAGCATACGCACGAGGATAGAGGACGAGAGCGGGATCGCTTAGATTTGGGCGGCCAAGAGGCGGAGACATCGGGTTCTCGGCGATTTTCTGAGGCGGCCTCGGCAGCAGACTAAGTCCACCTTCCGGCCCGGCTCAGTGCTCCTTCACGCTTTTACGGCGGGAGGTCCGATCGCAGGTTATTCGAAACAGTCGAGACTCGGGGCGTCGGAGTTTTCGAGGCGAGAGACGGCGCAATCGAGACCACCTACCTCTGCGCGTTCGATGCGGTAGGTCTCATCCGGCGAGTGCCGTATGGGTTCGAGATCATGTTACTCTTGTGGCGCAGGCCATCGAAGAAGGATTGTCCGCCCCAGCGGCGGAGCATTACGGTTCACCGGCGGGTCTGTTGCTGGATCTTCATCTTCGATGGTTAGACGCCCGAGGCGAGTACTTATGGCCAGCAGCCGCGCAGAGGTCGTGGTAGGGTTCGATTCTAGCGGTCCTCGAACCGCATCTATGCTATGTCGGTCAGCGGGACCGGGAGGCGTCGCGGATGTCGCAGTACATTATTGGTTTCTTCTTTGTGATGTATATGCTTTGATAGATCCAGGTTCTACCTTGTCCTACATATCTCCTCATATGCGATAGAATAGGGATGAGCCCGAGTCCATAAGACCTTTTGAGGTGGCTACGCGATGGTGATTCGATGGTAGGCGGCGAGTGTATAAGGCTTGTCTGTGACTATAGATACCGTCGGACTCTGGCGAGCTTGATAGAGTTGGATACGGACTTTGATGTGATTATGGGTATGGATTGGCTAGCATCTTGCTATGCCAACGTGGTAGGGAGAGATTAGTTCGGTTCAGTTCCGAGCCGGCTATCGAGTGGAAGGGAATCTTTGCATCGCCGGGGGTAAGTTTATTTCTTACCTCGAGGCTAGGAAGATGGTGCGAAAGGGTATATCTACCATATGGTTCGTATTCGACATCGAGGTGAGGTACCGCACCTTGATCGATTCGGTCGTTAGAGAGTTTCAGACGTGTTCCCGGATGAGCTTCCGTATCCTCCCGAAAGGAGATTGAGTTTTGCATTGATTTGGCGCGGATACTTACCGATATCTATTCCGCCATACAGGATGGCACCGCCGAAATGAAGGAGTTGAAGGACCACCAAAGATTTCTGGAGAAAGGCTTCATTAGGCGAAGTGTTTCTCCTCGAGCACCAGGTGTTATTTGTAAAGAAGAAGGATGGACGCCAGCTGCGTATGTGTATTGATTCTGACGGTGAACAAGGTAACTATCAAGAATAGATATCCCTCCCGGGATTGACGATTTGTTTGACCGGTTCGGGGTGCAAAGTGTTTTCAAGATAGACCTACGATGCAGTTATCATCAGTGCGAGTTAGAGGTAGATATCCCAAAGATCGCATTCGGGACCGGTATGGGCACTATGAGTTCGTGGTGATGTCTTTCGGGTTGACCAACGCCCCGATATTCATGGATTTGATGAATAGGGTGTTCGTGCCATTCTTGGATATGTTTGTTATAGTGTTTATTGATGATATCTTGGTGTATTCGCGCACGTGAGCGGGAGCATCTGGTCATTTGAGGACGGTATTGAGTCCTCCGAGACCGGCGATTGTATGCCAAGTTCTCGAAGTGCGAGTTACGGGCGTCGGTGGCTTTCTTAGGGCATGTTATCGGGGCCGATGGTATTCGGGTTGATACAAAGAAAGATCGAAGCCAAGACTGCCTAGACCCACTACACCGGCAGTCTGCGCAGCTTTGGGCCTGGCGAGTTATTATCGGAGGTTTGTGAGAAGTTTGCTTCTATTTCAAAGATTTTGACTAAGTGACTCGAGAAAGGCTATGTTCGGTGGACGGATACTTGTGAGGAAAGTTTTCATTGCTAAAGGAGAAGTTGACAACCGCCTCAGCTTACTCTTCCGGAGGGCTTAGATGGATATGTGGTTTATTGTGGCCGCGTCGGTGTCGGGCTTGGGTGCGTCTTGATGCGGACGGCAAGGTTATAGCTTATGCATCCCGACACTTAGGAAACATGAGAAGAACTATCCCACACATGACTGAGTGGCAAAGATGATTCATGCCTTAAAGATGCGGAGACATTATTTATATGGAGTTCATGTGACATTTACGGACCACAAGAGTCTCCGTATATCTTCACCAGAGGAGCCGAACTTGCGGCGAGGCGGTGGTTGGAACTACTTAAGGATTACGATGTTGATATTCTATACCACCCGGGAAGGCCGATGTGGTGGCGGATGCCCTTAGTCGCGGTCGATGGGTAGTGCATGCGATGTTCACCGCAGAAGAGGATATGGTCCGAGAGTTACATCGCTAGCGAGCCTTGGGGTTCGTTTGGTTGATTCCGATAGTGAGAATTCGGGTTCGAGAGGTTGCGAGTCTTCTATCATCGGCGAGGTAAGGAGGCGGCGATGAGGATCCGATTTTGGTGCGGCATCGAGACGCGCCTCCCGAGAAAGAGAAGAGTCTATTTGAGGTAGCGCATGGGGTGCTAAGATTCGAGGTCGGCCAGGTGTTCCCGATGGACAGACTTCGTCAGATTCTCGGGAGGCACACAGTGCTCGTTATTCTATTCATCCGGGGTCGACTAAGATGTACCATGACCTCAGATGCGTGTATTGGTGGGATGGCCTAAAGAGGGACGTTGCGGAGTTCGTGGCACAGTGCCCGAATTGTCAGCAGGTTAAGATTGAGCACCAGAAGCCCGGAGAAGTCGCGAGCCATTGACATTCGACTGGAAGTGGGAGCTGATCAATATGGATTTTATTACGGGGCTACCTACCACTCGAGGAAGCATGATTCCATTTGGGTGATTGTCGACAGTTGTGAAATCACCACTTTCTTCCTGATCGAGCGACGTTCTCAGCTGAGGACTATGCCAGATTATATATTAGAGAGGTTGTGAGACTGCACGGGGTCCCGGTGTCGATTATATCAGATAGAGGAGCCCAGTTCTCGGCTAACTTCTGGAGGTCTTTTCAGAAGGGGTTAGGGACACAGGTGAGTCTCAGTACGGCGTTTCATCCTCAGACAGACGGACAGGCCGAGCGCACTATCCAGACACTTGAGGATATGCTGCGGGCTTGTGTTATTGACCGAGGGTACCGGGAGGATCACTTGCCTCTCGTGGAGTTTCAGATATAATAATAGCTACCATTCCAGCATTCAGATGGCGCCTTATGAGGCCTTATACGGGAGGAAGTGCAGGTCACCGATAGGCTGGTTCGAGGTGGGAGAAGTTCAGTTAGTCGGGCCAGACTTAGTCCAGCAGGCAGTGGATAAGGTGAAGCTTATTCAGGATCGGTTGTTGGCAGCTCAGAGTCGGCAGAAGTCGTATGCAGATCATCGGCGTCGACACTTGGAATTCGAGATAGATGATTGGGTTTTCCTAAAGGTATCGCCCGTGAAGGCGTGATGAGATTTGGAAAGAAAGGGAAGCAGCCCAAGGTACATTGGGCGTGTCGATTGTCCGTAGGGTAGGCAAGGTTGCCTATGAGTTAGATCTTCCGTCCGATTTGGAAGCGGTGCATCCAGTTTTTCATGTATCTATGTTGCGGAAATGTGTTGGAGATCCATCTAGAGTGCACCCGATTCATGGTGTCCAGGTGACAGAAGAGTTATCGTATGAGGAGAGTCCCATAGCGATACTCGATCGTCAGGTTAGACGACTACGGACGAAAGACGTGGCTTCCGTCAAGGTCTTGTGGCGAAACGAGAACAGGGAGGAAATGACGTGGGAAGCAGAGGATGACATGATGAAGAAGTATCCTCACTTATTCCCTATACCCCCAGGTAACCTACTTTCCTGCTTGTAGTTTTGATTTTAGCATTTACGCTTCAGAATGTTGTGGCTCGTGGAGCTTCTTATTTGCGAAAGAATAGTTAAGAGGGTCTATGTCGATGTTGCGATTTGAGTAAGCCTAGAAGGAACATTCGGGACGAATGTTTCTAAGGGGGGGAGAATGTTATACCCCGTAGTTCTGACCCTACGTACGAGAGCGTACGAAAGTATGTAAGACTTAAAATTTTTAAGGATGGGTTGACAAATTGTTCCGGACGGGTTTTTAGTCAACTTTGAGGCGGGTTATGACCCGGAATATTGAGAGTTCCTAAGTGTTTCAAAAGCCTAGGGCGTAGCTCGTTGAGTCTAGATTCCAACGCAACCAACCGTTCGTCGATAGGACGTCGGAGTAGGAAGTTATGAGAGTTACAAGTTCAGTGCGCAGTCGGACAGAAACGTGTTTCGGACTAAGGCGACAGGGCCGCGGCGCCGGACGCAGGGCCGCGGCGCCTAAAGTACTGCAGGGTCGCTGAAGTTTCAGAGCCGCGGCGCCTGGAAGCAGGGCCGCGGCGCCGGAAGATCCGAGGGTCCGCAGGAGTTGCGGCGCCGCGGCGCCGGGAAGCAGGGCCGCGGCGCCGAGGCGGAAATTTTGGGCGGAAAAACTTAGAAAAGTCTGATTTCTCTTTTAAAAAGGCCATGGGAGGGTGACAAGTGTCCCCCCCCATCTGATTTTCTGCTACATGCAATATATTGACCAAGACTTGGTCATTCTTCCCATCTTTCATCTTCACACTCTCTCTCCCTCTCTCTAAAATCTGCTCCACCTTCTCTCTAGAAACCCAAGAAAAATCTGAAAGTTAAGGGCAAGAAAAGGAAGCTTGTAGCTAGCTTGTTGGCATTGTTGTGGTGGTGTTCTTGGCAAGGAAGCTAGCAATAGTGGGAAAAAGTTTTGGCTAAAACTTTAAGGTAACATTTCTTCCTTTAGAATTAGTTCTAAGTGTTGCATGTTTAGAAGAAAGAACTTGTGGTAGTAAATAATGCTTCTAGAATCTTTGCATGTTAGAAATGTGGTTTGGGTATGAAAGAAATGGCTAAGTAGTGATTATGAGCATGTTGTAGCCTAAAAACCACCTTTGAATGGTTAAGTAAATTGTAGTGAACTTATGGGGCAGAATTTTGGGTGTGAAATCCCCTTTGAATTGTTGGATTGATTGAGCCTTGAATGTGGTGTGTTGGATGATAAATTCGGCCTTGAGAAAGGTGGCAAAGTGAGTAGAAACAAAGGAAATGCTGCCCAATTTTCCCTAGAATTTAGTGACTTTGAACTTGGTTTGTTCTATATTAAGATTAGAGGTTAATAAAACGTATCATGACTATTATAGGTTGAATATTACTTGCGGTAGTTTGGACTTGGCAAGTGGATTGACCAAAGAGGTATGTGAAGCGTTCCTATCTCTTGAGCATGAGTAGATGAAACTATGTAGTACGGTAGACGTACAAGATTTGGTGTTCTTACTTGTTTTGAGTATAAAATGACTTTTCGTTTTAAGAACGTATAAGTCCCTTGGTTAAGGGAAAAGTATGATTTTTACTAAAGTATTGAGTTAATATAACAACTTTATGGGAAGTTGGTCTATTAGCTTCATAAAAAGGTTAATGAGAAGGGATTTACTCTAAGTAAGATAATTATATGAAGAGGTAAATTGATTTAAAGGCATCAATTGCCCAAAGGCTTTTATGTATAAAGAAGAGTCACTTTTGAAAGAGTTGAAGTATGTAGTACTTGGGTTAAATTCCCGGTGTTCTTTTATTAAAGATATGGTTAAGTGCCTTAAGTAAACTAAAATGAGAGAGTATGTGAACAAGACTAAAAAGAAGTTATAAGTTTTCTTAACTTATTATTATTATGATATGATGACAGTTTGTGATAGGGTAAGAGTATGTCTGAGGGGCAAGCCCCAAGATCGTCATACCACCTCCTTCAGTGTAAGAGTATGTCCGGCGGCCACCCAAGATCGTCATACCATCCGCTTCAGCAAAGAGTATATCCGGCGGGCGATCCAAGATCGTTATACCATCTGCTCCAGTTTAAGAGTATATCTGAGGGGCAAGCCCCAAGATCGTTATACCATCTGCTCTGTAAAGAGTATATCCGAGGTACACCCCAAGATCGTTATACCATCTGCTTGTGGTAAGAGTATATCCGGCGGAAAGTCCCCAAGATCGTTATACCACCGCCAGTGGATTTGCTACCCACGACGCGAGGAATACCTCACGCGAGTCCCATGGGCTTACGCGGTGAAATAGTCCCACGCCAGTGCACCGATGCGAGGAGTACCTCACGCGGGTCCACAGACCACGTGCGGTGAAATAGTCCCGAGAGTAGGATGGTTTCTTTTTGATACTACGGCGAGTACTGCTTTGATCACGAGCCTCCTATTTTATGCAAAGATTATATATGTATATATATACTTGTCACTCTCATTGTTAGTAAGGCACGGTAAAAAGGTATTTTGACTATCTTCCATGACTACGATTTACTTTTAAACTATGTTATCATCATTCTGATATTTTCGACTTTACATACTTGGTACATGTGTGTCTTGACCCCTTCTCCGGGTGCGTTAAATGCCGCAGGTAAGGGTAAGAAGATTGTGGATCCTCGTTCTTAGGATCATTGTTAGTTGTCGAGCTCCATCCTTCCGGAAGCTTATTTTGTTGATGCAGTTTTTCCACGATGTTATAGACATTGTGTATATTCGTGGTATGGCGGCCCCGTCCCGCCACTTGTTATCTCTAGAGTGCGTGGTCACGCACTTGTTTTGGGCTACAAGAACCGGTTGTATTATAAATACTTTGTTTAAGTATGTTTTATGGAAAGCGCCTTATCGGTGGCGGTGATGTTACTTTTATACGTATACATTATGTATGTTCCGCTATTCTCTCGACTTATACGGCGAGTACCTTGCAGGTACTAGTCGCGGCCCCGGGGTCGGGTCGTGACACAAACAATTCGTATACGTATCAATATCTCTTCAATTAAGGAAATTACGACCATTGGCACATTATGTGCACGTGTGTGGAAACAACATTTTCGACGTGCGGGGCCCAATTGTTCGAGTAATAATTAATAGGATTAATTTTATTTAACGTTTAGTAAATTTCCATCAATCCCCTCTTGGAAGATATTTTGGCGCACGCACACGATGTTTTTCTAACAAACATTGGGCAGATCGATGTTGCATCTGGAGAGGTAGTCATAGCTTTGAACCTTCCATAGTAGAATATCATCAGACATATTTACTGCTCGGTGAACGTGATGTCTTGAACCGTCAGTGTTTAGTATATGCCAAGACAACGGTACCAACAAAACACTTTTCCTTACTCTATCTTTCTTAAATGTTTTGTCCGTCGTGGGTCGTGGACACTCTTGGATTCTTAAGTGCGTTCATTTGAGGCTGTCTGTCCTCACACTTAAATAAGTGGTCTCATATAAGGTATCATGTAATACCCCACAACACAAGTGTTAGGAACCATTAAAAGTTTCTCCAACCTAACCTTAAACATTGAGGATCATTAAAGGTTTGGAAACTTATCCTTTACCCCTCTATAGGTAGCACTTTATGTCTATCACGGGAACAATCTTGGATTATGTTTCATAAGAAGAAACCATTATCTGAAGTGCTCTTTGTTAAGCGTATTTTGTATACGTTTTTTGAGTCATTTTTAGTTAGTATTTTACTCGTTTTTGTTGTGTTTAGTATAGTATTAGGTTTGTTTTTCTTTCTTTTGAGTCACAGCGGTTCAAAAAGGCAAAATGGCGAAAATGAATAAAAAATGGACATAAAAGGAGGAATCTGAGGCCGAAAAGGACATAAATTGAAGACCCGGACGAAAGTCAGGCAGCGCAGCAGCGTCGAACAGCAGGATCGCGGCGCCAGAACATTAGAGAAGCCACAGAACTTTAGGCGCCGCGGCGCCGGTACGGAAATCGAGAATCTGAAGTTAATTTGGTCATGGGCAGAAGAGTCCATAGGGCACGAAAATTGCAACATACTAAAAGCCCTAGGGATTATTCTATGAGGGGGTGTCATTCTAACACACAACAGATCACAGGGCAATGATTGGAAGCTACAATTGGAGACTTTAGTTCGCAATACTTTTCTTTCTTTCTTTTTAATTCAGTTTATGTTTGGAAGTGTATTAGTTCTTAGCGTGACTATGACTAGGAGCTAAACACTTTATTAGGGCTTTCCTTTTGAATCGCTTGAAACTCTATTTCATGACTTAATACATTAGTTGATTTCTTCTTCACTTGATTAAGATTTATTCAATAATTGGTATGAATGTTTGATAGTTAATTGATCACTAATTATCATAATCTATATGATTTCTAATCAAGAACCGATAGGACAGATTTAGATATGTTGTAATTGAATAGACATAGGTTAAAATCGCGGACGAAAGTACCCCGATACTTGTGTAGCATTATAAGTTACTGTTCTTAATCCTCCTATGTGGTAAATCCTATCATAGAAATATAGAAGGGTTCTGCACTGGGGTTGAGTGATTATATATCCTAATCGGAATATAAGACAGTCTAGTTAACCGCTATCTTAACGTAGAAGAAAAAGTCATTCTAGTTGCATTAAGGAGTGAATAGAGTGGATATTCAAGGATTTTGAAAGCCCTAATTTCACTATAACAAATCGGTTCAAAGAGGGCGACTGTAGTCGCCCTCTTTGGATGGAATATCGGCCCCTTAGATCAAAGGGGTCAATTTTTAATCGCCCTTAAATTCGTTTTATTGCATCCGTTGTCTTAGATCAAGAAGAGCGATTTTTCAAGTCGCCTCATTTGGTAAGGACCAAATAGGGCGACTACATTCACCCTTTTTTAGATCATAAAAAAAGGAGATTGTAGTCGCCCTATTTGATCCTTACCAAGTGGGGCGACTTGACAAATCGCCCCCTTTGATGAGGACCAAATAGGGCGACTACAATCGCCCTTTTTGAGATCAATCAAATAGGAACAAATAGGGCGATTTTCCTTGTCGCTCTATTTGGTCCTCACCAAATGAGGCGATTTTTCAGTCACCCTTTTTGATATGTTTCAAAAAAAGAAAAAAAATAATATGCACCAGCTGGGATTCGAACCCTGGTCTGAACTGTGACACTGTACTATACTATCACTACACCACTAATTATACAATATTAATTGTCACAAATACATCAAGAATCGAACCCGGACCTCCTCTGTGGAACTGTGTCATTCTACCACTAAACCAGCCATCAATACTTATTATATTTATGTCCCTCATAATCATAAATCCCTTGGATTCGGATCCGAATATTTCGGATATTCGTAATTTTCGGATAATTTCGGATCCGATATTTTGAATATCCAAAAAATCGGGTATCCGCAATTTTCGGATAATTTCGGATCGGATTCAGATTCGAATATTTCGGATATCCAAAAAATTGGATATTCGTAATTTTTGGATAATTTTGAATTCGAATATTTCAGATATTCATAATTTTCGGATCGGATTCGGATATCCAAAATATTGGATATCCAAAATTTTCGGATAATTTCGGATCGGATTAAGATCCGAATATTTTGGATATCCAAAAAATCGGATATTCGTATTTTCGGAAAATTTCAAATCGGATTCGGATATCCAAAAAATCGGATATTCATAATTTTCGGATTCGAATATTTCGGATATCCAAAAAATCGGATATCCAAATTTTTTGGATAATTTCGGATCGGATTAGGATCCGAATATTTTGGATATCAAAAAAACCGGATATTCGTAAATTTTCGGATAATTTTGGATCGGATTCGAATCCGAATATTTCGGATATCCGAAATCAGTTATGCAAAATTTAAAAAGGTAAAAACTAAGGATCTGAATTATTCGTCTTTCGCATTTAATATGCACCACTAATACTAATGTGACTACTAATTAATTAGCCGCTCTTTAATCATTTTTTAAAAAAAAGTTTATTAATTCACGTCTAATTAAAAAAGAAGAATATTTTATTTGAAAAATGAGCTTAATTTAGGAGGTGTTTTACTTTTGAAAAATCATTTTTAGCACTTTAATTATTTCATTAACTCAACTTTGTGAATTAATTTGGCTAATTGTCAAATGAATTAAGAAAAAAAAATTCAAATGAAATATGCTTCTTTTTTAATTAGTCATGAATAAAGTTTTTTCAAGATTTATACAAAAATTAAATTCTTTGATCAAAGGGAGCGACTTAAAAAACCGCCCCCTTTGGTCTGGACAAAAAGGGCGACATTTCTAGTCGCCCTCTTTGGTCCTCACAAAAAAGGGCGACTTTTCTAGTCGCCCTTTTTGGTCCTAAGCAAAAGGGGCGACTAGAAAAGTCACCCTTTTTGGCGAATACAAAAACCAACGATTTTTTAAGTCGCCCCCTTTGATCAAAGAATTCCAATTTTTATATAAATCTTGAAAAAACTTTATTCATGGCTAATTAAAAAGAAGTATATTTTATTTGAAAAATGAGCTTAATTTAGGAGGTGTTTTTACTTTTGAAAAATTATTTTTAGCACTTTAATTATTTTATTAGCTCAACTTATGATTAGCCAAATTATTAAATTAATTTACAAAGTTGTGTTAATGAAATAATTAATGTGCTAAAAATGATTATTCAAAAGTAAAACATCTCCTAAATTAAGCTCATTTTTCAAATAAAATATACTTCTTTTTTAATTAGCCATGAATAAAGTTTTTTCAAGATTTATACAAAAATTAAATTCTTTGATCAAAGAGGGCGACTTAAAAAATCGCCCCCTTTGGTGTGGACCAAAAATGGCTACTTTTCTAGTCGCCTTTTTTGGTGCTAACCAAAGGGGGCGACTAGAATAGTCGCCCCCTTTTGATAAAAAAATTCCAATTTTTGTATAAATCTTGAAAAAACTTTATTCATGGCTAATTAAAAAAGAAGCATATTTTATTTGAAAAATTAGCTTAATTTAGAAGGTGTTTTACTTTTGAAAAATTATTTTTAGCATTTTAATTATTTTATTAACTGAATTTATGATTAGCCAAATTATTAAATTAATTCACAAAGTTGTGTTAATGAAATAATTAAAGTGCTAAAAATGATTTTTCAAAAGTAAAACATCTCCTAAATTAAGCTCATTTTTCAAATAAAATATGCTTCTTTTTTAATTAGCCATGAATAAAGTTTTTTCAAGATTTATACAAAAAATGAATTTTTTTTATCAAAAGGGGCGACTTTTCTAGTCGCCCCCTTTGGTGTGGACCAAAAAGGGCGACTTTTCTAGTCGCCCCCTTTGGTGTGGACCAAAAGGGCGACATTTCTATTCGCCCTCTTTGGTCCTCATAAAAAAGGGTGACTTTTCCAGTCGCCCTTTTTGGTGAAGACAAAAAATGACGGTTTTTTAAGTCGCCCCCTTTGATCAAAGAATTCCAATTTTTGTATAAATCTTGAAAAAACTTTATTCATGGCTAATTAAAAATGAAGCATATTTTATTTGAAAAATAAGCTTAATTTAGGAGGTGTTTTACTTTTGAAAAATTATTTTTCGCACTTTAATTATTTCATTAACTCAACTTATGATTAGCCAAATTATTAAATTAATTTACAAAGTTGTGTTAATGAAATAATTAAAGTGCTAAAAATGATTTTTCAAAAGTAAAACATCTCCTAAATTAAGCTCATTTTTCAAATAAAATATGCTTCTTTTAAATTAGCCATGAATAAAGTTTTTTCAAGATATATACATAAATTGAAATTCTTTGATCAAAGGGGGCGACTTAAAAATCGCCCTTTTTGGTCTTCACCAAAAAGGGCAACTTTTCTAGTCGCCCCCTTTGGTTAGGATAAAAAATGGCGACTTTTCTAGTCGCCTCCTTTGGTTAAGAAAGGGTGACTTTTCTAGTCGCCCCCTTTGGTGAGGACCAAAAAGGGCGACTATAAATCGCCCTTTGTAATTTCACCAAATAGGACGATTTTTCAAGTCGCCTCCTTTGGTGAGACCAAAAAGGGCGACTTGAAAAATTGCCCTATTTGGTGAAATTAAAAAGGGCGAAATGTCGCCCTTTTTGGTACTAACTAACAGGACATTTTTTTAGTCGCCCTTTTTTATCTAAATCAATCGCCCTCTTTGGGCCGATTTGTTGTAGTGTTCCTTCATAACTGATTACAACTTCAATAGTTTAGTTAATTCTTGCAATTATTCTAGTAGTTAAACAAGAAAAAACAACTTTATTATCTATTGCTAAATAGATAACATAAAATAGATGAACGATAATTATAAACCAGTCTCTGAGGACGATATTCGGTCTTATCAGACTATACTACTTGTGAACGATACGTACACTTGCGTGAGCACGTGAAAATCGTCCAACAAGTTTTTGGCGTCGTTGCCGGGGACTGGCGTACTTCTAATATCGAACCATTTATTCTTAATTTCTAATTTGGTCGCTCCCAGGAGAGCACCTTTTTATCAATTTTTGTTGTTTTTGTAATTTTGCAGGTAAAGTCAAGTATAGGTACATGGACTATCACTATCAGGGGCTGTAGGACTATGACCTTAGTCCGCATGATTTAGACCACAGCGCGCAAAGAGAGCGAAATGAGCTGCAGGAAGCCTTACTCAGGCTCACCGAGTGCCAGAATCCTCAAGGCCTAATTTATCCACCACAGAATCAGGCTCCATCAGGAGAGATAGATAACATGGGAGCAGTTCTTTGGGCACTCTCAAACGCACAAAATCAGTTCATGGTGGAAACAAGATCATCCATCAGGAATCTAGAGATGCAGTTGGGGCAGCTAGCTAGCAAGCTGGGAAACGGTATGCAAGGGAACCGCCCTAGCAATATTGAGAAGAAATATCTTTGAGTATATGATTATTGCTAGAGGGGAAGACAATTTTCTAAAAATTGTTAAGTGTTGAGTGTTTGGTGTGTTTTGCAAATGAGCTCAATGCTCCATTTTATAGTGTGGAGAAGATGACCTTCCACATAGCCAATTGATGGCCTTGAATGACCAAGTAATGACCTTGATTATGGAGTTACAATTCAGCCAAATAATGGCTGAATTCATGAGCCAAATAATGAAGAATTAATGTTCCAAAGTCAGCCCAAAAATTAGTTTTCGTTCTTCTCCAACGGTATTGAACGATCGTAGTCCGCGCCCGCAGGTGGCGCCGCATCGAAACTTCGTAAAATTTCGTGTCGCCGCAAGTAGCCGCCCGCGCCCCAAGTTGAGGCGCCGCGGCCCTTCGAGGCTCCGCGACGTTTTTCTGACTTGTTTCATCTTTTACACATCGTACACTTCTTCCTTCATTTGCCAACGTGAAACCATTGTCATTTGGCCAATAATCATCTATTATTTTACGTCTCAAACAATTTGTATACGTATCAATATCTCTTCCATTAAGGAAATTACGATCCTTGATACATTATGTGCACGTGTGTGGAAATAACGTTTCCGACGTGCGGGGTCCCAATTATTCAAGTCATAATTAATAGGATTAACCTTATTTTACGTTTAGTAAATTTCCAATAATATATATATATATATATATATATATATATATATATATATATATATATAAATTTATTGAAGGAATGAATGTGACATACCCGTTCTCTCGAACAAAGTCTTCTTTATTTCCTTTTTATTTTGTTCTTTTCTAATTTGAACGGAAAATTATAATTAGTTAAAAAATTATATAATTGATCCCGACTTGTTTGATAATGAAGATACTTATTGTTTTTTTTCCCCTAACTGGATAGTGCCCTATATTCTGGATAAGCTTTGTGGAAATGAATGAATTGATTCATGTTTGAGTTATATATAGTTCTTTTCTTGGAAGGCCAGTGGGCGAACATGTATTATTTTATGACAACACTTGTTATTCTTTTACGTTTTCTCCTTCTTGTTGAGTATATTTCAAAGTGTTTGCACATCAGAAGGGTCATATAACATATACTTTAACGTATTTGTAAAAAATAGATATTGGATATAAATAATCCTAAAAGTTAGTTTTTATGTGAGAATTGTCCAAATTCATATTCTAATTTCATATCCGATATGAAACTCTTAACATTCTCCGCACGCTCAGACCTTGTTAACTGGAGTGTGAATAATATAAATTGGAGGCCCAACATCGGGAACATATAATTGAAATGAGTCTGATATCATCTAAAGAATGAATCTTAGGCCTAACTCAACTCAATTTTTTATTTTAAATAATTACCCAAAAATTAATTTATAGGGTGATGATTGTACTCCATCCGTTCCATCATTTTTATGTGCACGCCCCCTGCAAAACCATTTATAATAATAGCATTTGGACTATTTTATCTTCTTCAAATATTTCATCAATTATCTCTCCTTTAATAAATAAATATTTATGCCAACCCTATTAATGATATATATCTTCTTAAATGTTACAACTAATATAAGGGCATTTTAATTAAATAAAATATTAATGAGATAAATATTTTTAGTTAGTATTATAAGGGCTAGTTTAGTACGACGCACTGAACTGTATTAATTTAATTGAACTGGACTAGACTGTATTGGATTGGACTGTATTAATATATAATGGACCGTATTAGACTAATATATAATAGATTATATTTATTTATTTATTTTATTTTTAGTATAGTCTAGGGAGACCCACCTGTTAGATGAGTCTAAAAAATGACAGTTGAACTGTACTATTTTTCAGTGCGACTGAAAACACCGACCAAACGTTGTATTATTTTTTTGGCCAGTACAATCCAGCTTAATATACCGATTACACCCTACCAAACGTGCCCTAACTATTTTGGGACGTGAGTTATTGCAATAGTTTAATTTAGCTGCTGATGCTGTCAATGTCGTCCTTTTATTTTTCTCTCACTTGGCCAAAACAAATCTCATTTTTCTTTCTCAAGTCTCTCTGTTTAATTCCCTTAGTCTAAAAAAAGATCAACATCAAGATAGTAGTTGCTAATTCCAGCATGTTCCTTCTTCTTGATCTATACTAGTTCAAAATTTCAAGAAAAAAAGGGGGTTAACCCAAAAAAAATGAGTTTGGAAGAGAATAATGAAGATGGGAGAGGAGGAGGGGATCTTAGGAAGCCATTTTTGCATACTGGAAGTTGGTATCGTATGGGTTCAAGGCAATCTAGTATGATGGGGTCTTCCCAAGTTATTCGTGATAGCTCTATCTCTGTTCTTGCTTGTGTTCTCATCGTTGCTTTGGGCCCAATTCAATTTGGTTTCACTGTATGTATTTCCCATTTCACTCTTTTCTTGTTCAAGTTCTTTACTTTGATGTCTTTGTTAGAAATTTCAAGTTTGAAGGATAAAGATTAAGTTTTTGAATGAAAATGAATACTTTAGCTTCTTTTAATGTGGTAAATGAGTCATAATTGGAGTAAAAAATTGCATATTTAATGGGATTATTACAATTTGTTATGTCATTCTAATTCTTCGCAATTTAGCAACGTGTTCTCTCTAACAAATATAAGCGTTTAGATGAGACCGTCAAATGACTACATTTCTGATTACCTTCCCAATATCCTATGAGATTCTTGTTTAAGTTCTGTGCTTTGCTTTCTTTCTCTGTACATGTCTGTTTACCTGCCCAATTTCCTATTAGAAAACTTCAATTTTGACGGAAAAAGATAATTTTTTTAATAAAAATGAGTTATTTAGTACTCCTATATTTTTGTTGTGGTAAAGGATTCACAATTGGGATACAAGGTTGTATACTGTTAGATTTAGCCATACACAGTGTAATGAACATGCATGTTCACCAACACTCTACATGACCTTGTGTGAGAAGGAAAAGAAAGAAGAAAAGGAAAAGAGATTGTATGGTGAGAGAGAGAAAAGCAGAGGAGAGTTTGGGAGAATATTCAGTTGTATTATTACAAAATATCTCTTACTTGCTATTATATACAAGTACATATTTTGACCCTTGTAATTAATTTTCCTAACAACTTTTACCAACTAATAACTACTATAACAAACTCTAACAACTTCCTAACTAACATAACAATATGTAACTAACTCCAACTAACAATCATAACAAATTAACAACCTCTTCTTTCACACACCCACACAAGCTAGGGGATATGAAGACATTCTTCATCCCTAGCTTGGACAATAGATAGGTATACTTAGAAATAGTGAGGGCCTTAGTGAGTAAATATGCTTGCTGCTCAGTAGATGGTAAGTAGATAGTGTGCACAAGACCTCCCCGAATTTTCTCTCGTATGAAATGACAATCAATATCAATGTGTTTGGTACGTTCATGAAAGACTGGGTTAGCCGCAATCTGAATAGCAGACTTCTTTGTCGGAGAACGAAGCAGTGGCGAGCAGAGATGCCCAATTCCTGAAATAAACCAGTGATCCATACAATCTCAGCCATTGAAGCGCAACAATGGTGTTTTGTTTCTTAGACTTCCAGGAAACAAGAGACTGTCCAAACAATACCAAATACCCGATGCGAGATCTTCATGCTTAGACAAGAACCACTAGTCGCGAGAAACACGTACTTGTGATGCCTTTGGGCTGTTGAGAAAAATGCCTGAACCTGGAGCATTTTTATTGTACCTAACTAGTCTCAGTCCAACCTCTAAATGTGGTCTTGGGTTGCTGCATGAACTGACTCAGATGTTACACAACAAAGGCAATATCAGGTCTAGTATTGGTAAGATACAATAACCTTCAGTCTTTTATACATGCTGGGGTCTGTTAATGGACGATCTTGTGAGGGTGCAGGCTGAACTTCTGTGTCTTGTGAGAAAGACTGAGATGCAACCAAATTATCAAACTCAATAGTAGTCAGTTTCTGATTCAGCTCCATTAGAGAATGCACAGGTTTAGCACCTGACAAACCTAAGTCAGAAATGAGTTCCAGGGCATATTTCCTTTGATGCATGATAATACCATGAGAACTCCTTGCAAACTCTATAACAAGAAAATATTTGAGCTCCCCCAAATCCTTAATCTTAAAAACAGCCTGTAATGCTTGTTTAGTAGATTGAATGAGGGTCTGATCATTACCAGTAATCAGCAAATCATCAACATAGACTAGAATAACTACAATCTTGTTAGCTTGCTGTTTAGTAAATAATGAGTAATCCAGATGACTTTGATGGAATCCATAGGAAAGTAAAGCTGAAGTCAACTTAATATTCTACTGCCTTGATGCCTGTTTTAAGCCATACAGTGATTTGAGCAATCTGCACACTTTGTTCTATCTCTTTGTGATGTGAAAACCTTCTGGCATATGCATAAAGACCTCCTCATATAAATCTCCTTGTAAAAATGCATTGTATACATCCATTTGATAGATGATCCAGTGCTTAGCAGCTGCAACAACTACCACAGTTCTTACAGTAGTCATTCTAACTAATGGAGAAAAAGTTTCATGATAGTCTAAGCCTTCCTTTTGATTGTACCCTTTTGCCACCAGTCTGGCCTTAAAATCTCTCACTTCACTTGTTGCTTTATACTTGATTTTATATACCCATCTGCATCCAATGACCTTTTTGCCTTCTGGAAGATTTACAAGCTCCCATGTCTTGTTTTCCTCCAATGCTTGAATTTCAGCCTTCATAACCTCTACCCATCTTTTATCTTTGATTGCATAGTTATGTGGTTCAACATCTGCAGATATCTGTGCAACAAAGTTCTGATATCTGGATAATACCACTCCATAATTCATTCCATCTGATATGGAGTACAAACAACTAGTGGATCCCTGTTGAGTGACATAGTCTTTATGCCAAATGGAAGGTAGATCTCCTAGCATCAGGCCTTGATTGTCCTGACATTTTGAAGTATCATCTTGTGCACCAGATTGTACATCACCTGTTACTGCATCAGTATGTGAACTGCTAGAACAATTCTGTAAGGATTCAGCATGTTGGGAATGAACCAGATCATCATAACAAAAATGATCATGTGATTGGATAAGGACATCCATGCCCTCACCATTATCTCTTAATGGAAAGACTGTTTCCATGAAAACTACATCTCTGCTCATGAAGATCAGTCTTCTGTCTAAGTCATAAAGCTTGTACCCTTTCTGTGCACTTCCATAGCCTAGAAACACAGACTTCACAACTCTAGGACTAAATTTGTCTTGCCTAGGCAAGACAGTAGCAAAACACAAACAACCTACCACTCTCAGATGTGAAAGTGATGGACATTTGTTATACACTAGCTCATAAGGTGATTTATTCTTTACAATAGTAGATGGTATTGTGTTTAATATATACACTGCCACTTCCACACAGTACCCCCAAAATTTGTCTGGCATACTATCCTGTATTTTAATGGCTCTGGCAGTCTCCAATAAGTGGCTATGCTTTATTTCCACTACACCATTCTGCTCTGGTGTATAAGGACAACAACTCTCATGTATCACACCATGTTGTTGAAACAGTTCTTTACAATGATGATTAAACAACTCAGTCCTATTATCAGATCTTATTTTTCTAGTTTTCACATCAAACTGAGTATGAACCTCAACAAAAAAAAATCCTGAGCAATGTACTCACATCTGTTTTAAGTTTCATTAGGAAAATCCAAGTCCATCTAGAATAGTCATCTACAATAGTAAAAAAATATCTCATTCCATTATATGTTTCAACCTTATATGGTCCCCATACATCCATATGCAACATCTGAAAAGGTCCTGATGTTCTACTTGAACTAATAGGAAAGGGAACTCTACTTTGTCTAGCCAAAAGGCATACTTCACAATTATTCAAAGTAAAAGAAGAACAAGAAAATTTTGGAATTCTCTTCATGACAGGACAACCATGGGTACGTGACATAGTCTTTGGTGCCAAGTATTTGCATCAACTTGTTGAGTAGCTGCTAGACACTTGTTCAACATTCCTTTCTTACTCTGTGTATCCAAATCCAGCACATATAATCCTTCCTCCTGATTACCAATCCCCCTCACCTTCCCAGATGAGAGATTTTGAAACATACAGTAATATGGAAAGAAGGTAACACTGCAATCAGTTCTTTTGTCACCTTTGAAATAGACATGAGGTTAAATTTGAAATTTGGCACACTAAGACATTTTGAAGGACATCACCTCACCCTAAGTTACAATCACCAACATGTGTAATCTTAGTTGATTCCCCTATAGGCAGTTGTACTTTGCCTGCATTTTCTATCAGATGTTTATTATATAAGTAACAGTTAGTGTTCATTGCTGAGTGATCGCTCGCTATCTGGCTGGAAAAGATGGTCCGGAAGCTTCCTCTCTCCCAGCAAGCAAGACGAGATCACCACTTCTCTCAGTAATGGACTTCCTTTACTTCGTAACCTTAGCCTTAGATGTCCTTTCATAGATTCTCGAACCTCCGACAGACAGAATCTCCATGCATGCGTTCTTTCTCTCGATTACTAACCATGTGATTAGTTGCACCTGAGTCTAGAATCCACTTTAACAGTGCCTCATTATTATTAATTTTACCTTCCATGTTTGCACTTGCACTAGACTCTCCAGTTTCAGTTTTGTTGTTAAGTATGTTAAGCAACTACTGATGTTGGCTTGGTGTGAACTGGTTGATTCCCATGTGAGATTGCCTTGCATTGTGCTGGTAATGCATTGCCATATGAGATTGTCTCCCATTATACTGATAATGTGGCATATCATCACCTTGTCCTCCCTGTCCAATGTTCTAATTTCCTCCAGTCACTGCATTTGCTCTCTTTGTTTTTCCCTTGAAGTTTTCTGGATATCCATTCAGTTTATAGCAGTCATCTTGTAAATGACCAGTCCTATGACAATACTCACACTTCATCAATTTAAAACAATCTATCTTCAAGTGCCCTCTAGCATGACAAAAATCACATACTACATTGAGATTATATGATTTCTTCTGTTTTATACTCCCACTCCTAGTTGTGAGCATAGCCACTGACTCCATTGTGTCCTGCATCATTCTAGTTGATCCTGCAACTATCCTTTGGCTCTCCTCTTGATTGACCATTGCATACACTTGATTCAAGTTAGGTATTTGCTGCATCATAATCACATGACTTCTAACTTGACTATATCCATCATTCAATCCTGTCAGAAATTGTAGCATCCTTTGGTACTGTAAATGATCTATGAATTCCTTCGACTTTGGACAACAATTAGGTGGTGGCATGATCGAATCATACTCATCCCATAGGTCCTTGAGCTTGGAGTAGTACATGGATACTGACATTGTACCCTGCCTCATAGTAAAAATCTCCTTATGCAATTGAAAAGTCCTTGAGCTATTGATTTTATCGAATCTATCCCTCAAATCTTCCCATATTGCATAGAAATTAGAATTAAACAACATAACAGTAAGCAAACTTTTGCTTACATTTCCCATCAATCAGGAAACAACAATCACATTGCACCTATCCCATAGATTTGCAAGGTTTCCATGAAATGATTCTCCCATTTTATTCTTACCAAGCAATGCTAACTTCATTGCCCTGCTCCATAATGCGTAATTGTCCATTCCATTTAACACAACACCAACAGTCAATGAACCTGGTGCATCTCACGTGATAAGTAAAGAGGATGATTGTGATCAATATTTGTTACTGCTGTTGTATTTGCCACACCTTCTCCACAACTCTCCATATTATTGTTGAGTTCTCCAACTATATACGATATTGCATGTCTTCGATTTATTCAGATATTATTCAATTCGATCAGTAATGCATTCTGATTGTTATTAAACTGATTGTGCCTTTAAACACACAAATTCAGATTCCAATCAACTACAACTCCTTTCGAATTCGAACCATTACACCTCCAATCAACCAAATACACCTTAATTCGAACATATTTGTCGAATTTTAGATCTCGATCAATTACGGCTTCCTCAAAGCTTCACTACAATTGCCAAAGCTTTCTCTTGGTCCGCATCAATCAATCCGCTTTGATACCATGTTAGATTTAGCCACACACAGTGTAATGAACATGCATGTTCACCAACACTCTACATGACCTTGTGTGAGAAGGAAAAGAAAGAAGTAAAGAAAAAGGAAAAAGATCGTATGGTGAGAGAGAGAAAATCAGAGGAGAGTTTGGGAGAATATTCAGTTGTATTATTACAAAATATCTCCTACTGGCTATTATATACAAGTACATATTTGACCCTTTTCATTAACTTCCCTAACAACTTTTACCAACTAATAATTACTATAACAAACTCTAACAACTTCCTAACTAACATAACAATATGTAACTAACTCCAACTAACAATCATAACAAATTAACAACCTCTTCTTTCATATACTTATTGAAATTACAGTTTGTTATGTCTATTCAAGTTATTTGCTTTGCTTTCTTTCTTATCCTATTAGAAAGTTCAAGTTTGAAGGATAAAGATTAATTTTTTGAATGAAAATGAATTCTTTAGCTTCTTTTGTTGTGGTTAAGGATTCACAATTGGGTAAAAGGTTGCATATTTATCGGGATTACAATTTGTTATGTCATTCTAATTCCCCACACTTTGTCATTCGGATTCTTCTCTTTGCTTGCGTTGTTGAAGACATAATTAAGTAAATAAACGTGTGCTCTCTATGAGTTTTATGTTTTCAGATGAGGTGGTCAAACAATTCAATATTGACTACATGTCTATATACCTTCCCAATATCCTATGAGAAACTTCAAATTTGGTGGAAGAGGATAAATTTGAATAAAAATAGACTTTAAGCTTCTTTTTTTGTGGTAAAGGGATCACAATTGTTAAAAAGTTGCATCTTCATTGGTATTACAATTTGTAATGTCATTCTAGTTCCTCACACTTTGTCATTCAAATTCTTCTCTTTGCTTGCGTTGTTGAAGACATAATTAAGTAAATAAATGTGTGCTCTCTGTATCAGTTTAAGTTTACATATGAGATGATCACACAATTATGTCTGTTTACCTTCCCAATATCATATGATAAACTTAAAATTTTGCGGAAGATGATAAATTTGAATAATGGACTTTAAGCTTTTTGCTTTGGTGTAAATGGATCACAATTGGTAAAAGGTAGCATCTTTATTGGGATTACAATTTGTTATGTCGTTCTTGTAACCTCAATCTCTAGAGTGGAACTTTCATTTTTGTGCCTGCACTTTATTGGCTGGCCTACCCGATTTATGTTGCTGCAACAGATATTTACATACATATCTCTATTTGATCAATTGTTTGTTTTTGTTGTATTTGAAGTGTGGCTACTCTTCGCCTACGCAAATTGAAATTATGAAAGATCTGAAGCTCACTGTTTCTGAGGTCTGCAAGAATCATTCTTGATTTGTATCTTAATTCAGTTTGTTTCAGAGCTATTGTTGACTAAAGATAATCTTTTGATCAGTTCTCTTTGTTCGGTTCTTTATCGAACGTGGGTGCTATGGTCGGTGCAATATCTAGTGGTCAAATTGCTGAGTACATTGGGCGAAAAGGGGTAAGATTATTGCATCAAAAAAAATTCTTATTTTTCATTTACCATTTTTTTTTGCGTATTTCCCTGTATAGCTCAAGTGGATACTCAAGTCATTTTTTTGTTCTACTGCAGTCTTTAATGATAGCTGCTGTACCTAATATTATTGGCTGGCTTGCCATCTCATTTGCCAAAGTAAGATATTCTACTTTAAGTGTATGATAATTACATTTGCTAGCCAAATAATACTAAAACGATACACTTGTGTATCAAAACTGCATATTTTATGTATAAAGGGAAGCCCGGTGCACTAAGCTCCTGCTATGCGCGGGGTCCGGGGAAGGGCCGGACCACAAGGGTCTATTGTACGCAGTCTTACCTCACATTTCTGCAAGAGGCTGTTTCCCCGGCTTGAACCCATGACCTCCTGGTCACATGGCAACAACTTTACCAGTTACTCCAAGGCTCCCCTTTCTGCCTATTTTATGTATATTATACATTAATATAAACAAAATATACATACGATGGCTGATTATGCTTTATCTTGAGCCGAGGGTCTCCCGGACTCTACCTACCAAGGTGGAAGTGAGGTCTGTGTACATTCTACCCTCCCCAGACCCCACATTGTGGGATTTTCACTGGGTATGTTGTTGTTGTTGTATACGTACGCTGGCTATTATTTTGGTGGGCGGGTATTTATGTCAATTTCTCTTTTTTTGGCCCTTCCAATACATTTCAGGATCCTTCATTTCTGTACATGGGAAGATTATTGGAAGGCTTTGGTGTGGGAATAATCTCTTATGTGGTAATATTAAATTTCTTAAATCTTTTCTAGTTAGTGTTATTGGATACACCGACACCGTCGAAACTTAATGCTTTGCTTCCTGCTTTTTGATGTTTTTTAGGTTCCTGTATATATTGCCGAGATAGCACCTCAAAAAATGAGAGGGGGTCTAGGGTCTGTTAACCAGGTTCGCTGAGTTAGTGACTTACTTCTCTTTAACTAAAGTTCTTATGCCTGCTAAAGCAATCACATGTTATCATTTCTATCTTGATGTAGCTCTCTGTTACAATTGGGATCATGTTGGCGTATTTACTCGGACTTTTTGTTAATTGGAGAGTGCTTGCTGTTCTTGGTAATGATCGTTTCTCTTGAAAACTCTCGTTAAGGCTACAATATACAGTTACGAAGTCAACTTTTTTTACCTGGTGAATGACTCAATAACTATTCTCAGTCATTTAGGCTTAGGAAGATGGAAAGAAATCACTTTTTTTGCCTCCGCGAGGATTTGAACCTGAGACCTCGTGGTTCTCCTCCCACTTCTTTTTTTGCGTTTTTTGGAGGAGAGGATTATGTTTCTTCTTGCTTTTTAATAATCATCTTTAAATAAAAAATGATTACCTAATAGTTTCCCGATTGAACTTTGAATTAGCTGGCATATTGACCGTGGGAGAGCCACAGTGACTCATGGAATTGCTCAATTACACTTGAACTAAATATTATTTTCTCTTATAGGAACATTGCCTTGCCTAGCACTGATACCTGGACTATTTTTCATCCCTGAATCTCCTCGGTGGTTGGTGAGTTCCATTATATATATTTTGTGTATGATTCCTTCGAGGCTTTGATTGCTGTTTGTCTCATTTGAGTTTCTATCTGAAACATAGGCCAAAATGGGTTTAACAGAAGATTTTGAGACTTCATTGCTAGTTCTTCGAGGGTTTGATGCCGACATTACCAATGAAGTAAATGAAATTAAGGTAAATTGTCTGAAAGACCATATAAAACAGTCTTGTTGCTACACATGCACTTCCATATAAAACTTGTTGCTACATTTGTATTTAACAGTACAGGTTTTATTTATTTTTGTGTGTAGAGGTCTGTAGCATCATCAACTAACCGAAGAACAGCAATGCGTTTTGCGGATCTCAAACATAGAAGATATTGGTTACCTCTCATGGTATTTTTGATGTTTCATGCTGTTATTAAAGTCTTCGTGTTAGTCTATACCCCTGCTTTTATCAATCTTTTAATCTTTCATTCTTTAGGTAGGAATTGTGCTACTTATCCTGCAGCAGTTAGGAGGAATCAATGGTGTGATATTCTATTCCAGCAACATTTTCCTATCTGCTGGTACGTAGATGGCAATAAACAAGCAATTTTATTTGTCATCTGTAGCTGTAGCATTTGGCTCCTCAAAAAGAAGTGCCATGTTAAGTGTGTCGTGCAGCGTCTGTACTTTTTTTTGGATCTATATGTATAATTTGAATGATAGACTGAATGCAACTGCGTATATACGTTGCTGATATAAGTCTCATTAATTTAGTCGTCTCAATTTCACAGGTATTTCTTCAAGTAATGCTGCAACTTTTGGTGTTGGTGCTATCCAGGTCCAGCTTTTAATATTTTTCTCTCTCTTATTTAATTTCTAAGTATGAATATTATTCAGAATGGAAGAGAAAATTCCTATTTCTGTGTAGCACTTGCTTGCATTGCGACTCTGCAGACAAATTTAATAATTTAATCGCTGTCCCTTTCCCTCATAACTAGCAACTGAAAAGAAAAACTCTTTTCGATATGTAGGTTGTTGCCACTGGAGTTGCTACATGGCTGGTGGATAAAACTGGACGTAGACTTCTTTTAATTGTAAGTTCTAGAAATGTCATAATTTAATGGCATATTTTTCTAACTTTTGAGCTAACTTATTAGGCAAATGCTCTTTTGTAGGTCTCGTCTGCTGGAATGGTTGTTAGTCTCCTAATTGTTGCCGTTTCCTTCTATCTGAAGGTAGTTTAAATGGAATTAGTTGCTTTCGCATGGAACTACACTTATCATCTTTCTCATTATTTTGTTATTTTTTGTATTTGATCAGGGTTATGTATCTGAGGACTCTACCCTTTATGGTGTATTGGGAATATTATCAGTAGTTGGTGTGCTGGTAGGTACCCTTCTCGATGCGGACGTCTCTGTCTCTTGAAAACACGTGCTTAAAGTAACATTTTGTTTTTTCTGACCAACTTCTCATTTCAGTTCATGATTATTTCTTTCTCGCTCGGAATGGGTCCGATTCCATGGCTTATAATGTCTGAGGTACTTACTTTTTGATTTATCATGCAACTGTTGATGAAATTTTCGTGCTTACTTTACGTTGTTTAGAATCTTTCTCAACTTATATGTGCATCTGGTATTGTAGATTCTTCCGATCAAGATCAAAGGCCTCGCTGGAAGTACAGCAACATTAGCCAACTGGTTATTCTCGTGGGTAATAACAGTGACTGCACCGCTGCTTATGGCTTGGAGTAGTGGAGGTATCTTTCTCTCCAACTTACACCACATTTACCTCTTTGTATGCATATTAGTATAACATCCATCTCTGCTATGTAGCCATGGACATGTATAGACATTTCGGTCTGCATAGCATAAGATTCCCTCGTTATGTACACCAGGAGCCAGGATTTCACTAAAGGAAGTCAAAATATAAAAAAGTAATACCCACAAGAAGCCAAGGGGAGTCACTATATTGTATATATACATTAGAAAAAATCTTAACCTATCTACATAGTGTAAACATGTTGCTGAAAAGCTTCGGCATTTCAGACATGTAGCTTCTTAGAACATCATACTGGTAGACCTGAACTGACTTAATGTGTGTGCATATTTTATTACCAGGAACCTTCACTATTTACATGGTTATGTGTGCTTTCACGGTGGCGTTCGTGGCAATTTGGGTACCGGAGACGAAAGGGAGAACTCTGGAGGAGATCCAGTCTTCCTTCAGATGATGAATCATTTTTTTTTACTGTTCTTTCTACTCCCTTGTTCTTTTTGTCATAATCACTATTCCATTGTGCAAAAGTTTCAATTTTTCACATGTATAGGAAGAGCTAGTTTCACATGCTGCTCCAGAGTGTGTACATTTCATCTTGAGCTTGTCGGTACATTTTCGTTTGCTGTAAATTTACTGTATTTTTTTATTTTTTTTTGTATATTATAAGGGTCATTCGATTTAAAATAATATGCTAAAAGGAAAAATGTATTCTTCAATTCAGGTGTCTTTGTTTCTAAAGTGTATGTATATGAATAAAACTGGATACTTTGTGATTCACAAAATTTTCTTATTCACAGAGGAATTATTAAAAAGTGGAATTGCTACGAATTTCAATTCTTAAGATAGTTGCTAATATAATTTCTAACTCCTTGGTCCCTAAGAATGGCGTTAACAAGAAATCAATTTAGAAATAAAGTAGGATAAATCACTAAACCAATGGTGTAAATTATGTCATAACTATTAACACTAAAACCACAACATTTTAGCAATTTCTTTTTTCATGGCTGTGGATTTTAATAAGAATTATGTCCTTGTCTCATTATCGCTTGGGGGCAAAAAAGTGAAATCCCTCGCCCACAGGTCCCACCCCCTCGGTCCACAGACGCTGGTGGAGGTAAATCACAAGTACTACCACTGTTGGCACATTAAACAGCAGTGCTTTATCTCATTAACACTAGTATTATTAAGTACGGAGTACTATTTAGGGAACCAGAACAGTCCTTTCCTTTTCCGGTTTATTACATTTCCAAACATCTTTTAAATAATTTAACTATATAACATGTGATCTTTAGTAGTTTGTCACATATTCAATTTCACGAGAAATGTGAGTTCAATATGTAAATGTATACTGGAAATAAGATGCTTTGTCTATGCATAAAGTAACTTTTACTCCTTTTCTCACGTAAATATCTCACATTTTAAAGAGGTTTACCTGTAAATATTTTTAAATGACATGTTAATATAAATGATTCTTTACACGGTGTATATAACTTAAAACTCTTATTTTTAGTAATAATTTCTAATTCAGGAATTCTCCACGTTTGGCTGTCTGTTCACCAGTCATTTTCATGACAATATATCCAAAATCTCTTGGGAGTTAGCACTAAGTCGTCATAATATAAGATTAGGTAATGATACAATAAAAGCTTTG
Organism: Przewalskia tangutica; assembly: GCA_029844215.1. Lineage (NCBI taxonomy): Eukaryota > Viridiplantae > Streptophyta > Magnoliopsida > Solanales > Solanaceae > Przewalskia > Przewalskia tangutica. Next base: position 100,874,676 of record CM056736.1, on the reverse strand, counting down.
CTTTGTTGACCTTTTTGGATGCTGTATTTTTAAATTGTCATAAGAGCCAATGCAATCTACAGTACCAGCATAATTTTTTGTTCCAATCATTTGAACTTAGCCGTGGAAACCTCTTGCAGAAATGTGAGGTACTACTGCGTACAATAGACCCTTGTGGTCCTCCCTTTCTCCGGACCCACGCATAGTGAAAGCTTAGTGCATCGAACTGCCCTTTAATCATTTAATGGTAGATAGGCTGGATAAAGGCATTATTGGACCAGATCTCTGTCCATTTGGGTATAAAGGACTTTACAAGGCTGTCGGTAAGGCACTCTTCAGAGCACATGTAGAAGGCCAAAAAGTGAAATAATGTCTAAACCTGAACTATTTGTGGAACCTGATCCTGAGCTACCTTTGGCATTATTGGATCAAAAAGAGGCTGGGAAGAAGCTCTTGCTGATTACAAATTCAGTTTATCATTACATAAAAAAAATGATGCAACATTCATTCAATCGGTACCTTCCCAAAGATATGAGCTGACAAAATCTATTTGATATGGTTATAGTCTCAGCTAGGAAGCCAGAATCTTCCAAATGTCCCAGATGTAGATAAACTACTATAAAGCTCTGTTACAGAAAGATCTTGAGGTTGTTAATTCTGGAGGAGAGCGCAAGCGTCTTGTTAATATAGCAATGCAGCTCCGAAAATGTTGTAATCATCCATATCTTTTCCAATGAGCTGAGCCAGGACCTCCATATACATCCATATACAACTGGAGAGCAACTCATAGAAAATGCTGGCAAAATGATTCTTCTAGATAAGTTGCTTCCTAAGATGAAGGAACGTGGCTCGAGGGTTTTAATATTTTCACATATGACATGACTACTGGACATCCTTGAAGACTACCTGATGTACCGAGGTCACCAGTATTGTCGGATTGATGGAACCACTGGTGGAGAAGATCGTTATGCTTCTATTGAAGCATTTAACAAACCACGAGTGAAAAATTTGCCTTCTTATTATCAACCAGAGCATGTGGTATTGGTATCAATCTTGCTACATTAGATATTATAGTTCTTTATGACAATGATTGGAATCCACATGTTGACTTGCAGGCTCAAGACCGTGCCTATAGGATTGGATAGAAGAAAGAAGTCCAAGTATTTCGTTTCTGCACTGAGTACACAATTAGGGGGAAAGTGATTGAAAGGGCTTATAAGAAGCTGGCACTTGATGTATTGGTTATCCAGCAGGGACGACTGGCTGAGCAAAAAATTGTTAATAAGGATGAGTTGTATGAAGTGCTAACTGGTGAAGGTCTAATGTGTCCTTGTTTTAAGGCTCTCCCAGGTGTAGGTGGAATGTATTCTGGAGGAAGTGCTCAGATGGTTGAGAGTTCGCTCAACGATCACGGAGATGAAATCTTATATGTTGGTGATCATATCTATACAGATGTAGGTCAATCCAAAGTTCATCTTCGATAGAGAACTGCTTTGATTTGTCGAGAACTAAAAGAGGAGTATAATGCCTTAATTGATAGCCAACAACAGAGAGATACTTTTTAGGTGATCTCTTTAACCAACTAAGGCTTGCTTTTCAAAGAAGAACTCATTTAGTACTCTTCGTAATCCTTCCAATTGTTGAGATCAATTCACAGTTGGAGGACAATATTGTAGTAGTACTGGTTTTGATAGCTGCCTGTCTCAAGATAGTAACTGATGAGTACTTAAAAATGATATTCACTACTAGTGCGCTGGAGAACTTGGTAACTGATTGTATTATCTTAGTGACCCTTGTGATTGAAGCAAATAGAGGCATTGAACCCAACAAAAAGCTAGAAGTTCCCACTCATGTTTGTAAAAGAATTATGAGTGATAAGAGTTGCTTTTTGATGCCTTATACTACTCACAAATTTGTTATTCTTGAGATCATGCAAGTAATAATAGAGAAGGTTATATATGTATTTTCTAACAGGTCATCTAAAATGGAAGTGATGGGGATAATTGGGAACATTTGACACAAAATGAAAGCAAGTCATTTAGAGTTGCAGCAGCCGGATCTCAAGGATCCCTCCTAGATGCACACTTGTTTGTGATAAATGAAACTATTGGAGCGACACCTTCTTCGCTGTCAAAGGAGCTTGTGGATATGCTAACAGGGACTATCCATGTGACCAAGTTTCTAAAGTATTACCCCTTTGTGTTCTCCGAATGATAGCGAAGCTTGTAATTATTGGGAGGAAAATGATGTTGGCATTGCCATTGTTAATTTCTTACTTCAGTAGTTGAGTGTGTCCTTAAAGTTGAAATCTGGAAGTGCAACTCTAGCTTGCTTACCGGAAGGTAAAATTGCATGTGCTAAAGCTAGTTATGTACATTGTGTTTATCCGCGGCATGAAAAAGCTATTCGGGAAGATTTTCAGTTCATCAAATCACAATTTCCAGAAATAGTTGACTTTGGAAGGCAGAAGTTTGTTCTCAAGAGGAATGGAGTGTCACAATAGAGTATTGTGACAGAGTTTATTTAATTCCAATTGAGTCCCCTAGGTTTTTAAGTCATCATTTCTGTACTAAAGTTATGTTAATTTCGTATTAGTCCCCTTAGTTAGTAAATCACTGAGAAGCTCATTTGTAGGCCTTATATAGTTGGTTCACTGTGCAATGAAATCATCCAGAAATTAAACAAAAGTATCTTCTTCTTTCTCTTCTTCTTCTTCCTTTTCCTTACTGTTACTTCATCTCTGTAACAAGAGTGACTTCCTCTTGTTACACAATATTGTTACTTTGAGCCGGTTGTTAGTCAATATCATTAACAACTAGAATTTATGATTTTTTTTTATAAAATATAAATTTATGGGTCATATTTTAAATTTCAAATTTTTAAAATTTCAAATCATGTCTTTTTTTGAATAATTTTGGATTTAAAATAATAATATAAAGTTGAATTTAAAATTTTATGCAAAATACATAAATAATATTAATTTGAAATCATGAAATCGCATGCCAAACGCTACTTATGCTATTTCGTTTACTATACCCGACCCGTTTCAAACAGTAACACTTGGTTCAGTAAATTTCCCTCCAATCGGACCCCGTTGTTATTTTCCGGCGAACATGGAAGCCAATGCTCCTACGTTTAAGGTAATTTTCTTTCCTTTACGGTAAAATATGACTCATGTATCTACTTTCTCACTTCAATTATCGTGATGTTCAATTTTTCCAGGTAATTTTGGGTTCATCCTCTATTGCGCGTAGAAAAATCTTAGCTGAGATGGGATACCAGTTCACAACCATGGTAATTTTCCAATTGTTAAGTAGTTATTGTTTGGTTTATGGTGAATGTGCAGTTATTGATGTGGATATGTATTTACAATTTAAATAGACTTAAAATTTGACTAGTTCCTGCACTAAATCATTTTAATGTGATAAATATACTTTGTTTAGTAGCAATATTGTTAAGTGATAATGAGTTGAGCTTAAGGGTGTGTTTGGTATGATGGAAAATGTTTTCCTATTTTCTCTTGTTTGGTTGCATTAAATATCTTCGAAAATGTTTTCCTTCAAAATTTTGAGGGAAAATATTTTCTGAATCGATAAAAACGCACCAATGAAATCCCACCCCACCCCATGCCTACCCCACCTCCCACCCTGCCTACCCCACCTCCCACCCTGCCTACCTCCACCACAAACCTCATAGTTTTTTTTGCTTTGAATATATGCAAATGCTCTTAAAGTGACATTTTCCAACTTGCGTACCAAACACAAGAAATTAAGTAGGAAATCACTTATTTTTCGGGAAAACTTGGAAAACATTTTCGATCATACCAAACACACCCTAAATGGAATAGTGAGGATTCATATAGCCGATCCCTATGTTCAGGCCTGAGGCGTAGTTGTTGTTATTGTTATGCGACAAAACTTCATATAAAAGACATGTGACATGTTTGGTGCATGCACCGGGTGTTCCATTTATAATTCGTAGTTGAATAGATAGCGGAGATTCATATAGCAACCCCAACTAGATTGAGATTGAGGTGCAGTTGATTGATTGTTTTTACAATTGGTGGATTTACACGTTCTTGTAATATAGTCTGCAGATATAGATGAGAAAGCTATTCGGAAAGAAAAGCCTGAAGATTTAGTTATGGCTCTTGCAGAGGCAAAGGTTTGTTTTTCCTAAGAACTTGTGCAAGTCCACAAATCTCTGAACATATTCATGGAATGTTTTACTGCTTTGAAATATAGAACGGTATATGGCTTAAATGTCACATTTCTTATACTGTTATAGATGATGCCATTGTGATTTTCTCTTGTCTGTGGCATTGGTTTTTGATTTATGAATCACTGTATACAATGTGTGATGCTTTGCTTTTATAGTATCTTGTAGTGATTTCAACCGTTACATTAGTTTTGGTGTTGATGTAATTTGTAAAGGTGCTCTGTTACGTATCTTGTTGTGATAGTGTATCAGACTTTTTGGGCAAATCATTTAGGCTGTTCTACTCCTGGTCCAGTTGAGTTCGTCAGTTTGCTCATAGTATATTTGGAGCCTTGGTTTGAAATGCTTATTTTAATTCCATGTAATTGCATTGCATGTCAGGCCGATGCTATCATATCAAAATTTCGAAATACTGGAAACCTAGAGAAGGATGTCAATCCAACAATTTTGGTTGCAGCTGACACAGTATGTCTTGCTATTTTTGCCTTTTCAATCACCCCACCACAAGTTCTTTTTCTAGCTTCTATTTGATAAAATGAAGTATATGCTTTTTTCCCCAGTGCTTTTGAATGATGGAAAAGCTGTGTGTTGTATTGTTTTTCTTGCTTTTGTGCTCTGTACTGGATATGCCTTTGTTCATTTTGCTTTTCTTCAGAATAATTTAGTTTTCTTGTTGGGATATTGGAGAATAATTGTGATGTCTACAAGTGTTCATAATTTCATATATATTTTCTTTCTTCTCATGATAAATTCCTTGCATTTATTGGAATTTGCTATATAGTCTCAAAGCATACATCATAATTGGTATTGACCTGAATTGCTGGAACTATAATCAGGCAGAAGCCATCATACCAAGGGTTTCCATTGGTGAATCCGAAGGGGATGCCGAGCCAACACTTCTAATTACATGTGACCAAGTATACTTAATCTCTGTTCTTGTCATCATTTATGGTTAAATATCCGTTATTGACTTACGATAATGCTTTTACTACTACATTAGCTTTGTTTTCTTTTCACTGCCCAACTAAATTTACTAGTTTTACTTGAGGTGTTTGGTTCAAATATAACACTTCCACTGAATCTTTCATTTCGAGCATAAAGTGGTGTCTTAGTAGAGAACTAATCTGTATTATATGATCCTTCATTTGCCTTGATGTATCCATGCCAAATAGGTGAAGCGTGGATATGGATACGTAGTGCTGATTCTTCAAACCACACTACCAAAAAACTGGACCTGTATCGGATACTAACACCACAGCTGTATTGTATACATACCTGTTTACAACTCCATATAATATAAGCTTAACAAAAAGACTGCAAGTACTGTTAGTCTAAGCAGCAGAAACCGGCTAATATTCATTTTAATACCTGGAGTACCCTGGAATATCCATCTTTTCTTTTGGATTTTTTGGAATCTATGATGATGCAAGTATTGATGTGAACTTGATCTCCTCTTCCTGTATTTCTGAAGTACCCTCTTGGTTCGTATCATTAATAAAATACCTTGCCTCATACAAAAGGAGTGTAGGAAGTTCAATATGCTATAAATATCATTTAAGAAATTCATCATATACCAAATGTTCAATAGATAAAGACAGCTACACTTTTTAAAAGATATGGATGTTGCTTTCCCTTAGAAACATCTATGACTTTTTTATTTCTACCCAAACTAGTGAAAATGTGCAATTGTGCACAACGGAGTGGTTCTTCGCACTTCTCTCTGATCTTTCCTCAGGTCCTTGACAACTTTGTACTACTCTGTTAAGGACATTATGCATCACCCGCTGCACTTCATCAAGTTGAGAAACATGCTTCAGATAGCCCGTTTCTTCTCACTGTGTAAAAAGAGATGTTTGATACGCGTCATGTTTAGCTAACCATCCAATACATGCTGCCTTAGAATGTCACTCGGTTTCCCAGATCAACCTCCATGGCCGCTGTATATACCCCTCTATATCCCCCTTTTGCATGAATTGATAACAATATTTTAGGGAGAAGATACCATTTTCCTTCAAAGTCCACTGTCCAGATCTGATTGGTATGCAGCACCCAAGGGTGGCCTAGTGGTCAATGAGGTGGGGAGAACCATGAGGTCTCGAATTCAAATCCCAACCCCAATGGAGGCAAAAAAATACTAGGTGATTTCTTCTCATCTTCCTAAGCCTTGGTGGGTGGAGTTACCCGATGGAATAGTCGAGGTGCGCACAAGATGTCCAGATGCCACTGTCATAAAAAAGTAGAAGGTCTGATTGGTGTTCAGACATTAGTTATACCAGCACCTTTACTAGTGAAGTAAGACTCCATTCCCCAATCCAATGTTTATTGTCTGGTTCGGGCTTTTTCTCCCTTCACTACTGCATTATGCTTGACTGCATCTTTAGTGACCATTTGATAATATATCTATTTATCCCTTTGAGGGGAGCATCTCTGGTCCAGATATCCTGCGATAATCTTATTTTCCTGCAGTTTCCCACCTTTAATCTTGTGAAGGTTGCAATCACTCCATAATTTGCTGATTTGGGTCCAGAGACCTATACAATAAGAAGTCTTGACTGGTTTATTGCACCAGTAGACCTCCACGCCGAATTTGCCTTTGACCATCTCCTTCAGTTCATCTTTTTCTTCACTGGATCGCCATAACCATTTAGATAAAAGACTGTTTTGATTTTGAGAAGGTAAATAGATAAAAGAATGCTATTGTGCAAGATCATGTCTCTCGCCCTCAGTCTCCCATCTGTTTCGCGCTTTCGCCTCTCAAAATAGTTTGCCACTTGATTAGATGCGTCATCTTTCCATCAAATTGCCTTTCCACAGGAATTCTGGTTATGGGACACTTTACATGTTTGGGAGCTTTTTCTGCTGTCCAATCTTTCTCTGTTTTCTGCTGTTTATTTAATGTATGCGCCTTTCTATGTTAATGATCTTATCCTAACTTGAAATGATCTGGAGGTGGTGGTCTATGAAGGTGTAGTCAGGGAAAAACCATCCAGTGAAGCAGAAGCACGGAAGTTCATGAAAGGTTTACCATTGTTTTTAATTCATTTTCTACTATATTAGTTTTATAGTTCTGTTAGTCTTACACTGTCAACTTGCAGATTATGCTAATGGACATGCAGCAACTGTGAGTTCTGTTCTTGTCACAAACCTGGTAACAGGAAGCAGAAGAGGAGAGTGGGACAAAGTAGAGGTACCTCTGTTGATTTCTCTCATTTTTCAATTATCAGATGGGTCTTTATGAATTTTAATCTTTTTGTTCTTCAATGGATTTCTGATCACTTGCAATCTCAACTTGCAATCTCAACTTGCAATGTGTACATATTATTTTAAATTTTGATAAATAAAAGTCTAAAAAGTTCAGTGGTGATTAATGACTTATACGCGTTGGGATAGGCTTATTGGGTACTTCACAAGGTTATAATTCCCAAAAGCCATTCAATAGAAAAGTTATATGGAGATGAGTTTGTGGAAAGTAGAAGTTAGTTAGTTGAAGTTCGTCCGGATTGCGTATTTGGACTTGTGAGAATGAGAAAAAAATTTATAACTGCTGAAATGATGTTGAAATACTGATGACACTATATAATTTGCTCTTTCTGACATATTCATATTATTGTAGGCCTGCTTAGTCTATTATACTAATAGGTGCAGTATTGCTTTATAGTCTCCGGTAGTTTGATTTCTGGTGCTATGTGTCCTTTAGTGTACTTACTGCTTACTTTTTCGGAATGCGCTATCATGGCTTATTCGCTTTTGATACCAACATTTTCATACTGTTTTAATTTTTTTTTTCTGACCGGGTCTGACCGTTTCTCTTGCTTTGATTTTTCTTTTGCTTTGCTTGTGCTTATGCTCTGGCTTGAGCCAAGGGTCTCTCGAAAACAGCCGCTCTACCTACCAAGGTAGAGGTAAGGTCTGCGTACACTCTACCCTCCCCAGACCCCACGTTGTGGGATTTCACTGGATATGTTGTTGTTTCTGACATATTCAATTACCACATTTTTAGGTTCTCAAGAGTATTACATTTAAAATTATGCACCTATTGTCTGATGATCCGGAAAACTTTGGCATATGCCCAGTTTAGATTAATCAAGTGTTTAAGCATGTTACGGAAAGCACAAACGAGTGATAGTTGAACCTGTTGAGTTTCTTCAACAATGCTTGACCTTTTCCTAGATTCATTCAGATATCCACAATATTTGCTTATTGTTCCGATTCTGGAAAATTGCCTATGCAGTGTTTGTCTTATTTAATCATTAAATGGTATTCCATGTTACTGAAGTGAGACCTATGATTATAAGTGGCACTTTTTCTGATTATGTAAGTTCTTTCAAGACGTATCTGCTGAGATAGTTAAGGGTATATTTTCCATTAGCCTGGTTGTGAGTTTTAGGTTGCAGCACAAGTTCAGTACTGCAGCTTATGGTTTCTAATAGTGGAAGTATCATTTATACCTTTACTTTTCTTTCCCCCTGAATTAAGAAGTCCACCGTCACTTTTCCCATTCGTCCTCCTCCCATAAGTCAATGCAAGCAGGTTCTTATATATTTAAGTGCACGTTTTCGGAAAGCTGCCGTAAATCCTTCCACATTATGCTCAGTGATCTGAGTTCTGATAGTTTCTAACTAATTCGATGGTTGTGTTTTGAACTGACAATGAATTGGAGATGGAAGATTGGGCAGACTGAGATTGTTTGTGTAAGTGGGAGGCTAACTCGTGAATCATTTTGATGGGAGACCCTTTTTGTTTTGCCCCCTCTTATACCTTCCTCTTAGTTAAATGTGTAGCTTAACTACATGAGATGTTCAGCATAATTTGTTCTCTTATTTTTCACTCGTCCAGGAAGAGCAATAACATTTCTTCTGGTTGCAGATCTATTTCCATGACATACCAGATCAAGTTATAGATAAATTGGTATAACTTTCAGCTGACTTATTAGTTATTGATCTTATCAAATGATGGATGGATGCTGTAGTCTGTTGTCTTAACATCTTTATTTCCTGATCAGATTGAGGAAGGGATAGTTCTTTATGCAGCTGGTGGCTTGATAATTGAACATCCTCTCATTTTGCCATATGTTAAGGAAGTGGTGAGTGTTACACCACAACTTTTCTCCCTAATATCATCCAACATAAGCATAGTCGTTATGGTGTTAACATTTGTTTGTATTTGACCCTTTGTCCTTATAGAGACCTTAACTTTTATGAAGCTATTGATGCCAATGTAATATATTTAAAATGACGGGACAGAATATCCTTAGAATTCCTGATCAAGTGAAAGAACTTCACTGATTTTTATCTAAGGCAGGATAACCGGATTCCGTATATTCAGCCCCAATGCAAATCCAAATTAATTCTTGCCCTGATAGGTCTATAAATGCTTCACAGTGGTTCGTGTCAAGGAAGAAGCTGATATGCTCATTAGGTCTATGGAAAAGCTGCTTTAGAGTTTCGAGAGGGTGTTTTTGTGTAAGGCATGATTGAGCGAGAAGTGTCTTACAGCATAGAAAAGATATTAAAAGTGTTTTGATTTAATCGTGAAAGGATCTTGTCCTTGGTATAGATATGTACTAGTAAAGATGCCTTTTGAAATTGCTTTTCCATAAAAAATTAGCCTTTAGACTGTGTCACCCTTTTTTACTTGATTTTACTAAGCACTAAAAGTCCTCTAAAGAATAACAAGTACCGTAACCTTAATGAAATGCTATTGTGACTTGGTTGCCAACCACTCTAAGAAACTTAAGGAATATAACTCTTTTTCTGATGGAAAAAGTTTTCTAATCCTTTTTTAGTACTAAATGGTAACTCACATCATTATCTTTTGTCAGTTTTTCTGCATATTACCATATTTTGTTCATTCTTTTCTTGATTCAGTATATTTTATGACTTATAATAGTTTGTAAGATGATTTATTATCTGGGCAGGTTGGCTCAACTGATAGCGTGATGGGTCTACCAAAAGCCCTCACTGAAAGACTTATAAAGGAGGTTCTCTAATTTAACTATGGTCCTCCTCCTACCTCATTCCTATTCTGACATTTCTAAATGAATTGGTGATCTATAATTTTGATGTGCTGGATGTCTTATGCATACTTATTATCTGCTACTCGGGCTTCTGCAGACTTTTGTTGTTGTATACATTCAAATATCCTCTCAGTTTACATCTCATTGTCGTAGTGGCAAAATTGGTTATGGCTTATTTAATTGCATCACGATTTGGCTAAACTTTTAATGGCAACAACCAGATAGATACCTCTCAGTTTACATCTCTTTGTTTTACTCGCGTGTAAGTTTTAACTGAATTTTCAGGTTAAACTTGTATTCATCCTTGCCATTTTTCAACTTGATCCACTAGTTTTGAACTTCTCCTTTTGTAATTTGAAAAAATCTTGCCAGCCTGCTTTACAGTCCAAATTATTTGCAGAAAATTCCATTCGGGTATATGCGGTGTCATTAAGAGCTTTCAGATCTTTTGGGGTTCTAGGTGTTGTATTCCTGTACTGCCCTTATAATTATTGTAAATTGTGAAGGTGTTTCTCTTTTAATATTATTATATTTGGAAAGTAGTTGTCATTCTTTGAAAGTTCCATAAGGTAATTATGTTCCCTAAAATAGTAAAGACATGCTAATTCGGAATAGTGATATACACTTTGATCCTCATATTCTGAATCATGTCACTCAATTGAGTTGGAAGCAGTAATTAAAATGACTATATTATACTCTTAAATACATTATTATAATGTACATTGCCACCTTCTCCTGCTTAATTTCCAAGTGAACTCAAGTACACTCTAAGAGCCAAGCTTGATTAGGTGCACCATAAGAATATTGGTGAGAAATTCAGTTAATTTTATTAGAGAAAGGCGTCAACCTATACTAGACTTCGTCGTGTTTAAATTCATGTTGTACTCTCTGGGCTCGTTTGGTACGTTGTACTAATTTCATTGGATTGAACTGTATTAATATATAATGAACGGTATTAGAGTATTAATATATAATAGACTGTATTTTTTTTATTTTTTTAGTACAGTTCAGGGGAGATCCACCTGCTAGATGAGTCTCAAAAATGGCAGTTGAATTGTACTATTTCTAAAAATAGTACAGTCCAGTGTAGTTGAAAACGCCCACCAAACGTTGTATTTTTTTTTGTCCAGTACAGTTCAGCTTAATACAGCGTACCAACGTGCCCTCTATGTTCCATTTTGTCATGTCAAAAAGAAAATATTAATAAGAAGAGTAATCTGGCTAATATACATATACCCTTGTCAATTCTTTACTCTTCGACCAAGAGTTTTTAAAAAATGTATACTTAATCATTAAGCAATTTCTTTTTACCTTGTAAAACAACTAATGCTAAGGTAATGTTAGAGGAAAGTAATTAATTTTTTATTGATTTTTAAAATAACAAGTATTTAGAAATAACTATTTTTTTTTATTATAAATGTAAGATGATATTAATCTCCCTTGGAGAGTCCTTCATTAATAGCAAGATATATATAGAGTACAATATTCATCCCTTATACAATAGGAATTCTAAGCTTATACAAAAGAGGAATCCTAGTCTTACCATAATTATATTTACACAATATATGGAAATATTCTAATTATGGGTAGGGGATATATTGTTTCCTATATTTACACGTTTACACCCTCGGTCGGGCGGAGAGGCCAGGACGAGGCGGATCTCAAGTCAAGAAACAATCTGCGAGAAGTCCTTTGGTAAATATGTCTGCATACTGATAGGATGATGGAACATGTAACACTCTGACATGACCTAGATCAACTTTCTCACGAACAAAGTGTAGGTCTATCTTAATGTGCTTGGTTCGCTGATGCTGAACCGGATTATGAGACAAATAGATGACAAAGATGCTATCACGATTACCTGATAGATGCACGACGCAGGACCAAGTTCTAACGGTATGTTTCGAGCAACAAATCTCACATTACATTTGCAACGCCTCTGTACTCAGCCTCGACACTGAATCTAGATAGGGTAGCCTGTCGTTTGGCAGACCAAGAAATCAGATTATCCCCTAAGAAAACACAAAATCCGGAGGTGGAGCGTCGCGTGTCCGGACACCCTGCCCAATCTGCATCCGTATGTGAGAGCAACCTGTTTGGCGCAGAGGGGTATAGGTGCAAACCATAATCAAGAGTACCCTTAATGTATCGATTGATACACTTAAGAGCAGTGAAATGAGACTCCCTTGGGGCATGCATGAATAATCACACCGGCTGAACAACATAAGCTATGTCTGGCCTGGTAAATGTGAGATACTGAAGTGCACCTGCAAGGCTCCTATACAGAGTAGGATCAGAGACTGGAGCACCATCCACATCACTGAGCTTAGTTTTCGAATCGACAGGAGTAGGCATAACTTTGCGATTCGCCATCTTAGCCCTGTACACTATCTCCTCTGTATACTTACGCTGACACAAGAACATGCGATTGAAAGACCTGGTCACTGATATTCCCAAGAAATAACTCAGCTTTCCCAAATCAGTCATTGCAAATTCGGACTTAAGCAAGACAATAATCTCATTTTTCAATCTATCTGAGGAGGCAGTCAAAACAATATCATCCACGTACAGTAATAAGTAAGCAGTGATACTACCTCGATGAAAAATGAAGAGTGATATATCACTCTTGTTGCATACAAACCCAATCTGCAAGATATATCTGGAAAAACGATCATACCACGCACGGAGAGCCTGTTTCAGGCCATACAGTGACTTACGGAGACGACACACATAGTGAGGATCTGGATGGATGAACCTGCACGATCATGTACATCGCTTTCTCAGTCCCCATGTAAGAATGCATTCTTCACATCAAGTTGATGGATCGGCCAGTGTTTTCCCATGGCAATGCTCAAAACTGTGCGAATAGTAGCCGGTTTGACAACCGGGCTGAAGGTCTCTCCACAATCAATTTCCTCCTACTAATTTGTGCCATTAGCCACAAGACGGGCCTTATACCTCTCAAGATCCCCATTGTCTCTGAACTTGTGACGAAAAAGCCACATACATCGAATTATATTCACCCCTCAGGTCTAGGTACTAGATCCCACGTGTGTTGTTTAGTTAAAGCATTGAATTCCTCATACATAGCCGCATTCCAATTAGGGTCTTGTTTGGCTAATTTTGGGTTCTTTGGAAGTGGAGAGATGGTTTGGGCAGACAAGTTGAAATGGACTTTGGGTTTGAAGATTTCATGCTTTGAACGAGTTTTCATTGGATGAGTAGGGACAATGGGTGGCGGAGTGGTGTCTGAGACGGTGGGTAAAGTTGGATAAGGAGAAGGTGGGGGCGAAGCCGTCGGAGGAGCCGCGACTCCTGGATCGAGCGTCGCGGCGCTAGAAGGTTGACAGCTTTTACGAGTTTGGCGCGCGGCCAAAGACAGGTCGCAGCTTGCCGACGGTATTCAAGATTGCTCATCGGAAATCGGCCGCGCCTCCCATCGGGTCGCGGCTCGGCGGCCAGCAGGGCGTGGTGTTCGAGAATGAGGGGAGAGATGGCAGGCTCGTCAAGAAATGAGTAGTCCGGTTTTTGGAATTTTGGAAGATTCGAAAAAGGGAATGTGGTCTCGTCGAATGTGACGTGACGAGATATGTGGATTTGATGAGACGACAAGTCATAGCATAGATAACCCCTATGGTTTGGCGGGAATCCTAGGAAGACATAGGGAGTAGACCTAGGAGCAAGCTTGTGAGGGGCGGTAGAACTGAGGTTGGGATAGCACAGACAACCGAAAATCCGTAGATGATCATATGAGGGGACTCTATGGTAGAGGATTTCGGTATGGGTCATATTGTGAAGAGTGCTAGTAGGGAGAATATTTAGAATGTATTATGACATTTTAGCAGCATATACCCAGAAGAAAGGAGGGAGGGAGGCACGAGTCAATAGGGTGCGAATCATATTGTTAATGGTACGTATGATTCTTTCAGCTTTATTTGTACAAAATCGGTGAAACATAGAGTTATTGAATTCACGACCATTATCGCACTGAAATAATTTTATACTTTTTCCAAATTGTGTGTGGATAAACTTGCGAAACTCAAGAAATTTGGCAAACACTTCCGATTTAAATTTAAGAGGATATAACCAAACATAGTGTGAAAAATCATCAAGCAACACAAGATAGTATTTATGACCGAGAGAACTAGAGATAGGAGATGTCCATAAATCGGCATGTATAATATCAAAAGGAGCAAGTGTAACACTAGTAGATGATTTAAACGGAAGACGAATATGTTTCCCTAAAGAGCAAGAGACACAATTTTGGGCAAGTTTCCCATTACAAGCAATGAAATTGTTGCCTTTAAAAAAATTAAAAACTTGGACTCTTGGATGACCAAGCTTATTATGTCAAGTTGAAGAAGAAACAACCGCTAGAGTGACGGGAGAGCAAGATCTGGCAGCGGAGGTGGAATTGAATGGATAGAGATCCCCCGTGCTATTGCATCTCGTAAGAGGTGTCCCCGTATGAAGATCCTTCACAGTAAAACCAAAAGGGTCAAAATCCACGGAGACAGAATTATTACGAGTAAATTGGCGGACAGATATGAGGTTCTTAATCATGTGTGGGGCATATAGAGTGTTTTTTAGGGAGAAGGGTGGATGATGAAGTTGTGTATATGAGGTACCATACCCTTTAACTGGAATGCGTTGTCCACTACCAACTGTAAGATATTGAGGATGCTTTAAACTAAACAGTTTAAGGATAGTACCTGCAGATTGGGTGACGTGAGATGTAGCGCCTGAGTCCATGTACCAAGTATTGTCAGGCTGTTGCATGAAGAGGGTGCTGAATGCCTGTCCCAACTCAGTGGGTGTCATGCCAGATGAGGGTTGCAAAACATGACCTTGCATGAAGTGGACCTGCTGCGAGGTTGGAGCGGGGCCCAACAAACCAAGGTAAGAATACAGATTGTAGGCTACCGCATCGAATGGACTCGCCGCGACTCAACCCGGGCGCCGCGTCAGATCGGGCACCGCGCGCCAGGTGCGACTTCGGCGAGCCGCGACCTGGTTGTTTTCGCGATCCTCGCCGCTGTTACGCTGGTTCTATTGACCGCGACCCTTACAACGACCACGGCCTCGCCATGCCCCCGCCACTCTTTCCACCGGGTCCTCGCCGCGTTGAGATTTTTCCGCGACGCTGATCTTGAGGAGCGCCGACCGCTAATGCTTCGATCAGTGCTCATTCTGCTTAGCACGCCGTGTCTCTTCGAGCAACAACTGTGAGCGAGCTTTGTTAAAACTGGGTAACGGATCTGCCTGTTGAATCATGGTGGCCAAAGTATTATATTCGCCTTGAGGAAGGCCAACACTCAATTGTAACACCAGTTTGCGTCGAATGTGCTCGTCGACAAGAAGAAGTTGATCCGCAAGAACTTTAATCGCTTTGCGATCACCACATTGGAAAAGTTTTCAAGACGTGTATTGTTAAATTGCTCCTCTAAATACACAACACGTGTGTGCTTATTGTCCTGAAAAATTTCCTCCAAGCGAATCCATAACTCAAGGGCTGTGGCGCCAGATTTCATGATAGTAAGAAGAAGGTCCTGAGAAATACCACCATAAATCCATTGTTTGACGCCGGCGTCTAGACGACGCCAAATAGACTCATCAACCTCCGGAGGGCGCATAATGGTGTCATCGATGTGATCAAGCACGTTATAGAGACATGCATGATTACGAAACAGTTCAACTCAGGGAGAATACTGACTGTTTTCTTGATCAAGAATAATGAGAATAGAGTTCTTGATGTTTGTAACGATTGAAATTTGGATGAAAAGAGGATGACAACGTGGTGGTGGGATTTGTGGAGGTAGAAGATTCAGAAAGCGTGGAAGATTCAGGGATAGCCATTTAGAGAAGAGATGAATGAAGAAGAAAAACAAAACCAAGAATTTTGTGGAGAGAGGGAAGAGCCGCGGCGCAATACTCGAGGGTGGGGGTGGGTGGTCGGCGGCGGCTTGCTCAAGAGAGAGGGAAGAAAAAAAAATCTAGGGTTTTGTGTTTTAGGCTCTTGATACCATGTAAGATGATATTAGTCTTCCTTGGGGAGTCTTTCATTAATATTAAGGTATATATAAAGTACAATATTCATCCCTTATACAATAGAAATCGTAAGCCTATACAAAAAAAGAATCTCAATCTTATCATAATTATATTTACACAATATATAGAAATATTTTAATTATGGATAAAAAATATATTATTTTTTATATTTACACATTTACAATAAATGCAAACAGAGTGAGTGTGAAGTTTTCTACTTTTGGGAAAGGCTTCATATTGTAGCTGTTTCCAAAGTGGGATCGTAAGATTGTAGTGACATATTAATTGAACTGTTACTCAAGCCAACACAAAAGGCTAATGCACCCGCAAGAGTAGCCAAATTGGTGTAGCAATAGAGCGCGGAACCGTAAGGTCACGAGTTCGATCCCCTGTATAAATTTTGGTTGAGTCTGTCATACATGACTTGCCAAGTGTGATTAATTGGCTGACGTAGTTTGCAGACTATTGCGTCAGTCCGATGTTTACCCTGTGCGCACTCAAAGTAGCGGCTGTGGATTCCTTCGTCAACAAAAAAAAACACGAAAGGCTAATGCTAATTAGTTTGAACGACAAACCTATATATAATTACAGTTGATCATCATTATTCATTACTTAAATGATCTTTAGTTCCTTTTGCTCCATTACCCTTTAATATGTAATTTGATTTAGTTCTCTCCTCAACGAGAGTACTATTTTCATCCACTGTCCAATAAGATAAAGAAGACAAACTTATTTCAATTTAAAGTTAACGGGTTCCTACATTAATTTTAAATTAATTAATATACATTAATAATTGAATTCACAGTTAAATATTTAGTAAATTCATAATACATATATAAAATCTGACAAAAGCTATTGAATTCCCATAAATCCATACATCGATCATACTCTAGATCCGCCACCGTACTTGGTACATGTATTGTTGGTCATCAAAAGGATTTATCCAATGAAAACCAGAATAATAAAATGGTTTTTAAAAGAAAAGGCATAATCATGAGGTATATCTTTCTCTTATTATTTGTTTACAGCATTTGAGTTCCATTATAGAATAGGCTCCTGCTGAATCATATACCTCGCAATTTCTTCCTTTCATTGGAGCTTCAGATATTTCAACCTGACAAATTAGAAAAAGAAAAACATATATGAGTTTACTATTTTCAATTATCATTGCTTATTTTCACGTGGTTAACGTATTGAAAATGGTTTTGAAGTGTAAAAAAACACAATTAAGTACAGGTTTTAGAGGTATCATGTATGAGTAATGAAGTCCGCATGGACAGCTCAACTGGTTCTCAAGGGGGATAATTGGAAAAATGGCCAAGATCGAATCCCGCCAGCGGCAGAGTGGGGGTTACTTCTTGAAACAAAGGAGGGTCCCTTGTGCGCAGCGTGGTAGTAGTCTAACCTTTGAAACCAGTTGAGTTACCATGATTAACTCCTTCACAATCCTGTCGGACCGGGGTGTGGGGGCTCCTTGGGGTGAAAGATCCACCTTTTTGGAAAAATGTATGAGTAATGAAGAATAAAGAACATGTCGTAAAATGTTACATTTATGAATCAATAACATGTTTGAGTCTCTATTGATTACCTATTATAGCAGGTTACAAGATTTCTATTAAACCAAGTTTAATTAATTCACATTGACAGTATACTATCAAGTAAACTAAAAGATAACCCGCAAAAAAAGAAACCTAAAAAACAAAACATACTATTTGATGATATATACACGTTAATACTATAGTTGAAATACGTGTTGTGGGATTGTTATTTAATTTACCTTTTTTCTTCATCCATGAAATTGTAGCCTTTATTGCTACGACTACCATTATAATTAGGCAACGGAACATTTCCAGACTCGATACGACTAATATCTTCAACAAGTTTTTCATAGTGATTTTTCACTTCTTCTTCAGTTTTTCCACCAACAGCTTTGGCCAAATTACGCCACCGGTCAGGTGTGTCCCTGTCGTAAATAGCCAATGCATTCTCAAACAACTTGTTTTGCTGGTGAGTCCATGTCGAATTAGTGGCCATGTTTGAAATAAATTTAGAAAGGTAGTGTTAGAAGTGATGATAAAGAAAATGTGGAGAACGTTTTGGTGTATAGAAAGTTAACATGTTTGTTCTATTTATATAGCAATGAGGAGACACAATATGGTGGGCTGGTGAAGAGGATGCTCTTCTTCTTTCTTTTCTTTTTACCTTTGTTTTTTACTGTTAAAGTATATCGGCCATATTGGCCCAGTCGAGAATGGCCCATCCGAGTAGGTCTCTTTCCTTTGTATATTTGGTAAATATTAGATTTAGGTTTGTACCTTAATTAGTAGTGTAATATTACCATAATTGTAAAATTAGTATTCTTATAGAATAGGGATTCCTAGGTAGAATAGGAAGAGGATCTTTCTTGTAACTTGTATATATATGCCTTTCATTAATGAGAATAATCAAGGGATTATTTCTTACATTCTTTCATGTTATCAAGAGTCTAGGTTCTCTTTACCTCACTTCCGCTCCTCAAAATTTCTTCTCTTTTTCGGATTTGTGGATCCTCAAATTCTCGATTTTTGTGTTCTTCCTTTTTAACAAAACCGAGTATCTTCTCTTTCAAAATCCTCTCTCCCAAATTCCCTTCTCCGAATCTTGTTGTTCTATTCCCTATGGTTGATAAGAACAATTTTCATCCCGCCCTCTCAGTTTCTAACATCAAGAGCGTCATCCCTATTGTTCTTGATATTGAAAACAGCCAATATGGGACGTGGGCGGAGTTATTCAAGATTCATGTTAAAGCACATAAAGTTCTTCACCACATCATCCCTCCTACTCCTTCAAAGGAGGGTGATAAGACGTCTACATCTACTGTGCTCACTAATGAATCAGACCTAGAATTATGGGACATGCTTGATTCCAAGGTTCTTCAGTAGATTTATGCCACTATTTCCTTGGACCTTTTGCAGACGATTATGGAACCCAACTCCACAGCTATGGCAGCGTGGGATCGATTGCGAGATATCTTCTAAGGTAACAGTCATTCTCGGATTGTTATCTTTGAACATGAATTTTCACAGGTGGCCATGGTGAATTTTCAAAACGTTTCTTCTTATTGCAAACGCCGAGGACTCGCGCATCAACTCAAGAACGTAGTTCTCCTATCTCTAATAGTCGCCTAGTTCTTCAGATGGTCGCAGCCCGCCGCAGGCCCATAGCGTGTTGTCGCTTATTCGCCGAGTAACCCCATGCCAGGATTTTATCAAGCTCGTTCTATGCTTACTTTGGAAGAATTCGGATTAGCTAAGAAAGTGGCGATTGGGGCCAGTCCTATCGGTATGATGACTGCTTCCAATTTTTCTTCTTTCAATCCAGCCAACGTGACCCAAAATCACAACAACGGGGGTGGTAAAAAAGCCCAAATTGGAAGAATAATGGCAAGAATCATGACGGCAACAATGGGGGAAACCGGCAAAGAAGAAGAATCCCGAACCCCACAGGGCCCTCCGTCACTGGCTGGGTCCCGGCCACGCAAGTCGCCGCAGCCTTTTTACAGTAGCCGCAAAGACAACCTTATAGCACTGCGGCAGCTCAATATCAGCCCGTATACACACCGCGGCCCAACTTCTCCTCACCTGCACTCCAAGGCACTGCATCAGATGGATGGGCCCCAAAGAAATTTCAATATACTTGGGCCTCACCCCCGTCAGGCCCACCACGCAGTGGGGCACACTCAGACCGACATTGAAGCAGCGATGCACACACTTGGCTTGACTCAATAGGACCCTAATTGGTACATGGACACCGGCGCCACTACCCACATGACATCCGATCAAGGTACTCTCTCGTCTTATTCCAATTTGAGAACTAATCGTGTATAACTGTTGGTAATGAAAATTCTATTCCAATTAAGGGTTATGGTCATAAAACTTTGTCCCCTCCTCATCCACCACTTGTCCTGAAAAATACCCTTCATGCCCCAAAATTAATTAAAAATTTGGTATCTGTCCGTAAATTCACAACTGATAGTTGGGTTTCTATTAATTTTGATCCATTTGGATTTTTTGTGAAGGATTTCAAAACGGGGAGTTATCTCATGAGGTGTAACAATGGGGGAGACCTCTATCCAATCATACCAAGTCTCATCATCTCGCGTCAAGCTATGTCATCCACTTTTGCAGCTCTTTCTCCTTCCTTGTGGCATGCTCGTCTAGGTCATCTGGGGTCGTCTATTTTATCTTCTTTAGATAGACATAAGTATATTTCTTGTAAGGGTACGCATAGTACTCCACTTTGTCAATCATGTGCTTTGGGAAAGATTATTAAATTACCATTTGTAGCTTCAAATTCTAATACTTCTATGTCATTTGAAATTATTCATAGCGATTTATGGACATCTCCGGTTCTCAGTTCTATGGTCATCGTTATTATGTTCTATTCTTAGATGACTATACTAAATATTTATGGACGTTTCCAATTGCGAAAAAATCTCAAGTTTTTTCCATCTTCATAAAATTTAGAGCCTTCATAAGAACGCAATTCGAACGGGAAATAAAAAACATTCAATGTGATAATGGCAAAGAGTATGATAATGGGAAATTTAGGGAGTTTTGGGCTAAAAATGGGATAAATTTTCGTTTTTCTTGTCCTCATATGTCTTCACAAAATGAGAAAGCTGAGCGAAAAAATCGTACCATTAATAATATTGTCCGCACTTTATTAGTTCATTCTTCCGTTCCTCCATTATTTTGGCATCATGCACTACAAATGACTACCGATCTCCTAAATATTCTTCCCTCTAAAGGTTTGACATATTCCTCCCCTCTCAAAGTGTTATACAATAAGACTCCGTCCTACACTCATATTAGGGTCTTCAGATGCTTATGTTATCCAGTGTTTCCATCCACTACAATCAACAAACTTCCGGCACGTTCTACTCCTTGTGTATTCTTGGGTTTTCCGTCAAATCACCGTGGTTATAAATATTTTGATTTGTCCTTTAAACGAATCATCATTAGTCGTCATGTTCTCTTTGATGAAACTCAATTTCCCTTTTCTAAAGTAGAAAAACTCGTACCTACTTCTTATGATTTTTTGGATGATGCTCTCCCCATATATTCTCTGTCATTTTCCAGGTTTGTCAGAAAATACGTTAAACCCGTTCTCACACGCGCTCGCAGAGTTCTCAGCCGCGGCGCCAGCTTCCTCGCCACGGCACGTCGACGAAATTTTCGACATTTCACAAACTTTCCAAAATTCACTCAATCCAAATCGTAGTCTCGTCCACCACTTGTAGTCAACGGGGTATTTTTAAGCCAAAAACACATTTTAATTTGAATTCTAATGTTCTTAAATCCTCCTTACCCCGTAATCCTGTGTCTGCCTTAAATGACTCTAATTGGAAAATTGCCATGACCGATGAATATAATGTTCTTATTGATAATAAGACGTGAGAGTTGGTACCCCGTCCATCTGGTATTAATATTATTCGGTCTATGTGGATTTTTGTTCATAAGGAAAATTCTGATGGTTCATTTGCAAGGCATAAGGCTAGACTTGTAGGTGATGGTAAGACTCAGCAGGTTGGTGTGGATTGTGGTGAGACATTTAGCCCGGGTCGCTTCTCGCCACCATTCGTGATCGTGCTCACTGCTCTTTCGAAATCATGGCCCATTCATCAGCTAGATGTGAAGAATGTTTTCCTACATGGTGATCTTCGGGAGACAGTGTATATGCATCAGCCTTTGAGATTTAGGGATACTAGATATCCTAATCATGTCTGTCTATTGAAGAAGTCCTTGTATGAGCTTAAGCAGTCTCCACGAGCTTGATATAAGAGGTTTGCTAATTTTGTTTCGACTATGGATTTTTCTCACAGCATGTATGATAATTCATTATTCGTATATCGTTGAGGATCTTCCATGGCTTATATTCTGTTATATATTGATGATATTATCTTGACTGCCTCTTCTGATACTTTGTGCAAGTCTATTATGACAATGCTCAGTTCTGAGTTTGTCATGAAGGACTTAGGCCATTTGAGTTACTTTTTGGGGATTGCTGTAACTCGTCATGCAAGTGGATTGTTCTTATCACAGAGAAAGTATGCAGCAGAGATCATTGAGAGGGCTGGGATGTCATCCTGTAAGTTCACTTCTACTCAAGTTGATACTAAACCCAAGTTGGGTGCTGCAACTGGCTCTCCGTATGAGGATCCGACCAGCTATCGTAGTCTTGCAGGCGTCCTTCAAGATCTCGACGCTCACGCCGACGGACATTACATATGCCGTACAACAGATGTGTTTGTTTATGCATGATCCCAGAGTTGAACATATGAATGCACTCAAACGCATTCTTAGGTACATTCAGGGAACACTTAAGTATGGTTTGCATTTGTATCCTTCATCGACGTCTACATTGGTCTCATATACAGATGTTGATCGTGGTTGTTCCGACACCGCATTTGCCTACGCCCGATATTGTATGTTTTGGGTAACAACTTGGTCTCACGGTCCGCTGCCGCCAATCTACGCTTTCACGTTCAAGTGCAGAGACCGAGTATCGAGGGGTAGCTAATGTGGTCTCCGAATCATGTTGGTTACGAAATCTTCTTTTAGAGATCCATTGTCCCATTGAAAAATCTACCTTGGTGTATTGTGATAATATAAGTGTCATCTACCTTTATGGTAATCCAGTTTAGCACCAGCGTACTAAACACATAGAGATGGATATTCACTTTGTTCGAGAAAATGTAGCAAAAGGACAAGTACGCGTCTGTCATGTTCCTTCGAGATATCAAATTGCGTATATCTTTACAAAGCGGTCTTCCTCACCCTTTTGAAGATTTTAGAGATGCCTCAACAGACGAAGACCGTCCGCTATGACTGCGGGTGTGTGTTAAAGTATATCGGCCATATTGGCCCAGCCGAGAATGGCCCATCCGAGTGGGTCCCTTTCCTTTGTATATTTGTTAAATATTAGACTTAGGTTTGTACCTTAATTAGTAGTGTAATATTACCATAATTGTAAAATTGGTATTCTTATAGAATAGGAATTCCTAGGTAGAACAGAAAGAGGATTTTTCTTATAACTGATATATATATATCTTTCATTAATGAAAATAATCAAGAGATTATTTCTTACATTCTTTCATTTACCTTGATATGTTGTTAGTACTACTACTATATAGTATAATTTATAAACCAGGGGAAATTTTGTAAAAGCCAACATGATTTTCTTTTCAACTACTAGTAATTGATTTAGTTAATCCTGGAAGTGTGGTAGGTCTATTGTTCATGTTCTTTATAAATGTTTGCACTCATATCGAGTTCTTAAAAATCTATTGCTTTTCGAGGACCGAACAGACTGATCGATATTTTTAAAGAATCCAAATAACATATTAACTTACAATAACATAGAAGGAAATTATCTTGTAAAGCTATAATCTTGGAATCCATATATATATATATATTAGTCCTGTTAGTACATTTAGATACTCATATGCTGAGAATATGGACAACTTAAGTATACTTGCCTTCTAATTCTATTTTGTATAATAACATTGGTTTGAGATCTTGTAACATGGTCAGTGATAATTCATATATATATATAGAGAATCATAATTTACTTAAAATTGAGTTATAATAATAATTATTATTAGCTAAAAATATTGATAACCTAGACAAGGTTTCCTTAATCCAAGAAAAGTTGTTCCCTAACCCCATAATGTTTTTTTACTTCTAGCTAGGCTAGCTACACTAATCAAGTTCTTGGCATTTCTTAGTTGTAACGTAAAAAAAAAAAAGCAGCTCACTTCCCAATGGGTGAAAAAGCAAATGGTAAAATCAAATTCCAGCGGCTGAAAAGTGGAATTCAATTCTTCATTATTACATTTTGTTTTCATATTTTTAAAATTTAAAATTATTTTGAAGATGTAGTACATATAATGAACGTTGAGAGTGAGATCAAGCTGTGTGCATGGCAATATATGAAAAGTAGCTTTTATTCTTTTTCCTTTTTGGGACAAATCTTTAACGTGATAAGGCCTGTATTTTTCTCACTTTCTTCTTGTCTATCTTTAACAAAATTCCATATCAGTTTAGCTGGCTAACTTTCTATTAGCGAATATTATAAAATATTCTCAATATATTTTATAATTATTAATATTGTATAATTATGATAGATATATGATCTTTATTATATTATAATTTCACATTGTACACATTATATATATATTTGTATTAATAAGAGACTTTCATGATATCAATAGTCAAACCCTAAAAACACTTAAACCTCTTATTTTTAGGTTACAGCCTCCCCCACCCACCCCTGAGGCCGACGGCTACACCCAATTTCTTCTTCGTTTTTTTTTTCTATCTCGTAATCCTTACTTGTGGCTACCATGTCTCCCCCACCTCTCATAAGGCTTCCGCCTCCTCCACATTTGTCATAACAACCCCTACCTCATCTAATTCTTCTTTCCATTTGACATTCACCGTCACGAAAGTCAAGAATTTCATTCCCTTAATTCTTGCTCAGGAAGATGGTCAATATTCTTCGTGGGTTGAACTTTTTTATATTCACGCATGCGTGCGTACAACGTGTCGACCATATTGACGACTCTCTCCATCGTCCTATCGATGTTGCAGACTCGACATGACATCGTCTTGACGCTATTGTCAAACAATGGATTTATGGCACCATCTCTAAAGATTTGCTTCACAAAATTATGAAAACAAGTGCATCAACTCTTGAGTTATGGGTACATTTCGAAGAAATATTTCAGGACAACAAACATACTTGTGCCATGTATTTGGAAGAACAGTTCAACAATACACGTCTCGAGAATTTTACCAACATGACCGAGTATTATAAACAATTGAAACTAGTTGAAGACCAAATATCCAACATGGGGACACCTGTTTCCGAAACCAGAATGGTCCTACAATTGGTTGCTGGCTTACCACTCTCACAACTATGATTCAATAAGTCGACCCACTACCGAGACAATTACTTTTGGAGGAAACCCGACATGCCAAACAGGACTAACACAATCAAAATGCATTAGCGTTTGAAAATCCGGCGACACACGCCACCCAACCACCACCACCGGACAACCACCAAACGCGGGACAGTCGCGGTGGCAGAGACCGATGTAATGAAAAATGGGGTAAGGGTCGCGGCAAAGGAGGAAAGGCCCAGCAACAGTTCAACAACACCGCCTAGAATTTCCAGTGGGTCGGCCCAGCAGGTTGATCCAGCTCGAGAAATTGGGCCTCAACCTCTGCCAGTTTCTCATAGCTACGACCCAATACCCGCAGGCCTGGCAGCCTAGCCTCTTAGGCTCGGTACCTGTAACATGACAACTAAGTCGACGCCTCATCAAGCCCATTTCATCTCGACCGAACAACAGCCAGTTGGACACGGCCTGACCCCCACTAATTTGGGCCAGACCTTCAGCATATTAAATATGCAACAACCCGACAAAAATTAGTATATGGATACGAGAGCCACTTCTCATCTCACCCGCTTCTCAAGTAACCTTTCCCAATTGTTTCGTTAAAGTATCCTCAATTTATTACGGTTGATAATGGTCATTGCATTCTGGTTCAGGGTTACGGTACAACTTACACCCAACTGCCTCACCCACCATTCTCCCTAAACCATGTCTTGTATGCCTCCAACATCATTAAAAACTTAATATTTGTTCGGAAATTTACTCATAACAATTTTGTTTTTGTTGATTTTGACTCCTTTGGTTTTTCTGTGAAGGATCTTCATACGGGGACATATTTTACGAGATGCAATAGCACGAGGGACCTCTATTCTTTCCCATCTACTTATGCTACCAATTCCCGCTCACACACCTCTATTGTTGTTATCTCTCCGGCAACTTAGCATATTAGGCTTGGACACCCAATAACTCCAGTTTCTAGTTTTCTTAGAGGCAATAATTTTATTTGTTGTAATAATGGAAAACTTGCCCGACATTATTTTTCTTGCCCCTTAGGCAAACATGTTCTCCTTCCTTTTAAGTCATTTATAAGTGTTACATTTTTTCCATTTGATATTGTTCATGCTGATTTATGTATATCTCTCATTACTATCTCCACGAGTCATAAATATTATCTAGTCTTATTAGATGATTTTCCCACTTTATTTGGATTTACCCGCTAAAATTAAGTCTGAAGTCTTTGCCAAGTTTCTTGAATTTCGTATTTTTATCAAAACACAATTTGAAAAAACCATTAATTTTTTCCACTGTGATAGTGATCGTGAATTTAATAATTCCACATTTCACAAATTTTGCAAAAACAGTGGCATGGTCTTTCAGTTTTTGTGTCCCCTCACCTCCCCTCAAAATGGCAAAGAAAAGAATCATCTGCACCATCAATAATATGGTTCACACTCTTCTTTTTCATGCATCTCTTCCTCAATCCTTTTGGGACTATGCAGTCAAAATGATAGAATACATCCTTAATATTTTACCTACCGCCACTCTTCATAACATGACCCCTACTGAAATTCTATACTGTAGGATCCCCTACTACGATCACCTTTGGATCTTCGGTTGATTGTGTTATCCGAACCTTACCTCCACTATCCCTCACAAATTAACACCACGTACCACTCCGTGTATTTTAGTAGGTTTTCCGTCTAATCATAGGGGATATTTGTGCTATGACTTGTACACTCATCAAATTCACGTCTCTCGTCACATCACGTTCGACGAGGCAATCTTCTCTTTTGCAAACATCCAACAATTTCAAAATACAGACTATACCTTTCTAGATGAGTCCAACACCTCCCCCGTTATAATCACCGAACTCTATCGTATCACCACCCTAACCCCCACATCTTCATCTCTGCCATCTGCCGCTTCCACCACCGACAATGTGTCCGACCAAGCTCGGTCATCGCCGATTGCCACTACCACCGGAAATCGGTCCGACATCTCTCCATCACATCCAGTCATCATCTCAACCACCCACCGACACACCCAACTGACGACCAATGCATCACCGCCACCTAACGTCATCAATCTAGACACCCAAACCAACCCCACCACTTTACTAGTTCCCAGAACCCGTACCAGTACCCAGACCAACACAACCCCACTACCACCCCGTCACTCCAGTCCCTACCTAACACCGTCATCGAACTCGACTACCCAATAAGAATTCGATCCGACCAGATCCCTAACCCTAACCAACCGCCACCAGTCACCACGACCGACTCATCCCATGACAACACACACCCAGAACATCCATGTCCCCAACATCGATACCCAAATTGCATCTTCTATCCCTAACCCGACACCAAACACAACCACCAACCTATCTTTGCCTCTACACATTGTATGGAAACTCGTGCCCAACATGATATTTTTAAACCAAAAGTCTACTTTAACCTATCCACTCAAACTATATCCCCAATTCCCAAAAACCCAAAATTAGCCAAACTATACCCAAATTGAAATGCGGTCATGCGTGAATAATTTAATTCTTTAACAAAATACACACTTGGGATTTGGTTTCTAGATCGTAGAGAGTGAATGTGATTCGATACATGTGGTTTTTTCATCACAAATATAGAGACAGTGGTGACCTAGAGAGATATAAGGCGAGACTTGTGGCTAATGGTACTAATCAACAAGTGGGTATTGATTATGGTGAGACATTCAATACGGTTGTTAAATCGACTACCATTCACATAGTTCTAAGCATTGTTATGGGTAAGCATTGGCTGATTTATCAGCTTGATGTGAATAATGTTTTTCTATATGAGAACTTGAAAGAAACCGTTAACATGCACCAGCCGCCAGGCTTTGTCCATTCAAAAGCTCCTCATTATGTATGTCGCCTTCGTAAGTCACTTTATGGTTTGAAATAGACCCCCAGAGCGTGGTATGAATGCTTTGCTAATTACATTATGCAAATTGGGTTTGTATACATCAAGTGTGATAATTCTCTCTTTATTTTTCATCCAGATAGTGACATTTCTTATTTGTTGTTATATGTGGATGATATTGTACTTACTGCCTCATATGATGTACTGAAAAATGAGATCATTGCAGTGCTTAAAATTGAATTTGTCATGACTGACTTGGGGAAGCTAAGTTACTTCTTGGGGATATCAGTGACTAGATCTGCAGATACTATGTTTCTATGTCAGCGTAAGTATGCAGAGGAGATTGTGTACTAGGCTAAAATGACGAACTGCAAGATCGTGTCCACTCCAGTTGACTCTAAATCAAAGCTCAGTGATGTTAATGGTGATCCAGTATCCGATCCCACGATGTCTAAGAGTATTGCAGGTGCACTTCAATATTTTACTTTCACCAGGCCTAATATTGCTTATGATGTTCAACATGTGTGTTTGTTTATCCATGCCACCATGAAGCCTTATTTCACTGCTCTTAAACGTATTATTAAAAGACTAAAGGAACGGGGGAATGATACGTCAAAGGCACACTTGATTACAGATTGCATCTATACCCCTCTGCACCGATCAAGTTTTTATCATACATTGATGCAGATTGGACAGGTTGTCCGGACACGTGATGCTCCACCTCCGACTATTGTATGTTCTTAGGGAGATTATCTCATTTCCTGGTCTGCCAAGAGGCAAGCCACCCTATCCTGTTCGAGCGCAGAAGTAGAGTACAGAGGTATTGCAAATGTTGTGGCTGAGATCTGCTGGCTCCGAAACCTTTTTTGGAGCTCCAGTGTTCCTTGCGTAAGACGTTTATGGTTTACTGTGATAACATATCCGCGATATATTTATCTCACAATCCGGTTCAACGTCATCAAACCAAACACATTGAGATGGATATACATTTTGTTCATGAGAATATTGTTATCGATCATGTTAAGGTGTTGCATGTGCCTTCTTCATATCAGTATGCAGATATCTTCACAAAAGGACTTCCTAGACATCTATTCCTAGACTTCAGATCCAGTCTTAGCGTCCAGTCTCCTCCCGCTCCGACTGAGGGAGTGTATTAGCGAATATTATAAAATATTCTCCATATATTTTGTAATTATTAGTGTTGTATAATTATGATAGACATAGGATCCTTATTGTATTAAGATTCTACATTGTACACACTATATATATTTTTATTAATGAGAAAAAGATTAATACAATCTTACAATTTCTTTCATTTTTTTTTAATAGATCCGTACAATAGTTGTACATTTGTTTTGGTTCAGTCCAGCTAGTCCTTGCCAATATTTGTCTCGTAATCATTAATATCATTTTTTGGTTAACCACTCGGCAGGGTTACAAAATTAGCTCACAAAATCATGACATGTACATATAACTCGATCAAATTCAATTAAATCCGTCCATTTAACACTTCTACCGTTCAATATATTTGAAACTTCCTAGCACTAATAATCTAAATTCACATGGGGGTAGGCCCACTAAGGGATCGGTAAAATGCTCCTTATTAAGAAAGTTTTTGTTCATAGGGTTCGAAAACAAAATTCCTGGTTGAAGGTAAATGGATCCGTACAGTAATTGCATATGTTTATTCTAGCTATTCCTTGATAATCTTCATCTCACAATTATTAATATCCTTCTTTTGTTTAACCTATTAGGCATTCAACACCTATTGACACGGATAATTGAGATTTGTGTCGAGGCAGACCGTTTTTGGGCCCGTGCGAAATATGCTACCGCATAGGGCTCCCGAAAAATGAAAAAATTTAGGGACCCTTTTTTTTATTTTTTATTAAGTAGTATTAGCCAGAATTTACTGGAAAGACTTATAATCCGCATGTCTTAGTCCAATCAAAGTAAAATGATTCAGTTTCAGTGGCGTGCGCATGTGGAGGCTCAAATTCAGATTATTGAAATCGTATATTTACTTATTGTAAGATGATATTAATCTTCCTTGGGAAGTCTTCTCATTAATATCAAAATATATATAATGTACAATATTCATCCATTATACAATAGGAATCCTAAACCTAATCACAAGAGGAATCCTAGTCTTACCATAATTATATTTACACAATATATGGAAATATTCTAATTATTGGTAGAGAATATTGTGAGGACTATTATACACACACCCTCAGTCGGAGTGGGAGGAGGCCGATCGCTGAGACCGGATCTGAAGTCAAGAAATAACTGTCTGGAAAGTCCTTTGGTAAATATATCTGCATACTGATAGGATGATGGAACATGTAACACTCTGACATGGCCTAGTGCAACTTTCTCACGAACGGGTTGCAGTCTATCTCAATGTGCTTGGTTCGCTGATGTTGAACCGGATTATGAGAAAGATAGATGTCAGAGATGTTATCACAGTACACAATAGATGCCTGACGCAAAGGACACTGAAGTTCTAACAGTAAATTTCCGAGCCAATAAATCTCAGCTACCACATTTGCAACGCCTCTGTACTCTGCCTCGACACTGGAACGAGATAGGGTAGCCTGTCGCTTGGCAGACCAAGAAATCATATTATTCCCTAAAAATACACAAAAGTCGGAGGTGGAGCGTCGCGTGTCCGGACACCCTGCCCAATATGCATCCGTATAAGAGAGCAACATGTTTGGTGCAGAGGGGTATAGGTGCAAACCATAATCAAGTGTACCCTTAATGTATCAGATGATACGCTTAAGAGCATTGAGACTCCGTGGGGGCATGCATGAATAGGCATACCTGCTGAACAACGTAAGGAATGTCTGGCCTTTTAAATATGAGATACTGAAGTGCACCTGCAAGGCTCCTATACAGATTAGGATCGGAGACTGGAGCACCATCCATAGCACTGAACTTAGATTTCGAATCAACTGGAGTAGGTGAAACTTTGCAATTCGCCATCTTAGCCCTGTACACAATTTCATCTGCATACTTACGCTGACACAAGAACATGTGGTTGACAGACCTAGTCACTGATATTCCCAAAAAATAACTCAGCTTCCCCAAATCAGTCATAGCAAATTCAGACTTAAGTAAGGCAATAATCTCATTTTTCAACCCGTCGGAGGAGGCAGTAACAACAATATCATCCACGTAAAGTAATAAGTAAGAAGTGCTACTACCTCGATGAAAAATGAAGAGTGATGTATCACTCTTGCTGCATACAAACCCAATCTGCAAGATACACCTGGAAAAGCGATCATACCACGCACGGGGGGCCTGTTTCAGGCCATATAGTGACTTACGGAGACGACACACATAGTGAGGGAATGCTAGATGGGTGAACTCATGCAGCTGATGAATGTAGATTGTTTCTCTCAGATCCTCATTTAAAAATGCATTCTTCACATCAAGCTGATGAATCGACCATTGTTTGCCCATGACAATGCTCAAAATTGTGCGAATGGTAGCCGGTTTGACAACTGAGTTGAAGGTCTCACCACAATCAATGCCCTCTTGCTGATTTGTGTCATTAGCCACAAGTTGTGCCTTATATCTCTCAAGATCTCCACTGTCTCTGAATTTGTGACGAAATAGCCACAAGCAACGGATCACATTCACCCCCTCAGGTCTAGGTACTAGATCACATGTGTGTTGTTTAGTTAAAGCATTGAATTCCTCAAACATAGCCGCATTCCAATTAGGGTCTTGTTTGGACAATATAGGGTTCTTGGAATTGGAGAAATGGTTTGGACAGACAAGTTAAATTGAACTTTGGATTTGAAGATTTCATACTTGGCACGAGTTTCCATTTGGTGAGTGGGGACAGTAGGAGGTTCCAAGACTGAGGGATTGGTTGGATATGGAGAAGGAGGGGGTAACGTCGTTGGAGGCGCCGCATCGCCGTGATCAAGGGCCGCGGCGCTGGAGGACTAACAGACTTCTCTGAAGTTTTGTCACCACGACGCTTCATCACTGGGCCGCGGCCCTATCGATGGTAAATCAGAATTCTGCTCGCAGGAGTTTTGGCGTCGCGACGCTGACGCTGAAGAAGAACCATTGGGCAGAGAAGGTGATTTTGTGGTAGTGCTATAATCTAGTTGACTGAGGATGAAGGGAGAGATGACAGTCTCGTCAAGAAAAGAGTAATCCGGTTTTTGGAACTTTTTAAGATTAAAAAACGGGAATATGGTCTCGTCGATGTGACATGACGAGATATGTAAATTTGATGAATGGACAAGTCATAGCATAGATAACCCCTATGGTTCGGCGGGAAGCCTAGGTAGACACATGGAGTGGACCATGGAGCTAGTTTGTGAGGGGCAGTAGAGGCAAGGTTAGGATAGCAGAGACAACTGAATATCCGGAGATGATCATAAGAGAGACTCTATGATAGAGGATTTCGGTAGGGGTCATATTGTAAAA
Source organism: Przewalskia tangutica (assembly GCA_029844215.1). NCBI lineage: Eukaryota > Viridiplantae > Streptophyta > Magnoliopsida > Solanales > Solanaceae > Przewalskia > Przewalskia tangutica. The sequence continues at coordinate 100,842,128 of CM056736.1, read as the reverse complement.
AGTGCTAGTTGGGAGAATATTGAGAACGTATTATGACATTTTAGCAGCATAGACCTAGAAGGAAGGAGGTAGGGAGGCATGAATCAATAGAGTGTGAATCATATTATTAATGGTGCAGATGATTCTTTCAGCTTTACCGTTTTGAGGGGAGGTGTGGGGCAGGAGAAGCGAAATACCATGCCATTATTAGTACAAAACCGGTGAAACATAGAGTTGTTGAATTCACGACCATTATCGCACTGAAAAGATTTTATACCTTTTTCAAACTGTGTTTGAATGAATGTTCGAAACTCAAGAAATTTGGCAAACACTTCTGATTTAAATTTGAGAGGATACAACCAAACAAAGTGAGAAAAATCATCTAGTAAGATAAGATAGTATTTATGACCGAGAGAAGTAGCAACAGGTGATGTCCATAAATCAACATGTATAATATCAAAAGGTGCAAAAGTAACACTAGTAGATGATTTAAACGGAAGAAATGGTTGCCTAAAGAACAAGAAACACAGTTTTGGGCAAGCTTCCCATTACAAGTAATGAAATTATTGCCTCTAAAAAAATTAAAAACTGGGGCTCCTAGATGACCAAGCCTATTATGTCATGTTGAAGAAGAAATGGTCGCTAGAGAGACGAGAGAGCTAGATCTGACAGCGTAGGTGGGAGTGAATGGATATAGATCTCCCGTGCTATTGCATCTCGTACGAGGTGTCCCCGTATGAAGATCCTTCACAGTGAAACCAAAAGGGTCAAAATCAACAGAGATATAATTATTACGAGTGAATTTGCGGATAGATATTAGATTCTTAATCATATGTGGGGCATATAGGGTATTTTGAAGGGGGAATGGATTAGGAGGTGGTGTGTAGGATGTACCATAACCCTTTACTGGAATGCGATGGTCACTACCAACTGTCACAAATTGAGGATGCTTTAAACCAAACAGGTTGGGAATATTAACTGCAGACCGGGTTAGGTGAGAAGTGGATCCGAAGTTCATGTACCAGTTGTTGTCGGGCTGTTGCATATTGAGACTGCTGAAGGCCTGACCGACTCGATGGGTGTCATCTTTGGCGAGGGTCGGGCGGCCGTGCGTAAGTGGTCTTCTTTGCAGTCTTGGACTTACCAAGAGGCTGGAGCAGGGCCCAACAACCCGTGGTGGGGGAACTGGTTGTAGGGTTCTTTGATGCTGCGCTAGCGGCGCGGCGTTGTCTTTGTCTTGTTGGGGCACCGCGCTGAATCGATTTTGCGGACCACTGTTGTTCTTTGTTGATTCTGTCCGCGACCGCGCAAGACTACGACCTCTGCGCGGCCGCGCCACCGCGTTCCTGCTGTGGTTGAGAGTTTTCTGGCGGCGTTGGATCTTGGGGGCGCGTTTCGACAGCTAACGCCTTCTGATTATGCTCATCCTGCTTAGCACGTCGAGTCTCTTCGAGCAACAGCTGTGAGCGGGCTTTGTTAAAACTGGGAAGTGAATCTGCCTGTTGAAAACATATCATAGTCGCCTTTGGGAAGGCCTGCAATCAATTGCAACACCATTTTAGTGTCCGAGACAGGTGTGTCGGCGTTGGAGAGTTGATCCGCCAGTAGTTTCAACTGTCTGCAGTACTCAATCATGTTGGAGAGGCGTGTATTGTTAAATTGTTCCTCCAAATACACCGCACGAGTGTTCTTGTTATCTTGAAAGATTTCCTCCAAGCGGTTCCATAAATCAAGGGTTGTGACGCCATATTTCATGATAGTAAGAAGAAGATCCTGAGAAATACTACCATAAATCCACTGTTTGACGCTGACGTCTAGACGACGCCAAGTAGACTCATCAACTTCCGGAGGGTGCGGAATAGTGTCATCGATGTGATCAAGCACGTTTAGAGACATGCGTGATTACGAAACAGTTCAACCCAAAGAGAATACTGACTGTTTTCCTGGTCAAGAAGAATGAGAATATAATTCTTGATATTGGTAACAGATAGCGCGGGATGAAAAGGGGATGACAACGTTGTGGTGGGATTTGTGGAGGTAGAAGCGTCAGAAGTATTGAAGGAATCCTGAGTATCCATTTAGAGAAGAGAAGAAAGAAGAAGAAAAATCAAGAATTTGTGGAAGGAGAAGGGGGAGGAGCCGCGGCGGAACTGCCCGAGAAGGGGGGCTGGGCGGCGGCGACTTCACACAAAAAATTCTAGGGTTTTGTGTTAGGCTCTTGATACCATGTAAGATGATATTAATCTTCCCTGGGAGTCTTCTCATTAAAGGAATCTTAGTTTTACCATAATTATATTTACACAATATATGTAAATATTCTAATTATGGGTAGGGAATATTGTGAGAACTACTATACACACGTTTACATTTATATTAAGGGCCACTTTTACAAATTAGAACAGGACCCGTAAAATATTTGAGACGGTCTTGTGTCCAGTTAACCGGTGAAGCACACCCAAACAAGAAATGTTTCATTCTTGTTAAATTTAAATTCTAAACTTTTAGTTAAGAGTGAAAGGATTATCAATCGTACAAAAGGGTGCAATGATTAGTATCCTTGGTACGACATGGCTTAATTTAACTATGCATATATAGGCCCTTCATAACTCACAGTAATAATGTACTAAACTTTTTCTGGGAGTAATATTTATGATTATCGTCATTAGCCTCGTCTGTTATCAATCTGTCTTCTAGTAATTGTTTTATACATTGAAGATTATTCAAGTGCACGAAATGATCTGGGTTTAGATTGAGAACCCTTTGTGATCTTTGAAGGAAAAGTTCTACAACAATTTCATGATCCTATGTTAAATTCTTATGCACGGTTGAGTGGCCGATCCAGAATTTTCATTCAGGGCGTTCGAAAAAAATAACAAAAGCTAAATATAAAAATAATGTTATCTCTAAGAATTGAACCTAGGATGTTGAATAAAATTTTAAACGTCGTAGACCACTTGAGCTAATCTTTTTTATTTGTTCAGAGAATTCAAAAATTAATATAAGTACATACACACATAAAATTTATCCTATATATATAGTGTAATTTTTTATCGGGGGTGTTCGGGTTAACCGCTCACCTCCATGTAAATTCGCCCCTGCACGGTTACATATTATATTTTTAACTGTATAAACTGATACTCTGAAGTTGCATGATCATCCAACTCATATAGTTGGAATGGAATCCTTATCATCCACGTTGGTATCCAGTAAATTTTTCATATTTGTGGATACTTGTTATGTCCTTCTCACAATCTTTAGAATCACCAGTATTCTCCTTTTCCTTTCTTTTTTCATTAGCCCCAAAATAATTTTGGCAACTTGAAGTTGGGTTCTTGTTTTACATACTTTTTGTTGTGTGAGAAGGCACCGCCTACTCTTTCAGTACAAGACAGCAGAAACCCCTTGATCGACGCAGCACCGCAAACCACGCCGCCATGTAAACTACACTTGGCAGTTCCGTGATGCGCCAACTAAGGTTTATGCGAGGATCGAACTCGCGACCATGGCCCCGCGCTTCATCTCTTAACTTCTGCCACTTGCGGGTTTGTTTTACATACTTGAAATAAAACCATATTGATATTTTCATGAGCTTAATTAATTGGCAGTCATTTTTACAAGAAAGAGGTAATGCCACAAGCAAATATTGCAATGCAACATTGACCAAATGTCCAGAAAGATGTTGGGTTAATTAATGTACAGTCATGACTGGACTTTACACATTATAATCGGAATATCGCAAAATTATTTTTGGGAAATTAGCAGGAATGCCCTTATTTTGGGTGAACTTTAATTTTTACTCGTTAAATTGAAAATCTTTAATTTTTGTCCTTCGCCTAAAAATTTTAGGTTCCGGGTTCGAACGCCGCTCAAAATTAAAAATAAATAAATCGCAAGACATAGTTTGGATTCGCAAGACAAAATTTGTCTGCAAGATATGCCTGAAAACAGAGTTTCAAACTCTACCTTAAGACAAAGTTTCAAACTCTACCTTGTCTGCAATTTATGCCTTATCCGGCAAAGTTTGCTTTAAGGTAGCAAATTTTACCTTAAGGCAGACAAAGTTTGCATACAAACTCCATTAAGGCAGAGTTTGTCTTCAGGCATAAGGAAAACTCTGTCTTGCGAATCTACCTTGCGATTTTTTTTTTGAATGAGTAGCGGTTCGAACCTGGAACCTCGGGATATTTTTAAGCGAATGATAAAAATTAAAGATTTCAAATTTGAAAGGCAAAAATTAAAGACTAGTGCCTTTGAAAGGAAATCCGCGCAAAAAAATGACTATTTTTTTTATCATATTAACGTAACAGAAATTTATCATTATAAGTTACAACATAATCTTTTAAAGTAACTGAACTTTAACCATTGTAACATTAAGCTAGGTTTTATAGTTATGGTGGGATATATTTTAGTGAGTTCACTGATTATAGCAGGTAAAGCTAGCTCAGTTTCTTTGACGTAACAAAATAATTTCATGAATAAAATTTAGTGATCATACATGAAATTAATTAACTTTATCACATGTTGGTAGATTCCAGTACCTAATTTCCTTCAAGATAACGGGAGTTTTCTTAAGTTCATTTTGGGGTTTTGGCTGTTTAAAACTCTTAGGCCACTGTCCCAAATTAAGATGAATATGCTCATAATAAATAATGCTATTATCATTTCATAGAATTTCAACTTTGCAACTTTCTTGGGAACCTTTTCAAAAGTTGATATATACTCCAAGATACCTCATGCTAAGTCCAATTTCTTTCTCAAAAATCTTTGGAAAGTCTCCTGTAATTATTCTCCTATATATGGTCCCTTCTTGCAATTTGAGTTTGCTTACCTTTCTGGTCCAAAATGTGAATTTCTTTGTCTTTCTCTAGATTCTTCCAACTCAAAGGCTAAGATTGTTCTTGCATTAAAAAAATGAGGAAATAATAAACTTTCTTATAATTGCAAAAGAAAGAAGGAAAGGATATACCTTTTGTTGTTTTCTGTATATGGAGTTACCATTAGTGTGCTAAGAAATCTCATATTGGAATTTAATAGTAAGAGGGATAGAGATCCTCTCTTAATGGTGTGAAGCCTTTAGTAAAAAAAATTATGAACTCAGCTCAAAACAAACAATATTATGTTACAATTGATAGTATTATATTAGTTACCCTCCTTGAAGACTCCTCAACCTAAATAGTCGATATCTAACCACTTAAACTAACAACTAGCCGAGTATTATATTAGTAACCCTCTTTGAAGACTCCTCAACCTAAATAGCCCGATATCCAACCGCTTAAACAAAAAACTAGCCGGCGGATGTATAATATATATGCAATCCATGTATTATATGTATATAACCATGTATAAATAATGTAGCATCTGAGTATACCAACTAAGAAAAATTAAGTAAATCTAGGCAGCTATTTGTGCAAAGATACATCTCTCTTTAGAGTGGCTAAGCCCATCAAGAACAAGCATAAAGTTATCATCTTCTTTGAGGGGATTGTCCAATGAAGTGGAATATCATTTGCCTCATCCTTTTGCTTATAGTCAAAGGATGTGATTCCCTTACAAATGTGTTAAGCAAGATTATGAAACTTGAGGAAAATTCAACATGTTCAGAAGATCACATCAAAGTCTATTTTGGGCCAAAGATATATTAGGTGATTCTAGTAGAGAATTTTCCAGCCTGTAATGAACATGTAACAGCATATCCATAACCCAGAACATGGAGAGCTGGCAATTTTTTTTTCAAAAAGACTGAAAGCGATTTGACATGATATGCCAATGGTAAAGAGGATTTAATAGAATCATCGTACAATAGATCCTCAATGGTCCGCTTTCTGACTCCGCAGATACAGGTTTGAAGCACTGCATCACCTTTTATCCATTCTTGTGTGATTTGGATGCTCTTTTCTTTAAAAAAATTCTTCTTTCTAAAAAGAAAGACGGTGGGCAATAATAGCCTTCTTGAATGCCAGGTAAACTCATTAAATGGGTAAACATTTTTTACATAGCTTAACAACAATATACTCAATGTATTCTCACCAAGTGTAGAGAGACTACTTCGGATAGACGTCGGTTCCAAAAAAAAAAGTTCACATAACTCAAAAAATTGGTACACCTGAAAAATGATGTTTCACATCCTAGGTCCTATTTGTATTCTTCAACCTACCCGGTTATCATTCATATTTAGACAATTCCAGTTGCTTTATATAATGCAAAGTCACAATCAGGCAAGTGCAAATATGAAATAACACAAACCGATATGATACAATTAAGTTATTTTACCACAAAACATAAATACTTTCTACGTTGGTACAACTTAAAGCTCTTCTTCAAAATGCACTGCCTGTAGCTCCTGGCTGACGAATAGAGAGGATGTCAATTTCATGGGGCATAAAATCCTCGGTCGGCCTATAGTACTTATCTGGGGAATACAAGCTCAAGTTTGTCACTTGACTGGTATAAAGACACGCGAACCTCTCCACCTGTGAATCAACAAAATGTAACTTCAGTTTTCAACTTAAGCTCACACACAAATTGCAGGATACTACCCAATTAGTATTTAATCTTACCTGATGTGCAAAACGAGAATTCTGATAACCTGTCTTCATCAGTTGTCCCCAGACCTTGTGGAACTGTAAATGTTTGATGACTTTATCAGAAAAGAAATAAATTACGTACTTGTTTTGTTGAAAATCCAAATCAATTTATTAATACCGCATCAAGCAAGTGTCAAATACAACAAGGGAAACAAGTTTATGAATATATGCATTGACAAAGTTTAAAGAAAATATAATTGCGTATTTAATATTTTGTGTATTACTCACTCCTCTCAATTTATGTGGCACCATTGACTTGGCACGAAGTTTAAAAAGAAATAATGACTTAAAATGTGTGGTCCAAAACAAGTCTTTATATAAATGTGTGATTGTAAGTCAATCTCATAAAGTTAATTTGTTTCCAAATATAGAAGGTGACATTCTTTTTGGAACAGATAAAAAAGGAAATGGTGTTACATAAATTGGGACAGAGGGAGTACATATTATTTAAAATATTTTTCACTAAAGCTTGCTCCAAACAAGGATGAGCTTTTCCCTAAAGAAATAATTCCACGTTTAAAGGAACTTCTCTCTTTAACAATCATACCTTTTGGTGACATTCTCGTTGTGCCTGCTGATGACTGAGCCTGACCTCCTCGCTTTGGGACTATAAAATGACACCATTAAACCAGATTAATTGAGCCCCATTAGGGGGGGAAATTCGTTGCCTATTTACTTCAATGCAATCAAGTACATTTGATTCTCCAGGTGGCAGATTACCAAGGTAGAGAAATCGATCAAATAAAAAAACTGTTTCTCTTATTATGTCAAAATTAATCTTCCTACTGATACTATCTTGAAATAACCAACCTGCAGCTTGTCAAGCTCCGAAAAAAGCTTCTCCTTGCTAGAATCATCAGTATCTTTAGACCTGAAGCATATTGTTGCTCATGAAATGATTAAAGACGAGAAACTTTAACCTTCAGCCGATTTCAGATGATACAAAAAATTTATTAACATAATGTAAGAGTGTTCACTGTCAAAATGGTTCTACAGACAGGAAGATCTTCGTTCAAGACGCACAAATAAAAGGTTTCTTAATTTTTTCACTTAAAGAAACTTGCCACTGCTCAGTCACAAGACAACTCCACACAGAAATAAAGCCCTAGAGGCTCAAAATCTACTCATAAACAAAGGCTCTCCTGCTTTCTCATTCTCCAACCACCTTAAACCAATCATTCAATCAACTAAACCTCATTTTGCTTATTTATTTCCTCATTTCTTTTATCCTAGTACTTCCTTAGCAGAACAGACTCAGCATGAAAACAGTTACACAGATAAGACGCACCATAAAAAATCACGCACATATGAGTTCTACAATATAAAATAAAATGGAGAGAATCATTACTTGAGAGACCACTTAAGATGTTGTATTGCATTGTCAATGTGATCATGCTGACTCCTCAATAACTGAAGTTGCTGCAAACATGTAAAAATTGCAATTATTACAACACCATGTAGCAGAACATGAAGCAGATTTTTAGGATTTAAAGTAAAATGCTATAAAATTTACAGATAATTCATCCGCTTCGTCTCTTAGCTCACAAGACCATAAAGGAAAAAATATGTTCACATATAACTAGTGTACATCATATGGAGAGAAGTTATTTGCTTAGATGAGAAACAAATTGCTTTCTGTGAAATTTCAATTAAAAAAATATATCAAAAGACCTAATCAATAAAAAAAAGAAAAAAAAGAAACGAGTGATTAAATTGAGACAATAATTAAAGGATAAACATGAAAAAGATTGCCAGTAAAGCTGTTGTTAAAGTGTCCATCGTTGACGGAACCGGTTGTTGTCTCCTTATAAGGTCTTGGACAATCCTTACCTTATGTGATAACTTTTAGTTGAGTTAGGACCCAGGTCCATGTTATTCATATGCTATACAGGTCAGACTCATCACTGAATGGCTGAATGTGTTTCCCATTATTGGATTCCCATGTTATATTGTCTACGCTCCACATGGGCGTCCATAGGGGGTGTGAAACCTCTAAGATACAATCCCCAAAGTTAGATGTACGGTCGAGTTAGGACTAGGCTCTATTTTCTTGCAAGTCAGCCGACCAAATTGTGAGCTACTCAAGAGTCGAGGGCTCCACGTACGGCTACAAGTGAACTTACTCAAAATATCAACTACTCAAGCTCAATGTTGCTAGGCTATAATGCTGACGACCCCATAAAACCTCTAAGATACAAGTATCTAACTATATACAGTAAATAATTTATCTACTTCACAAAAATATTACTCTACAATTTCAGAATGATGATGGCTGTAAGCACAAAAACAATGATTGCCAGGTGGTAGGGGTTTGTACATTAATTTTGATATGCTATTACATCTTAAGAATATTAACAAATTTCCTTCTTTTTACATATTCAAAAAAAAACAAATTTCCTTCTTTTCAATTTTATTTGAACATGAAAATGGTCCACTCCAGAATAATACTGGTTTCGTCGGTAAAGATATCAGAAGTGTACTTCCACAACATTTGGTGCTACACAAGGTTGACAAGCACTTCAATGATCCCACCCTTATTTTAAAGGTCAGATAAAAGGCTCTCACAAGCACAGCAAATTTTCCATTTGCAAAGCCAAATTAACTGTTCTTGTTGATTATGTTCTCACGTATAGAGAGCTATGAAGCATATAAAGTACAAGAAAACCTAATGGAGTACAGAGAATAAGCCGAAGGAAATGCTTATATACCTTGCGAGTATCCCTTAGTTCCCAGAGAAGTTCAACCTCTCTCTCAAGCTCTGGAACAACAAGCATTGTTCTCCAACCTGCTCAAACAACATAAGATCCTAAATTCTAGAATTCGAACTTCTTAAAAGAAGCAAAGGAAAACAAATAAAAGAGGTATGCAGGATATACTACGGGTTGCATATGATTATAGCCGTGATCATGGAAAACAGTACCGGAGAGAAAATTGGAGGAAATTAATTTTCTTTCTATCCATGTAATTAGTGGTTCTTGAAAATATCGGAATATTCTTTTAATATCACTATTAGTGCTAAAATATAACAGCTAGTCAACGGCTTTCGTGATCTTAGTTGCACATGGTCATAAATAATGTAAATGCTTATCTATAATTAATTTTATTTGAAGCATAAAAGCATCACTTATCATTACTTTTCTAATATGGCTCCAACATACTGGATGTATCAGTTTCATATACCTAGTTTGATGAACTAGAAAGGTGTGCAGCAGCAGTCATTAGAACTCACTACCAATATATGAAGTTCCAAAAAAGCAACAAAGAATATAGAAAAAGGGAGAAACATGGAGTAGTGAATGCATACCCAATTTCTTTTTGCTGCGTAAGATATCACCGTAAATGTGATCTCCAACATACAGAACCTAATTGAAGAGAACAATATGTTACCATCCAAATAAGTAAATAAAAATGGAAATTAACCACAGTCAATCACTCAATTAGAATCATGAACAAGCTCAAGATAACACCAAGTAAATTCACTACTCCTTCCCTCCATAACTTCCTAAAGTGAAAGTAGACTCCTGACTGTTAAGCTATATGCTGTCTCTTTCAGCCATACTGAGTATTTAAAGATATGCCTTTGTACTTGTACATAGTAAATCATTAACCAAAAAGAGCTGAAAGCAGTATAAAGTAGTAATCAAGAGAATACTATATTAAATTGATGACGACGCAATACCTGTGAGCTTGACTCAATTGAAAGTAATTTATGCAAATGGCCAACATTACCCCCCTGAAGAGAAATTAGGAAAATATTCAGTCATTTTACACAAACCATCAAATTCCACAAACTTTGCAGCATGAATTATATCTGCATCTGCATCCACACCTGGAAAATTCTGCAGCCTTCCTTCAAGCACTTTAAAGGCAATCTCAAAGAAGTGCTCCCCACCTAATGAACCGGACGAAGTCAGAACATGCACAAAATGGAGAAAAGGCAGTGGCCAAGAGAAAACTAAGTTTTTCTGCACTGACCTGTGCCATAGGAGTCCCATTATCAGTGTTAATGAGCATGCCACTTTCAGGCTCAACCTCAAAAAGGTTTGCATGAATTTCATCATGGAAAAAACCTGGTTTTGCACTGCATAAAAAACAAGTATTTGTTTGTCAGGAAGGTGATCACAACTCTACAAAACAATAGCTGGAAAATATAAACAGAGACAGGCATTTGGCCCTAATATGGCTGCATATGGTTGGTATCAAAAGCAGCACGCATGCATATTCTCAAAAGTTTCAAGGGAAGAAGATGACCTGCCAGTGATAACAACATCAAAGTACCGAAGCCAATTAAAACTGGAACTAGATCCATCAGAAGGGTTAGGCCCACAGAGGAAGTTCATAACAATGTTTGAATAGTCCCACAAGCTGCACACATGTAAATAAGATCCTTAAAAATGTAAAGAATGCATAAAACATCAGCGGAAGAGAATAATATGAGTAGTTCCATTGATGGGATTTGAAGAACCTTTCAGGCAATACGGCTCATATAAAGACTTCAGAAAGAGCAGCACCTAAAGCTCCCCGCCCCCGCCCCCCCGGCAACCCAACAAAGAAAAACAAACCTAAAACTGACAGAAGAAGAAAAAGGAGACTCCAGTGAGAGCATCATCACCTGTTTGTTACCAGAAAAGTAGCACGTCCGGATTCTCTAAGCATTTTGAGCATCGGAACAATTGAGGTATCCTCATTGATATATCTGATGTTCGCAGAGGCAGATGGCAAGATAAAAAAATTAGTCAAACAAGCAGTGAGTTATGAGAATATACTAGACAATAAAAATAACAACCCATAGGTTTTGCATATTTCTAATCAAATAACATAGAAGATGTTCTCAACTATTCAACACTTCCACTCGTTCTCATCTCTCAAGTCTTGAAATTTCTAAAGCAACAAAGCTTATATAACACTCTCTTCAAAGCTTTTGTAATTTAAGTTTAAGAAACACTTATTAACCACTTGAAGCACCGAACATCGTCCAAAACAATACTTAATGATATAAAATAGTACTACATATCACCCTATCAAAAGAAGGGACAATCTAACCAAAATCCAGCAAAATCTTCAACATGTGTATTAAAAGCTAACCAAAAAAGTTATATTGAAGAAAAACTAACCGAATGACTGTTTACGCATACGATAAGCAGACATATTACTAATCAAACAAATTAAATGGAGGATTTAGCATAAGCATTTGTCATCGGTCTACGTATCCAGCGAACTTCAGACTTGGAACCATAATGTCCGGCAAGCTACCCATCATACCAGGACCATGAGCAAAGATATAACCCTTTTCCTCTTTTGGTCAATCCTAGGCTCACTAGCAATAGATAGATAGAGAGATTCAGAAGCACTGTTTTTGTAAGCAGAGGATAACAATGGCGGTAACTTCCATGAAAGTTACAGTGCAACAAGAAGGCACACTTGCAGACACTGCCAAAATAGATGGAAACAGCAGTTTCTGCACCTTGCTTTGGCTATTTCAACAACCAACTTCTCCTACTGTCGTTGATGCTATTTCTAATATAGATCTTAAGCTTTGATGTCAGAACACAGATGGTCCCTAGATAAACCCACAGTGAAAGAGCTGCTAAATACGGTCAGCTCTTTGATCAAACAGAAAGTGAAGATGGGGATGACGTCAAATATTTCAGCATGTTGGTAAATTTTCTTTCTGAGTCAGTTTTGGATCTTATTAATTTCAAGCCCCCCTTTTTCTTCATTTACCTTTCTCCTTTTCTGCTTTAGAACAGCAGTGAAGCTTTGAAACTACACTCCCTAAACAAAGAACAGGAACAACCAATTATCTCTAGATTTCCAGAAATATGGTCTGCTACAGTTACCTTCCTTTTTCTACTGCCCTATTGGCACCACACTTCAACACCAGGACTTCTAGCTTTTCACAGAGAAGAGGAATATTAGTTCCAGCAACCTTTTTTCCCTTAAACCCTAAATATGGAATGATATGTACATTGAGATGTTCATGCGAAGCATAGGCTAGACAAGCGGTACACCAAACACCAACCCTAGTTTAGGATAACTGATAATTCCTATAAGAACCGCAACGACGTGTTGGTCAAAGACTTCGTCTCACTCCTCGTCCAGAATAAAATTGTTAACATCCTTTCCTTCTCAATAATATCCTTGTTTTCATATTAGCGAACTATCAAACAAGTTACATGCAACAGAAGATGAAATTGGGAATACCATATTACACAAGCTTTAAGAGAAATAAAGTATCACCGAAAAACAAACATAACATGTGCATATGCAACAACTAAAAGGGAAAAAGTGTAACTTTAAGGCCAACACTCTAGGGGTGAAGCATGTCTTGTTTTCTAAGGTCCACCAAATCTAACATTCGTTGTATATGAAACCATGCACTAAGAGACTTATAAATTACCACTCAATATGGTACATTCTCCAGAAGCAACAAAACAGTTGCCCATACCTTTTTGGATCTTTTGCAACCATCTGCTTCAAAGTCCCATCACGGTGGCACAAATCCACTGCTGCTCTAACATCCTTGTACATGCGAGAGTAGCTGCAAGAAGTGTTAGCAAATGAGCATACCATGTAGACTGTACATGGACAGAATGCTTCCATTAAAGCAGTAGTCAGTGAAAATACACAAGGAATATTAATAAATGTAACCCAGAGGCCAACCATCTCCATACCCACCACCCACCCCACCTCGCTGTTGACGCGCATATGTTTCCATAGAACTCCATACTAAGATTTAACTCACAGAAATAGTGGAAACACCATTAGCATCAAAACTACAGAATCTTCCTATAACATACCCTCAACGACCGTGCACATTGTCAGAAGTTCATATTTTGCAAGACTTCCAAAACAAGAAAAACTTGTAAATAATTCAGCGCATGCATGCACATACCCACCATAACTTAGCAGCAACTTCCTGTTCAATGAAATTAGTCCAAGAATTCTTGCGAAAGCAAATCGTTGCATATTCATGCTCACACATGCATATCAAATTGTCAAGGCACAAGAACTTTTCACAAGTTTAGATTTTACATATTTTTACGCTGCTGAAATATATATCTTGAAGCAACTAATAAAAGATGACAAGACCACGGAAATTTGAGTCAATTGAAAGATGGAACATATCTATAAAAACAAGCTGAAACTAGAATATAACAGTTATTGAAGGTGTACGGGACAGCCTTATTGAAGAAATCTAATTGCTTCATAAAGCTACTATAAGTAAGAGCTACAAAAACAGAAGAGAACTGAAACTAGACTCGACCACCATCTTCTTTTGTTTCGAGCATATCTCGTGATAGATTAGCAGATATATCTGTGAAAAACTTCTGTTAATCCGTGTTACCTCTAGTTAATGAAAAGGAAAAAGAAGTGACGAGACAATAGTCAAACTAATTGCATGCAAAGACGGATTAAAGAAGACATTGGCAGAAATACAGATTTACGTTACTGTCTATAAAGCTATAAAAGAGTACTGGTTTACTCTCTTACTCTGCATCTTCAGGAACTTTTCCTGGATTTTTGTCCTTGAAGTCCACCAACTGAGCGAATAAGTAGGCTTCAGCAAGAGAGAAAAGGGTATCAATAAGTGCATAGTCAGGTTCATCAAATGAATCCCGAAGCAAGGTATTGCCATAAGTAGCGACTTTATCTTCCTTGGAAAGCTCCCTAAATCCGTGATAAGCTACTTTCACATATTTGTGTCGGTCCATCTGTTACATGAGCAAGCAGAAAAAAGGAAGAATAGTTAAATAAAAAAGAAATACAACTACAACCATAAGCGAGGATGAAGTGAAATTAATGATTAATACAGGAAACAATTACAATGCAAGGACAAAATGGCGACATACCTTTAATATATTCCCCCTCTTTTTATCAAGAACCAAACCTCTGACCATATAGCTCGAATCAAATGACCATTTCAACAGCTACAAAACACCCAACATGGTGAAAAATCTTCCACTGATAGTCATACACTCAGTAATAGTAAACAGAAAACTCAGATTCAATAGTCAAAATAATCCGCCAGCACAAAAAATAAACGAACAGTGATTTTTTATGGCAATCACCAGCTCTCAAAAACGTTCCCAAAACAACTAACTGCTTACACACCAAAGACAGAATGAGGTCGAAAGTTCAATTACTAAATCATGAAAACAAAACTTTCATCTCAACATTATGCATAATACATACCACTATACCAATACCACACTCTAGGTCATTGAAAGACATAATTATTGCTAATACACATATAAAATGCATTGAGCATGATATCCATAAAATAAGATGAATAATCTTGTTGTGCAACTGCCAGAGGAATAAATAATGTTGAGACAACGAACTAGCACATAGATATGCCTCATCAATTTCTATTCAGACTTTTTCTTATACAAGTATTAATAGTACCTCTGGAGGGTATCCTAAATCATAAACTAGCTTTCTAACAGTGCCTTCATATGCAAGAGATTCGAAAGTCTCAGGTTTGTACTGCGCCAGGGTGTAATCCATGTCAAATCCAACAGCAACTATATTTTTCATATTTAAGGGCCTGTTACAGAATATCTGCTTTCCTATGTCAATGTTGCACCCTCCTTCAGGAGATGACCATATGCAGGAAATCTGACCAGCATTGGCACCATTTCCCTTCTCAATGAGTGCTGCCCTGTTATCTACACCAACACCATCCATTGTACAACTTGTATGTAACTGATCTCTCCCTGAACAGTACAATCATAACGAAAATTAGCTAGTACACGATAGTATATGAACATGCCAAATTCCACAACTCCTGAAAATTGCAGCATGCACAGAGCTTCCTGTCTAATGTTTGAGGAGTAGGAAAGCATTGTGAACTCGGAGAGAGAACCCAGACAAGAAAAAAGAAGAGTTTTGACCAATCCAACATGGTTCCTATAAGACAAGGCCAAAATGTAGCCTCAGAGATGAGAGTTAAAGAGTTGGCACTCATGAAGAGTTGCATATCATCTTCTGGCCTTCGATTACAATCACCCAGTTAAAGCCTTTCTTCAAAAAAACACATTATGGTATTCATCAGCTGCTAGTTACGTTGGTATTATCTTATATTAGATTGCATAACATTATAATAACCATTTATTAAACATTGTATACTAATAAAATATCCATGCAGAGAAATTAGGCAAAGGTACAAAAAATAAATTCTTTATAAGTAAAGGTTGAAAAGAGAAAAACGCTAATTAAATGCAGACTACCAAAATTACATTCTCCACAAATTTATCATTAACATTAAAAGAGACAAGACCATTCACACCAACCGGAAGTAACTCTCAATCTCAACCGTATCTAATATAACTTTTTGAAATTCCACATGTAAATTTCCACCCACATAAAGCAACTTTGATATAACAGTAACAAACACCAAACTCATCAGCACCAACCTTCGCAACCTCCTTTGCGTAGAGGAAAATAGTACTCCTACTACAGATATTAACTTAGGTACTGTATGAAAATAACAAGAACCATTAGTAAAGTTTGAATGAAGTGACTCTTTACTAGGACCAAAATCTTAGCGCCGTTTGGCCATAGATTTTCAAAAAAAAAAAATTGAGAACATTTTTCATTCATAAATGTGATCAGTTTTGAAAATCTATCTACAAAAAAAAATTCAAGTTCCCAAAACTGGTCACTTCCACTAACTTAACTTCAATTTTTTTTCCAAATAAAATCCATGTCCAAATAGAACTTCAAGTTCCCAAAACTATTTTTCAACACAACTTCAAAAACTCATTTTTTCAAGTTTCAACCAAATGTATGGTCAAACGCTAGCTTAGTATCTTACCTTAATACACTTGTAAACCAACTCAAAGCACCAAGTTTATGTCCCAATGTGTAAGCCTATACTCCAAGATATGCTCCAATGAATACCTATATATTTCACCAAAGTGAATTTCACTCATTACAATCGAGAACTCCTATTATAGATACGAGCCAAGCTCCAAAACCAAATAACCTATTACGTGGAAGCATATCCCCATAGCAGTGCTCATAACAGCCAAAACTAAAACAAAAAAATGAGCCACATGGTTCATAGACTTAACCACTTGTAAAATACATCAAAGTAACACAAAATTTGCCAAAAAATACCCTTCAACTTAACCTAATTTATTTTCCTAGATAGCACAATCAATCCTTAAACAAAATTGTTCAAGCTCATATCAGTAACACAATCAAAATTCTCAACACTTTGAATTCATTTATAACAATCACAAACCGAGCTTAATATGCAAAAAACACCAATAAAATTATCAAAAAGGCACAAACCTTTATGACGAACTGATTTTCCTCTGTTGGTCAAATGATCGGAATTTTGAGAACTTAGAATACCTAAATGGAAATGGAAGCTTCTAGAAAAAGATGAAACGAGGTGTTGATGATGAGGTGTGAACACAGAAAAACAAAGAGAAACTGAACGCTTAGGAATTCGCATCTTCAACTTAAATAGCCATTTTAGTGATTGAAATTTGGAATCTAATGGTGCGTAAAGCCAATATGTATGACTCTTCCAGCTGGTTATGCTATTCCTTTCATACATTTAACAACTCCATAATAATTCCATTCTACTCTATATATAACGGAATCCAATTCCTCCAAATCGTTATGTTGAAGGAACTGACGTGACGCTACTGTGGATTGACACGTGTAGGTGGTTTATATCTACGGTGAGTTAACGGAGAGTGAAACGGAAAATGTGAGCTTCAAAAAATGGCGGAAGCGAAATTTAACTAGGGGGTAGGGTAGGGATGTAGACTGGTGAAATTTTCACTGCCATTAACAATTTTTGAGGCGATACTTTTTTTCTCATTATATATAATCCAAAAATTTACCACGGTAATATTCAGTAAGTATTAGCTCAGTTAAACTCAACTTTCACTTATGTTATAATCTCTTTCTCCCTTTCACTTTTCAAATTCTGATCATTCAGACATATCCTTTAATTTACTAAATAGTATTGTTGAAGACCGATACTACTATCTTCAGTAATAATCTGGCATACCACTGTATAGTGGTTAAAAAAAATAGCAAGTAATATTACCTATATTAAAAGAAATTAAGGGGCATAAGGCTTTTTGTTGTTGTTGTTGTTGATAATAAAAGGGGCATAAGGCTAATAGTATATGCCGAGGAATAAAATTATTGTTCTTTTAAATCAGAGGTGGTGAAGGATATAATTTTTTTATTTTTTTTCTTCTTTTTAGAATGCATTTTTTATATCAACTGATTCCCAATAATTATTAATTAGTAATAATTTTAAGAAGGTATGACACATCAAATAGAATAAGATGAATGTGACGCAATTGGTAAGATAATCATCACAGGAAATTTTAAGCAGACATTTGGATAATATTTGGTGGAAAGAGTGGCGGCGAGGGAGAGAGAAGTATTCACGCATGTGAAACGTGAGATACTCGTAAGAATGATTGAATTAGCAACTCGACCGTAAGGAAAGGAGTGGAAGCTGCTCGAACGAATGTGAGAGGAGATGAAATGGGAGAAAAAATAAAAAGTATTTAGGCAATTGTGTGTATATAAATTGGAGTATCTCAATGAGAAATTTAATATTAAATTATTTTTAAATAAAAGAAGCATGACGTTTTTTTATAAACTAAAAAAAAATGTGACACATAATTACATCTATAAAATAATTATATTTCTACAGTTAAATAATTATATTTCTATAAAATATCCGACATATATTTATTGGTGAACGTAATACAAATTAAGATCTAGATACTAGTAGTAGTAGCTAGTTAATCTCATATACATAGAAACTATACATATACACAAAATAACTTTGAGCATCAAATAATGTTGTTATATATTCTATGATCCTTTGCTTAATCACCTCTACTTCCTTTTCTTCAACTCCTAAGTACAAAGCACATATCCTTTTCTTAAAACTAATGACTTGTTACTCTTCTAACACCTTATATATATAGAATGAACACCTTAATAAAATAATAATCAGGAGGTTAGCATTAGAAATAATCATTAATAACAGAAAGTCATCGAAATTACAAAAAAAAATCAAAGCAAATAGCCGAAAATGGTACATTGCCTTCTCTATTTTTACATAAAATAACTCTTTTTATATTCATTTATTATTTTTGTTATGTATATGAAGGGAAATCAAGTGAGTTATGAGGAAGCAGAGGCAATATTGGTGGAGCCATGGGGAGGAAATGGTGGATCAGAATGGAATTACAATTTGAAAACTTCAGAACTCGGGCAAGGTGTGTTACATGTCTCTCAAAAAATGAAAAATTTAGGGTTTTTTTTTTCATTTTTTTATTAAGTAGTATTAGCCAGAATTTACTGTAAAAATTCATAATTCGCATGTCTTAACTTAATTAATGACTCACTTTTACGAATTAGAATAGAGCTTCCAAAATGTTTGAGACGGCCGTCATGGAGCAATTATAGACTCCATCATGTTTAGAACTGTTAATGAACAAGGTACATTAATAGACTCACTACATGTTTGGATTGACTTTTGGGTCTTCTGGGTACCTACTTTCGTGAAAATCAGAAAATTGACATGTTTGGATTGCCAGAATCAATTTTGCCATTTATTTAAATTTGAACTAACGGGTCATGCATGGGTTCAAGAAATATTGCAAGGTAACCCCACTCGTTGTTATGAAATGTTTCAGATGAAAAAACATACTTTTAATCTCTTGTGCACTTAATTAGTTGAGCATGATTTAAAGTCTTCTAAAAAAAATGAGAGTTGAAGAAATGGTTGCAATGTTTTTAGTTGTTGACCACGGGGTAGGTAATAGAATGATTCAAGAAAGGTTTCAACACTCGGGCGAGACTGTAAGTAGACATTTTCATCGGGTACTTCATGCTTGCCTTAAGTTGTCAATGAAATATATTAAACCCGAAGATCCTATGTTTCGTGATTGTCATTCCAAAATTAGAAATGATCAACGATATTGGCCATTTTTTAAGAATACTATAGTCGCAATTGATGGTACACATGTTTCATGTGTAGTTATTGTCAGCGAGCAACCTAGGTTTATTGGAAGAAAGAGATATCCAACACAAAATATAATGGTTGTATGTGATTGGAATATGTGTTTCACTTTTGTATTAGCTGGTTGGGAAGGTACTGCCATGATGCTCGTTTTTTTAGCAGGCTCTCACAAATGCGAACCTTAATTTTCCACACCCTCCTTCAGGTAAGTATTATTTGGTAGATTCTGGTTATCCAACCCTACAGATGTGAACGATATCACCTTTCTGATTTTAGGCGTTCTAACGGATTTGCAAATCATAATGAAGTATTAAATTATTACCACTCAAGTTTAAGGTCCACTATAGAAAGAACTTTTGGGGTATGGAAGAACAAATTTGCAATTTTACGTCGCATGCCCAAGTTCAATTTTGAAACACATGTTCAAATAGTCATCGCAACAATGACTATACACAACTTTATCAGAAGGAATGAAGAAACAGATATTGATTTTGATCTTTATGAAGATGAAAGCACAATCATTCACCATGATGATTATCATAGATCATCTAACTTGGATCAATCACAGATTTTTAATGTAGCTTCTTTATCAGAGATGGATCACGTTCGAGACTTAGTCCGCAATCAAATTATAGAGTACATACAAAATTAGTATTGTAATAATATTTAAATATTATTTGCATTTTAAATTAGTATTGTAATAATATTCTACTAATATTTAAGTATTATATTGCACTTTAATTTCTATTGTCTATTTGTAATTTTTATTTACATACTTCCATTTTTTAGCAATTTTTATTTATATATATTGACTAAATGTCTATTTTGGTAATTCTACATGCAAAAACAATTTTGATCAAAACTATCCAAACATAAATCAATTATAACAATAACTTTTACATTATTGCATTCAAACATAAATCAATTCTGCCAGAATTAATTCTGTTCATCGCTAATCTAAACATAGCCTTACTAATGTTTGTGGTGATGGAGGTCATAAAGACAAGGTACGTATTTATTTTTTCATGATTGGCACATTCTTCTCAAGTTTATTTAATTTGTGTCATATCATATTAGTAAATGAGCTCAAGTTATAATTTCTATTTACTTTCTTACCAAATAAGTGTAAGCTCATATGAATTTACATATCTCAGGAATTCAAATTGAGTGAAAATAAATTAGATAAAACATCATCTTGGTCACAAATTTATGGTTGTCTTGGAGATGGGAGTGACACAATTAGAAAGGTATGAATTAGTAGAATCTATTTTTCCGTTATTCGCAAATCGTCTCGTATTTCTGAATAAAAAATGTTCAGTGAATTTGGTGGACTTCACGTGTTTAAATTCTCTTCGAAAAAAAGGTTCAAATTTACCCTGAAACTTTGAACTCCACGTGTAAGCTCATATGAATTTACATATCTCAGGAATTCAAATTGAGTGAAAAGAAATTAGACAAAACATCATCTTGGTCACAAATTCATGGTTGTCTTGGAGATGGGAGTGACACAATTAGAAAAGTATGAATTAGTAGAATCTATTTTTCTCTTATTCGCAAATCGTCTAGAAATTTCTGATTAAAAAATGTTAAGTGAATTTGGTGGACTCCACGTGTTCAAATTCTCTTAGAATCTATTTTTCTGTTATTCGCAAATCGTCTAGAAATTTCTGAATAAAAAATGTTAAGTGAATTTGGTGGACTCCACGTGTTCAAATTCTCTTCGAAAAAAAAGGTCCAAATTTACCCTCAAACTTTTGATCATGATTTAAAATTACACAGACTATCAAAGTGGAGATGTGTTAGCGGTCAAGGGCAAAAAGGAGATATTTTTTAGACTAAAAATCTAATGAAGGGCAACTTAAGTTGTTCAATTTCAGATAGTATACGAGCTAGCGACTTTGACCATCATCTCTAATTTCACTACAGACGAATGGATATAAAGGATTCATATATATATATATATATATATATATATATAATCAATTATAATTAATTTGAAATCGATATATAGTTGATTGACTTTTTATTATTGTGAAGGGATAAATAAATTTGTTCATTAATTTTTTTCTAGATGCGCATTTTCAAAATATGAGTGCTTAGTTGCTAGTAAAGGCCAAGTTTAAGTGTTTGTTTATGTATTATGCAAGTAATACATAATTTAGTTATGAGAAAATATTAATATACATAAATTAATTATATAGGGTTTATTTATTTATGGATTAGTTATTTTATTTTCTATCATGCATAAAATAATAGCCTAATACATAATCAACCTCTTAAATTTACGAGTCCATTTTATTTAGACACTCGAACTACGACTTCTTTCAATTGAACACTTAATAAAATATTCTTATTATATGCTTTCAGTTTATATTTTGAAAATTGTGTGTGTTCTCAAGTGTCTATTACGTAAGCTAATCACTTAAAATATGACACATCATTTAATTATATACATTAGCCTCAATTTGACATGTTCGAGATTTTACCGCTTAATGAGGCTAATATATGTATATAATTAATAAGGTCATATTTTAAGCGGTTAACTTATTTACGTAATAGGCTTATAAGAAGTATTAAGAACACTTGTAATTGTTTAAAAATTTGAACATAATTTGTCGAGTAGGAACACTTTATCTTGTGTTCAAGTGTTTAATTGAAAGAAGTCGTAGTTCGAGTGTCTAAATAAAATTTACTCGCAAAATTAAGAGGTTGATTATGTATTAAGCCATTATTTTATGCACATTATTATTTATTTTAATTATATCTTCAACACTATTATTTATTTTAATTATATCTTCAATACTATTATTTGAGCTGAGGTTCTCTCGGAAACAACCGATTTACCTACCAAGGTAGAGCTAAGATATGCGTACACTCTACCCTCCATACACACCACGTTGTGGGATTTCACTAGGTATGTTGTTGTTGTTGTTGTTGCTTCAACACAAAAAAAACTTCAGAAATTCGTGCCAATAGATAATTTTAAACTTTCTACTCCCTCATTCTCAATTTTTGTGATATAATTTTCTTTCTAGTCTGTTCATAAAAGAATGGTAAATTTCTATATTGTGAAATAATTTAATTCAAAACATTTTCTTTTAGCCTGAATATTATGATTTATAACCACACAAATATCTATGATTTATTTTGGCCCACAAATGTTAAAAGTCATCATTTATTTCTTAACTTTGTGACTAGTCAAACTATATCACATAAATCGGGAGGGAGGGAATAATGCTCTTTTTTAACTTTATTTCCATATATATTAACTACTATTATTATTATCTAGCCAACAATAAATATCGGGGATGTAGCTCAAATGGTAGAGCGCTCGCTTTGCATGCGAGAGGCACGGGGTTCGATCCCCCGCATCTCCAATTGTTTCTCGCCCTTTTGATGATTTTTTCAACTCATTGCTGGCTCTCAGTTGCTTGTGTAATACTTCTTTACTTTCCCATCCTTCATTTAGTGGACAAACTAATTACGACATATGACGTTAACTATTTGATAAATAGAAATACAGTTACATTTTCCTTATATATAAATAACAAAAAATCCTTTTTTATGTGATGCAAAAAATTGAAGCTCTTAAGTTCAAAGATGAATTAACATATTTCTACCAACTTTTAATTTCTTTACAATTCCATTTTCTCTAGATTAATTATTGAACTCTCTTGACACTTGTTAGTCTTAGATTAGTATACCGGTAGCCTTTTTCTAGGTAATAATAACTTCGTTCACATACATTCCTTTGATGAGGGGAACCCGAAGGAGAACCCCCACCCCACCTGCACCAGAGGCCCCTTGGCCAGGTGGAATGTAAATCGAGGGATATGCGCGAGTGACAGCCCTTCAAGGGAGATGACCAACAGGACACGAACCCAACAACAACCCTTGCAATATTTCAGTAATGTTTGTCACCACACGGATTCGAACTCGCGACGTCGGGATGGTTGTACCCCAATCACCTTGCCACTTACCAACTCTTCGGTGCCCCTGGGGGCTAGAAAATTGATATTTCTAGCAACTTTTAATTTCTTTACAGTTTTCATTTTCTCTAGATTAATTATTGAACTCTCTTGACACTTGTTAGTCTTAGATTAGTATGCCGGTAGCCTTTTTCTAGGTAATAATAACTTCGTTCACATACATTCCTTTGATGAGGGGAACCCGAAGGAGAACCCCCACCCCACCGCACTGCAGGCCCTCGTGGGTAGAATGTAAATCGAGGGATATGCGCGAGTGGCAGCCCTTCAAGGGAGATGACCAACAGGACACGAACTCAACAACCCTTGCAATATTTCAGTAATGTTTGTCACCACACGGGTTTGAACTCGCGACGTCGGGATGATTGTACCTCAATCACCTTGCCACTTACCAACTCGTCGATGCCCCTGGGGGCTAGAAAATTGATATTTCTAGCAACTTTTAATTTCTTTACAGTTTTCATTTTCTCTAGATTAATTATTGAACTCTCTTGACACTTGTTAGTCTTAGATTAGTATGCCGGTAGCCTTTTTCTAGGTAATAATAACATTTCACATACATTCCTATGTGTTTATGTGTATGTACTACAACTATATATGTAGCTGTCTTCTCCCAATCCTAGAAATATTCTAGCACATACTATAAATATTTCTATAGGATAAAGGCCAGAACTACGAAAAAACAGCTGATCACCAAATGGTATGAGTCCCTTTCTTTCAATTTATAATAATTCCCATATAAGAAAGTAATTTTAGACACAATATTTCTCTAACTTTCTAATTTCATGCTTTACTAAACCAAAAGTATTTCCTAACCTGTCATTTCACTATAAAATCGATGTAGAATATTGTAATTCTCCTAACCTGTCATTTCACTATCCTCCTGAAAATTCTCAACTTCTTCCTGAAAGTCCTCTCGTTTTGGACTGAGTCTTCTTTTGCTTTTTCAACACGCTTTGACTGAGTTTTCCACCACGTTTTAAACACAGCAGACTTGTGAGCTTGCCTGAGTCATTTTTTACTCGCAATAATTTTTCCTGCTTAGGCCGGAAGAATAGACAAAAGCGTTACATACATGTTGGCTGAAATGTTGCCGCAATATTCTTGTCTGCACAAGAGATGTTGTCCTGAGTATTTTCAGATGTTGCCACAACATCCTTCCAACATCAACAATGAGTTTAAGTTTTATGCACTGCAATAGATTTTCCCTAACTCATCCGATTTGTTTTTGAATATCCACTTTGTCCCAATAACATTAGTATTTTTGGGTCGTGGTACCAAGTCCCAAACCCCATTTCGGAAAAATTGCTCAAGTTCCTCTTGCATCGCTTGTATCCAAAAGTTATATTTCAATGCTTCCCCAATATTTTTAGGTTCCAATGTAGATGTGAAACAAGAAAGACTAACATGTTGGTATATGGTGGACATGCACACATACCTTACCATCTCTCGGTAATTGACTGATTCTTTCTCTCTTGTGCGCCTCTCCTCAAACACTCCCCCTATCACTTGGTCGAGTGGATGGTTCCTTCTGATTCTCGAATGAGGATCTCTTCTTACTTGATCATTGAGTTCAATGTCAGATTTCTCCTCGACTTCATTCCCAGTGTTCTCCTCTTGAGGGTCAGATGTGTCTTCTGATGTTGGGTCAACATTTAGTATAACATCTGCATCTTCAGTGGGTTAATCCTCTTCCACTGCAACTATAATATTGTTTTCAGACGATCTGCCAGATATATCCAGTATATCATCAAAAATAACATTGACAGACTCATGTATTGTTCTCGTTCGAAGATTGTATACCCGATAAGCATGGATATTCTGAGAGTAGCCAACTAATATGCCCTTGTCGCTCTTGGAGTCGAACTTGGCCAGTTGATCCCCGTCATTAAGAATATAACATACACACCCAAAGACATGAAAGTAACGCAAGGTGGGTTTCTTTCCATTTAGTAGTTCATATGGTGTCGTCTTGATGTCTGGGTAAGGTATACTCTATTTGATATGTGACAAGTTGTGTTCAAAGCTTCAACCCAAAATCTTTTTGACAAATGCTTAGAACTTAACATGACTCTAGCCATTTCTTGTAAAGTTACGGCAACCCCATTTTGTTGAGGTGTTTTTGGTGCCGAAAACTCATGGAATATGCCTTTCTTTTCACAAAACTTTGCAAAGGTTTGGTTTTCAAATTCCTTTCCATGATCAGAACGAATTCTGAAGATGGAAGAACAAAACAAGTTTTTTATTCTAGAGTGAAGTGCTTTAAACATGTCAAAGGCTTGTGATTTTTCTTTTAAGAAATATATTCATGTAAACCTGGAAAAATCATCAACTATCACATACGAGTATCTCATTCCACCTAGGCTGTCTACTTCAATTGGACCCATAAGATCCATATGTAACAATTGAAAACAATGAGACGTACCTGAATGTTGTCCATCATGTTGGGCAACATTGTGAGAGACTCGGGTTTGCTTCCCTTTTAAATAATCTTCGCACAATGTTTTTTCATTTGGATCCAGATTTAGGATGCCTCTTACAGCCTCGAACGATATCAGTTTCTTCAAGGTGTCGTAGTTGACATGTCCCAACTTTTGATGCCAAAGTGCCAAGTCACTTATCTTCTTTGAGTTGCACACCTCTAGTTCACCTACTAGATAACAATTATCTCTAGTCCTTGTTCCCGACATGACACATTTATTCACAGAGTATGTAACCTTGATATCCAAGCTTGTTGAACTTTACCTCGAGGTCATTATCACATAGTGGCTTATGCTTAGGAGATTAACAACTAAGTCTTCCACGAGAAGAAAATCTTTCAAGGCGGATATATTCGGAAGATAGAGAGTTCCTTTTCCGATAATCTTACTCTTACTTCCTCCTCCAAAGGTTACGTATCCTCCATTGAATGCTCCATAGTTCTTCAATAGATTTTTGGTACCTGTCATGTGACGAGAACAACCACTATCGAAATACCAAGATCCTGTAATGTTAGTTCGTAAAGCAGTTATGCACACATTACATCTCAAGTTCAGTTTCAGTACCTACACCTTTCCAGACCTATCATTTCTTCTGTTCACAGATTTTGTGTTTTGAATGTTGTCAGTGATGTTGGGCAACATTGCTGGCAACACTTTAGGCAGTGGTCTGGAAACAGAATTTTGGAGTTTGTAGTAGTAGGGCATTAGATGTCCTGATCTTTTACAGAAGTTGCACACAAACCTCTATCCAATCATAGACGGCTGAGAGTTAGGATTGGTATTTTCTTTGACAAACTGTATCCCCTCAGATTTACTATGGATCTTGGAAGAAATGGTCTTACTGGGTGGAAGATTTCCTAGACCTGCTCTTGACGGATGATTGAAGTTCAAAATTTCATCCAGTTTGGAGGTTCCTAAGTTTAGCCTTTGGAAGGTGGTCTCATCTGTGTTTAGTCTAGCACGGATTTTACCAAGTTCTTGATCCTTCTTGGTAAGAATTATCTCTAGTCGGTTGATTGTGCCTTTAAGACTTTTATTCTCAAGAGCCAGTGATTGTTCCTTTGAGTCTAGTTGTTCCGATTAAGTGATTAGAGTTTTACAAAGGTCTTGCAATTCTTTAATCACATCATCTTTGGAGTCAACCAGATCCAAATTTTCAGCCTCAGCGAAGAAATGAATCCACTAAAACAATTTACATCAGAATAGTTAAAGAAAACATACCTCTCTGATGTTGAGGCAACATTGTCAACAACACTTGATGTTGAGGCCACATTGTCAACAACATCTTCATCGTCGGACAGTGAGTGTTCGAACATGGCTGCTAACATTGCTTGTAGTTCTTCTTCTTGACTTTCTTCCTCATCTTCTTCATCATCACTGAGAGTAACTGATGCGCGGTAAGATGCACACACTTTAAACGCAAGTGCACGTTATCGTGACAAGTAGTATAGTCTTGATAAGACCGAATATCGTCCTCAAGGATTAGGGTTCAATTACCAACTATCTATTTTTTTGTATCTATTTGGTAAATTGATATGTGGATTTGTTTTTTATAACTAAGAATTATAAAAGCTATTTTAACTATAAGGGTTTACTTCAGTTGTGATGAGAATAGGGCTTCCACGTCTCCTCACTATCCGCTTATGCTACTTATTAATGCAATAACTTATGGTCTTCTTCTTTTGGAGAAAACAGGTTCACTAAATCGTTTTATACTCCCGTTAGGGTTATATAAACACTCAACCCCAGTATTGCACCTTACCTACCTTTCGGTGATAATGATAACTCTATAGGAGGATTAAGAACAAGAACCTAGTTAACCGCAACACGCCTGATGCACAAAATTAGGGTTTTTAAGCCTCTCATTAACGCTACATAAATAATTGAGGTATTTTCATCCCCAATCCAAGAATGTCTACCCAACTTACAGCATATTCACAATCCCCCCTTTCGGAGTCTGATTAAAAATCATATAGTGATAATTAGTTGTCAATTAATTACCAAGAATTCAACTCAAATATTGGATAGATCTCAACAAGAAGAAGAATAACCATAAGCATGCATTAAATCATAACATAAGTTTCTAGAGATTCAACATGGAAAGCCCTATAGAGGAATTAGTTCCTAGTCATTGATATGACAAGAACTAATCTCATGTTCATCATACAAAAACTGAAATAAAGTAAAGAAAAGGAAAAGAAATTACTAAACTATGGTCTCCGATCTCCAAGCAAGAAGCCTTGTGTTGTGCAAGAAGGGGAACCCTTAAAAACTGCCTAGGGTTCTCTTTTTATAGGCTGAAAACCGCCTCAACTTTTCCTGCAGTTCGACCCAAAATTCGTCTGAAACCCTTATTTTTCAGCGTCGGCGCGGCCTGCAGACAGCGCCGGCCGGAACTCTGCAATCCGTCGGGTGATTTGGCGCGCGCCGATTCTAGCGAGCGCGCGGCCATGCAACTCTGTAGCACCGGGTGTTTAGGCGTCGCGGCCTGCTTTTGGCCGCGCCTGGCTAGCGGCCGCGTGTGAAGTCTTCTAAAGCTTCTGCGATAGTGGCGCGCGTCCATTTATCGCAGGAGGCGCGCGGCGATGCAGGTTTCGGCCTCGTTCGCCACTTTCTGTTTTTAGCTCGGGATCTCTCTTTTGCCCTCTTTTAGCTCTTTTTCGCCATTTGGCCATTTTAACCACTTTGACTCAAAAGAAAGAAACCTATCCTAATACGACACTTATATGTGCAAAGCGGGACAAAAGACTAACTAAAATCGACTCGAAAGGTGTATATAAAATACACCGATCAAATACCCCAACTTAACCTTTGCTCACTCGAGCAAAGATAGAAAGAAAGAAATAAAAGACTCAAAGAACGAAAATAAAAGACTCACCGCCATTGATCACTTTTTCGCATTAGAGTTAACTAGAAAAACATGAAGGTTAGCAAAATAATATGCAGGAACATATAGCATGAAATTTTCAAAGACACTAAACACGTAAGCTAAATATTTCGCAAACTCATATTCATCATGCTTAATGGAAGTCAATATACTAAATCATGCATATAAATTCAAGAATTCCTATGGCATGCTTACTTGCTATTCTCCACTAATTCGGATATGCATAAAGAGATCTTCAGACTTTAAGGGTTGTAATGTAGGCTTAGGTATAGGTAGGTAAAAATAGGCAATTTAGGCTCATTTCGTGTACCATAAGCTCTTTAGCTTTTCAATATTTCCCTTTTTCTTTTTGTTCTTTCCTTCACTTCGATTCTATCTTTTCCCTCTTTTGTTTTGGGAGAGTGAAGTATGTAATAATGACAAGCACCCCCAAACTTAGGCTTTTGCCTATTTCTTATTACTTTTGTATTGGGGTGCAACAGACTTATTCACTTTTTTTGTCTCTTTTTTAACACAATGTATTCCACTATTTCATATTTTCACTTATGGTACAATTTGTGGGAATATAGAGTGTCAAAGAAGAAGTTTTAAATTTAGGCTCAATGGGGCTGACTAGGGATATTTTTAAAGTACGGGATAGAAAAGAATGGTAAGAATTGACTATCAAAGAAATGCATGAGTCATCTCCCTAACATGCATATCCTAACTATTTCGCCTCAAATAGCAAGCAATCATAACACATAAGTATTTATCATTTAGCATGCATAATTCAAGCAAGAAACTCCAAATAGACAGATTTTTGTGAGTTTTTGGCATATCTAACCTAAGTGTTTAGATAGTTGCTTCTATTCCGTTATATTATTCCACCTTACTTCATTAGGTGTTTCTAGCAACTACAGCATGCATGATCTTTGACAGACAATTATAAGAAATTTTTTTGGTGACTCAAAATAAACATAAAACAATCAAAAAGACTTAAATAAAACATAACGTGACACAAATAAAACAAGACACAAATAAAACACCCTCAAACTTACATCACACATTGTCCCCAATGTGTGTAGACTCAAAGACAATAAAAGAAATAAGACCCTTACAGACTTTGGCTAAAACGGTGGTGGTGGCGGTGGATAATGCATCGACCATTGGTTGAACAGGGAACTCAACTCGTCATATCACGGTGCGGCAATTGTTCGCTCCCGCCTCACTTCTTGTTGCCGCTCTTGTCGCAACTCCCGTTGTCCCCTGTCTCAACTCATTTTGTCCTTGTAACAATGTGCCGAAATGTTGCATCATCATTCTGCAGTTCTCGAGCACTTGCTCCATCATCGTGACCGAGGTTCGCTTCGTGGTTGGTGGTGGCTAGGTCTGCCGCGTATTGAGCCCCTATTTCGTGCTCATCCTCGTTCATCGCGGCCTCTGCTGCTGCCGCTGCTTCTTTGGTACTCTCCGTCACGCTGGGGCTTGGAGTGCAGGAAAGAGTGCACTATCCACGGGACACCGGCATTGGTTTCTCATGAGTGTCAGTGGGTAGTTTTGGGACCGCACTTATGTGGCAGAGACTGGTAATAAGTGAACCGTGTCCCAATCCACCTGTTGTCACCAACCTGCTGATTTCTTCAATGCTCTGCACTATTTCCTTCCCCACATCAATCGTCATTCCTCATAATTCCATATATCGGTTTAATCCTATCCTCCGCACTCAAAGTGCGTGGATGGAATCACGCGGCGCCGACGAAATATAGCCAACCTTTGGCTACTTTGTTGAATTGACACTGCTCGGTGCTCTTGATCCATTTCTTTCAATATCAAAAATGTCAGTGGTAGCTCACGGTGTTCGCAATAAAGATTCCGGTCGATGCGGTCGGTCTTGAACCGTGTTCTAAAGTGATTACAATCACTTCTTTCTTCAACATCAACCGTCTTCAATTGTGCATTTACATTCTCTGCTGTCACAGACACATAAGCTCCCCTAACAAAGCATCCCCTTTCCACCTTCTCCGGAAAGTTGACATAAAATTCACGCACCATTGTTGTGTTTACTGGTGCTATCTTCTCCGGATTCACAAATCTCCTCCACCCCCTTAACTCAATCATAGCCCGGATGGGCTCATAAACATCTTCCTCCCCATATGACTCCCTCTGGTAGTCCATTCCCCTTTATGGTATTAAGGGTCTGGTATCAAGCTTTTTGTATCTTTGGAAGGCTTCATAGCTCACAAACCTAGTATTATCGTATTGTGGGGTTGAGGTGGATGTGGAGCCTCTTCTCTTCCTGGTGGCCATGGTTTAAAATAGTTTCTGGAGCTTACAATTTAGTGGCACAAGTGTTTCTTACACAATCAACAACTAGCAGCGAACACAACACCCCCAAACTTCAACTCTTCTACCCAATACCCACACTCCTTTTCTACTCTTTTCTCCAAACTTCACAATCAACTTTTCTGTACCCAAACTACTTAAACTACAATACTCCTTCAGCTACTACCTTCTGTGACTTCAATAAAGGACTCAAGAACAGAAAAAGATTACCTTTTTATGAGAAGATTCAAGTTGTTCTTGTTTCAATTGGTGGTTTGAGTCTATGGAATGGAGCTTTGTTATTTGAGATAACTAAGGGTTTTTAGGAATTTAAGAGTTTTGATTGTGGTTGGGTTGGATTTATGGAGGATTTGTGGGCAAATTTTCGGATTTTCGTGGGTTTTGGAAAGGAAGGGTTAGGTTTTTGAAATTGGATTTGGGGAAAATCTGATTTCTGGGCGTTTTAAGTTACGATTCTCGCTTGTGCGCGCTAAAAATCCTTCGACTTTCACGCGGCTAAACTTGGCAAATTTTCGAATTCTCTGTGCGGCCTGCTCCCTAGCGCGACGCTTAAACTTCAGCGCTGCTCGATTCTTTTAGCGTCGCCACCGCTCTGGCGTAGCGGCCT
Source organism: Przewalskia tangutica (assembly GCA_029844215.1). Taxonomy (NCBI): domain Eukaryota; kingdom Viridiplantae; phylum Streptophyta; class Magnoliopsida; order Solanales; family Solanaceae; genus Przewalskia; species Przewalskia tangutica. The sequence continues at coordinate 100,810,265 of CM056736.1, read as the reverse complement.
ACCGCTTTTCGAAATTCAGCTTTTCTTGATTTTCGCCGCCGGTTTATTTCCACTGTCAATCACAAAGACAAACACAAGACCCAAGACCGTGAGGCGTTCTTAGACAAAATAAAATAAACTAAAGATGTAAATTAAAATAACATAATTGAAAACGTTGGGTTGCCTCCCAAGTAGCTGTCTTTAACGTCTTTTAGCGGGACGCAGTTCCTTAGCCTTAATAACCCTGGGGTGGATTAAGCCCCCAACCAATCCATTTCCTCCACATTTGGCGTTTTCTTTTTCTTCTTTTCTTCTTAGCATTATCAGTAAGGGGGAGTTCAGGAATACTTACCTCCTTTAGTGGCATTTCAGCAAACCATGTCTGCTTTCTTGGGCTCATCTCTCTTTGATTGACTTGTATTGGCTCGCATGGGGGTTTGATGGTGCTGATTGCGAAGCACCCACTCATTGTTAGTGGCTCATTGACGTGTTTAAAAACTTTAAACACCATTTCTTCATTCTCCACCCTTAATGTTAACTCTCCTCTTTCAACATCAATCAATGCTCTCCCCGTTGCTAGGAATGACCTCCCCAATATGATAGGGATTTCCGCATCTTCTTCCATATCAAGAATGAGGAAGTCTGCAGGAAAGAAGAATTTTCCTACTTTCACAATCACGTCCTCGATCTTGCCTCTTGGATGAACCACTGTCCTGTCGGCCAGTTGCAGGCTTACTGTGGTTGGTTTGGCCTCACCCAACTCCAATCTTTTAAATACTGATAAGGGCATGAGATTTATACTTGCCCCTAAATCACACAAAGCTCTGTTGCAAGTCACCCTGCCCACTGTGCAAGGTAGTGTAAAGCTTCCAGGATCTTTTAGCTTTGGTGGCAACTTTTTCTGCAAGATAGCACTACACTCTTCTGTTAGTGCTACTATTTCGTACTCTGCCAGCTTTTTCTTCTTCCCCAAGATCTCCTTCATAAACTTGAAATAGGAGGGCATCTGCTCTAATGCCTCAATGAAAGGTACGTTGATATGCAGCTTCCTGAATGTCTCCAAAAATTTGGAGAATTGTTTATCAACCGCCTTTCGCTGTAGTCTCTGGGGGAAAGGGATCTTCTCTGTATACTCCTTCTCCGGAGCTTTGTCTACTCTGAGTGGGCTCAATCACCTTCTCTTTTTCTAACTCGCCTTCTCAACTCTGGTGTGGTATCGCCGCTCAATGTTCTTGCTTCTCGATTGCCGCTGGCATTGCTCCTTGGATTTACCTCTGTGTTGCTTGGCAATGTCCCCTGTGGCCTGCTGTTTGCCTGCTTTTCTAGCTGACCCACTTGAGTTTCCAAGTTCCTGAATGAAGATCTAGCTTCGCCATGAACTGGTGCAGGCGTTGCGAGTCTTTGTCGCGCTTCGGCTCGTCGGCTTTTCTTCTTTGAACCGGTGCATTGAGAATTGCTGTGGGGCTTGAATGAAGAGTGTTGATTAGATTCTGCTGGTTACGATGCTGGCCTCTGTATTGGATTCTGCTGCCCGGTATTGATTCTGTTGTCCTTGGTATTGGATTACATTGGTTCTGCTGCCCCTCCATAAAGAGAAATTTGGGTGGTTCCTCCACCCTGGATTATAAGTGTTGGAGTAGGGGTTGTTCTGTTGCCTCTGATAATTTCCTATGGCCTGACACTCTGCCTGCTCCATTGGTATATTGTTGGGATCAGCTGAAGGACACCTATCAAATGTATGTGGGCCACATATCTCATGACTTCTGGCATCTGCACGCGTTCTTGACACGTATGTTCTTTGCAATCGTTTTCGCTAAAGGGCCACTGGGCATTCAAGCGTGATAACATCTATTTCGTGGACTCCCACTGTTCTTCTCCCACTTGTCGACCTCTCTTCCGTGACATGGTTGTTGGTGGTCATATCTTCTAATAGCTCATGAGCGTCGTGGGCTGTTTTCCTCATGAATGCTCCACCTTCTTTGCATCTATAATGGTTACGGTTGTCTTTGCTCGGCCAGTTGTAGAAGATGTGGACCAAGTTCCACAACTCAATGCAATGGTGTGGGCATTTTCTCTATAGATCTTTGAACCTTTCCCAAGCTTCATATAAGGACTCTTCATCTGCTTGGTAGAAGTTGTTCAACTCCTCTCGATTTCTTTGCTTTACGGGGAAAGAACTTGGCTAGGAATTTCTGTGCCAGCTCATGCCATGTAAAAATCGAATCGGCCGGCAGGGAGTTCAACCATACTTTTGCTCTGTCCCTGAGTGAGAAGGGAAAGAGCCTCAATCTGACGGCATCATCGATGAACGCCGTTATATCGAAAGTTGCACATAGCTCGAAATTAGCTATGTGCATATGTGATCCTCCGATGGCGATCCTCGAATTGCAGTGTGTACCATGCTCGTAATCGCGGTTTATCTCGAAGTTGTTGGCTCACTGTGCGGGAGCCTAATGCATGTCTGTGCTCCATTCACTCTTGGCAGCACATAGTCTCCCAAACTTCTTTCTGGCTGGATTTGGACTCTCTCCTTCACGTCTATTGGCACTTGCCGAGGCATTCCTGGGTTATGTTGATTTTCACCTAACCCTTCTCTCATCATGTTATTGTTTTGACCTCCGTCCATTTCTATCAAAATTGCAATCCGCTGATTCTTTCTGTTCTGTTTGCAGGTTTTCTCAATCTCTGAATTGAAGGGAACAAGAGTGTCTGCTCCTCTTCTCCTTCGCATAAACTGATTTCCTGAAATAGATCAAAAACAAACAACCAATCACGGTACCTCGAATTTTCCAAAAATAATAAAAAACGTAAAAATTAAAAATTAAAAATAAAAATTAAAAACCAAATTAGAAATTAAAAATAGACAAATTTGATATTGAACTATGCCTAATCCCCGACAACGGCGCCAAAAACTTGATGTGCGGTAAGATGCACACACTTTAAACGCAAGTGCACGTTATCGTGACAACTAGTATAGTCTTGATAAGACCGAATATCGTCCTCAAGGATTAGGGTTCAATTACCAACTATCTATTTTTTTGTATCTATTTGGTAAATTGATATATGGATTTGTTTTTTATAACTAAGAATTATAAAAGCTATTTTAACTATAAGGGTTTACTTCAGTTGTGATGAGAATAGGGCTTCCACGTCTCCTCACTATCCGCTTATGCTACTTATTAATGCAATAACTTATGGTCTTCTTTTGGAGAAAGCGGGTTCACTAAATCGTTTTATACTCGTTAGTTATATAAACACTCAACCCCAGTATTGCACCTTACCTACCTTTCGGTGATAAGGATAACTCTATAGGAGGATTAAGAACAAGAACCTAGTTAACCGTCACGCACAATGCGCAAAATTAGGGTTTTTAAGCCTCTCATTAACGCTACATAAATAATTGAGGTATTTTCATTCCCAATCCAAGAATGTCTACCCAACTTACATCATATTCACAATCCCCCCCTTTCGGAGTCTGATTAGAAATCATATAGTGATAATTAGTTGTCAATTAATTACCAAAAATTCAACTCAAATATTGGATAGATCTCAACAAGAAGAAGACTAACCATAAGCGTCGTTAAATCATAACATAAGTTTCTAGAGATTCAACATGGAAAGCCTATGAGGAATTAGTTCTAGTCATTGATATGACAAGAACTAATCCCGTGTTCATCATACAAAAACTCAAATAAAGTAAAGAAAAGGAAAAGAAATTACTAAACTATGGTCTCGATCTCAGCGAAGCCTTGTGTTGTGCGAAGGGGAACCTTAAAAGCGCCTGGGTTCTCTCTTTATAGTGAAAACCGCCTCAACTTTTCCCCTGCAGCTCGCCCAAAATCCGTCTGAAACCTCTTATTTTTCGTCGCGCCGCGCCTGCAGACATACGCGTGGCGAACTTCGCAATCCGTCGAGTGATTTGGCGCGCGCCCCGATTCTGGCGAGGCGCCCGCGCTGCCGCAACTTCGGGTGTTTAGCGCGCGTTTGCCGCCGCCGCGGCTGAGTCTTCTGACCTGCGGATAGTGGCGCGCCCTAGCTTCATTGCGAGGCGGGGCGTGCTACCGGTGCAGGTTTCAGCCTCGTTCGCCACTTTCTCTGTTTTTAGCTCTGGGATCTCCTCTTTTGCCCTCTTTTAGCTCTTTTTCCGTCATTTGACCATTTTAACCACTTTGACTCAAAAGAAAGGAAAACTATCCTAATACGATACTTATATGTGCAAAACGGGACAAAAGACTAACTAAAACTGACTCAAAAGGTGTATATAAAATACACCGATCAGTAACCCACATGGCTTTACCAATTTTCCTAAGGGTGTTTTCACACTCATTAGCGTAGTGTCCCCAACCCGAGCACGCATGACATTGCACACCCTCGAGTTGTTTGGGATTGAAATTGGTATTGTCGAAGTTGGATTTTCTCAGTGAATTATTATTTCTGTTTTCAGGAGGTGGTCTATTCGACTGTATGTTGAAGAGTGGGTTTTGGTGTTGTTTGTATTTTGCTTTGTTGTGATCATTGTTGATATTTATCATCATTGAATTGAATCGACGAGTGAGCAAGACAACAGTAGCACCATCCCCTAATTCCTCCAGGTTCTCCTCTTCGGCTTCTTCAGGTCTCGAGGTTTGACCTTGGAGTGCCAATGTCTTGTCTTGATACAAATCACGTTGGTTCTTCATGTTCATCTCGGTCTGAAAGATGCTCATCGAGGCATGAAGATCCATATTACCAAGATTATGGGCCTCTTTAATTGCACAAATCTTAGTATTAAATCTTTCAGGAAGAGATCTGAGAGCTTTATCCACAAGTTGTGTGTTGGTCAAAAGAGACTCAAGCACTTGACACTGATTAGCAATGTCAATTAACTTTTCAAAATAGGATTTTATATCCTCAGACTTTTCCATCCTTAAGCGTTCGTATTGGCTCAAGATCATGCGAAGCTTAGTACGTCGGACACTTGATGTACCTTCACAATGTGTTTGCAAAGTTTCTCAAGCATCCTTGACCGTTGAACAGTTCTGGATGAGTTTAAACATATATAGATCCACTCATCCAAATTAGCATTTAGGGTCTTTTCATTATAGCTTGCGCTGTTGATTTCTTCCTGGGTCCATTCAGACTCGGGCTTTGTAAGAACATCACCGTCCTCGTCTGCTGGATATTTGGGAACCACATATCCTTCGGAGACATTTATCCATGCTCTAACATCAATCGATTTGATGTGAGAACGAAGACGAATCTTCCAGTAGGCGTAATTTGTACCATCTAGAATTGGAAGACGACCAACATTTTGGTTAGCTGAGTCCATAGCCGTAATATTCAGAATCAGACACTTATTGTATCAAATGTTAGCTCTGATACCACTTGTTAGGTCCGGGACTACGGATAATTAAATTTTGAGTAAAAAAATGAATCGACAACTTAGTAAACTAGAAACAAATACTGGATGTTGCCTTCAATGTTGGGTCAATATCTGAGGCAACATTGAGATAAACCGTGGTAAACCTTGTTAGAGTAAATGCAGCAGAAAAGTAAAAGAACACAAGGTTTATGTTTTCAAGGGTATATATTAATATCCCTTGATGGTCAGTGACCAAAAGAATTGTATAAATTATATACAATTACAAATTAATTTCTTTTACAAGATGAAGCATAAAATACTAAAAAGAAATTACAAACAAATGAAGTCGCAGATGACTTCGCCTAAAGTCACAAATTCTAAAAGATAAAACACAACATCTTCATTACACTCGCTTGAACAATGAGCTTAATCTAGAATAGAGATAGCGATTGCAATGTGGGACAAGATGTTGTTAAAACAACTTTAGGCTGATAGTTGATCCATTTTTCTATTGTAAAATCTGAGAGCTCTCTTGACCTATTCTCGTTGTCAATCTGGATGTCGAATGCACTGAAGTTCCCCTCTATTTATAGTGTGGAACTTCCCTTGAAATCCTCAGTGCTTATTGCGGAGGTTGAGCAGAATGTGGCAGCAGCATTGACCGATTCATCCTCCTGAAAATTCTCAACTTTCCTGAAAGTCCTCTCGTTTTGGACTGAGTCTTCTTTTGCTTTTTCAACACGCTTTGACTGAGTTTTCCACCACGTTTTAAACACAACAGACTTGTGAGCTTGTCTGGGTCATTTTTTACTCGCAGTAACTTTTCCTGCTTAGGCCGGAAGAATAGGCAAAACTGTTACACAGATATTGGCTGAAATATTGCCGCAACATTCTTGTCTGCACAAGAGATGTTGTCCCGAGTATTTTCAGACTTCCAACATCAACAATGAGTTTAAGTTTTATGCAGTGCAATAGATTTTTACGATCATTGGTGCTATTTAACTTACTATATAGCAAGTGAACTTACCATTTATTGTAGCCATGATTAAATAGAGTTACTTGCAATTACGTTTCACTGGATTGTGTAAATACTTTTTACTCCGTTGTGAAAATGAGAAATGAATTTTTCGCTTGATAAACTAACTAATTACTATACAGAATTGCCAGATCAACCATCAATCATTCATGGAAAGTTTCAATGAAAAGAATAAAACCTACATATACCTAGATTCTTGGTGGAGGATTCATTTTCATCCAAATTCTCAGCTGGTCAAGTAATCATTTATTCATAAACAATGCAACAAAAGAAGTAATGAAACCACATCACAGTATAAGGTCCACATAATAATCTAACAACAGAGGTAAGGCTGGAAAAAAGAAAAGATTTCAATTTATGCACAAATGTACCAGTAGTCAATCAATGGTAAGAGCAACAATATATCACTCACGCACTACTTTGCTAGAAAAGACTTCCTTTTCAGCGACGATCCAACGAGTATTAAGCTTTGGTACACATTCTCGAACCAACTCTCTCAAACTCACAACCCACGTCTAAATTTTGGATCTGCCGCTATTTCTTTTTCAATATGTGAAGAGGGATGCCAAGAAATTGGCACTGCATCACACGAAGTATAGACAATAATGAATAGATAAACAGCAGATCTCGCAAGAAAATGCCTGGAAGCATATGTGGTATCTTTCTATGTTTGTCCAAATAATCAAATGACTTTTGCGTCTAAACATTCATCAAGGTCTCCACATTGTCTTTTGTGCACAAAGGATGCCTTCTTTATCTTCGGCGAAAGTCATTCGTATTTCCCAGTGCAAGCTTCTCAATATTTTCTCTAGTGGATCGAGTATTTCGACCTTGTCACGTATAATTCCCCAGCCACCAGGTCGTAATATACGGTCCATCTCAATCACAATCACAATGGGATGCTTGCACCTGCAATGGATGATCATAAACACAAACCAGCTTTAGCTATGACGAAAATTTTAAATATGGAAATGGTAAGTTTCACACTTTATTCCCGCTTCTGCTTTTGGAGAAGGTTTTGACTTCAGATGGAGAAGTAATTTCAAAAACTTTAAATATTTATTTACCATCATCATACTTTAGTAAGCGTAACACAGTTAAAACTATAGGAATCACGCAACTGAATGGTATAACTGATTTATATTCTCGAGTATTCCAAAATAGCAAGTGAGTAGAACATCAAGAAGAATGACAAGAAGAATCATCCTATCTGGTTAGGCTCTCGAAAACCCTATGGCGTCTGCGGAAATATCCATGATAATAAACCGTAAAATCAGTGTATGTTGGGACTCTGGAAAAGATTTGGGATGTGATTCTTCTTTCATCCAGACGACTCTACGTAGAGAAGAAAGAAAGGAGTCAAGAGCGGCAAGAATTTTGAGTAATACTTATCCTAGCTAGTCTCCTTTACTCATCTACTCTTGGCAGTATGTCACATTTCCTCTTTTTCTAACAGCAAATTAGTCTGTCTTAAATAGTAGAATATCCTTCCATACACCTTGAGATTTAGTGATGGGGATCAAAAATTTCTCCTAGGGAGAGCAACACAACATTGATGTTCCAATATTACAGTTATAGGAACAATTACTGTGCACTAGGATTGTTCAAAAGAGAAGGATCCATATAAATTTACGGGGGGAATACTGAACCAAGTGAGCAAATAACGGGTAAAAGGTCAAGCTAACCTGTTCTTAAGCCTTGAGAAGAGATGATCTGCATGTAGAAGGTCATATGATCTTGGATAAGTACCAAATACCTCACACCAATCGTGATACACGCCAATAAGTCCTCGTTCAAAGACTATCGGAAGGGTGTTAGGTGCATGTACAGGAATAACATTCATCACCCACACCTTCTGCTGTGCAAGAGCTGCTGCAAATCTGTGTATTTTTCTCAGTTGTTAGCATCCTTGTTGTGGCACTAGAATAGTTCTTTTGATCCCTTAGTTATTGGTAAATTCAGATTTTGGTCCTCCTGATAACTGACTCAACATATCTGACCTTCAATTACTTAAAATGTTGTTTTTTGGTCTCTTATGTAGGAAATATGTTATAGTTGGACTACTTTTAGAAGTATATTACCCTCAAATACAGAGTAACAATACAAGTTTAAGATAATACATAGATAATTAAACGGTGGAACAGTTAATTATTCTGAAAATTTGTGAATATTAATAGGCAAAGGGATCAAAAGTGCACATTTCTAGTAATTGAAGGTTAAATGTGCTTAACCAAATATCCCAAGGACTAAAAGTAGAATTTATCAATGAACATATATGGAGTGCAATTGTTTCTTACCCTCCATTGATGGCTTTCATATCCATTACATTCCGAATGTTGGACCAATCAATACCCAAGCCAACTAGATAAGAATTGTTAACAATAGCTTTCCAGTGCTCACTGTCAGCAATCAATTTCTCTCTATTGTTCATCCAGTCGGGAAAAGTTTCAAGTCTCTTTGGCCATTCTTCAGGCCATTCGGTTCCTCGTTGTTCTATGGATTCAGGAAGTCTATGCAGGCAGGATTTAATTGACACGTACCTGTTGCAAATAAATCAATTAATGTTTGAGAGTATTAAGAAAGAAGAGCAGGAATAACTGCTTGTATCAACGGTGTTCAATATTAACAGAAGAATGACATTTTTTTTATAACCGAGAGAGCAAAAGAGAGACAAGTATAGGAACACAAGATTTTCCAACTCACCAGGAAGCATCTGGATTCTGGTCTGCTTTGCATAGAGGTGGAACTTTCTTCCTTCTCAATTGATATATGTCATTTGCTTGTGGTTTTTGGTATAAACTTATCCTGATATCACTGATTTCATCAGTTTTATCAGCAAGGATATTCCAACAAATTGAAGCTGTCAGCGTGGACATAGCTGGAGAAGAAGGTTGATGCTATGAGCATAAGTAAAGCACTCAAAATTGAAAAATCTTAAAAAGATGAACACAAAATGATGGCTCGTATTTCAAATTTCACACAAGAAAAGAAGTCTTTATAACAATGCAAAACAATTTCAAGCTACGTGCCAGATAATGATCTGTCTATTCGAACTGAGAGTTTCTTTAGTGAAAGTAACATGAATTTAGTACTAGCAAGTTCTTTCAGAGTGATATGAGAATATCAGAAGCCGTTTTCCGTAACATAAATAGAGGACAAACCTTCTTCAACTTCAATGCTAGTGCGCTTTAAAGACAAAATAAAATAACCTCCAGGCCTCAAAATTCTGTTCATCTCTATAAGATGCTTTCCTCCTGAAAGTAAACTAAATTAAACCTCCTGATACTACAGAAAGAAAATCTCAAGCAATAACTTAACACTAACCATTAGAATGCCAAGATGGATGGCAATCATTACAATGAATGGCATCAAAGACGCCACTAGGAAAGGGAAGCCTCCGAGTTCCGAATGGGGTAACTATTGCTGGAAAACCGCGCTCGAGTGCAACTTGTGCTAGGTCCACTAGGTCGTCTTTTAAGCCTAGAGTAAGTGTTAATACATCTTTCTCAAGTAGAGAAGCCCCAAAGCTTGAATCTTTACATCCAATATCCAGCACAACACGGATGTTCTTCCCCCATTCAATGTCTGGTACCATCTACCAATCTCCAACATCAGTTCAAACACAAGGACAGATTTTGCAATTAACAATAAACTGACAACTCAATAAGTAAATAATCATACTACAGATATCAGCAATCTCTCAAACCAGTAAGGCATACACCTAGGGTGTGTTTGGTCTGAAGGAAAACATTTTCCGGAAAAAGTTGTCCAATTTTCCGATGTTTGGTTGGCCAAAAAAAGTTTGGAAAACATTTTCTCTAGAAAAACAGGTTCTTTAGAAATCAGAAAAATGACTTCACTAATGGAAGTAGGGAAAACAAGTTTCATAAGTGACAATCCACATTAATTGACTCCTCCCCACCCACCTCCACCCACCCCCATAGACCCCATTCCCCATACTCCTACCCTCTAACCCACCCCATTGTGTTTGTCTAGATTACTTAAAATACTTTTGGGATAATATTTTCTACCTACTTACTAAACACCAGAAAATAAGTAAAACTCTAGTTTACAATAAAACGTTTTCCGTGGACTGGACGACATTTTCCTTTGTAAGGTGTACCAAACACACCTCTACTTTTAAATTATTTAGAATCTAGCAACTTCAGTAGAAGAAACATAACTAAAAAAGATTTAATAAATTCCAAATCAACTACAATGAGTCAACAAAAGGTCCGTGGACTGGACGACATTTTCCTTTGTACGGTGTACCAAACACACCTCTACTTTTAAATTATTTAGAATCTAGCAACTTCAGTAGAAGAAACATAACTAAAAAAGATTTAATAAATTCCAAATCAACTACAATGAGTCAACAAAAGGTCCGTGGACTGGACGACATTTTCCTTTGTCCGGTGTACCAAACACACCTCTACTTTTAAATTATTTAGAATCTAGCAACTTCAGTAGAAGAAACATAACTAAAAAAGATTTAATAAATTCCAAATCAACTACAATGAGTCAACAACAGGTCCGTGGACTGGACGACATTTTCCTTTGTACGGTGTACCAAACACACCTCTACTTTTAAATTATTTAGAATCTAGCAACTTCAGTAGAAGAAACATAACTAAAAAAGATTTAATAAATTCCAAATCAACTACAATGAGTCAACAAAAGGTCCGTGGACTGGACGACATTTTCCTTTGTACGGTGTACCAAACACACCTCTACTTTTAAATTATTTAGAATCTAGCAACTTCAGTAGAAGAAACATAACTAAAAAAGATATAATAAATTCCAAATCAACTACAATGAGTCAACAAAAGGTCCGTGGACTGGACGACATTTTCCTTTGTACGGTGTACCAAACACACCTCTACTTTTAAATTATTTTGAATCTAGCAACTTCAGTAGAAGAAACATAACTAAAAAAGATTTAATAAATTCCAAATCAACTACAATGAGTCAACAAAAGGTCCGTGGACTGGACGACATTTTCCTTTGTACGGTGTACCAAACACACCTCTACTTTTAAATTATTTTGAATCTAGCAACTTCAGTAGAAGAAACATAACTAAAAAAGATTTAATAAATTCCAAATCAACTACAATGAGTCAACAAAAGGTCCGTGGACTGGACGACATTTTCCTTTGTACGGTGTACCAAACACACCTCTACTTTTAAATTATTTAGAATCTAGCAACTTCAGTAGAAGAAACATAACTAAAAAAGATTTAATAAATTCCAAATCAACTACAATGAGTCAACAAAGGTCCGTGGACTGGGCGACATTTTCCTTTGTATGCGTGTACCAAACACACCTCTACTTTTAAATTATTTTGAATCTAGCAAATTCAGTAGAAGAAACATAACTAAAAAAGATTTAATAAATTCCAAATCAACTACAATGAGTCAACAAAGGTCCGTGGACTGGACGACATTTTCCTTTGTACGGTGTACCAAACACACCTCTACTTTTAAATTATTTAGAATCTAGCAACTTCAGTAGAAGAAACATAACTAAAAAAGATTTAATAAATTCCAAATCAACTACAATGAGTCAACAACAGGTCCGTGGACTGGACGACATTTTCCTTTGTACGGTGTACCAAACACACCTCTACTTTTAAATTATTTAGAATCTAGCAACTTCAGTAGAAGAAACATAACTAAAAAAGATTTAATAAATTCCAAATCAACTACAATGAGTCAACAAAAGGTCCGTGGACTGGACGACATTTTCCTTTGTACGGTGTACCAAACACACCTCTACTTTTAAATTATTTAGAATCTAGCAACTTCAGAGAAGAAACATAACTAAAAAGATTTAATAAATTCCAAATCAACTACAATGAGTCAACAAAGGTCCGTGGACTGGACGACATTTTCCTTTGTACGGTGTACCAAACACACCTCTACTTTTAAATTATTTAGAATCTAGCAACTTCAGTAGAAGAAACATAACTAAAAAAGATTTAATAAATTCCAAATCAACTACAATGAGTCAACAAAAGGTCCGTGGACTGGACGACATTTTCCTTTGTACGGTGTACCAAACACACCTCTACTTTTAAATTATTTTGAATCTAGCAACTTCAGTAGAAGAAACATAACTAAAAAAGATTTAATAAATTCCAAATCAACTACAATGAGTCAACAAAGGTCCGTGGACTGGACGACATTTTCCTTTGTACGGTGTACCAAACACACCTCTACTTTTAAATTATTTAGAATCTAGCAACTTCAGAGAAGAAACATAACTAAAAAGATTTAATAAATTCCAAATCAACTACAATGAGTCAACAAAGGTCCGTGGACTGGACGACATTTTCCTTTGTGCGGTGTACCAAACACACCTCTACTTTTAAATTATTTAGAATCTAGCAACTTCAGTAGAAGAAACATAACTAAAAAGATTTAATAAATTCCAAATCAACTACAATGAGTCAACAAAAGGTCCGTGGACTGGACGACATTTTCCTTTGTACGGTGTACCAAACACACCTCTACTTTTAAATTATTTAGAATCTAGCAACTTCAGTAGAAGAAACATAACTAAAAAAGATTTAATAAATTCCAAATCAACTACAATGAGTCAACAAAAGGTCCGTGGACTGGACGACATTTTCCTTTGTACGGTGTACCAAACACACCTCTACTTTTAAATTATTTTGAATCTAGCAACTTCAGTAGAAGAAACATAACTAAAAAAGATTTAATAAATTCCAAATCAACTACAATGAGTCAACAAAAGGAACTCACCTCTTCTATGAAATCTAGATAGTGTTGAATTCCACTTTTGGGTATAGATTGGTTCACTGGAAAAGTGAGATATTCTCCAGACTCCACCATCCAGCTCCCTTTATTAATAAATGCCCCCAATTTTGGATGTGCCACATTTTTATAAAGTATCTGTGAATATTACTATGAACTTAACAAAAGAAAGAACAATTAAGCTGTATTTAGTGAAGATGAGCTTGAGTTCTCATACCTTTGACTTACTTTCAGGCCAGCTTATTGGAGTCTCATAACCATCAGGAGGAAGAGGAACAAGACACATTTGAGGTGCTCTAGGACAACTTCTTTCGTGATGCCGAAAATTATGCAACTTCCCATTTGCACTTTCAAAGTCAATGCAAGGAATGTAATTGTGCTTGCTCCAAGTACTACACAAATTCCAAGTATAATGTGCTTTGGGAATAAATAATGGTCCTAAATTCTTCATATTTTTTCCAGTATCCCTCGATTTCCCATCCTCATCCTCCTCAGAATTAGCTAATTCACCATCACTTTCCCCTTCCTCTTTACCTTCTCCTTCTCCTTCTTCTTCTCCTTCACCTTCTTCTTCTTTATTACCTTCTATTTCCTCTTTCTCATTCTCTTTACCATCTACTCCTTCTTGTTTGTTATTTTCGGTTTTTTCGTTCTCATTCTCTTTACCATCTACTCCTTCTTGTTTGTTACTTTCTGTTATTTCTTTCTCATTCTCTTTAATCTCAACTTCTTTTTTCTCTTCTTCTAGTTTACTATCATTTTCTATTTTCTCTTCATCAATTTCAGATCCTTCCAAATCTTGATCCTTTACCTGATCAACCTTTTTAGGTAACTTCAGATCCTCACCCTTTCTCTTTTTTTCTCCACTTTTATGCCAACTACTAGATTTTGAAGGCAAAGAGCCATCAACCCTTTTCTTTTTTTTCTCAACTGAAGTTGATCTATGCTTCAATTTCTTATTATGGGGTTGTTCTTTCTTGGTTGAAGGAATTAAAGAACTCACCTTTTTCCTATTTGCAGAGGAAATGGGTTCTCTAATATCATCAAAAGTGTCTCTTTGATAAGCTACTGAATAAGAAGAAGGTGAAAATACAGACCAAATGAATACAAAACAAAGACCCAAGATCACTACAAAAGCTAACTTTACACCAAGCCCATAAGACTGATATGAACCCTTTACCTTTCGACCAAATCTGCTTAAAGTTGTGTTTGGCTTTCTCATTTGAACTCAAAGAGAAATCAGAGACATATCCAGAAATCCAAAAAACAAGAAAAGCAACAATCTTTTTTTGTTACCAACAAAAAAAACAATATTTTAGTGACCCTAAACAAAATCTTGGAAGCTGAAGAGAGAGAGATGAGAGAGTGAAGTGATGTTCTAAGTCTAACTAAAGAAAACTAGAAAGTGTGAAGTAAATTAAAAGTCAAGGTTTATTAGTACTAGTAGATTTAAATAATGTTGTGTTTACTAGATTTTAGAAGAGCAGTCACTATCTGGGTAAAAGGATGAGTTTAGATAAACATAGAGATTACCCTAGTTTATATCCACATAGAATGAAAACATGTAATCCATGTGAACTTGGACAATTTTCGCACTAAACTAGCTTTTGAAATTGAGTTAAGTCAAAGATTCATTCGATCACAGTCATATTCATTTCAATATTAACGACATCTGGGCGTACGGAGAGTGTTAAGAGTCACATCAGATATGAAATGAAATATGAATTCTTTATATGAATTTAAACAATTTTCACCCTACAAACTAGCTTTATGATTGAATTAGACTCAAGATAAATTCTTTACGTTTAACATATTAGAGAAAAATGGTCGTATATGGGGTTGTTTGTTTTGTAATTAAGGATTTTCATTTATACTAATTAAAGATCTTTTTGGGTTTAAAGTTTTTTTTTTTTTTTTTTTTTTTTTAGGTAAATGCAAATATTATTACTAATAACGAAAAGGAAGTGGCTACAATCAGTCGTTGAGGTATCTCAAGCCTCAACGTAATGCAAACAAGAAGAGATAGAGGGGAGGGGCGGTCACTCAAAAAGTGTCACTACAAGAGGGGATAAAATCATAGAGAACTCTATAAGATGTTGTTTTGATTTCTGATGATCTCTTACTGGCGTGCTTGTCAAAGAGCATTGTGTTTCTTGCCTCCAAATCTCATAAACCATTATGCAAAAAGTAAGCAAAATGGCTTTGGCTCGGATCTTGTCATGGTGTTCTTTCTTAATCCATTTAAGGAGCTTTCAGCGATTGTCATCTCTCTTCTAATACCCAACCAATCTTTTATGCTCTTCCAAATCATGTGTGTATAGGGGCAGGCAAAGAAGAGGTGTTCCCTTGTTTCATTAGCTTGCTTGCAGAATCCGCAAGATTTATCCTCCAAGTTGAGAAATGATAGAGTATCCTTTGTAGCTAACCGCTTCCTGCAATTTAGCCACATAGTAAAAGAGAGGGAGCAGGCATGGGGAAAGGAGTTTTATTAGGTTGTCGGAGTCCCATACATGACAACTTGCTAAGAAATGGAGAGTGTAGTATTAGGAATTTTTGAAAATTTTATACTCTTAAAGGAGTCATTTGGTTCGCGGATTAAGTTACTCCGAAATTATAATTCTTAGATTAATTTACTTCATCTCTCATATGGGATAAAAAATATCAAGTTTAATAAGATAAGATGTGATATTATACAACTTCAACCAACCAAACAAATATAAGTTTAATTTTAGATTTAATTTTAAATATCTCGCCTTATCCGACCAAAATGATCCCTTAGTTATCGAACCACTTCTTAATTGACCAACTCTTGATTGTTAGTTGACGAACTCGATTAAGCTCAAATCATGGTCAAAGTATTAATTTTATAATATTTGGGTAGTATTACATTGATTATTTCATTTATATCTCTAGATATTGTAGGAGTTTACGTTGGGTTCGTACACGCAGCGGAATTTGAAAATTTATGTTTCAAACCCGACGACGGTTGAACTGTAGTATGATAAGTAATTAAAATACAAAACACATAATTAATATAAAACTTCGACAAAAGACTTACATTCGAAGCAGCAATCAGCCAAGCAGTTGAATCTGTTACTTTGTGTAGTCCGAGGGTGCACACGCAAACGTCCCTCGATTTATAAGTTTTAAGACAATTGTGATGTAATTTGCTAAGTCAGGAATGCTAGGAATTCTGACAGAGATTTACCTCTCTTAGGTTTTCAGTGTTTTTGAAATGGGAAGTAATCCCTCTATTTATAGTTGTAAACAGAGGCTTAAGATTTCAGTGGCGGGGCCCAAAGAAAATCGGTAGCAAAATTGAATCGCGAGATCCAGATAGGCACGCGGTCTTGCGATGTTCTTGGCACCACGGTCCCAAAACAGGGCACCGAGGTCCTGTCTTATTTTTCAGTATTTTCCCATTTTAATGTCCCGGTCATCAACCGAACATATAGATATAATCTCCTTCTAATTACATCCTTCAATCGACTGAACATTTGACTTAGTGTTACCCTTCAGGCCTTTACATATCGTCACTAATTACATTAGGATCTTCACGGAACTCTTAGACTGCGCCGGAAGACGAACCCAATATGTAAAGTTTAGCTACACAAAATATGTGAATTGAACCTATACGTGGAAAGATAAAATTCTTTCATTCATGACACACTCAATCAAGCTTAGGATTTGTCAAGTGTCTATCCAAATGACTTGATTATTATAACTCATCTATATTAGTTAACAACAAGACCGTCACGCATACGTCCATCGTTGACCAATGACTTAGTCAACCTAATACTATATGAGTACCTGAGTGTTCACTCGAATATAAATTCAAGGAATGAATCCTTTCTTGGCTCACATACCACCTTTAATTTACTTCGTAATGCACCCAAAACAAGTCGCGTCTCAACCTCTAAGGTATTTGAGCTTAGGACAGGATCAAAGTACATTACTCCGTAAACAAGATGATATTGACCTCAAGTCTAAGAACTTTTATCTCCCACACGCCGATGACATTATAGACATATAACAAAACAGTACATCAGCAGGGCATACCAATACTTCAACAAGTATACATGTGTCCATCACGAGTTGCCATAACTCGTAGCAAGTGAGACATACTACATCTCTTAAGGATATGATGCAGACCACATGTCGACGTATCGCATATCATCGATATCCCAATTTCGATGATCATTAGTCGAGGTAATTTAAGAGTTACGTTATAACATTAATTCTCACATCATTAATAAACACGTAAACTCTAGAGATGCATTTATAGAATATTATAAACAATCAACTAATAATTCAACAAATGCAAATGTCATAATATTAATCATCATTAATATAAATACGAATGTGTATAAAGTATATTGTGTCCTAATACAGATTGTATCTAGGACATACATATACTTTCAATCTCTCACTTGGCCTAGAGCCAATCACCAACATATCTAATACTCATGTTCTCAAAATGACTATTATGCTTCACCAAGCTTAATGGTTTAGTAAACGGGTCTGCTAGATTATTGTCTGTGGGAATATAATCTATCTTGATATCTTCAGCTTCCACCATCTCTCTCAGGATGTGGTACTTCTTTGGTACATGTTTGTTTCTGTTTTTTTATCTTGGTTCCTTTGCATGTGCAATGGCACCAGTGTTGTCACAATAAATGGTTATTGGACAACTAGCACTCGGAACAACCCCTAGTTCCTTCAGGAACTCAGAAATTGCGACAGTTTCTTTAGCAACCTCCGATCCAGCAATGTACTCCGCTTCAGTAGTCGAGTCTGCAGTAGTAGCCTGTTTGGAACTCTTCCAGCTCACTGTTCCTCCGTTGAAAATGAAAGTGTAACCAGACTGAGATTTGAAATCATCTACATCTGTCTGGAAACTAGCATCAGTATACCCAGTGGCAACCAGCTCATCAACTCAACCATAGATTAAAAAGTAATCTTTAGTACGTCTGAGGTACTTGAGAATACTCTTGACTGCTTTCCAGTGTTCCTCGCCAGGATTCTGCTTGAACTTGCAAGTCATACTAAGTGCAAAGGTCACATCTGGCCTAGTACAGGTCATGACATACATGATTGATCATATAGCCGAAACATACAGGATCTTTTTCATGCACTCAAGTTCAATAGCATTAGAAGGGCAGTTCTTCATTGATAACTTGATGCCTTGACCCATCGAAAGACCGCCTTTCTTGAAATTCTCAATTGAAAAGCGTCTAAGCACTTTGTCTATGTAGAATGACTGTGACAGGCCCAACAATCTATTAGGTATATCTCTATAGATCCTAATTCCCAGAATTAGCAGGCTTCACCTAAATCTTTCATCATGAAGGTATTGGACAATCAATCCTTAACTGACTGCATGAGGGTCTTATTATCTCTCATTATCAATATGTCATCAACATATATTATAATGAAAACAATACCCTCATCATTGCGTTTGGAATAAACACAAGGATCCTCTTTGCTTCTGACAAAATCAAAAGATTTGATAGCATTGTCAAAGCAAATGTTTCAACTCCTAGAGGCTTGCTTAAGCCCATAAATTGACTTATGTAGCCTGCACACAACATTTGGTCTGGACTCACACGAAAAACCCTCGGGTTATTTCATATACACTTCCTCAATTAGATTACCATTGAGGAATGCAGTTTTGACGTCCATCTGCCAAATGTCATAATCATAATGTGCAGCTATTGCAAGCAAAATCCGAATAGACTTTATCTTAGCCACTCAGTAAAAATGTTTTATCATAATCCACACCAGGACGCTGAGTAAAACCTTTAGACACTAGTATAGCTTTATAAGTTTGAACCTTGCCAGATGCATCAATCTTCTTCTTGAAGACCCATTTGCATCCTATGGGTTTAACCCCATTTGGCAAATCAACCAAGTTCCACACCTGATTGATATTCATAGATTCCATTTCGGATTTCATGGCTTCTTGCCATCTCTTCGAATCAATGCCTAGAATTGCTTCGTTATAGGTTCTAGGCTCGTCATCATCTAGAATATCTAGCTCATTTTGTGTTTCCACAAGCAAATTTAGTCTTTTCGGAGGACGATGAGATCTAGTAGACCTACAAAGTTGAGTGTATTGCAGTTCAGTTACATGTATGTTCTGACTGTGAGTAGGTTCTTGTGCGCTGGTCGAACCACCAACATTAGAGCTTTCAGGAATATCATTTTCATGCCTTTTCTGAATTTGAGGAAATGCAACTGGTTCACTTGCTCCCAAGGTCTGTGCCAGAAGATCTTGCATTTCTGCATTACTCCTCGTAGCACTACCACTGGCCGAAGGAGGTACCATAAATACCCAATCTTCGCCTAAATCTTCCACTGAATTCTTGCCTTCATCATCGGGCAAGGATTCAACCTCTTTGTTACATTGTTCTTGAATTTCTTTAAGTTCTATCTCTGTGCAACTCTCATCCTTGTAGACATATTCATCTTCAAGGAAAGTTGCGTTCCTAGAAACAAATATCTTATGTTCTCCAGGAAGATAGAAATAGTGTCCCTTAGTTTCCTTCGGATACCCAACAAAGTACCATTTTTCACTTTTAGATTTCAACTTATCAGTGATCAACTTCTTGACATATGCAGGACACCCCCGGGGCCTCATGTGTCTAAGTGACGGCTTCTTACCACACCATACCTCATATGGTGTATTTTCAACTGATTTAGATGGAATTCCGTTTAGAACATATATTGAGGTCAAAATAGCGTATCCCCAAAGGTATGTAGGAAGAGCTGAAAAGCTCATCATGGAACAAACAATGTCAAACAAGGTTCGGTTTCTCCTCTCGGTAACACCATTCATTTGTGGTGTTCCAGGAGGTGTCCATTCAGAATGAACTTCATGAAGCTTTAAGTAGTCGAGAAATTCTTTGCTTAAGTATTCACCCCACGATCAGATCGGAGAGTCTTGATACTCTTTGAGAGCTATTTCTCAACTTCACACTTAAATTCCTTAAACTTCTCAAAAGCCTCGGATTTATGTCTCATAAGATACACATATCCAAACCTTGATAAGTCGTCTGTGAAAGTGATGAAGTAAGAGAAACCCTCTCTAGCTTGAGTTGTAAATGGTCCACATACGTCCGTATGTACCAACTCAAGCACCTCCTTGGCACGGATCCCCTTTCCAGAAAGAGGTTTAATGGTCATCTTACCCTTCAAACAGGATTCACAGTTACCATAAGATTGTAAGTCAAATGGTTCGAGGTAATTTAATTTCCTCAACCGTTCTATCATTGTTTGATTGATATGACCAAGTCTGCAATGCCATAAGTAGATAGAATTTCTTTCATTTAACTTAACCCTTTTATTTTGTACATTGAAAATTTCCATGTGACGGTTTAATGTATATAATCCATTCACAAGAGGCGCAATTCCATACACAACGTTATCTAAAGTCAAAATCATATTGACATTAAACGTGTTTAAGGAAAAACCCTCTGAATCAAGTACAGGAATGTAAATAATATTCCTTGTCAAAGAAGGAACATAAAAACAATTGTTCAACATTAAAACTTTGCCAAAAGGTAAATCTATCCTATAAGTTCCCACGGGCTCAGCAGCTACTCGTGCTCCATTTCCGACGCGCAGCTCCACCTCGCGAGGCCCGACCTTCTTGCTATCAGTTAGCCCCTGCACATTTGTACAAATGTGTGAGCCACAAACGGTATCAAGTACCCAGGAATGAGAATCATTTATAGATAGATTAATTTCAATTACAAACATACCTTGCACATTAGCACCTGGTGCCATTCCTCCACCTGGAGCAGTGCAATCCTTTCTCCAATGCCCATTCCCGTTGCAATTCATGCAAACATCTGATGCCGGCAGTTTCTTCTTCTTCGCCCCTCCCTTGGGCTTCATTGTTGCTGCCGGAGCAACATCTTTGCCTTTCCCCTTCTGTTGTCCCTTACCTTTCGGTTTGGGGCGACTAGAGGAGTCAACCATCAGAATAGGCTCGGTCTTAGAGGTCGAAGATTCAAAAGTCTTTAACATATTATGTAACTCCGGCAATGTCGCTTTAGTCTCATTCATGTTATAATTATCAATGAAACTCTCAAACGACTTAGGAAGTGAGTGCAGGATGAGGGTGGTGGCGACTCTGTCATGAAATCTTATGTCTATAGAAGCTACTCTCAATCAACTCAATCATCCTCAACACATGAGGTGAAACTTGGCCCCCTTCATTTAGCTTACACTTGAAAAGTTCTATGAGCAGGTCATACTTCATTGTCTGATTCTGCGAATCATAAAGACTCTTCAAATGGGCTAACATTTCGTTGGGCCCCATAGTTTCATGTTGTCTTTGCAATGTAGGTGACATAGAAGACAACATTAATCATTGAGATGAGGTGGCATCTTTATAATGTTTCTTGTAAGCAACCTGGTCAAAAGTTGCATACTCTGCAGATTCCTCCGCTGGAGCGATGGGGAATACTTTGTCCAATGTATACTCAATTTCTTCATGTCTAAGGACAATTCTAACATTTCTTAACCAGTCAATGAGGTTGGGTCTGGTGAGTCTCTTTGACTCCATGAGCATTTTCAACGAAAAGTTTGACATTTCTGAAAATCTGAAGATAATAAATAGAACAGGAAAATGCAATCAAAATTCATTCTCCTAAATTATACACACTCATAATAAACTAATTTAACATGGCCTTTTGTTTAATTAGCTCCCACTATTTTACATACGTCTACGGCCCAAGGTAGAATACAGTCCTAAATCAATATAAAGGTCATAATAGGCCAAGATCCAAACATATGTTATATCCACGTTTGTTTTGGCTGATAACTTCAATAGCACATTTTGGTTGGTCCTCAACCAATTATAAAGCAACTCTACAACTTTTGGTTTGATTAAATATCTTTCATTTTAATCTTACGTCTTTAGACTAGTCCGACACTTTGGCGTCAAGATTCATCTAAACAAGCCAACCCCATTACATAACTGCGTTTAAATGCCTAAGTAAATTTAGTCTTTGCAAGCAAATACTTTGGTGTAAATACCTACAAAAGTTTATTATCTACTTTCATTTTAACACATCTATGAAAGGACATTGGTCCTCTTAGGCTTAGAGCAAATGTTTTGGCATAAGTACATTTATCACTGAAAAGGACTTAGCACCCTAACAATTATAATGGACGACGCGTTATAATTAGACTTGTATTTAATGTTTGGGGAACATTTTTAGTTTTCGGGGATTCATTCAAAATCAATAATCAAGTCATACATCATATGACATCCTATCATGCAATTTCTAAACACAATTAGATGGGAAACCATCAAACCCAATAGGCATGATAAAAGATGGTTTTAATCACATATTGGACGCCGTCTACCCAGACAATTATAACGATAATTTGAAATTAAACAAATACTGGGCGCCGCCTACCCAGACAATAATTGCGGACGCTATGCTAATAATATAAATGTATCACATTTAACACTTAACACATTTGTATATTATTCAATAATATATTATTCATGATAATTATGGGTCTATTTGTCTAAACTCTATAATCTATGTAAATGTCAAACAGTCCCTAAATATTTTCTGATTTTAAAATTTTGATTTTCGGGAAGCCTGTAAATTTTTAGAATTTACACTTTAATCCCTTAAGAATTTAAAATTCAATTCTGAACCCTTATAAATTCATAAAAATGCAATTCTAAACTTCAGAAAATATTTTCAAACTTCTGGGACCTGTTTGAAATTTCCAGAACCTAAAATCAACTTTCAGAAAATTTTCTTTAATTACATATTTGTCCGAAATGACCAAATCTGTTCGATTCAAAACTTTATTTTCAGAAACTGAAACTTCTAAACCTTCAGAATCTGAAACTTTTCAGTCTCTTTTTCTGATTTTCAATTTTATTTTTATTTTTATAAAACGTCGTCGGCACCGCGGTTCTATCTGGAGGCACCGCGGTGCCTTCGAGGCAGTAACCTACTGTGATGTGCAGATTAATTAGCACCGCGATTCTGACAAGTGGCACCGCGATGCCTCATAATTATCGTCACAGGCACCGCGATCCTAACAGGTGGAACTGCGGTGCCTTGAAGACAGATTGTCCGAAAAATTAATTTTAAGCTTCTGGATGAACAACATTGCGGCTCCCGTGAACAGGAGCGTGGTGTCTCTGGCTTTATCTGGACAGCACCGCGGTGTTCCAATTGTGGAATCCCGGCGCCGCCACAAAACTCTAGCAGGCACCGCGGTGCTCCATCATGGAACCGCGGTGCCTCTCCTTCAGAATCACAAAATCAGAAATTTTCGAACCCCTAAAAATGGTTTAGGGCCAGATCATTCAGATGTATCACTTGTATTACCATTACCATTAAAACAACATGTTCATCGACCATCAAATCCAATTTTTTTCTCGTTCTTCGTTTCAATGCACCATACTTTAAGTCGGATAACACATTTCAATTTAGAAGAGTTATATATTGGATTGACTTGATCGAATACATAATTGCATTAACAGATCTGGTCACAAGGACCATGTGTTCTAAAAGTTTAGGGTTTTAAAGCTTTTAAATACATAAAATATAGATCTAAACAAATCATAACCCATATTATCATTAATATCATTACAAATCATACGAAACAGCCCAGACTCTGATACCACTGTAGTTTACGTCGGGTTCGTACACGCAGCGAAATTTGAAAATTTATGTTTCAAACCCGACGACGGTCGAACTGTAGTATGATAAGTAATTAAAATACAAAGCACAAAATTAATGTAAAACTTCGATAGAAGACTTACATTAGAAGCAACAATCAGCCAAGCAGTTGAATCTGTTACTTTGTGTAGTCCGAGGGTACACACGCAAACGTCCCTCGATTTGTAAGTTCTAAGAGAAATGTGATGTAATTTGCTAAGTCAGGAATACTAGGGATTCTGACAGAGATTTACCTCTATTAGGTTTTCAGTGTTTTTGGAATGGGAGGTAATCCCTCTATTTATAGTTGTAAACAGAGTCTTAGGGTTTCCGTGGGCTCGGCCCAACAAAAAATCAGACTGGCAAAATTCGGACTGCCAGAATCCGTACAAGCACCGCGGTCCCACTAAAGAGGCACCGCGGTGCTGCCTAGTGTTCTTGGCACTGCGATCCCAAAACAGGGCACCGCGGTCCTGTCCTATTTTTCAGTCTTTTCTCATTTTAATGTCCCGGTCATCAACCGAACATATAGGTATAATCTCCTTCTAATTACATCATTCAATCGACGGAACATTTGACTTAGTGTTACCCTTCAGGCTTTTACATATCGTCACTAATTACATTAGGATCTTCACGGAACTCCTAGACTGCGCCGGAAGACGAACCCAATATGTAAAGTTTAGCTACACAAAATATGTAAACTGAACCTATATGTGGAAAGATAAAATCCCTTCATTCATGACACACTCAATCAAGCTTAGGATTTGTCAAGTGTCTATCCAAATGACTTGATTATTATAACTCATCTATATTAGTTGACAATGTGATCACGTCACGCATACGTCCATCGACGCCAATGAATTAGTCAACCTAATATCATATGAGTACCTGAGTGTTCACTCGAATATAAATTCAAGGAATGAATCATTTCTTGGCTCACATACCACCTTTAATCTACTTCGTAATGCACCCAAAACAAGTCGCGTCTCAACCTATAAGACATTTGAGCTTAGGACAGGATCAAAGTACATTACTCCGTAAACAAGATGATATTGACCTCAAGTCTAAGGACTTTTATCTCTCACACGCCGATGACATTATAGACATATAACAAAACAGTACATCAACAGGGCATACCAATACTTCAACAAGTATCCATGTGTCCATCACGAGTTGTCATAACTCGTAGCAAGTGAGACATACTACATCCCTTAAGGATATGATGTAGACCACATGTCGACTTATCGCATATCATCGATATCCCAATTTCGATGATCATTAGTCGAGGTAATTTAAGAGTTACGTTATAACGTTAATTTTCACATCATTAATAAACACGTAAACTCTAGGGATGCATTTATAGAATATAAAACAATCAACTAATAATTCAACAAATGCAAATGTCATAATATTAATCATCATTAATATAAATACGAATGTGTATAAAGTACATTTTGTCCTAATACAGATTGTCTCTAGAACATACATATACTTTCAGATATAATTCCAAAATTTATGCGAACCAAATTTAAAAATTTAATAGGATAGAAAGAGGAAACATGCCTTTTAGGATTCAAGAGGCAGTCATTTGCCAGTTTGCAATTTTTTTTTCTATTATGAAGTAGTTAGGCATTTGTCAATTATGTCTTAATTGATTTTATTTTTTTGAGAAAAGAACAAAAATATGTCTTAACTGGATATAGTTTGGCGAGTATTACCATGAAAGGAAAAAAATAAAAGAAAAACAAAATTACAAAGGCCTAACTTCTTATGGAGTTCATCAAATGACAGACATGAAAACTGATTAGATTCCAGTACTTGAACTTTGAATGTCTCAAAACTCTAGCAATACACTGCATTACAATCCAAACCAAATTTCTTTCTTGGTGAATCTGCAGCCTAATACCTCTGTATATAGGACTATGCTATCTACCCGAATTCGCGATCTACAGGACTAATCTAATCTAAGTTAATATAATCATACAAACATACTGGAATTACTATAATAGAGAAACTATACATTTAACATGTTGCTATACTTGAGATAGCTATTTAGAAGTATTAGAAGATAGTGATTGAACAGTTAGAGAGTCTGTTGGAGCAGCTGAGTTGTGGAATTCTGCTCAGCTGAAAAATCTTGTGAAGAATTCATGTTCACCTTTATCCTGAAAAGAGTAAGTTGATAATTACAATTTACAACCCAATCAAACACAACTAATCAAATTCACAATCTCAATAAAGCATGTACTCTCTGTTTTAAACAACCCTAGGCAAATACTGTCAAGTCAAGTGCAATAACACCTCTGCAATCCACCCACATAGGGGAGAAAACCCTCCCTCTTAATCCATGCTCGGCCACTCTCCTTCCGTCCCATTTTATTTAGGAGGGGCAGCAATCGATAAAGATTGATCTTTGAGAAGTAGCATAGAAATAGTTTTTAGCTAAAAGCGATTTACATGCCAATGCTAAACCAAATGAAAAGAGTATGAAACTGGCACTGTCAGACAGGCAATACCTGTTATGAATGTTGACGTATTCATCGGTTTCATCCAATATCTCCTCCTGGCATAAACAATAACAGTAAAGAAACACAAAATGAGAAAGTAATATACAGAGAGGTTTCGATAGAATCTTTTAAGAATGTTATGAAAGGACAATAATATTAATGAAAGTCGGAATCTTGTGCACCTGAAGAAGCTCCTCAATGACATCTTCCATGGTAATAACACCAACTACTTCTTGATTGGGAGGGATCTCTGGTATTCCAGTGTTCTCCAAATCCAATATACAAAATGAGCAACCTTTGTGTTTCTTCTTAAAAGCAGGAGTAGGGGGAGGAGTTTTCTTTGGGACTTGGTCGTCATCGGTCTTAATGTCATGCAAGTTGGATTTTAGTGTTGCACTATCAGCATCTGCGGATCATATTTTCATCAATTTAATAGAAAACTATCAATTACATTTAAGGCTCGCAATAATGATTTAACAGAAAAACTAGGATAAGTAGCTACAAGGTAGAGCAAAGACTTGGTCAAGCTTTCGGACCTTTATCATTGACTGGCAAATCTTTCGTCTCGTTCAGATCTTTATATACAACAGCAATGTGGCTATGGCCCTTCTGAAACTCATTCAAAATGTCATACAGAGGCATGTTTTCAGAAACCCTGAAAAAAATATACCAATGCTGCACAATTAGCTTAAGAATAAGCATTGCGTGCTAAATATTATCTTATTCAACTGTAATTTTTTCCCTCTACAAATATGTCGCTAATATTACAGTTCGCACAATCTAAATTGAAGATCTATGAAAAGGTTGTGGATATCAAGGAAACACTTTGTAATAATCAGAACCTTAGAGTTCATTACTTGGATAGCTATGGGAAGTTATCTTGTGTAGAGAAAGCACAGAAGGATAATCGGATCAGTCAGAAGGCTATAATAGAAGTCCGATAGAATTCAACAAGGTAATTGGAGACAATAAATAAAATTTTAAAATTAAGTGCGGAAAACATCTATGTAATTGTAATTCAGTTGTTTAAGTTAGCTCTACTTTCTTTTTCTGAGTGTCCCATAACCATTTCCCTTGAAACAACAAGTTTTGTTTAGGTTACTTTGATGCATAGTTAATTGATTGGTTATAAACATATATATTTAGGAAAGGGAAGAACCGATGTACTTATCCTTACCTCGGAATTTTTCTTATCAACATTTTCCTCAGGGGAACTGAATCTTCTTCCGAGTGAACTGCCAAAAGATTTTTAACCTGCCCGTGAAATAGTTGAAGACATGTACAGAGAGCATCAAACACAATATCAGTAAGTTACACACACAAGAAGTGAAATCCACCCACAACAAGGTAAACTTGATTTCTGCATGCAAGAGACATAATTACCAAAATTAGTCCAATGATATTTGTTGGATTTCTGTAGTAAACAGGAACTCTGCTATGCCCCATTGTCATTATAGCATTTAGTGTTTCTCTGCATGAGAGGGAGGGAGAGAGATGTGTTAATTAAAACATAAAAAAGTTTGTGAAAGCCTGAAATCAGATTGAGCAGCAACTTATAAACCCACAAGTTGAGCATTCCGTCCAGATTGAGAGAGAAAGCCTTTGATATTGGAGTCATTGCATCTTTTGCAGTTTTTTCTGTCAATTCAAGTGCTCCAGCAATTATTGTTGTTTCATCGTGTGTTAAATCCCCTCCTTTTCCAGCCTGTCATATCAATAAGAAGCAAAAAAGCTGAGGCATACAGTAAAAGGGGCAAATGAATTTGAAAAATGAGGTTGCCATAGCACCCATTCTTGGTGAGATGAACTTGTTCGTGTAAGCGACATAGATTAGCAACAAAAATTGAGAACTAGTGACTACTGATTACCTCATTTCCATGGAAATCCATAAACGTTTTTAGCTCAGCTCTTCGTAGAAGGGCAGCGTGCCCCTTACCTAACATACAATCCAATACCTAGCAGCAAAACCAAGGATGAAGTTATAGTAATAATTAAAAATAAATAGAGAGATATAGGGAATGGAGTAACTCTGATATTATAACTATAACCAAGTAACTCGGATATTAAAACATGGTAACTTAACAACTCCACATGAGTAAATTTCGGGTGTGATTGTTGTGGTTTATACCTTACTAATTGGATAAGCAATGGGGAAGAATAACCAGAGAAGAAGCTGAACAAAGGGTGCTACAGTGGCTCCAACTGTCAATCCGTAGCGAGTACAGATTGCTTGAGGAATTATCTGCAATCGTAAAAGCAACGACGCCTAGTTAATGACAAGAGACAAACAAATGCCATAGTTAAAAAGATGAAAGATTAAGTTGATGAATAGGATAGAATATACCACCTCTCCGAACATGAGAATCAGTGTCACAGATACCAGTATTGCTGCCCATGAAGGTACAAGCTTGTCCAAGAATATAGGAAGAGACTATAAAGGAAAAGGATGAAAGGAATAAATAATTTGGCATGTGTAATAAAAGGATAACTATTAAGTAACGTTACACAAACCTCCATTGCTAATGAGTTGCCGATCAAGAGTGTGCAAAGCAAAAGGTGTTGGTTTTTTACCACTGGAATTATTTTAGCTGTAAAAGAAAGGAATAATTCTTTAAAAAAAAACCGATCCAAACAGACATACGTATCGGTGATTATTGCTTCAATTGTAGAAAAGATTCAACCTTTTCCATAGTTTGGAAAAATATGTTTTGGGATAGCCAATTCCATAAATTTATTTACCCAGCTGAATGATTTGAAAAGAAAAGGCCTGACTAGAGCATATAATTAGCAAGAGGAAATAGAACTCACAGAATTAATCATTTAGAGAAGTTTACAACTTTACACCAAAGTTACAGAAGTAGCAGGTAGATATTAGCCAATCAAAACTACTGATCAACAATATAGCTCTAAGTGGCGGAGGCTTTATTTTCACCAAGGGGGTTCATTATCTACAATATACACACAAAAAGAATTTTTGACCTTGTATATACCATAGGAATTTTTTACAAAGGGGGAGTGACCCCCTTCCGCCCCTCTAGTTCCGTCCCTGGCTCTACTAATGATGTAAGCAGCAAGAATACATCAAACTTCCATGAGAAAAACAAGCAGATAGATATATAAAGGTAGCAGGTAGATATTAACCAATCAAACCTACTGACCATCAATCTACTAGTGAAGTAAATAGCAAGAACTAAGGATAAGACATCAAACTTCCATGAAAAAACAAGCAGACAAAAAACCAAATCAGCAATCTTTAACAAGAGAGAGAGAGAGAGAGAGAGAGAGAGAGAGAGAGAGAGTAAATTTACAGGCATGAATACGATCCTTGGGACGACCAGATTTGCTAAGAACTTCGAGGTCGACAAGTCCAAGAGACATGAGACCGAGTGTAAGACCAGCCATTAAACCAGCAAACAACACCAATCCTATCACAACCAAAATAAACACAAAAAATTCTGTTCCACAACAAGGCAAATCAGCTCCCATTTTTTTCCCAAGTTGAAAAGAAAAGTTTGATGACTACTTGAAAAAATATTTGATTTTGTAATAAACCCTCAATTTATTTGATCAAGACCCCCAAAAATCACCTAACTTTAGAAAGTTATTTATAGTGATTTATTTTTTGTGTTATGTATCTTTGTTTGTGTGTCTTTTTCCTCTCTCCCTACATACCTCTGTTTGTTTGTACTGGTCCATCAAGCTATTGTATTTTCCATGGATAGCACTTATTCCCAGAATATTACTTGGATGTTAGTTCCGACTGCTAAAAAGTATTTTTGTAACGGTAGAATTACTTGTCTGCATAGAATGTTTAGGGCACGTTTGATACAGCTTATTATTAGAAGTAGAGTTTTTAGGAGTAGTTTTTTATTAAAAAGTGGTTAGGTGTTTGGTTGTCGATAAAAAAATGCATTTGACTTAAAAATGGACAAAATCAACCTCTACTTCCAAAAGCCCAAAATTTGAGCTTTTAGAAATAGCGACCAAAAGTGTTTTTGAAAGTCGAAAGCACTTTTTCGATTTTAAATCAAACACTATAATTTTTTGTCTTCCAAAAGCACTTTGACAAATCCAAAACTCAATCAAACGAGCACTTAGTGCCGTTTGGTCATTGATGGTTTTCATTTCTTTTTTTTTTTTTAAAAAAAATTGTTTGGAAAAATTATTTGAAGGTAGAATTATTATAATTTTGATTCTGAAATTTTTCAGAATTTGAAAATTTTAAAAATTATTTTTACAATTTTCACTTCAAATTACTTATGAAAATTTAAAAATAACTTCAATTTATATTCATATCCAAATACAAATATCATTTTCAACTTGAAAACAGATAGTACTATTTTTTTTTAATTTAACAAGATCCATTATTTACGCTATATTTAGAAAATATAACAAAAATTTAAAAAATGTAAAAGTTGTTTCTCTTCTCTTAATGGAGTTCGTGCAATTCCCACTTGTAATAGAAGCACATTCCTACTCATCAATTTTAGAATAAATAAATACAGAAAAGAAAAGTATCTTTTTCTTTTATATATGTTTTTATATAACTGGAAATCATCTTGAGTTATATTCAGTAATATCTTAACACATCTGGCTCCACCAGTTAGTGCTTGAAGCAGAGGATCATCATCCGTTGGATGGTGTGAGAGGGTGTGCAAGTTCAAAACCCTGCGATAACATTTGGCCCGCTCGCTCTTGAAGTCATTACACTGCACAAGTGTGTTTAAGCGGCGACGTGGTTTGCGGTATTGCGTGGGCCGTGGTTTACTCTGTCATTTCGAAAGAAGAATGCACGCGATTCCTTCACACAAAAAAAAAAAGTAATATCTTAACACGGAATCCAACCATTATATCTATGAGGTCTTATTATGTAGTACTAGAATTTAGAGTTTTAGTTCAATATAAAGGTTGCCATTGTAAACATAGTCATTATATATAGGT
Organism: Przewalskia tangutica; assembly: GCA_029844215.1. Classification (NCBI taxonomy): domain Eukaryota; kingdom Viridiplantae; phylum Streptophyta; class Magnoliopsida; order Solanales; family Solanaceae; genus Przewalskia; species Przewalskia tangutica. The sequence continues at coordinate 100,778,981 of CM056736.1, read as the reverse complement.
TTTTAGAATAATTTACTAATTTTATTCAAGTTAAGGCACATTTTTTTTGCTACTTCTCAAAAACACCTTTTTTTCTTTCTAAAAGTCGTCTACATCACACCCCTTTGGGCCTTTTCCCGGATCCTGCTATCACGGGATGCTTTTTGCACCGGACTTCTGCCCTTGACCAAACGACTCAACTCTCTAAAAAAAGTATTTAGGGAAAACACTACTAGTTTGATCCAAAAATGACGGTATCACACCATGTTAATAGTATCTTTTGAGTTGTCCTAGCCCAACACGTGGGACCATTTTATGTTTTTTTTTTTTTTGCATAAAAATTTGCTAACTTGTTAAATATACAGTTAAGAGGGGGAGAATCCAATAGTAGGAAAAGGGATGAAAATTGATGGTAGTCGTGGCCTGCCTCATTATCATTACCTTCCTTTACTTAACACAATACGATTGAGCAACTTTTCTGAGATTAGTTGTGTGTGGCTGTCTTTCCTTATCCTTAAGAACAACTTATGTTTTCCTCTCAACAGTAGTCATTGTTTCTAATGTATATATTGCATGGCTTTTCTCTTCAGTTCTTCCCTTCTATTAGTCACTGAAAATTAGCATAATAATGTCTAATCAAGAAAATGGTAGCTTTCCAGATTTTATACTACCTGATTCTTTGTATACTGAAACCATCAGAGAAGTTCATTCAGCTATAGAACATGATTGGGATTCATTGAGACAGTCGGCATGTCAAACTGCAGCCGGAAGGGCACTGTGGAAACATGTGATCCATGATCCACTAGCAGAGTTACTTGCAGGAGAGACATACCTGAAGAAATTATATGAGAAGATTAAGAAAGACATCCTCAACAATGCTAAAGAGGTATCCGGAGTTATAATTGCTGTTAGGACACTATGGTTTGATAAAAACATTGAAGCAGCTCTTACATCTTTTGATGGTGGAGGAGCACAAGTTGTCATTCTTGGAGCAGGTAGGTGATGTTTCACGACATGATCTCTTGTACTGTATATATACCGTGTGACATTAAAACAGATGTATGCTTCTTGCAACTCAATAAAAATTGACTAGTTTATCTTTTAGTAATTAGTAGCCAGTGGCGGAGACACCCTTTAGTAGGGGGTGTCATCCGACACTGCTTTGAAACATCAAATTGGGAGAGGAAGTAAGGCTTAAAATGACCGCAGCCTAAAGGAAATAAGCTTACAGATCGAATTGTGAAGTAATCAGTCACTACAACAACAACAATAACATACCCAGTGAAATCCCACACCGTGGGGTCTGGGGAGGGTAGAGTGTACACAGACCTTACCTCCACTTGGTAGGTAGAGCGACTGTTTTCGGAAGACCCTCGGCTCAAGACAAAACATAATCACAAGCAAGGCAAAAGGACTGAGGCGTCACTGAACTATCAAATGTCGCTCACCCCGTTCTGCGGCCCCAATTTGTTTTGGACTAAGGCGTAGTAGTTGTATTCTGCAAAAGTTCTCATCCTCCTAGATCCATGTACCAATAAATTAGATGCAACATATTCCAGCTATGAATCCCCAAAATACTAGCCATCAACTGGCACACGCTAATCTTATCCGATGATATATGGTCTTTCATTTTAATAGTCTTTTTCATTTAGGAGTAGCTATGACTACGTTTAGATAAAAGAATTCTAGAAAAAAGGTAACGACTAGGAAATTTGATACATCCATTAAAATATGATAAACATAAATTGTCCACCACAAGAGGGTCAGCATATTTCACCTAACATTTTCATTGCTCACCCCTGGGAAACTATTCGATTCCATTAAGCAAAAATGTTAAAGAGCAAACCAGTGATGTCTGTTCTTTTTCTGCAGGTATGGATACAAGGGCATACCGCTTGAGTTGCTTGAAAGACAGTAATATTTATGAGGTTGATTTTCCTGAGGTCTTGCAGATGAAAACCACTATTCTAGAGGCAGCAACAGAAACAACAGATGAACGAAAGCACCACATGATGATGGCAAAATCATTGAACAGAGTAGCAGCTGACTTGAGAGAAAAGGACTGGCTTGAAAAGCTTCAAGAATCAGGCTTAAAGTTAAATAAGAAAACAGTATGGGTTTTAGAGGGCATTCTATACTATCTCTCACACTCAAATGCAATGGAAGTACTGAAAATTATCGCAAATAACTGTAACTCTACTCATACAGTACTCTTAGCGGACTTCATGAACAAGCAATCAACCACAATGTCCAGCTCAAATTTCCATTTCTATAGCGACTATCCAGATCAGTTATTGCCATCACTAGGATTTTCTGATGTTAAACTTTCTCAAATTGGTGACCCAGATGCACATTTCGGGTTATTGCATGACCCACTAAATTTGTTCAACAAGTTGCGCAACTTGCCCAGATCACTTCAAACTCACCCAGATGATGGAACACCATGTTGTAGGTTGTATTTGCTTCAGGCTTCTGCAGAACCACCAAACCAGACTATTTTGTGAATACTATAAGAATGGTTCACCAATAAAGTCTAACTTGCTGTTATAGCTTAGAAGCACTCCTGATTGATTTTTTTTACTGTCATTGAACCGCATTAGTTATACTGGCAACAATGTCATTTAAGCTATGACTAGTATACTTTTTATCTTTTCAAGATCTAGGTAATTCTTAAAAAAGTTCATCGTGTTTGCAGCCCCTTCATCCCCTCCGACTTCTAACTTTTGTGAGAGTTCAAAAGAGACAACGGAGCACTATTTTACCTACTCTTGCAGCTTATTATATTTTCTCTCAATCACACATAAAGTTTGTTCTAATTCCGGAAAGAGAAATCTATTTAAAGGAATTCATACTGATCGCCTAGCTTCGGATACTTTCAAGGCTCACACAACAAAAAAGAGTCCGAGCGACCAGGAGCACACATGAAAGCGGAAAGAGATTCATACAGTTTGCACTTACACATTTGGATATTTACAAACAAAGACAGGTTCACTCACTCTTTTTTTGCCTACCAATGTCAGAGGAAGACTTATCTCAAACCTGGAACCCCTACGATTGCTTTCACTTAAAGACACTGACTTGAGCCCGTAAGTTCCAGACTTTGATGAGTGGGGATGCGGAGATATTAATACTAGAAATGTACCCGTAAAAAGATAACTTAAACCTGCTACCTGAAAGCACCTATAAAAGAAGAGGGACTTGATTAAAGAGAATAATATGAGAATCATCCCAGACCTTATTCCTTCACGTGCTTCTAAGGTTTGAACGCATCCTTTTTAAGAAGCAATTGGCTAGATTGAAACTTCTCCTGTGTGGTATGCTATGTTGCTCGCATCCTCAGAAAATGTCGTTGCGCCCTGTCGGATCTTTTAAAATACGCAACTGCATTTTTGGAGGATCCAAGCAACATGGATGACCAAATGGTGACTAAGAAACAGTGAAGTTTCATAAAAGTGAGCTGTGGGCAACATGAAAAGCACCTTCTTAGTATTGTATGGAACTTATCGGTTACTTTCATGCTAGAATCCTTGATTATTGTAATATACTTAGAACTGGAAGCACTTAATGCTATAGCCAGTAGCCAGTTAGCGACTCCAATTCTTTGTAGTATTGCTAGAAGTTCTTTGTATCATCCTGTTAGCAGTGCGGTTACATGCTATAGTAAATCAGTTAATGTGAGAATATTATTATTGAATTGTTGTATCTACATGATAATACTGAGCCCTATTTATAAACACTACATTACAATTATTTTCCTAGTAGGATACTATATATGAAATCATATTCCTATTCTAACACTCCCCTCAAGTTGGTGCAAACAAGTCATATGTACCGAGCTTGTTACATATGTGATTAATACGAGGACGACTGAGTGACTTGGTGAAAATATCCGCAAGTTGATCACTCGACTTTACAAACTCTTGTGTGTCTCACATCGAGGTGGTGTACGAAATCGTGTTGGTACCGTACCATTGAAGAGGAAAATCCCACCCCTGATCATGCCTAATTTAGTAACAATATCTCCGGAGAGTTTTTCCTTGACAAAGTGACAGTCAATCTCAATGTGCTTAGTTCTCTCATGAAATACCGGATTTGATGCGATATGAAGGACCGCTTTGTTATCACACACATGTTCCATTTGAATGATTTCTCCAAATTTTAGTTCTGAGCAACTGCTTAATCCAAACTAGCTCACAAGTTGCTACAATCATTGCTCGATATTCTGATTCAGCGCTAGATCGAGCAACGACACTTTGTTTCTTACTCTTCCAGCCATGACACCAAATTACCTCCTATTAACACACAATATCCATATTTAGAACGTCTATCAGATCCTACATAATCAGTGTCTGTATATCCAACAATTTGCTCATGGCTTCAATCTTCGAAAAGCAGTGACTTAATATATCGCAGAATGCGAATAACTACATCCCAATGACTATCACAGGAAGAATCCATAAACTAACTTACAACACACATAGGAAACGAAATGTCAGGTCTAATCACTGTGAGATAATTCAACTACCAACCAACCGCCTATATCTTCCTGGATCACTGAGTTGCTCCCCCTGTCCTGGCAAGAGTTTAACATTCGGATCCATAGGAGTGTCAATGGGTTTACATCCCATCATTCATGTCTCCTCAAGAATGTCTAAGGCATACTTGCGTTGCGAAATAACAATACCTGACGTGGATTGGGCAACCTCAATACTTAGAAAATACTTCAGTCTGTCAAGATCCTTAGTCTGGAAATGCTGAAAGAGATCTTGCTTTAAATTAGTGATATCATCTTGATCATTGTCAGTTATAACGATATCGTCAACATAAACCACCAAATAAATACTCATATCTGGAGTAGAATGTCGATAAAACACAGAATGATCTGCTTCACTGCGAGTCCTACCAAACTCCTGAATTACTGTGCTGAATTTACCAAATCAGGCTCGAGGAGACTGTTTCCGATCATAAAGTGACCGACGCAATCGACACACTAGACTAGACTCCCTTGAGCAATAAAACCGGGTGGTTGCTCCATATAAACTTCCTCCTTAAGATCACCATGGGAAAAAGCATTCATAATGTCCAACTGATAAAGACGCCAATGGCGGACAACAGCCATGGATAGAAAAAGACAAACAAAGATCAAGTGACATCAGCAGACATAAGATATTGACAGAGATCAAGTGAGAAGCAACAATACCCCTTTTGAACTTGGGAATAACCAAGAAAGACACATTTAAGAGAGCGATGGGTTAATTTATCTATCTCCGGAGCTAGGTATTGCACAAAACATGTGGCTCCCAAAAACACGAGGAGGAAGAGAGTATAGAGATGACTGAGGATACACTATGGAATCTGATTCTCAATAGAAGATGAGGGCATTCGATTAATTAAATGACAAGTTATGAGGACTGCATCGCCCCAAAAGTGCAGCGGAACATTGGATTCAATGAGAAGAGTATGAGAAGTCTCAATGAGATGTATATTCTTCCTTTTTGCTACCACGTTCTGCTGAAGGGTGTACGGGCAAAATGTTTGATGAATAATTCCTTAGTGAGTCATAAACTGGGAAGATTTGTATTCTAAGACATTATCACTACGAAAAGTATGAATAGAAACACCAAATTGATTTTGTATTTCAGCACAGAAACTCTTGAATATGAGAATAACTCAGAACGATCTTTCATTAAGAATAACCAAGTGCATCTAGAAAAACTGTCAATGAAACTAACAAAAAAATGAAATTCTAAAGGTGAACTGACTCTACTAGGACCCCAAATATCAGAATGAACTATTATAAATAGATTATGCACGACTCTCAACACTATGTGGAAAGGTAGTGCGAGTGTGTTTCCCAAGTTGACATGACTCACATTCTAATTTAGACAGACTAGACAAACTAGGCACCATCTTTTGTAGCTTGGACAGACTCGGGTGTCCCAATCGTTTATAGATTAAGTCTGGAGGATGTAACTAGACCTGCTATGGAGGATTTAAGAGTAGAGGTAAGGTAGTAGAGGCCTTGTGATTCATATCCTACGTCAATCGTGTGTCGCGTACTGCGGTCCTGCATAATAAAAGAATCATCCAGAAATAGTATGACACAATTCAAGGCACGAGACAAACGACTGGCCGATGCAAGATTAAAAGGACAATCATGGACATAGAGGACAGAATTTAGAGTGACCGAAGATATGGGTTTAGCTTGTCCAACTCCTTTTGCTTTTGTTTGGATCCCATTGGCTAAAGTAATAGTGGGAAGAGATGGTGAATAATTAATATCCGACAAAAGTGATTTATCACCAGAAATATAATCAGAAGCGCCAGAGTCTACAACCCACGATCCGACGGTATTAGATTGAGCGACTGACGCTGCTTGTGGAGATGTCTGTTTACTTGCTCGATACTGAAGGTACTCATTATATTCTTATTCGGATAAATAAACCAGTTGGTTACCTATAGTGGCAGTCTGAGCTATGTGAGTATTTTTGGGTGATCGACCATGCAGAGAATAGCATACTTCACGAGCAAGTCAATACATATTACAATAACTACACTTAGGCCTAGATCTTCCAAAACGACCTCTTTTTCGTCGAATTTTAGACTGTGATGTTTGATTTTCTGATCCCCTTATTAAGGGTTGTGAATTAATCATAGGACTTGAATTTCTAATTCCCGTATTTTTTGAATTAAAAGCATCAAATCCGAGAGACATGATTCAAAACTTTAAGAAATCTAAAGAGGCTGATAATGCTCGAAGCGTGATCCGAAGCTATGACGATCCAGAAAAGCGATCGCCAAAAAATAAAAGGTGACAGGAATCTGAAACAAATTGCACGTTATGGCTCGGAATGAATAGGCGAGCTGACTGGGAAAAATATTCTTCCGGAAAAGTGACTGTCGCCGCCGAAAAATAGTTCTGGTGATCGGAATCCAAAAGCAAAAATATATGAATAGGCTCACAAGAACCGGGCGAAGAAAAAGAATCGCCAAAAAAACTCATCGGAAAGAGGCCTCACGCTCACGCGCCGGCAAGTGGGCAGATCTCGGCGAAACCGGCGACCTTCTTATCGGCACGTGGATCGTTGGTTGGGGTTTGATCGCGGAAGCCTCCTGAACCTTGTGGTAGTGTTGGTTTTTGCACAACACTTACCAGAAGAGAGGAGATTCAGAACAATCGCCGGAAGAGGCTCAACGACTATTTTCTATCCCGATGTCTCACTGTAGCTCTGACATGTGAGAAAATATGAGGAAAAATATTATTATTGAATTGTTGTATCTACATATACATTACAATTATTTTCCTAGTAGGATACTATATATGAAATTCTATTCCTATTCTAACAAGTTAAAAAGAAGTTACTCATCCCTGATGAAGCAAGTAAGCATAAGAAGAGTAAATTTCTAAAGTGTGGCTATTGTCAAGTACAAGAACTATGCATAACTCTTGGGGTAAACTCTACATACACATAGCTAATGTCTACAGATTTACTTCTGAAACCACCAAGCAGATGTTATTTAAGAGCACCAAACAGAAGAAGACGAAAAAAAGAGAGCACCAAACAGAACTGAGAGAATTGAGTACACCGGATAAACATAAATTTACATAATCCAATCTTTCAGTACTTACAGCTTGGCAGGCATAGCATTCCTTAAGTTCTGATTGTGTCTTCCTCTCAACTTCGTAAGAATCACCTTCGCTATTTCACATCGTATATCTACTCACTAAGAGATCAATGCAGCTCAGATAACTATCATATCACTGTAGTGCAGCTTTGAGCAAGTTTGGCAAAAAATTTGATAGTCTAACATAATGGTACCAATAACAAATGTCGGACATTTTCGTCAACACAACCAAGAAACAAACGTGAACTATTATTACTTGGCCAGCTTGTGCGCTATTGCTTTTTGATATTTAAGAGTTTAGTAATCATGGAAAGGGAGAAATCATAGAGGTATATACTGCAGGAAAAAAAAAGGGCAGTCCGGTGCACTAAGCTCCCGCTATATACTGATAGGAAGTCTTGGACATAAATATGACTTTCTACAATGAACAGCTATGTGCTCCAAGAATGTAGAGAGAAAAGTTTGAAAAACTTGAGAGAAGAAGTTGTTGATCCCATTAAATACCTAAGGTTTCTTTCCTTCCATACAATACACATAAGCTCCCGGGAGAAACCTTACAAGCTTTGTTTTTAGTCTTTTAGTGCCATCATAGAGAAAGGGACTACCACAAAGCCAATTTCAAATAGACTGCCTAATTTTATCATGAGGCAAGAACTAATATGAAATCAGAGTCCACTATATCAAGTAAAGTGAGCAGAATATCTTAGAGCATCTCTCAGTATCATGAGGCAAGGAGTAACTGGAAGTTAGAAGGTTAATTGTGATGCAGGTTATGTAACTTGTTGATCAAACAGCATCAAACTTGTAACACCATCAAATCTTTACATAGAAAAGCAGCAAAGAGTCAGCTTTATGCATCAGAATTCGCTTGTTCGTAATTTCAATGAATGTGAAGATAGGTCTATTCACTATAACTAATAGTGACTGAAGTAAAGTGCAATTAACAGGAGAAAATCAAAACAATGAAAGAATAAAATTATACATTAAATGGATGATACAACCTATTGCAGTTTTTTCTTTTTGCTCTCCAAAAGTAAACATAGAAACTCAAATTGGCAAATGCAGAATTCATCCTGTTTCTTCTTTGACTTGAATAAGGATTATCAAGCTTCAAGGCACTCCTTGATGCCTTGCTCAAAGTTGTCCAGACAAGTTACTGTATCCATGAGAGCATTTGCAACCTTTTGTCTGTGAAAAGAAAAAGCATGTCCATGACATAATATAGGGGACGAATCGAGTATGAAATATCTAACTTGTTATCATGTTTGTCAGTCATATAAAATGGAAAATTTTACTTAAAAGAAATCAACACAAGTTTTGAGAAGAGTACAAATAGAAACTGTTAATCACTAGCCAAACCTATTAGAAGCAACTTGCACATCAAATTCATTTGCCATGTCACTGAGAGAAGCAAAAGACCTGCACACATGATACAGAAAATATTGTGTCAAAATAATTCTGTCAAATCTCTTCAACACACACATGCATAGACGTCCTTATGATAACTCAGACAGGCAGTGATTACACGCTTTCCATATCCTTATAGAAACTAAATCAGTAACTAATAAGGATAGTTCCATGGTAACTCATATATGAAATTCCCCAACCCAGAAATTTTAGCTGCCAGCAGCTACTGAAAGTAAGATAAGCTGCTTCCGGATGTGGACAAAAACCCAGCTACTTTTTCAAAACATATCCTAGAACATCAGCTAATAAGGAACTAATACAACTTCCACCTTAAAATGTATAGAGATCAACCCACTTCTTGAAGTGTTTACAGCTCGACAAACAAGATATATTGGTCAAAATAAGTTTTACCTTATGAGATCAATAAGTTTGGTTTCAGCTGCTAACTTTACTGGGTCCTTCTCAGCAAGCAAAGAAGAAGCATTTTTCACAACCAACCGGAAAGTGCAGACCTGAGAATTAGGAATTTTTTATATGAGCCACAAACAACATACAACCCATACAACATAGGCCAAGAAGATATATGAACCAAAACATAGAGTGAACCAACAATAACTCTTTTTTGCATAATTATTTACTTTGTTCACAGCTTCTCGTCTCCATATCTAACACGCCACTCTAAAAAATGCATTACCACAGAACACAATCTAGAATAGAGACTTATTGCATGTTCTTTTTTCACCTAATATATTTTATTAACATGTCCACACCACTCATGCACTTCAATCAATCAACCACCAACTCAATCCCAAACTAGTCTCAATAGGGCATATGAATCATCTGTATACATGCAGCAACTCAATTCAGTTTCCGTAATTAGATAATTTATCGTTGTTGTATTATTTACACATTATCCATCAACCTACCACATTCTTTTTAATTAATAACTTGAACCTGGCTAGGGTTTGCAAAACTCTCAACACGCAAAGTCAAACCACTAATGCACTTGACTTCTTAATATAAAATATGTAGTAGCTAGTTAAATGTGATTAAGAAGCCCATCGAAATCAACAAGAAACTGGTAAATTTTTATTTCAATCAAAAGTCAAAGCAATGGTCAAACCTCAACTCCTGTGCTTGACTGAAATTGAACAAAAGAACTCCTCTCTTGAGGTACACAATCCCTTGCAGCAGATTTCAATAAGCTCTGAACTTCTTCAATTTCCTTTTCACCAAAATCAGATTCACTTCTAGCTGTCAAATACAAAGCAATTAATTTAGTTTATCAATCGCAGGAATACAGTCAAACCTCTTTATAACCTTCATTCTCTGTACGGCCAAATTTTCTTTGGAACCGATTTTACTATGTTATATTATATGTTTCCTATAATAGCATTTCTCTATAAAAAATATCTGGACAAAGGACGTTGTTACGGAGAGGTTTGACTGTACGAAGAAAAAAAGAGGCAATTATCAAATAAACAGTATGTTAGTTACTAAGTAAGAGATAAGCAGAGCGGAGGATGTTTCTAGAAGCATCGATTGGAGCCAAAAGGTACTTAGCAGTCTTCTTCTTTTGATCTCTTAGCCATTCTTTTGGTCCTGCTGAGAACAACATTTTCAAAAGAAAAAAACAAATAAAGTTATAAACTATGCTTAATTTCAATTAGTATTTAATTAGGCTTACTTTCATTTTTTACAGATAATTAATGAATCTCAATTGTAGTTGAAGGAAATGAAGTGGAATTGGAGATAATTTAAGTACATATGCCGAAGGAGAGAGCGGAGTTAGGGAAAGTGGAGAGAGGAGCAATGAGTGAGAACCAAACGACAGCGTTTCTACGACTGAATAACTTGGTTTCGACCGGCGACGGTGACGGCCGTACAAACGGCGGCGTTGACGGTGGTTTCGGAGGGACTGTGGTGGTGGAAGGGATAAGGGAGATACTCGACGGCGTCATGGTGGTTGAAAAATAACGGTAATTATTCTCTATTGTCCTTTTGCTAAAATATCATTGTATGTTTATACTAAGATATAGGAAAATGATACTCCCTCCGTCCGAGTGACTAAATTGATTGGTTATGGAATTTAAGACCCCCATACCCTAATCTCTAACGTTGACCCCACTAAGTGCCGCTTCGACCACACATCGACCGCGACGGTAAGACCACAACACACCGCTCCGACCACCCACCGACGACGACGGAATATATATATTTTTTTATAAAATTTCATTTGTTTTGTTCTTTTCCTTGTTCTTTTTTTCTTGATCGTGTATTCTTTCTCTTCTAGATCTACGCATGTGCTCAATTTATTGGTTGAAATTTTTTGGTGAACAATACTTCAGTGCGTGAATAGTGACGTGAAGCAGTGTGGAGCGATGAGCGATGGCGACGATGTGGAAACGATGAGCGATTAATAGTCTTGGAATAGTGCGTGAATAGTGCCAGAACAGTGCGTGAACAGTGAAAAGTGATTTTTGTCGGCAGTCAGGTTCGATTAAACTGGAGTTGGTACCTCTGGTTGCCCATATTTCATTTTTTGTCCTTATCCGTATTGTTAAATTTGTTGCTTCGTTGTATTGATTCGTGACTTTACGTTCTTGCATTTACCGTTCTTGTTTGTAGTTATAGCATTCTCGGTGTAGTTGTTTTACCTGTCTCTAGATCCTTGTTAACTTTTGTTTTCACTTGGATCTCTTCTTGTTTTAGGATAAATATTTAAGTAGTCAATTATTTTATACTTGCTTTAGTGGCTTTGATAACGGATGGTAGACTAGGGTCATGTACTCGATCGGGGACGGGGACAAGGGGCAGGGGCGTTAAGTGGGGTAAGGGTGATGCTAGGATGAGAATATGGTCTTGGAACATTGGAACTTTAACGGGTAAGTCCATAGAGCTAGTTAAGATTTTTAAGAAGATGATATTAATATAGCATGTGTCCAGGAGACCAAATGGGTAGGATCTAAGGTTAAAGATGATGGATATAAGTTATGGTTTTTGGGTAGGTCGAGTTATAGGAATTGTTACACCCCGTATTTTCAAGAGATTGAAATGAGAACGAACGTATGAAAATAATTTTGAAAGTTGGAACGAAAGAAAGAATTGTGTTTCCTAAGGAAAATCTTTCGAACCTCGTGAAGGAAAAAAGGTTTGTTAAATGGAATTTGGTTCTCAAAGTTGGTATTTGAGACTTTTTGAATATATTGGAATTTTGGATTTTAAATTCCGGATTTGGTCATGTGGGGCCCACGAGAAAATTTTACGATTTTGTGGGGCCTACAATATTTTTGAGATATTTTGGCCAATTATGGATTTTTGGGAGATGAAATATTTTTAGACCAATGAGAGGGTGACACGTGGCATACCCCCCCCCCCCCCTCACCCCACTTGTCTTGGTCTTGGAAGACTTTGACCTTAGATATTTTAGAGACAAGTGGGTCATGTGGGTCCCACTCCACTTGTCTTGCTACACTTAGTCCCTACACTTGTCCTCATCTTACCCATTGTGATACATTATATATGTATACTTAGAGACATTGCAAGACTTTATTTGAACAACACTTAGAAATATTCCATCTTTTTCCCTCTTCTTTTATGCTCTCGGCCAAGGTTGGCAGATTTCAGCCAACTTTGAAGAGGTATATCTCCTTGTATACGAGGAGTTTTTAGGTGTTTCAAAAGCCTAAAATGAAGTTCGTCGAGTCTAGTTTCTAACTCAACAAACCGTTCGTCGATCGGACATGGGAGTAAAGAGTTATGAACGTCACAAGTTCAGCTGACAAAACAGTGAACAAAAACGCTGCACTAGGCCGAGAATAGAGGGTGAAATCCTAGGGGTTCCGTCGACTTTTTGGTGATGGAATGTGAAGGGAAGTTGCTCCTAAGGTTGTAGGGGATACATATATGTGATTGGATCTTGAAGAAGTGGAGCGAAACGAAAACTACGGGCCATTGTTGAGCATTCTGCCCGGGACATTTTTGGGCACAAAAATGAGGTAATAGTTCCTCTAAAATTAAAATAATTGGATATTACTTATTGTTATAATGTATAGATGAATTCATGTTAAGGAAGAAATTGAAAATAAGATGTGTATGAGGTAGATATGTTGTTGGCCGATTTGAGACAATTTTGTGCCCTTGGTTTCGTTTGTTATATGGTTGTTGTTATCCACACTTGTCGCCTGTTAAAATAAGGTAATATGGTTGTTGATAAGTTGGTATGTCATATATGGAAGTGTTGGAACTCGAATTGGAATAAAATGGATTAAGGAAAGAGTTATCGGATTGTAGTTGTTTTAGCCGGAAAACTGCCCAAAATTGTTAGACGTTGTCGTATCATTTTATGGACTATTTTGGGGGTGTGTTTATGCTGGAAAATCAGCCCTAATATGCATGTTTAAGTGTAGTAGTTGCTAATGAAAGTTCTAAGGAAATAGGGGTGTGGAAAGGTGTTGAAACGCCTCACATTTTACCCTCGTTATTGTTGGATTACAGACTATTTTTTTGGGCTGATTTGAGGACTGTTTTGTATAATTGTGGGGCAGAATTTTACACATCCAGTTAGGCGTGTAATCCCCTTTTTCTAACTGTTGGTTGCGCCTTAAATGTGGCTTGTTGGTTGATGAATACGAGCCTTGGAAAAGGTGGAAAAGTACGTAGAAACAAAGGAAGTGCTGCCCAATTTTCCGTAGAATTAGAGGGAATTATTTGGTATAAGTATTATACTAGAAAGTATGATATTGATAGAAGTGTGATCGTAATTATAGGTTGAAGTACCACGTGTAGCATGATCTACTTGGCTTAAGGAATAGCCGATGAGGTTGAAGTACTTTGGAGCGTATTGCTACTTGTCGTATGGGTTAGTCGTCACGAGGTATGTGAACTTCTTCCTTCTATCGACATGATTATCCTTGAGGTATACTTGTCTTGTTATTTGGAGTATACATGACTTGTTTTCTTGAAGTACTTGACTTGTCATTAGGAAGTATTCATGTTATTGATTTTATGCAAAAGGCATGTCTAGAATATTCCTAAGTTCTTACCAAGTCTTATGGGGGATGTTGGTAAGAGTCGTTAGAAAGTATTAGAGTCGAGTTGACCTTGTTAAATTACTACACTAATGAGAATAGGTATCAAACAAGTCATTGCAGCGTTAATGAAAATGTATCGACAATCAATTATATTGAAATGAGTAGAATTCTCCATCTGCATAGAAACTAAGATAAGACAAAATTGTATTACATTTTCTAGATCATGGCTGATTTAACAAGATCGTTATAAACGAGAATAACCTATTCACGGCTCATAAAAGTATTAATTTTGTAAGTACATGAGGCTTGATTTTTGAAAGTACTTGGGACTTGAATTTCGAAAATGTGTAGTAACTCGATTTGAAAAGTATGTGTTACTTGATTTAAAGAGAATAAGCTATTTGGTCTTAAAAGTATAAGTTACTTGAGTTTTAGAAAAAAGTAAGTAACTTGGTTTTAATGGTGAAAGTATTTTTGGGCCCAACGCCTTAATATTTCATGAAACGATTCTTTTATAAAGAATAGATGTACAAAGTACTTTGGGTTCAATTCCCTTACGTAGCATGATAATGCCTTGGTTTTGATAAAAGGGAAAGAGGTAATGGTGCGTTAGTTGTCTAAAAATGAAGTGATTATAACGGTTTTATGGGAAATTTGTTATAACAAGTTTTAGTGGAAAGTTAAGGGATGGTTTAAAATGTTTTAAAGAAATCGTGTGAGAATGTCCGTGATTAAGTCCTTAATATAATACATGATATGTGGCACTTTGATGTTCAAGATGTTTTAAAGTAACACATGAGGTCTAGTGCCTTGATTTGCCAAAACCATGTCTTAGAAGGATACTTGGTACGATAAGTGTCTCGATTTTCTAAATGATGGTTTCAAAATGATACATGTATTGGATCCTACTTCCTAGCGATACATGTAGTACTTGGGCTTTCCTAAAATGGAAATTTAGTTCATAAAGTGAATGTACGGCTCACGTACACTGTCGTAATGGACTTTAATCCTTAGTAATGCAAGGTGTGTTAGTGCCTTGATAGTACTTTGACTTGCTTAAATGATAGTTATTCTATTTTGTGCCTTGATAGTACTTCGACTTGCCTAAATGGTATTATTTTGATTTGTTAAAAAGGAAAGACATGGTATTGTCTTGAATTGTTGAAAAAGAAGGTATGAAAATTGTCTTGGTTTGTTAAAATGATGGTTTATTCATTTTATGATGTTGAGAGTCAAAGATTATCTTAACTTGCATATGTTGTTCATGATAGTCATTGGTGCTAGTGTTATGAGTATAAATGCGGGGTAAACCCCCCAAGACGTTATATACCTCCTGAGTATAAATGCGGGGTAAACCCCCCAAGACGTTATATACCTCCTGAGTATAAATGCGGGGTAAACCCCCAAGACGTTATACACCTCCTGAGATAAATGCGGGGTAAACCCCCAAGACGTTATACACCTCCTGAGTATAAATGCGGGGTAAACCCCTAAGACGTTATACACCTTCTAAGTATAATTGCGGGGTAAACCCCAAAGACATTATACATCTCCATGGATTTGCTACCCATGATGCGAGCATGACGTATATGCTCATTGGGACCCGTAGGGCCTAAGCGGGTGAAATAGTCCTGTGCGGGTGAAATAGTCCTATGCGTGGCAAATTATCCTATGCGGGTCCACAAGACCCTTGCGGGTGAAACAGTCTCAGGAGTAGGTTTGCATAATGATACTACGGGCGGGTGACCCTAGATTGATCATAAGCTTCCTATTTTAAAGCATGTAAAGTTTACTCTCATTGTTAAAAAGGCACGATTAATGCGGGTAGTTGTATGTTATACTTGTTACATCTTGTGATGATGTTGTATTCCACGAGCGTATACGTGATATTATATCTTTGAGGCGGTGTCGGTTTTGACATGACTTTCATATTTGAAAGTGGTGCGGTGTTCTGATGGTCTGATGATACAAGTCTGATTGGCTCTGATTTTTATATGACACGGTAGAATCTGGTATTTGATTTTCATACTTGCCCCTGTCATTCCTTGTATAGTTATGAACGTAATTGTTGTACTTTATTTCCGTTCCATACTTAGTACTTATTATCGACCCGCCCGAAGTGCGTTCATGTCCGTAGGTTTAGGTACACAGTTGTGGATCCGCGAGCTTAGGATCCTGGTTCAGCATTTTGAGATGGTTCCAATGTTCCGGAGCTTGTCATTATGGCTAGGTATATTCAGGGGTACGGCGGGGCCTTGTCCCGTCATAGTATTGTCCAAAATCATAGAGGTTTGTATTCATATGTGGGCTGGACTGGCTAGAGTTGTATTTACATTATTGAATAGTGTAGACCCTTTTGGGTGATTTATATTATGGCAGCCTTATCGGCTCTGCCTTTGTTTTAAGAAAAAAAATGAGTGTTATTTATCTTCCGCGGTTTATTGTGTTGTATGAATAGAAGGGTGCCCAGGTAGGGTACCAGTCGCGGGCCCGGGGTTCGGGGCGTGACAGGAATGGGGTAGGCATTTTAGTAGATAGAGAGCTAAGAGATCATGTGGTAGAGGTTAGGATGGTCAATGACATGATGATGACGATTAAGCTGGTAGTTAGAGGGTTCACTATGAACATTATTAGTGCTTACGCGCCACAGACGAGTTTGGGCGAGGAGGAGATGAGGCGTTTTTGGGAGGAATTGGACGAGGTGGTGGGTGGTATCCCACCCACTGAGAAAGTATTTATAGGAAGGGACTTCAATGGACATATCGAGTCACTTTCATGGGGTTATGACGACGTGCATGGAGGATTTGGCCTCGGGGACAGAAAATGAGGGTGGCGTCTCACTTTTGGAGTTCGCTAGAGCTTCTGAGATGGTGATAGTCAATTCGAGGTTCCTGAAGAAGGAGGAGCACTTGGTGACTTTCTGTAGTTCGGTAGCTAAGACTCAGATAGACTTTTTGCTCCTTAGGAAGGTTGACAAAGGTCTTTGTAAAGATTGCAATGTTATTCCGATTGAGGATCTTACAACCCGATAAAAGTTTTTGGTGATGGATTTGGAGATCAAGACAGAGAAGAAGAAGATGGTTGTGGATGACAGGTTGAGAATCAAATGAGAGAGTGACCATGACTATTGCAAATGAGATGGGGGAGAGGTTGTTGGCCAAGGGGGCCTGGGAGAGCAGTGGGGATGCGACCGGTATGTGGGACAGGATGACTAGTTGCATTCGAAAGGTAGCTAGAGAAGTGCTTGGGGTCTCGAAGGGTAGTTGTGGTAGGCATCGACGGAATTGGTGGTGGAATGGTGTAGTTCAAGATAAGGTGGAAACAAATAAAATGGTGTATGCAAAAATGGTAGAAAGTAACGATGGGGTGGAAAATAAACGAATATGGAGCTATACAAGATGGCGAGGAAGGAGGCTAAGCTTACGATTACGGCGGCGAAAACGGTGGCTTTTAAAGGTCTGTATGTGGAATTAAAGGAGAAATGTGGGGATAAAAAGTTATACAGACTAGTCAAGGCGAGAGAGAGGGGGGCTTGTGACTTGGATCACATAAGGTGCATCAAGGACGAGAATGGTAAAGTATTGGTGAAGGACGCGCATATTAGGTAGAGGTGACAGTCTTACTTCTATAAACTCTTGAACGAAAAAAGAGATAGTGACATCGTGTTAGGAGATCTGGAGCAATCTAGTAGGTATCAGTATTTTGGTTATTGTAGAAGTATTAAGGTTGAGGAGGCTAATGATGGTGTTCCTAGGATGCGCAGGGGAAGAGCGACCGGCCCCGACGAGATCCCAGTTGAATTTTGGAAGAGCGTAGACATGACTGGTATGAAGTGACTGACCGAGTTGTTTAACGTCATTTTTAAAACGATAATAATGCCCGAAGATTGAAGGTGGAGTACAATGATCATGTTGTACAAAAACAAAGGTGATATCCAAAGTTGCAACAAATATAGGGGTATCAAGTTGTTGAGCCACACTATGAAAGTTTGGGAAAGGGTCGTGGAGATGAGGGTAAGGAAAGCCGTGTCTATTTTCGAGAAGCAATTTGGATTCATGTCGGGGCGTTCAACTACTGAAGTCATTCATATTATTAGGAGGTTGGTGGATCAGTATAGGGAGATGAAGAGAGACATACATATAGTTTTCATCGACCTAGAGAAGGCATACGACAAAGTCTCTATGGAGGTTCTATGGAGATGTTTTGAGGTTAGATGTGTACATGTGACATACATTAAGGTAGGCTTGGACAGTGGGTCGGGTCGGCCCGATCCCGTCCCTACCCGGTCCCGTCCCGGCCCCGAATAATTAAAAAATAATAATTAGCGGGATCGGGGCTCGAACCGGGATGGGACATGGTATGGTCACTTTGGCGATCCGCGATGACGACCCATCCCGCGTCCGTCCGATCCGGCCGGTCCGCGAAACCCATCCAATTGCAAAAATAGTCGTTGCAATAACGATCATTTTACATTTTGGCCGTTTTGCAACGACCATTTTTGGCCTCCCCCAACCCCCCTACCCTCTTTATATTTATTTTTAACCCCTAAGTTATTATATTTACACTTTAACCCAATTTTCCAACTATAAATACCTCATTTTCTCTTCTTATTTCTCACAAATCTTCTTACAATCTCTTATCTCTCAATCAATAAATCTCTATACAACATTGTCTACTACATATTCAATCTATTTATTAATTTGGAAATTGGGAGTGAAGTTGGCAACTAGCTTGAGGATTATCTATCGAGCAAAGTTTCAATTTTCAATCTCTCGATTACACGTCGGCGTTTGGTACATTCGTTCTCTCATTAAATTATTATTTTGTCTTTATTTCATTTAACACATTTAATTTCATTATCTTTAAGTCTTTAACTATTTATTACCATAATTAAAATGAAAAGAGTAAAAAGTGTTTTCGGCAAGGGTACTTCTTCTAGTAGGGCGGGTATGAGGCAAGAGTACTTACAGTATTCCTAGTCCTACTCCTAGACAAGATGATTTTATTAATCCTGAACAGTTTCCTGAAATACCATATGATCTAGACGACCATGTATTTTCTCAAAATGAAGAAGCCTTTGATTTAGATGTCACTCTAGATGATGATACACCCACTAGTGAAATGCCTCATATTCCTCCTAGTATGAGACGAGGTCCGGCAAAACGACGATTAAAATCAGCTGTATGGAAATATTTTCACAGGGACGTACCGAATCAAGTAGCTATATGTAAAACTTGTAAAGTTGTTTATACTTTTAAAACTGGACAAGGTCATGGTGGAACGGGGTTTAGGAAGACACCTATTGCAAAAACACAAAGTCTTGCATGCCCAATACATTATTGAAAAAGATGGTGAGAAAGCGCCCTCTCAATCGGGACAAGGTTCACATATTGTCCCGGACAAAGTACATGGTCAAATTAATCCTATGACGAGGGGAGTTGTAGGCCCTAAATACGATAAACATAAAGATAGGGAAACACTAGCAAAATTAGTTGCTGTGGAGGATTTGCCTTTTTCATTTCCTGAATCTCCTGATTTAATTCATTATATTAGAGATATGTATAATCCTACTTATAAAGGTTTTCCTAGATTAATTGTTAAGAGAGATGTATTTAAATTTGCGCATGAATATCAACAATATTTACGTTATGCATTATATCATTTTAATGGAAAAGTCACTCTAACTTCTGATATAGGTCGTAGTACTAACAACCATGATTATTTAACGGTAACCTGTCATTGGATAGATTATAAATGTTCTATGCAAAAACGTATTTTAGCATAGATATATAGATAGTAGGCACACTGGTCAGTTTATTTCAGAAAATATTTGTTTAGTCTGTGATTATTACGGAATAACTGATAAAGTTATGAGTATTACATTAGATAATGCATCTTCTAACGTATTTGCTATTTATGTTTTAAAAGAAGTTTTAACTCCGTTTTTTCCAAAAACATTTTCATATCAAATGTGTGTGTCATATTTATAACTTAGTTGTAAAGGATGGTCTTTCACTTTTTCAAGATATTTTTGAAAAAATACAATTTGCTATAAACTTTATTTTAAAAAATAATAGAATCCAACAGAGAAAAGAACATAAAAAAACTTGTCACGATTGTGGACTATCTTATAGAAAAATTCCCGAAGAAGTACCACTAGGTGAAATTCTTTATATGACCAACTAGTTATTGCTTATGATTATAGAAAACCTATCACTTTATTTTTTAACGTCCATAATCAAAATCCAACTGATATGATTGTGGATAATGATTGGAACAAAATTAAAGAACTTATTGTATTTCTAGAGAATTTTCATCGAGCAACAAAAGAATTTTCTACTATATATTATCCTACTATTTCAACTATGTTGTTTTATATAGCTATAATATTTTTACTGCTTAAAGAATATATGGAAAAACCTGCTTATAAGACAGCTATTAAAAAAATATTTATGAAAAATATTTTATTCATATTTCCCCTATTTATATTATTGGTGTTGTATTAAACCCGACTATTAAAGTAGACGACTGTAAAAGTTTTATTGAAAATATTTATAACTGTATGGACGTACTACCACCTCCAACTCCCAAAAATTTAAATGCCCCACCACCAATTGAACAAACGCTAGAAGAAGTGTTGAATAGCGTAGAAGATGAATGCAAAAAAGTATATCGGCATTATCAGCAAGAAAGTGCTAGCAACCAACCGGCTTTCGTACCATCTTCTTCTGCTTCAACACAACCTCTAAAAAACATGTTGTTTCTGCGGATAGTATTGAAAGCCTCAAAAATAGAATGTGCGGTGGTAGCACTGCTAACCAAATTAGCGAGTTCGATGTTTTTGTTTTGCAGGGTACTTTACCTTACCAAGCAGTTGTCAATCGAGATGGAAAAGAAGACGTGCTGAAATATTGGATGCAGAATGAGAAGACATTTTCGACACTATCAATGATGGCCCGAGATGTTTTGAACATTCAAGCGTCATCAATCGCTTCTGAAAGCGTTTTTTTTGCCTGCAGATTTCAAATAGGAGAGCACAAACACTCATTAGCCGGAGACAACTTAGAGATGACGGTACTATTCAGAGATTGGATACGAACGGAGAGAAGAATGTGCGGTCAATCAGAGATTAACGAAGAAGAAGACGAAAACTACCACGACATCTTATATGAAGGCATGGGTAGCGACGTAGAACAATTTGACCAAGATATACCAATTCCAACTGAAGAACCACACGAAATTATAAAGAAACTAGAAAAAGTATTTTCAAATTGGTAATTTATTTCATTACAATTTTAGTATTTTTTTCTATGTCTTTTGCAATTTTTTCTACAACAGTACACTAAAATGTTGTAATTCTGAATCTTGTATATTTCAATGAAATAATTAATAATATAAGAGGCACAAAAACAGTCTTGGGATATTTTTTGTACACTCTTCTTGTCTTTGTTCAATTATTTAGTTTATAAATATATATTTTAGTATTTTTAATTTAGTGGAATTTTTTTAAAAAACAACCTCTTCCGCCCGTCCATTCCCACCCACTGCCCACCGTGATCGGTACCGGGATGGGACACGATATTGTCCCGCTCGTACCGGTCTCGCCCCAGCCCGACCTCGCCCCTCCTCTCCGTCCCGACCCCGACCATCCCGATCTCATTGGGCCCGGCCCACTGGTCATCCTTGTAACACCCCATTTTAAACCGGAGTCGAAAACGGGATTCTAGCGAACCCTGTTTAATACAAAGTGTTAGAAAATAAATAAAAGTGTTAAATGTTAAAAGAATACTAAAATTTAAAAAGATTGCTAGGAGTCGCCACCTAATTAATTTGGGTGAATTAGGACACCTAAATGTTAACTAGTTTAAAGTAAACATTAACTCCATTTAATGGTCTGCTAAACTTGATGAGATTCTGGGTAAGGGTTCTTTATTATCCTAAAGGGAAGGGATTAGGCACCCTAAAGGATCCGCTAACTTGCGGTTATCCGTTCAAACCTAGGGTAAATTATCATGTATGTTTAAAATAAAATATTATAAGGATTTCATAAAAGGGTGCATTTCGGCAAAGATTTATAAGACTATTTTTTCATAAAAATACATGTAAGCTATGCAAAGATGACTTATCGGCTAAATGCATTTATTTACTAAAATAAATCTTAATTGGTATAGCATAATATGCAAAATGCTTAGGGTGATTTTCAGTAAAAGAAATAAAGTTGTTTAAAATATAAAGTTGGTTTCAAATAGGAGAAAATATGCATAACTTGAGATGTACATATGTTTTTTTTTTTTTTTTTTTTTTTTTCTTTTAAACAAAATAGCAATGCAAAATTAGTTATGGAAAAATATGTATTTGTAACTAAACTTAGCATGATAATGAAAACACAAAATGGTTTATTCCTTAAGAGTTTAGGAAACTGGGTTAGGAATATCGCGAATAATATCACGGCTATGTGAATAATTATGTGAATTAAATGGTTTAGCAATAACTACTAAATAACGTGAGGCAGGTCTAAAGCGATTACCTTAAGCAAATTTCTAACGTCAAACCATTTCTAATGGGGTCAAAGTTTAACTAAGTATACTAATGTTAGTGTAAAGTTAGATAATTAATTACACAAATAAACGGGGTGGGGTAGAAAATTTAAAGAGAATTCGAAGACACGATGGTATATCGTTCCGCCTGTGATTTGGAATTCCTGATGCGGATAGAGAATGCACATAGGTGTGGATGAATGCAGATCTTTAGTTGATCAAAGCGCGACGAGTCTCGCGATGAAACTCTTCGTTTGGCTCCGGTGCATTTCATGTAAAACAAATAAAAGATAAGGATTAGCAACCAAACTTTGACAATATATATGCATAGGAAAAGAGGTAAATAACCAATCCAACACAGTTCATCTTTTCAAGCCTTTTAAAAAGTAAATATTTCCAACAATCTTAATCTGAGCCCATTTTTAAACGTCCCCAAAACAATTTAGTACCAATTTAATATGTTTTAGGCTTCTATGAAGCGATCTATTCACAACAATAAAACGAGACCCCATTTTAATTTTAAACAGACCAGAATCTGATCTTGAACAAACTAAACATGAAGAACCTAGTGATAACAACCTACACCCAGCAAATTTCAATAAATGGTCTCACACCGCACACGCTTAATCATAGCAACTAACGATCCACAAAGAAAATGGGCAAGGGTAAACATGTATGACAAACCATGGTAAGCAAAATACTGGAGCCAACAGCTCTTGACAAATAATTGGTTTGGCAAGACACACATAAACTGGATAGCAGTGAGGCAGAGATAGATAAGCATACAATCGATTTAGGACAAGTCAAGTATATATATGTCGGACCATTCAATGGTGACATGGCAAGCCAAATGACTAAAGAGTGCTGCGTATCATCGTGGTGTATTTCAAAGACTTAGACGCACAAATACGGTTTAACGGTTAATTCGGGATGTGAAGATGAAGCGGTGATCATTTAGAGTAACATTTTAAAAGGTGCGAGCTATCCGCCTAACTAAATGCACATTCAATCACTATGTTGTATACTAAACATGCAATCGACATCACCTTTAGACATACCGAGATTAGTACATTCATATAGTTTCAAGGCGATGCGAAATCACGACCGTATGATTAAATGCGAAGTAAAATAGTGTATCTTTCATTTCTTCAAAGCGACATACAATAGGATATACACAAGAGGCGTAACACGTTCAAAGGTATGCAGTTTGGCCGCAAGATAAAACATGGCTCAACCTTGATCGTTTCGTGCGAATAAGTCAATTAACCCGATTCTAACATATCTTGCCATTCTAATCTAGACAAGGTTTGGTAACTCAATAAGTCATCTACCGTGATAGTCAAACAATGTGGGATCTCGGGAATTAATACACGACTCATGCAAGCTTTGGCATATCCTCAACAACTCATTTTATTTAGACATTCGAACCGATACGATGAATACACAAAACTGATCGAGCAGTATAAGGATCGAGCGAGGTCTATTACAAAATATCGATTTATAACCCTCACCCCCTGATGGATCTGGAAAATCGTGAACACACACGGGTAACTTAAAGCGACAAAATAAACCCTCAACATTCAGACGAACCACATAACAAACAAAATCTTTAGTTTATCAACCTCACAGTCCTCAAACATCATCTTCAACGTCTAACACATTTTCAACACCACTCACACAGAAATACATAACTGAACCGAAACTAAGAGGGAGTTGATTTTACCTTCTCCGGGCAGCGAATCGGGGCAGCGTGTCAAGTCGTCGATTCACTCGGAAATGGCTATGCGAATGAAAAATGATGGCTTGGGTCTTTCGACTGTTCACGGGTGTTCTTGGTCAGTGTTTTACTGCCAAAATGTTACCTTTTGAAGGAAGAGGTTTCAGACTGTGTAAGGGTTTTTGCCTGCCAGGATCCGATGTCATTGCATGTATGGACTAGCTCCTTTTATAGCCCTTCCCTGGGTTCTAATTTTGGTCCAGCTTAAAGGCTGATTTTTGTGGACGATTTTAGGAAAGATTTGGTATGCTTTATTATGGTAAACTTGAAAAACGATTTGGGAGATTTTGAGGGAATCTGGAAGATTCGTGACTGATTTCGAAGTTCTTAAGGTAAGTTATTCTTATGGGAAGATTGTAGTTGTCTTTGTTGGCTATTTCTTCGCGATTCGCGGCGGGATTGACGGGATGAGGGAGATGAAGGCAGCGGCGGCTTTCCCTAAGTTTTCTAGGTTTAGTGCATTGCAGGGTGCGTTTTGGGCGATGGGATGAGTTGAGAGGCGTCCGGGTATAAGGCGTGTGGGCTGCGTATAAAGGAAACGAAATAAGGGTGTTGGGCTGATCGCGTGGGCGGAGTAAAGGAAAAGCGGGCACAGGCGATAAGGGTTAGTTGAAATTGCGTTTTGGGTAGAGTTTAGGTATTGGGTATTAATTCTAGGTATTAGTTAGTTTTAGGCTTAGTTAATTAGTGATAAACCAATTTAATAAATTGTGCTTAAATTATTTAGGTGTTCTATTAGCCTAAGTTTGAGTTTTAAAATTATTACAAAAATAAAGACGGGCGTACTATTAAATTAATGCTTAATACTTTAGAATGCGGTACTATGACTTAAAATCTTATTTATTGCATTATTTATTATTCTTTAAGCTAAAATTAAATTGTCTTAATATGACTCTAGGTGCTTTATTAATCTAATTGTTATAGTAATAAATGCGGGTGTGAGACTCTAAGTGCTTAACATTCTACGTAAGACGCGGCGCCATTACTAAATTGTTTATTTATGCCTGTATTAATGTTTTATTGCTGCATTTTATTATAAAAAATCATAAAAAATTATTTTACAAAACTAGTGTAATTTGATAGTTAATGACTGGACGGGAGGGTCAAAATTGGGTGTCAACAATCCTTACATTAAGGCGATCAAGGATGTGTATGACGGAGCCAAGACTAGGGTACAAACAATAGAAGGAGACTCGGAGCACATTCTAGTGACGATGGGGCCACAGATCAGCGTTTAGCATTTTTATTTGCCTTGGTGATGGACGGACTGACGCGACAAATCCAAGGGGAGGTTCCATGATATATGTTATTTGCAGACGACATAGTCCTGATTGATGAGACTCGTAGCAGAGTGAACGTCAAGCTGGAGGTTTGGAGACAGACTCTAGAGTTTAAAGGGTAAGTGGGACCAAGACAGAATATTTGGAGTGCAAGTTCAGTAATGGGAGCGACCATGAGACAGTCGTGGAGTATCGCTTGGGACTCAGGTCATCCCGAAGAAATGAAGCTTCAAGTACCTCGGGTCTATTATTCAAGGGAATAGAGAAATTGATGACAATGTCACATCATTTGGGGTAGGGTGGTTGAGGAGGCTCGCATCTGGAGTCTTGTGCGACAAAAGAATGTCACCTAAGCTTAAAGACATGTTTTATAGGGCGGTCGTCAGACCGACTATGTTGTATGGGGCGGAGTTGGCTAGTCAAGACTTCGCACATTCAAAATATAAAAGTTGCGGAGATGAGGATACTGAGATGAATGTGTGGGAATACAATGAGGGATAAGATTAGAAATGATGATATCTGGGACAGAGTGGGAGTGACCTCGGTGGAGGATAAAATGCGGGAAACGAGGTTGAGATGGTTCAGGCATGTGCAGAGGAGAGACACAAATGCCCCAGTGCGCAGGTGTGATAAATTGAGTATGGACGGGTTCAGAAGGGGTAGAGGTAGGCCGAAGAAGTTGGAGATAAGTGATTAGACGGGATATGACGCATGTGCGATTTACTGAGGACATGACCTTAGATAGGGAGTTGTGGAGGATACGAATTAGGGTTGAATGGTAGTAGACAGTCGAGCGTAGTCCTACTTACGCTCACAAAATGATAGTTGTAGTGTGAGTAATGTAGGCCCGATTAGCTCATCACACTTATAGACACAATATTGCTTTATAGTCCATGTAGTTTGATTTTTACGGCTATGTGTTCCCTAGTGTACTTTGTTTATATTATTTATCTGTGTTAGCTACTGCTTCTTTTTGGCAGAATGCGCTACCATGTCGTATTCGATTTCTGTTACGAGCATGTTCATATAGCTTTAATTTCTTGTCTCTGGCCGTTTATCTTGCCTTGCAATGCTTGCTTTGATTGTGATTATGCTATGTCTTGAGTCGATAGTTTCCCGGAAACAACCGCTCTACCTACCAAGGTAGAGATAAGGTCTGTGTACACTCTACCCTCTCCATACCCCACGTGGTGGGATTTTACTGGGTATATTGTTGTTGTTAAAGATTTTAAATTTTGTGACTCAAAATAAATTGAAAATATTTTTATGGGTATAAATTAAGTATTTCGTTAAACAAATGAGATATGATGAATCATGATAATTCATAATCCCACTTATTTTGATGAAAAACAGAGAAATTTTAGAAAAATTACCTCTATCATTTATATTACGAATTCAAATTCCTCCTGGCTCACAACGAGTCCAAAAGGGAAGTACCTTCCCTCGGGGTTAGGAAAATCATGATCGAGATAGCGAATCAAAAGTTATGAAACTTGGGTGTGGTTTTTTTGTTGAAATAACTTTATTTATTTTATTTATTTATCGTGAATCATTACACATAGTATGCCCGATCGACGTACTTTTTGTTTTACGCCCCGTAGTATAAAAATATAATTCAAAATTTACATTATAAAAATATAATTCAAAAATACTTTTATACAATTTTATACACTTAGGAGTCGGTTGATAGAATGTATTACAGAAAATAATGCATGCATTAACTTTGTGTATTAATAATACTTTGTTTGATACATTTTTTCATCTTATGTATAATTAATGCTTACCCTGTTTTATATTATTCCATAGATAACAAACTATAATATTAACAATGCAAGAATTTTTAATGCATAACATCTAAAGTCTTTCGAAACCTCTTCCAATAATTAATGATCCTGCTTGGTTTCAGAGAAAATGAAATCAGTGCATACAATTAAAACCATCTCCATGACAGTGCGGTTGCTCCCAAAATCAAAACATTGCTCAATTCCACTTATGAAAGTAGCAATTCATTAGCAGATTAAAATGCAAAAGAACGAATAGGTATTTATGGACAAGATATGGGTCGGATATAAGATATGGGTCTTCTTTATTTTTATTTTATTTTTCCTTTATATTATGGTCGGAATGTTTACATTAGCATTAACGGATCAAAGCTCCCTCACAAAACCTAAAATACCCATCATGCCCCTATCCCTGTCTTCTTACTCCACGCGCCTCGCCATCCTCACGCTCCTCTCCGCTACCACCGTCTACTTCTTCTACAAATCACGCCGCCACCTCACCAAACGCCTCAAATCCTTAAACCCTAAAACCCCAAAAGGCAAACTATTCTTCATATCCCAAACCAACACTTCTAAAACCCTAGCACAAAATCTTCACACTTTATTAAACCTCAATGGGTTCGACTTCGATCTTGTTGACCCGAAAGATTACGAACCCGAAGACTTACATAAAGAAACCTTTGTATTGATTATAACTTCCACTTGGGATAACGGGAAACCCCCGAAAAATGCTGGATTTTTCGTTGATTGGTTAAATGAGAGTGTTGATGATTTTAGGGTTGGTTCTTTATTGCTTAGTAAGTGTAAATTTGCAATCTTTGGTGTTGGGAGTGGGTCGTATGGAGAAACATTTAATCTCGTAGCTCGTGATTTTTCGAGGAAGTTGAGGAAGCTTGGTGGGATTGAGGTTTTAGGTGTGTGTGAGGGTGATGTTGATGAGGGTAATTTGGATGAGGTGTTTGGCAAGTGGAGTAAAAGGGTTGTTGGGGTTTTGAGTAATTTGGGCGAAAATGGAGGGTATATTGGGAATGGAGTTGTTGGTAATGATGGTAGTGAAGATGAAGTTTTTAGTGACGAAGATGATGATGATGATGATGAGTTTGAAGAAAATGACGAGGGGTCGGGGATTGTTGATCTTGAGGATATTGCCGGTAAAGGGCCTTCGAGAAAGAAAGGAGGAGTTGGAGATAAGTTAGTTAATGGGAAGTCGAATGGTGGAGTTGTGAACGGAGAGAAGAAGGCAATGGTAACTCCAGTTATTAGGGCGAGTTTGGAGAAACAGGTATCATGGTCGATTAACTAATTTGTGTTGTTATCAAATTAATTAGTTGGATTTATGTTAAGGCAGTTTATTTGGTGATGTAATTGCAGGGATATAAAATAATTGGATCACATAGTGGTGTGAAACTTTGTAGGTGGACAAAATCACAACTTAGAGGCCGTGGAGGTTGCTACAAGCACTCATTTTATGGCATTGAGAGTCACAGGTGATTGTTTATAGCTTTTACATACTGTTGCATTATGTCTATGATTTGTGTAGTCATTCGTTGATCCTCGGTTGGCATGATTGCATTTGAGCTTTCATCAATGTCCTCTATGTGTTCAAGTTGCAGCTTTATGGTATCCAGTGAACTAGGATGAGATCCAGTTGCTGGTAGTTTGTTAGAGTGCTAGAATTCTTAGAGTTGATGATATGCAATGAATAAGAAAATAAAGTTTGCAATGATGTTTGCACATGCTTATCCCAAAAAAGGTGTTTTTGCACCCGAGGGCCTACTGGTCAATGAAGTGGGTTGATCACCATGAATTCTCAGCCAAGACAAAAAAATAATAGGAGATCCGTCCAAGCCTTGGACAGAGTTACCCAGTAAGGTGGGAGCCGGGAGGTAGCAGGAACCCATGAAATTAGTCGAGGTGTGCGCAAGTTGACACTTACACCACAATTATCCTAAGAAAAAAGTGTTTTATAGAGGCATGTGATATGGAGTAGGAGTAAAATAGCTTAATAATTGTGCATATGAAGCATGTGAGTTGCGTTCCTGCATTGGTCATCAAATTATTTCACCGAAGAAACCTGAAATTTTACACAATGAACAACCAGAAAATGAAATGGCATTTGAATTCTCTCAAACAGGGCCTCGGTAGAAACTCTACTATAAAGTAGCTGATTGAACCTTCTCAAGAGATTGCAAAAGTGAACAAGCTTTTATTGCCTTTTTTTTTTGGAAAAATGAATTAAGGGGATTCATTGATAGGCATCAAGAAAATGCAGTAAGTAAAGAGAGCTAGCTCCTATACATGTTTACTGCCTTAATTAAGATCACGGAGCTAACAAAAAAGATTCTACTGCATTGACCTCTTGTGCATCATTTAGTAAGCTCGATATTTATTGATTTCCTAGCCTTGTATGCTGATTTTAAAGCTGGATTTGCATTTCCCACTATAGGTGCATGGAGGCCACTCCTAGTTTAGCATGTGCAAATAAATGTGTTTTTTGTTGGAGACATCACACAAACCCCGTTGGTAAGAGCTGGACGTGGAAGATGGATGATCCTATTGAGATTGTGGACACAGCTATAGATTTGCATACCAAAATGATTAAACAGATGAAAGGCGTTCCAGGTTTGTTTTCTGCTACACATGCACATATATGTTTCTTCATGAACTTGTAGGGAAGTTGAACAAAGCCGCATGAGAAATATTGTGCTTGGTTGAAATCATCTTGTGATTGTATTTAACATGGCTCTGTTAGGTCATTTTCTTGTCTCCATTCGAGAAAAAGTACCTTGGTTGAGGATGTATTTGGTATGGTGGAAAACATTTTCTGGAAAATATTCTTCCATTTTCTTATGTTTGGTTTGTCAAAATATTTTGGGAAACAATTTCTCTAGGAAAACAAGTTCCTTAAAATAAGAAAAATGACTTTCCTAATGAAAGTATAAAAAACAAGTTCCATGTGACATTGTCTTCTCCCCACCCACCCAATGCCTCCAACTCTCACCCCTTGACCACCTACCCCGCCACCCTGGAGTCCCCACTCCCCACCCATCCCACCCCATAGTATTTTGCTACTACTTGTTTGCACTAGAAAATGAGTAAAAAACCCACAAGTTTTCTAAGAAAACATTTTCCTTTGTACCAGACACACCCTGAGTTGTGTTTTATTTTGATGCAAGGGCCTTCTGATTTCCGAATAAAAATGGTAAAACTGATAACTGCTAAATGGCGGTTCTCCATTTGCTTTTCATCTGTATCTTCCCTACTTACCCTACGCCCCGAGGACATGAAATGTTGAAGTGGAAACAGACTTTTCTCAATTTCTTTATCTGTCTGGATAAAAATGATGTCCTTCCACCTTATATATGTATTTTCTTTATCAAAAAACAGACGTCCTTCCACCTTTTTGCTTGTTTGGCCTTCCAAATATGAAATAGGCTGAAATATAAGTCATTCCAAAATTAATACTAATATTATCAACTTTTTGTTCAGGACGTCTTAGTTATTGACTAAAATATCCCACCCTTGCAGGTGTTAAAGCTGAGCGTTTGTCTGAGGGTCTTTCTCCTAGGCATTGCGCCTTGTCATTGGTTGGTGAGCCTATTATGTATCCAGAAATAAATTCACTTGTAGATGAGCTGCACAAGAGGCGGATTTCGACTTTTCTTGTAACTAATGCGCAATTTCCTGACAAGATTAAGTTACTGAAACCAATCACACAGGTCTGCTAGGCTGTATTCCTGTCTTTCTTTATCAATCTTTTTAAGTATGTCAACATCCAAATTCCCTATTTTGATCTCACTTCATCTTTAAATGTACAGTTGTATGTCAGCGTAGATGCTGGTACAAAGGACAGCTTAAAAGCAATTGACAGACCACTATTTGGAGACTTCTGGGAGCGATTTCTTGTAAGTGTCATGAATATAGAAAAAATTATCAGATTTAAGCTAGACATTAAGGAATATCCAATAAGTTATGTAATCAAACGGAATTTTATGATATATCAGTGAGCGGAAAGTTTAAAATGCTCACTTTTACATCAACAACAACATACCCAGTGCTTGAAAAGATTCGGCTGCCACAAGAAACAAAATCGAAATTTGCCATATTTTCTCTGTTTTATGTATTTGTATGCTACAATTCAGGCTGGCTCAATATTGGTTTCTGTTATTCTGATTTCGTTAGGATTCCTTGAAAGCTCTCAAGGAGAAGGAGCAAAGAACTGTCTATCGTTTGACACTTGTTAAAGGCTGGAATGCAGAAGATTTGGATGCATATTATAGCCTATTCAGCATTGGAAAACCTGATTTCATTGAAATCAAAGGTGTCACTTATTGTGGATCGTAAGTTCTCCCTCTTGCTTTTCCTTTTTTCTTCCCCCTCTTCTTGATAAGGAGGGTTTTACACAGGTCGGCTACATCAAAGTTGACAATGGAGAATGTCCCTTGGCATTCTGATGTGAAGGAATTTTCTGAGGCCTTGGCTAAAAAGAGCAATGGAGAGTATGAGGTTGCTTGTGAGCACGTGCATTCATGTTGTGTTCTTCTCGCTAAAGTCGATAAGTTTAAGATTGACGGTCAATGGTACACGTGGATAGACTACGAGAAGTTCCATGACCTGGTTCGTTACATCTCCTGTTCAAGTTTGGTAGTCTATTTGGTCAAGTTTTCAAGATCTGCTTATTTTTTAAAGTGTTTTTTGAGAGTAGCTGTTTGTGTTTGGCTAATCAATTTGAAAACCACTTTTGCTAATACTAGAGCATTGCTTGGCCAATGTTCCAAAGTGCTTCCGGGAAAAACTACTTTTTTAGCTCCTGCTACTATTCGAAAGCACTAATTTTCCCCCTAAAAGCTTTGGCCAAACACCTGAACTTCCTAATAAGCTCTTTTTTGAGCAAGTTAAGGATCCTGGAAGCTTGGGCAAACAGGCTATTAGTACATAGGATATAACATTCCCAATTCCTTTACTGTAATCCATGTGTTTGAAACCTATGGTGCTACAGGTAGCTTCTGGAAGACCCTTTACCAGTAAGGATTACATGGCACTCACACCATCTTGGGCCGTCTATGGAGCTGATGAAGGTGGATTTGATCCAGAACAATTGCGTTATAAAAAAGAGCGACGACACGGATCATCTCGCAAGGAAAATGGTTCTTAAAAAGTGCGAATCAGTTTTTGTTACTACTGGATTGCCTAGGCCTACAATTTTGTTTCATCAAGTTAGATTTTACTTTCCTTAATTTTCCTGTGCGTGTTGCATTTCTCCATCTAAATTATATGAGCTCAAGCACTAGATATGAAAATGATTTAATTAGGAGTGTTGTCTTTATTTGACACACTCTGAATAGTTGTCGCCTGTTAGTGCACGTTTGAAAATGTTCCAAAGCGGGATCCATTACTAAAAGAGCACATACATCCCAATTCTATTTTTTATAGAAAAATACGAATAATGTCCGCTTGGAAGATTATTCTTTTCTCTTCGGTGACCCTTAACTTATTTGCATGCAACAAAAATTCCAATTCTATGTATCCGATTAAGCAAGCCTTGCCGCTAGCTTCCACCCAAAATGATCGAATCTTCGGACACCCCCAAAAACTTTTGTCTACAAGAGCTTGTATGTATTATAAGTTGGAATAAAGGGAGAAATCAGTACCCATTCACAAATATATAAGCTGTTTTACCAAATTTGGCATTCTTTTTGGTTTAATATGCAAAAGCAATAGTATTCTAACCAGTCTTTACTGGAAATCGAAACGCTTTCTCATTAAAAAAAAAGTTCTCTCGAAAAACAAATCATAATTAAATAAATAGTGGGACAGCTTATTGGCATTATCGAAAATGTACGAAACAGTATATAAGATGCATTATAATAATAAATTTGGATGCGGATTTAAAGTTTACGGATTCTTATAACAATCTGAATTTAATACTCTATCCACTAAGAACTTGGTTCCCATGAAAATATTTATAAATATTTAATTATTAACGCATATATAGAATCTGAACAAAAATTATTAAATTCACATACCCACCGTAATTTATAAGCTAGCTTGGGCCCTGTCTATGATCTACCTACCCTCCTTTTGAATACTTAGATTCGTATCCAGTATTTACAACAAACTAAAATTTTAACCATGACAATTACAAATTAAAGTGAGAATGCACGTCATCACTATGATTAAGCAATAGTAATATAAGTTTATACATAGAACACATTTCCCACTTTTATTTGTTTGATCTTTGATGTAAATATCGAGTAACAGTATTTCAGTAGGGGGGGGGGGGAATGGTTGGCCTCCTCGTAAGACACAATAAATGATTAGATTATCACTGCAGAATGCAGAAAAGA
Organism: Przewalskia tangutica; assembly: GCA_029844215.1. Taxonomy (NCBI): domain Eukaryota; kingdom Viridiplantae; phylum Streptophyta; class Magnoliopsida; order Solanales; family Solanaceae; genus Przewalskia; species Przewalskia tangutica. The sequence goes on along the minus strand of CM056736.1, from coordinate 100,745,214 downwards.
AAAATGCCACACGTCTACCAAAGCGAAAAGGACATTCTCTGCTCCGAGCCCCACATCCCGGTCTGACAGGTCTGTGAAGTAGTGACTCAATTGATTTCAAAGATTATATCGGTGCACACAAGGGACCCTCCTTTATTTCAAAAAGAAACCCCCACATTACCGCTGACGGAATTCGATCCTTGATCATTGTTTCAAATATCCCCTCGAAATCAATTGAGCTGAGCAAGCCGACGAAAAGGACATTCTCTGGCCACAAACTTTTGACAATATATCACCTCAAATTGCTCTTTAGCAAAAGCGAATAGTAAAAGGAAACTTATTAATCAGCTAGATAAGTACTAGAGTGCAAGCTGCTTGTAATATACCAAAATAGTTTAATTTACATATGTTGATGGTAGAAAAAAGAATGTTCCACTTAATATATTTAAGCCTATATTTTAACATGTTATAACATATTATCTGTTTCATTTTCAACTTACTGATCATACTTATTGTAAGATTCTTTTAGCATTGACAGTTATTAGTATATAGAAATTAAACTCCAACAAAATTAATAAAAAGGACTCCTGATAATCTAACACAAATAGCCTACCAAATTAAACGTTTATTTATTTATAAATTATAAACTAATTATACACATATTAGTCCAAGTGCCTGCATGAATTTGTCACTAAAGAGCTTATCCAACTTTGTGGAATTAAGAACACACTTGAACAAGAGTCATTACAGGTCATATCACAATTCAATCCCAGAGTGTAATAAATCTAACCAATTCCTTCCTAACTAAATGTTTCTCACAATTAAAATGAACATACTGAAAAAAACTAACAGCAGAAACTAGAAAATTAAAGGAACAAAAACCAGTAGATGAAATCAACTTGTTCATCTTTAATACTTTTGTTTCCGAAATCTATTTTGTTTGGACTCTCCATAAATGTTTTTGCACCCGTGTCACATTCTTCAAAAATACACTACTTTCGAAGTATCCAACACGGACCCTCAGACATTTTTGAATAGTCCGAACAATATATTGAGAAATTACCTACCGAGAAAATAAGGAGGAGATTCTTGAAATTGATTTTTAGCAGCTCTTTCTTGGTTTGCTTTTTCTTCTAGCTCTACTCCTTGTAGGTTGCTGCTTTTGTGGCTCTAATAATTTTTCTTCTTCTTCTTCTTCCTTCTTCTTTTCTCCTTGTTTATTTTCTGATTCTTCAACTTCACTTGTTTTGAGTTTCTTTAATTCTGCAGAAACATCTTCATCTTTTACAATAATTTTCCTAGGCCTTCCTCTTTTCCTAGGAGTAATTTGTTGTTTTTGTTGTTGGGAATCTCCACTCATTGCTGATGATTCTGCTATTGCTACTGATAACTCCTTTGTTTTCTTCACAACTTTCTTCTTTCCCATCAATCTTTTCACAGCCCATTAAGCTAATTCAGTCATTTGAAAAGCTTATACTATCATAAAAATACAATCTTGAAAATTACCCAATAATAAAAATTCAATCTTTAATGTTTGTACTGCTCGCTTTTGCATATACATCCTTAAAAACACAATCTTGAAAATTACCCAGAAATAAAAATGCAATCTTTAATGTTTCTAGTGCTCCCTTTTGCATATACACTCTTAAAAATCCAATCTTGAAAATTACCCACAAAATAAAAATGCGATCTTTAATGTTTCTAGTGCTCCCTTTTGCATATATACCCTTACAAATACAATCTTGAAAATTACCCAGAAATAAAAATTCAATCTATAATGTTTCTAGCTAGTGCTGCCTTTTGCATGTATAGCCTTAAAAACCCCAATCTCGAAAACTACCCGCAAAATAAAAATCTAGTCTGTAATGTTTCTAGCTAGTGCTCCCTTTTGCATGTATAACCTTAAAAAACCAATCTCGAAAACTACCCGCAAAATAAAAATCCGGTCTGTAATGTTTCTGCTGCTCTCTTCTGCATATATACACTTAAAAATCCCATCTTGAAAACTACCACAAGATAAAAAATTAAATCTTTTAAGGTTTTTGGTGCTCTCTTTTGCATATATCTATAAACCCTTAAGAGTATATGATAAGAAAATCCAATCTTGAAAATTACCCAGAAAATAAAAATCAATTCTTTAAGGTGTCTGCTACTCTATTTTGCATATATTTATACCCTTACAGGGAAAAAAATGAAGAAACAACATACCATAGCAAAGATGACAACAAAAAAAAAGAGTAAAGAAATGAATAACTTACTTTTTTCTGAGAAATAAATCATATGGTGCTCTGTTGGTGCTATTAACCAATCCACTCAATAGCAAGACCTTTCATCTTTCTTTACACAACCATGGAGAGAGACATTTCAGTTGAACAGAACAGTCAATTATATATGTAGTTAATGAAATATTAGAAGCTTACCAAGCAATTTTTTCCTTTTTTTTCTTTTTTGCTTGGCTTATCTATTCATTCAACTTTCATTTTTTCCCTCTTGCTGCCAACATGGAAAACAATATACTTAGTTATAAAAGAAACTATCGCATCGCATAGCTCAGTTGATTTCAGGTGATAAATTACTCAAATTATAAAAGAAACTATAATATATATGTACAAAACAGTACAAATTATAATTGGCTGGTCCAGCTGTTTAGCAGAGGTGGAAACAAAGAGGAAAGAAGAAAAAAGAAGTGTGACAAATAGGGGGTACAAGGGTCAAGGAAAAGAGCTACTATTACTACTATCGCACTAACCGTGGTTAGTTTGAACTTTGAACTTCTGTCAAAATTAAAATGGCACGGCACAAGAATTTGAAGTTTATCTGTTCATGATTTTAATTTTTTAAGTTATTAAAATCTAAAGTAATAATTTATATTATATTCAATGAATTTTTCAAGATAACAACAAGATTTGAACCAACGTTACTGAAATCAGCTGAAATAATAACTTATACACTAACTTTGGCCTGATAACATGTGCGCTGAACCATAATAATTAGAGCTTTCGAATTCGAATAATAATAATGAAATTCCTTTTCATGTGGAGCTCTAAAAAGAGATCATTGACCGTGCAGGCATGACATCTTGCAAACTATCCCACACGTCCATAGACATCAATTTCAAACTCAACGCTGATTCCGACCCTTCATATTCATATCTGAATCACTATCGTAACATGGTTGGGGCCCTACAGTACCTCACATTCACGAGACCAGACATATCCTATGTCGTGCAACAAATCTGCTTGCACATGCACAGTCCGACGGAAGCACACATGCATGCCCTCAAACGTATTTTTACGATACGTCCAATGTACACTTCACTTCGAATTACATGTATACATGTCTTCGCTCACTGGTATCACCGCCTATTCTGATGCTGACTGGGGTGGATGTCCTGACACCCGACGCTTCACGTCTAGTTATTGCATTTTCCTCGGAGATAACCTAGTATCTTGATCTTCCAAAGGCAACCTACATTATCCTGATTCAGTGCATAAACAAAATATAGAGGTGTTGCCAACGTCGTCTCTGAGTCTTGTTGGATCTGTAACCTTCTATTTGAGCTTCACTGCCCGATTCAAAAGACAACAATGGTCTAATGCCATAATATTAATGTGATATATCTTTCCGACAATCTCGTCCAACATAAGTGCACTAAATACTTTGAGATAGACATTCATTTCGTTCACGAAAAAGTGGCTCGTGGTCAAGTTTGTGTCCTTCATGTTCCTTCCAGATATCAGATTGCCGACATCTTCACCAAATGACTTCCACGCATACTATTTGATAATTTTCGAGTCAGTCTCAGTGTTCGAATAGCTCAAGCTTCGAATGCGGGGTATAATAGAATATTTTCCAATATTCTTTCATTAATTTTATATTTTCTATTTAAGGTAGTATTATAATTTTTTTATAATTAGTTTAAGTAGTTACTTAATTTGTATTAAAGTAAATATTCTTGTAACCTTATATATTGTTAATCTTTTATCAATAAAATGGAGGAACTTATTCCTTTAGATATTGTCTATTTTCGTCCTTATTGTATGTATTATCTTGAGCGTCCTTTTGTGGACATACAATTTTTTTTAAAATCTCCAGCATATATGTAATTCTTTTAAACTTTACAAAAACAAAATATATTTATCCAACTGATGTCACATCCAAATGAAACAACAAAACAATGAAAATATTATTTGACTAAAATAAAATGAGATATTCTCCAATTTCATTTCCTTTCGATTTTAGCACGAATTCGAGAGAGAAATTATTGGTTATACGAATAAAGATTTACAATGATAGTTAACTATATGTAAAATATACAATAACTCCTAATTATATGAGTTATTTTGGAAAGAATTTTTGATATAATTGGATCAAAACGAATACTATCAATAATATTAAAATATATACTCTTTTGTTGAATAAATACCACCAATAATTCATTCTGTACTGCTCTGTACATATTCTTTGCTTGCTTCATTATGTGGGCGTAGCATTTAGTGCCAAGTAGAGATGAGCTATTTTTTTTTTTTTGATAATTCAGGTCTCGGGGTGGTCTTAGTACCCCATATCGCTAGTATCTGCACAAGTATTGGTATTAGGCTCCTGGAGGCGAATGAAACCCGTTTTTAGCCGCCACCGCCAGGTAAATCACGGGATGTGCGTCCCACATTCAGTGTCTGATCGCCACCAACGGATCAATGCTACAAGGTCCGACCCCCCAACAGGGCTTGTCTGAGGGAGTATCAAACCCACACACTGCAACATGCCCGCACGGTTAAGCTATCAGGCTTTAATACGAGGCATATGCCCTGAAAAACGTATCCGGAGGGAATCGACAAGTTCGATCGCTTAGCGCCTGAGTTGGCCCTCTGGATAGAGATGAGCTATTTTTAGTTTATACATACACGTGAAATTTCAATGGGACAAAAATATTTTATTTCTTAATTTAAAATAGTGCCATTAAGCAAGTGGGAGAATAAAGCAAAACCAATAGCGAATAATAATTAGAGGTAAAGACATGAATCATGATTACAAAATGCTATTTTTTTTATATAAAAAAAAAAGAATATTACGTACTATATGGAGTAACTTTATTTTTAAGATTTGTTTTTTGAAATTCTGAAAGAGTTTTGACTTTTCATTGAAAAGATATTTTTACAGAAACTACTCAAATATATACACTATAACAGGTTTTTAAAATTTAAAATATTACTACTAATATTTTTTAGTTAAAGAAAAACAAATATTTGACGTATTGGCCTATACCCGTCTACCGGTCCGGGTAACCGGTAACCGGTCGACCCGATAACAAACCGGTCCGGGCCAGTAAGCTTTAACGGGTTGGGAGTTGGTTTGGCCCCCAACCCGCACGGGTTATGGTAAAATCCGGTAAGGTCCGGATCGGTTGGAACCGGTAACGCAAAAAAAAAAAACTACTAGTTCCAACGGTATTGCTATCGTTTGGGGGGGGGGGGGGTCAGGGGGTGGGGGGTTGCCAACGGGCATTTGACCGTTTGGCCTTATTTTTATTTTTTTATTTTTTATTTTTTATTAATTACATTTTTAATTTTTAAAAAATATATAAATACTCTATATTTTCTCATTTTTATCACACAATTATTTCTACAATTCTCTCAATTCTCGTACTCTCTTAATTCTCTCTATTATCAATTCTCATACTCTCTTAATTTTATTATTATTAATTTTCAAAGTAGCAAGACGCGAGACTTCGAGTTTCGACTTTCATTGAACTCTGAATTCCGAAGTTTGGTACACTCGTTTCATTCTCTAATCAAAATATAGATTATGATCAAATGCAAGAAGATTTTGGAATAGAAGATAATGAATATGATAATGTTCATATAGATAATATTGTTGAAACTGAAATTTCTACACCTACTAGTGTGACTTCTGTCAATGTTAGTATTACTAGTGGTAGACCTCATTTACCAGAAGTAAAGCGTAGGAGAAAAAGGAGTAAAGTGTGGAACTTTTATGATAGAATTGATGGCACTGATAGAGTTAGATGTAATATTTGTGAAAAAACTTATAAACATAAGAGAGGGGATGGTGACGGGGGACGGGCACTATAGATAGGCATGTAGAGAAAGATCATCCGACACACTTGTTTTCTGTCTCTGATGTAGAAGTCGGTCAACAACAAATCAATCCATTAACGGGGGCTTGTTAAGTACGATCCAAAGAAGGATCGCATTGAATTAGCAAAAATGGTTGTCGAATGTTATTTACCTTTTTCTTTTGCTTCTTCTTCATATTTAATTACATATATTCAAAGAGTATATAATCCTTTATTTAAAGGTTCCTCGTACTACTTGTAGATCCGATATTTTTAGACTTCATAATAATTATGTTATTTATTTATAATATTTGTTCGCTAACCGTCCATGTCTAGTTAATTTTACTTCAGACATTGGGCATGATGTAAACAATTATTATTATTTAACAATTACTTGTTATTGGATTGATGAAAATTTTAAATGGAAAAACGTATTATTGTTTTTCCGTATGACAAGGACCAAAGTCATACTAGAAAATATATAAGCGAAACTATTTGTGCTTATACAAGAAATTAGAATCTTTATAAAAAAGTACTTTGTATATCACTCGATAATGCATCTAATAATACTGTTGTTGTAGATCTTTTAAAAGCGGAATTATCACCGCCACTTCCTGCTATATTTTATGTTCGTTGTGCTTGTCATATTTATAATTTAATAGTTAAAAGTGGTCTTGATTTATTTGCAATTGAATTATCTCTTGTCCGAAGAGCTGTTGGAGTTATTCAGGCTAATAATAGAAAAAATAGAATTATAAAATTTAAAGAAAAATGTAAACAATTCAATTTGAAACCAAAATTCATTCCAGTGAGATTGTTATACGGTGAAATTATACTTATTTATTTTTAAAATAATGTTATAAGTATAAAGACCCCATACCATATGTTTCAAATGCTCATTGTAAGAACATCATTCATATGTTAACCGACGAACATTATGCATCAATTTCTGAACTTTTAAAAAATTTACGTAAATTTACACAGCTACTGCTGAATTTTCAGGATCATATTACCCAACAGTTTGTAATGGTTTAGCTCATATAGCTGAAATTTCATATTTACTTTGGGGTTTAAAATTAAATAAAAGATATAAAGCTGCAGCTACAATTATGTTTGAAAAAAATTAATTTTTTTTCTTATTCCCGCTATTTATTGTATTGGTACAGTCTTAAATCCTTCTATTAAAAAAATAGATTGTCATAATTTAATATTTAGTTTATATAGTTATATGGAAGTAGGTCCAGAAGAAACTCAATCTTCAATTGATTGCATAAGTAAACTTGATAGTAACTTACTACATTATATGAATATTATTGTTTGATAATAACAACTTTGTTACGAATATTCCTTCTAGTTCTGTTTCTGTGTCTACATCTGCAGGATTCGATGAAGACGATGATAATGAATCTTTAGATATTTGGAGCACTTTTACAACAACACAAGCAACCACAAATCGAAATTGTGATGAGATGCAATTTTATTTATTAAAGTCAACGGAGTCGAAGAAGAACTTTCAACCTTTACAATGGTGGTAGGATAACAAAAGGCAATTTTCGGTACTTACAGCTATGACACGGGATGTTCTTAATGTGTCTATCTCAATAGTGGCTTCTGAAAGTGAATTCAGCCAAGCACGAGACCAAATAAGAGACACACGTCACTCATTGAGCGGAACCACATTAGAAGTGTTAGTCTGCTTAAGGGATTGGATCAGAAAGAAATCAAGGATTGGAAGACGTTGATTCTGAGGAAGATGAAGAAATCGATAATATTTTGGAAAGCGGGAGCACAAGTTGCGGCGGAAGCGGGACTGGATTTAATACTCCATATTTAGAAGCTATGGAACAATTCAGTCAACATATAAATTACGAAGAACTTGTTAAAATGATGCATAATATATAAATAAAACTATTATTACTTCATTATGTACTTTATTTAGCATTATGAAAAATGAAAGTTCCAAAGTTTACATCTTATTATTAGTTTTTATTTTATTATTTTTTTAGTTGTTAACTTATGTCTTCTAATTAATAAATTAATAAAAGTATAACTATAATATAAACTATAAAATACAAAGTTAACTTTTAAATTTTAAAATATAAAATATAAAACTATATTATATTAAACATTTAATTTAAATTTAGTTTATATTTTCGGAATTAAAAAAAATCCGGCCTGATCCGACCGGTTTAACCCGAATCCGCACGAGCCTATCTGAAATTTGATAAGGAACCGATCCGATAGGTCCGGTAATTCGGAAATCTGGACCAAAACCGGTTCAATCCGGTCCCGGATCGAACCGGTAGACACCTATATATTATCCCGACAGAGATTTGAGTGACGGGATAGTCACTAGGCAGTGTATGACCAATGAATTTTTCAGCCTTGGAATTTGGATAGATAACAATAAAATAATAAGTTTTTTTTATAAGACTCTTTTTTCATTTTTTATTAAGTAGTATTAGTCAGAATTTACTGTAAAGACCCATAATTCGCAGGTCTTAGCCCAATTAAAAGTCCACTTTTACGAATTAGAACAGGACCCCCAAAATATTTGAAACGGCCCTAATTATCAGTTAATAGATTAAAAGATAATTTGCATGGACTAAGCAATATTGAGTGAGTGCCTAGTAACTTCAAACGTAGTTTTTTTTTTTGTGAGGTGGGGGTAGGGGGGGCTAGGTACTAAGCGTCGGTTTGGTTTAGCCAATCAGCCCGGAGCCCACTAAGCAAGTTGGGCTTTGTTGTCCAGCTTTCGAGTTAATGCCCAATAAACTGATTAATAGTTGTACGAAATTTTTACTTTTCATAACTAATTCTAAAAGATATTTATAATTACTAACCAATATTTAATTTAATTACCTTTACTAACTGAATTTTTAATTTACGGCTTATAGCTAATATTGTATTCACACCTCAAATTCTACTCCCAAATCTCTTTTCCTCCTCACTCCTCCGTTCTCCTCACCTCTCTCAAATCTCACGACGGCTCCCTACTGCCACTCTAACCCTACACCCTCCTCCTTTACAAAGTGATCTTATTTTGAGGTGTTATGTATTTTCAAGCCTAGATCTAAATTGCCAATTGGGTTTGGTGGAAAAGCATTGGTTTGGCTATTGGATATAGGGGTGTACACCGATCCAAAATCGGACTGGAATGGACCGGAATCGGAATCATCATTTTTTCTGGACCGAGTACCAGATCTGAATTATTTCGGTTCGGATTTTGGACCGATTGGACCTGTTTTTTTTAATACATTTTTTAATTTATTTTTATTTGTAAATTTTTAACAATGTGTTCGTTTATCAATCTCATTAAATATGTTTATTTTTTTCTTATCCTTCAATATATTTTATTTAAATAGGTACACGACACCAATCTTTCAGATCCAACATCATACAACATGTGGGTGTGAGTTGCATCGAAACTCTATATTATTTTGTAATCAAGTTGACATGACATTTTCAAATAAAACTTGACAATCTTCATGTTTCATTTGTCATTAAATCACACCAACGAGTCCACAAAAAACGACCTCATCATCCATATCATCATATTGCACATTTAGTCATAAAGAAAAAAGACAAATAATGTCAAACATTAGAAATTATAAATTTTAAAAAATAATTAGAAGAGTTATAAAAATAACATTACCTTTTTCAATTTTCTCCAAATATTTCAAATTTTCGTGTACATCTAATTAGAAGATTTATAAAAATTAACATTACCTACAATTTTTTTTAAATATATATATATAATAATATGGAACCGGTCCATTCCGGTCCTGACCAAATCATTCCGGTTTTTACTCGGACCGTACCAAAAAACCAAAATCTTATATAATGAAGGATCGAAGACCGGACCGAAATCCACCGATCCGATCTAAAAATGTACACCCCTGATTGGATGTGTTGATGCCTTAAAAGCTAGTGATAAAGGTAGACCTGGTTTTATTCTAATTGATTGCCTTGGTGGCATTGATGAAGGTGGAGAATGGAATTCATGGCTTCTTTTTGTATCTCAAATGTATTTACTGTATTTGTCATTTTTAGTGTATTTTTTTTATATTTGACAGGAACGGGAATTTATGGCTTCATCTCTTTCTTGTTTATTAGATTAGAGTGTATTCATAATTTTTTGAGTGTATTTTTTTTATATTTGATCGGAATCCATGATTTCTTGTATCCTAGATCTGAGTAAATACATTATATTTTTTAAAGGGATTTAAATGTATTCTTTATTTTTTTGAGTGTAAATATTGTGGTATTTTGTATTTCACCGGAGATCCAATCGGTTTTTATTGTATTCTTTTTTTTAATTACATTGTATTTTCTTCATTTATCATTTTTCTAAGTATAAATATATTCAAATACAATAGAATATATTCAACCTTGTGACGTCGGTGGTGACCTTGCTGATCGGAGCTCGAATACATTCAAATACAACCAAAATAAATATATAAATACACTGAAACATACAACTTCGTCTTGTATCTAAAGGCACTGGAATACAATCATTTTGAATACACATATAATCAGAGAACCTAAGATTGCATGTATTCAAATACAGTCAAATGCACGTGACATCAGATTAGGTGGATACAACTTAACAATGTATTCAAATACACTCAAAGGGCACGTTTGATAAGCTGTATTAAGTTGGATTATCGACATAAAAATAATACAACGTTTGATGGGTGTTTTTTAGATTGACTGCATCTTATTTTTAGAAATGGTACAGTCCAACTGCCATTTTGAGACCCATCTAGCAGGTGGGTCTCCCTTGGACAGTACTAAAAAAAAAAAAAAAAAAAATACAGTTCATTATATATTAATACTCTAATATCGTCTATTATATATTAATACAGTTCAGTCCAATAAAATAAAATAAAAAACGACATACCAAACGAGCCCAAATTGCCTAAAATTAACTACGAACTGTATATAAATAAAAGGTAGCTTCTATTTGTTTTAAGGTCCTAAAATGTAGTTATTTGTGCAAGTTACGCTAGTTGTCCCTTCATATTGGGGTCATTTTCTCTTTTATCTTATTTTGTGTTGATTTTAAATTTTTGCTCCTCAATACAAATAACTCTTTTGCGAGATAAAATTTATATTTTTACATTATAATATTTCATAAATTATATATGCATCCTTAAAAAACTTATGTCCCGCTAGGGCTAAATTTGAATACAATCATTTTGAATGCACATATAATCAGAGAACCTAAGATTACATGTATTCAAATACAGTCAAATGCACGTGACATCAGATTAGGTGGATACAACTTAACAATGTATTCAAATACACTCAAAGGGCACGTTTGATAAGCTGTATTAAGCTGGATTGTACTAGACATAAAAATAATACAACGTTTGGTGGGCGTTTTATCGATTTGTACTATTTTTAGAAATGATGATCCAATCGCCATTTTGAGACCCATCTAGCAGGTGAGTCTCCCTTGGACAGTACTAAAAATAAAAATAAAATAAAAAATACAGTTCATTATATATTAATACTTTAATACCGTCCATTATATATTAATACAGTCGATCAATACAATACAGTCTAATGCGACGTACCAAACGAGCCCAAATTGCCTAAAATTAACTACGAATTGTATATAAATAAAAGGTAGCTTCTATTTGTTTAGAGGTCCTAAAATGTAGTTATTTGTGCAAGTTAGCCTAGTTGTCCCTTCATATTGGGGTCATTTTCTCTTTTATCTTATTTTGTGTTGATTTTAAATTTTTGCTCCTCAATACAAATAACTCTTTTGCGAGATAAAATTTATATTTTTAAATTATAATATTTCATAAATTATATATGCATCCTTAAAAAACTTATGTCCCGCTAGGGCTAAATTTGAATACAATCATTTTGAATACACATATAATCAGAGAACCTAAGATTACATGTATTCAAATACAGTCAAATGCACGTGACATCAGATTAGGTGGATACAACTTAACAATGTATTCAAATACACTCAAAGGGCACGTTTGATAAGCTGTATTAAGTTGGATTGTACTGGACATAAAAATAATACAACGTTTGATGGGTGTTTTCAGCCGCACTGGACTGTACTATTTTTAGAAATGGTACAGTCCAACTGCCATTTTGAGACCCATCTAGCAGGTGAGTCTCCCTTGGACAGTACTAAAAAAAAAAAAAAAAAAAAAATACAGTTCATTATATATTAATACTCTAATATCGTCTATTATATATTAATACAGTTCAGTCCAATACAATACAATCTAATACGACATACCAAACGAACCCAAATTGCCTAAAATTAACTACGAACTGTATATAAATAAAAGGTAGCTTCTATTTGTTTTAAGGTCCTAAAATGTAGTTATTTGTGCAAGTTACGCTAGTTGTCCCTTCATATTGGGGTCATTTTCTCTTTTATATTATTTTGTGTTGATTTTAAATTTTTGCTCCTCAATACAAATAACTCTTTTGCGAGATAAAATTTATATTTTTACATTATAATATTTCATAAATTATATATGCATCCTTAAAAAACTTATGTCCCGCTAGGGCTAAATTTGAATACAATCATTTTGAATACACATATAATCAGAGAACCTAAGATTACATGTATTCAAATACAGTCAAATGCACGTGACATCAGATTAGGTGGATACAACTTAACAATGTATTCAAATACACTCAAAGGGCATGTTTCATACGCTGTATTAAGCTGGATTGTACTAGACATAAAAATAATACAACGTTTGGTGGGCGTTTTATTGACCGGTATCTTATTTTTAGAAATGGTACAGTCCAACTGCCATTTTGAGACCCATCTAGCAGGTGAGTCTCCCTTGGACAGTACTAAAAATAAAAATAAAATAAAAAATACAGTTCATTATATATTAATACTTTAATACCGTCCATTATATATTAATACAGTCCAGTCCAATACAATACAGTCTAATGCGACGTACCAAACGAGCCCAAATTGCCTAAAATTAACTACGAATTGTATATAAATAAAAGGTAGCTTCTATTTGTTTAGAGGTCCTAAAATGTAGTTATTTGTGCAAGTTAGCCTAGTTGTCCCTTCATATTGGGGTCATTTTCTCTTTTATCTTATTTTGTGTTGATTTTAAATTTTTGCTCCTCAATACAAATAACTCTTTTGCGAGATAAAATTTATATTTTTAAATTATAATATTTCATAAATTATATATGCATCCTTAAAAAACTTATGTCCCGCTAGGGCTAAATTTGAATACAATCATTTTGAATACACATATAATCAGAGAACCTAAGATTACATGTATTCAAATACAGTCAAATGCACGTGACATCGTTAGGTGGATACAACTTAATAATGTATTCAAATACACTCAAAGGCACGTTTGATAAAAGTATTAAGTTGGATTATCGACATAAAAATAATACAACGTTTGGTGGGTGTTTTATTGCATGACCGGGTATCTTATTTTTAGAAATGGTACAGTCCAACTGCCATTTTGAGACCCATCTAGCAGGTGGGTCTCCCTTGGACAGTACTAAAAAAAAAAAAAAAAAATACAGTTCATTATATATTAATACTCTAATATCGTCTATTATATATTAATACAGTTCAGTCCAATACAATACAATCTAATACGACATACCAAACGAACCCAAATTGCCTAAAATTAACTACGAACTGTATATAAATAAAAGGTAGCTTCTATTTGTTTTAAGGTCCTAAAATGTAGTTATTTGTGCAAGTTACGCTAGTTGTCCCTTCATATTGGGGTCATTTTCTCTTTTATATTATTTTGTGTTGATTTTAAATTTTTGCTCCTCAATACAAATAACTCTTTTGCGAGATAAAATTTATATTTTTACATTATAATATTTCATAAATTATATATGCATCCTTAAAAAACTTATGTCCCGCTAGGGCTAAATTTGAATACAATCATTTTGAATACACATATAATCAGAGAACCTAAGATTACATGTATTCAAATACAGTCAAATGCACGTGACATCAGATTAGGTGGATACAACTTAACAATGTATTCAAATACACTCAAAGGGCATGTTTCATACGCTGTATTAAGCTGGATTGTACTAGACATAAAAATAATACAACGTTTGGTGGGCGTTTTATGCATGACTGGGTATCTTATTTTTAGAAATGGTATGATCAATCGCCATTTGAGACCCATCTAGCAGGTGAGTCTCCCTTGGACAGTACTAAAAATAAAAATAAAATAAAAAATACAGTTCATTATATATTAATACTTTAATACCGTCCATTATATATTAATACAGTCCAGTCCAATACAATACAGTCTAATGCGACGTACCAAACGAGCCCAAATTGCCTAAAATTAACTACGAATTGTATATAAATAAAAGGTAGCTTCTATTTGTTAAGAGGTCCTAAAATGTAGTTATTTGTGCAAGTTAGCCTAGTTGTCCCTTCATATTGGGGTCATTTTCTCTTTTATCTTATTTTGTGTTGATTTTAAATTTTTGCTCCTCAATACAAATAACTCTTTTGCGAGATAAAATTTATATTTTTACATTATAATATTTCATAAATTATATATGCATCCTTAAAAAACTTATGTCCCGCTAGGGCTAAATTTGAATACAATCATTTTGAATACACATATAATCAGAGAACCTAAGATTACATGTATTCAAATACAGTCAAATGCACGTGACATCAGATTAGGTGGATACAACTTAACAATGTATTCAAATACACTCAAAGGGCACGTTTGATAAGTCGTATTAAGTTGGATTATCTTGACATAAAAATAATACAACGTTTGATGGGTGTTTTATTGATTTGGGTATCTTATTTTTAGAAATGGTACAGTCCAACTGCCATTTTGAGACCCATCTAGCAGGTGGGTCTCCCTTGGACAGTACTAAAAAAAAAAAAAAAAATACAGTTCATTATATATTAATACTCTAATATCGTCTATTATATATTAATACAGTTCAGTCCAATACAATACAATCTAATACGACATACCAAACGAACCCAAATTGCCTAAAATTAACTACGAACAGTATATAAATAAAAGGTAGCTTATTTGTTTTAAGGTCCTAAAATGTAGTTATTTGTGCAAGTTACGCTAGTTGTCCTTCATATGGGGTCATTTTCTCTTTTATATTATTTTGTGTTGATTTTAAATTTTTGCTCCTCAATACAAATAACTCTTTTGCGAGATAAAATTTATATTTTTACATTATAATATTTCATAAATTATATATGCATCCTTAAAAAACTTATGTCCCGCTAGGGCTAAATTTGAATACAATCATTTTGAATACACATATAATCGAGAACCTAAGATTACATGTATTCAAATACAATCAAATGCACGTGACATCGTTAGGTGGATACAACTTAACAATGTATTCAAATACACTCAAAGGGCATGTTTCATACGCTGTATTAAGCTGGATTGTACTAGACATAAAAATAATACAACGTTTGGTGGCGTTTTGTATTTGGGTATCTTATTTTTAGAAATGGTACAGTCCAACTGCCATTTTGAGACCCATCTAGCAGGTGAGTCTCCCTTGGACAGTACTAAAAATAAAAATAAAATAAAAAATACAGTTCATTATATATTAATACTTTAATACCGTCCATTATATATTAATACAATCGACCCAATACAATACAATCTAATGCGACGTACCAAACGAGCCCAAATTGCCTAAAATTAACTACGAATTGTATATAAATAAAAGGTAGCTTCTATTTGTTAAGAGGTCCTAAAATGTAGTTATTTGTGCAAGTTAGCCTAGTTGTCCCTTCATATTGGGGTCATTTTCTCTTTTATCTTATTTTGTGTTGATTTTAAATTTTTGCTCCTCAATACAAATAACTCTTTTGCGAGATAAAATTTATATTTTTACATTATAATATTTCATAAATTATATATGCATCCTTAAAAAACTTATGTCCCGCTAGGGCTAAATTTGAATACAATCATTTTGAATACACATATAATCAGAGAACCTAAGATTACATGTATTCAAATACAGTCAAATGCACGTGACATCAGATTAGGTGGATACAACTTAACAATGTATTCAAATACACTCAAAGGGCACGTTTGATAAGCTGTATTAAGTTGGATTGTACTGGACATAAAAATAATACAACGTTTGATGGGTGTTTTCAGCCGCGATGGGTATTTATTTTTAGAAATGGTATGATCCAATCGCCATTTGAGACCCATCTAGCGGTGGGTCTCCTCGATGACTAAAAAAAAAAAAAAAAATACAGTTCATTATATATTAATACTCTAATATCGTCTATTATATATTAATACAGTTCAGTCCAATACAATACAATCTAATACGACATACCAAACGAGCCCAAATTGCCTAAAATTAACTACGAACTGTATATAAATAAAAGGTAGCTTCTATTTGTTTTAAGGTCCTAAAATGTAGTTATTTGTGCAAGTTACGCTAGTTGTCCCTTCATATTGGGGTCATTTTCTCTTTTATCTTATTTTGTGTTGATTTTAAATTTTTGCTCCTCAATACAAATAACTCTTTTGCGAGATAAAATTTATATTTTTACATTATAATATTTCATAAATTATATATGCATCCTTAAAAAACTTATGTCCCGCTAGGGCTAAATTTGAATACAATCATTTTGAATACACATATAATCAGAGAACCTAAGATTACATGTATTCAAATACAGTCAAATGCACGTGACATCAGATTAGGTGGATACAACTTAACAATGTATTCAAATACACTCAAAGGCGTATTTAAATCTGTTTGTATTAAATTTGGATTGTACTAGACATAAAAATAATACAACGTTTGGTGGCGTTTTACCGATTGACCGGTGTACTATTTTTAGAAATGGTACAGTCCAACTGCCATTTTGAGACCCATCTAGCAGGTGAGTCTCCCTTGGACAGTACTAAAAATAAAAATAAAATAAAAAATACAGTTCATTATATATTAATACTTTAATACCGTCCATTATATATTAATACACTCCAGTCCAATACAATACAGTCTAATGCGACGTACCAAACGAGCCCAAATTGCCTAAAATTAACTACGAATTGTATATAAATAAAAGGTAGCTTCTATTTGTTAAGAGGTCCTAAAATGTAGTTATTTGTGCAAGTTAGCCTAGTTGTCCCTTCATATTGGGGTCATTTTCTCTTTTATCTTATTTTGTGTTGGTTTTAAATTTTTGCTCCTCAATACAAATAACTCTTTTGCGAGATAAAATTTATATTTTTACATTATAATATTTCATAAATTATATATGCATCCTTAAAAAACTTATGTCCGGCTAGGGCTAAGTTTGATTTTGAATAGTAAACATTAAAGACCAACCCCTTTGAAGGGTAAACTGTGCCGTTATTTCTGCATATTGTCTTAGAAATTGCACCCGACACCTTTAAACCTTAGCTAATACAACTTCAGATATTTATGTTTGAAGTTAGGCTTTTCAAGCTAGAACCATATACGACATGAGTTCTGAAATCGTCAAATTTCAAACCCGTTTGTTCTAAGTTTGAAACTTTAATATCATATGTCAGAATAAATTATGAGGTGATTAGATGTTAATTTTTTTATAATTTAATTATGTCTTGATTAAAGATCTTTCCAACGAGCATATTATTTGCAGATTGTTCCATTTTGGGACAACTATAAATTAGTAACTTTTTGGGACAACTGTATTATTATTATAAGGAGAACTTCGTAACAAGATGGAATTTACTTCCTCATGGGATTGCATTCATACTAAACCACAAGACATGATATTATTACCCGCAAGGGTAGTCAAGTTGGTGTAGCAGTAGAGCGCGGAATCGCAAGGTCACGAGTTCGATCCTCTGCATAAACCTTCTTGGTTGAGTCTATCACACATGACTTGCCAAGTGTGGTTAATCGGCTGACGTGGTTTGCAGGCTATTGCGTCAGCCCGGAGTTTACCCTGTGCGCACTCGAAAGAGTAGCGACTGCGGGTTCCTTCGTCAAAAAAAAAGAAAGAAGAGACATGATATTATTTTTAGCTAGCATGACAGTCGATTTTCAAGTAGTGTTCTTGGTTTTGGTCTTTTTAGTGTTGATTGGGCACGTTTGGCACGATGTATTACGCTGGACTGCATTGAACAAAAAAATAATATAGCGTTTGTGGGCGTTTTCAGTCGTACTTGACTGTACTATTTCTAAAAATAGCACACTCCAACTGTACTAAAACTAAAACTAAAATAATAATACAGTCCATTATATATTAATACTCTAATACCGTCCATTATATATTAATACAGTTCAGTTCATTACAATACAGTACAATCCAATATAAAAATATACAGTCCAGTTCGACGTACCAAACTAGCCTCACCTTGACTAGTTCCAAAAGATTATCTTTTTAATCTTTTATTATGCTTTGAATTCTGATTACAATTCTCAATTGAACAATCACCTTTATAATGAACGTGCATTTTAGTTTATCACATAACACTTTAATTTCACACAAAAGAATTAGGTGCACTTAAATATGTCCAAATTTACAAAGTATAAAGAATAAGTTTGATATTCACAAAAAATCGATGTTTAAAGTGTTCTATTCAAGTTTTTAAGTTTCTTGTCTTCATTTTTTTTTACAACAATACGTGATATTTACTCGTATTTACAAAGTTGTATCAAAGTTATTTTATTAGTCAAATTTCTTATAAATCATTGTTAAATGATAGTAAAAGCGTACACTAAAAATATTATATTATTGTGTATTTGTTGACATTTTCTTTTCTGATTGGTATGAGAACAAATACCGTTAAATGCTTTTAATGATTTACTATTGTAAACATTTTTTTTTTTTTGACGAAGGAACCGCGGCATTTCTTTCTTCGAGTGCAAGACAGTAAACCCCTGATCGACGATAAGCGCGCAAACCACGTCATCCAGCTTAAAAACCACTGGCAAGTCAGTGTGAGCTCCCAAGAGGCGAAGGCGGCGCGGGCGTTCTGCCAGGGTTTTCAACTTGTGACCAAACTCTCCCACACCACCATCGAGGATACCTCTGCGTCAAGCACTAACCTGCAGGCTTCGGATTACTATTGTAAACATTGAATATAGTATATAAAAGACAAATGTAACTGCTAATTGTAGTAACATCCAAGAAAGTAAAATTTGTATGGATAGTATTTGAGTTACATTCATTGCATCCAAGAGCATTTATACAAAAAATTTACATAAAGAATCATATTTTTACATTGAAATTAAGTGATTTGACATTACAACAAGAAATCGAGGTCTATTAAAAATATTTTTTCTATCTTGTAAATATAAAAATAAAATTAGTGTACATCCTATTCTACGAGACTCCACTTATAAGATTAAGTTACTTATATTATTATTATTATTATTTGACTTTAGAGCAGCACATTTGTTACAATAGCTGATGGTGATGTCCATCTAACTAACAATAATAAAATTTTGCATAGACTAAAGTTAGTCTCTTGGTTAAGGATAAATAAAAGTTAATGCAACGTGAATATCAATCATGTTTAATAACAGTGGAAATATGCAAATATACCTCATAAGTTTGCGATATAGAGTAGATATACTTATCGTTAAAAAGTAGTGCATATATACTATGTCGTTACCCAAATAGTTCAAATATACTCTTTTCGTGACATATTTTAACTTTTTTTTTTAGCTTTTTTATAATTTAGAAAATTGCCTTGAGGCTTTAAATAATAAGTCTACCTATTTGTATTTAGTAGACTTATATTTTTTAAGCCACGTGATAATTTTTTTTGGTGAATCGGATCTGATTTGTTAAAAAAATATCTCAATGATTTTTTTAAGAATAAAGTCTACTCATTTTATTAAACGAACGAGACACAACTCACAAAAAATTAATTACCACACACCTTTAAAAAAAGTCTACTAAAATAAAATGGTAGACTTTTTGTAGAAAGCCACGTGACATTTTTTAATTAAAAATAAGCTAAATAATTTTTAATAATATCGTCAGCAAAAGGATATATTTACGTAACACATGAGTATATATGCCTCACTTTTTAGCGAGGGGTACTTCTGGTCTATATCGCAAAGTTGAGAGGTATATTTATACATTTTTCCTTAATTATATGAGCAATTGGAAATAAATGATGGCTTAGTGCCCGATTGGTTGGGCTTTTCAAATGGCTAAAAGTATTTTTTTTGCCAAAAACACTTTTAGCCTTTTTTTTAGTGTTTGGCTGGAAAGACCAAAAATGTTTTTGGCTGAAAAAAACACTTTTGACCTCTATTACCATAAGCTCAAATTTTGGACTTTAATAAAGCAGAGGCAAAATCTCTTTTGTCTTTTACCATTTTTAAGTCAAAAATACTTTTTTTATTGACAACCAAACACTTAACAATTTTTTGATAGAAGCTCTACTTGAAAAAACTCAACTCTTAAAAACTTTATTTCTAGAAGCTCTTTGTAATAAGTTGTATCGGGCCCTTGGCGTTGTTTATGAAGAGAGATAAAAGTAAATTAATAAAAGATTTACATTTTATTTATGATTTTTAAAAGGGCCGCACAAGACAAACATGACAATCATGGGACAACTTTGGATTAAGCTCAGTCTTTTTATTCAATTCAGTGATAAATATGTACAACTCATTCCATTTTTAAATAAATAGTGTTTTAGACCTTTTATTTTATTTTTAAATAAATGGTGCTTCAAAATTTTAAGAAAAAATTAATTATATTTTTTTAAAAATTATCCTTATTTATATAATAAAAAATTATTAAATATAATTTTTTAGTTATTTAATTAGAGATAAATTAGTAAAAACATTCCTAACTTTTAGGAGTAAGCAATTTATTAAGGGGCTTATTATGCAACTGAGGGAGTACTTAATTATGACAGTAGATGTGGTTTAGGTTCAAAGTTTGGTCAAAACTGCATTGTTAAGCATAATAAAATCAAACATCACTTTCGATTAAATTAAATATGCCAACTAGTATCCCCCTTTTAGATAAGGTTCAAATATAAACCAATCTCTGAGTCATCACCATCAAGATATTTTCTTGCTAATGAATTTTCTGCTTCCTTCTTTTTAACATTGGATCTTTTTTATAGAAATTTAATTAAAAAAATCTGATTTTAAGTCTATATACATACATATATATATAGAGAGAGAGAGAAAAGAAAGACAATTGGACAAAGCTGATTTGATTGATAGGAAGACACCAAAAAGCAGCATCACTATACTTAATTTGGGGCCACAAGATTTAGAGAAGGCAATGATTTTATAGATAATTTACAATTTGGAAGGTGGGCTTGTGGTGGTGGATGCAAGATTTCCCCTTTGTAAGTTTATTATGTAGAAAAAGATTTCATCTTTTGTCCCTATTAGTCTTCATTTTTTTTATATCTATTTTATTTTCTTGGTTAGGGAATTGAATGGGTGTGTCATTTGACAGTTTCTTGAGATTTGTATTTATTCTTGATAGCCTGAAATTTGTTAGCATATTTTTATGAGAAACCAAAAAATGGTACTTTAATTCCAATCTGCTGATTATTCTTGAGAGGTGAAAAGTAGAAAAAGATTCAATTTTGATGACCTTTTAGACCTCTAATCTGTGGAACTACAGGTGGGGTGGTGTTTGATTTTGATTATTGTGTGTTTTTTTCACATGATCAATGATAATTTTACCTCTGAGGTAGGGTTAAAGTCACGTATATTCTACCCTTCCCAGACCCCACTTGTGTATGGTACGTTGTTGTTGTTGATCAATGATAAATTTGTGGATAATGTTGTTTTGATGTAATTTTTGATAAATCCAATTTGTGTGAATGACCAAGTCATATGAAGCCTTTTTTTTGTGAATCTTTAGGTTTCTTGTTTGGTGATCTCCTCCATCTTTGTTTTTCTTGGAATAAATTACCTTTTAATCCTTTTTGTTGGGTAGTCTTTTTTTTTTCTCCATCCACCCTTTTGTAAGGTTGTTTAGTTTGCTTTTTTTAGCCTTTTAATTATTGATTCTGTCTTTTCTCTTCCTTATATCAAGGTATTCTGTTCCTGGAATTCTGGTTCTATTTGGTACCTGGCAAAACCTTCATGTCTATTTATGCTTTCTGTTAGACTCGTGTTATGTTTAAAACAAATTATTATTTGGTTGTCTGATTAGAAACTTGATGACTTTTTATTGCCAGCAAGATTCAGGTACTCGTGATTTGTGAAGGCACCGTGTTGAGTAGGGATTACGGTTCTATCATGTTCTTATATCAGTAATGGTGAGCGATTTTAGTGAGGAGTAAGTTCCGATATATGGAGAATTCACGTGATTTCCTAAGCAATGGAAAACCAGCTGATCCTGGTCTCCAAATTATAAGGCATCCTTCTTACCAATCGTGCGGGAAATTATCGTTATCTTGGTTTGATATTAGAGTTTTCTACATCAGAATCAGCAATTATATGGTCGAAGATTCAACCCCAGAAAGTCTTACTATTAACCATATCCCTCTAAGTCCCAATACACTGCTTGATGTAAATGGTAAAAGATCTTCCATGTGTTTGGAAGGAGCTTCTTGCCTTCTTCGAAGGGACCGTGTTGATAAGACAGCTGAAGAAGCTACATTCGTGAGCACAGATAGCATAAGATTGACCGGGAATGTGAACTTTGAGGTTTTGCATAAGGACGAACTTATCCTTTCTGGGACTTTGGAAATGGCTGACATCAATGGTTTTACCGGGGAGTCTAAAAACTGTCTTAGGAGGTGGAGCATGAATTGTGAATCGGTTTTGATCGCTGGCACTGGCTTTCTGAAAGGAAAACATGTTGTAGGTTCTGAATCACTGTCACCGACAATTGAAGTCTATGTTGCTGGTTGCTTCTGTGGGACACCTATCATCTTAACTAAGACTTTGCAGCTAAATCACAGGAAGAAGCACCATAGAAAGGGTATGTTAGACTCCATTCCGGAGCATGAAACAGATGAACAGCATAAAAAAGTCTCATCTGAACATGATCTGCAGGTACTATTTGTTCCTCCGACCTCGTTTCTTATTTGACTTTGATTGGCCAACCAAGTGTGGAGGGTGTTGTGCTCCTCTTCATTTGTTCCCGTTAATGAGTACATGTTTATTGTTGTATTATCAGTTGGTTTTCTTGAATTCTCTGCAGTGGTCATTGTAATCAAAATGTTAACCACATGTTTATAGCCAAACTCTTTTACATAGTTAACCAGTAGGTGGAATGAGTCAATCAACAACATCGCCCTCAGTTTATTTGGTGTCTTTCTCATATTTATTTGAGAGACCTAAAAATGCTTTCGGATCCATCTCCTCTTATACATCTTTCTGTTTGAATTTGAAGTTAATTTAGTGGTGAAAACAAGCTGGAAAAGTTGAAAGTGGGAAGAGAGACTTTTAAAACGCCGGGCATGTTATCTTTGAATGTTTAGGGTTGCACAAAACATTAGCTATAGTGACTTGAGCATTTCTACAATTTTTATTTTCTAAATGATGCAAGGTACAATATACACAATTTCACTTGTGCGAGATTGTCGTTCAAAAATTCATATACGTTTTAAGTCCTAAAATGATTGCGTCTCTTTTCCCTGTTGGTGATTTGTCAAGAAGTAACACATGCTAGCTTATATTGGACAGCTCTTTCCTTGCCCACCTTAAATTTCTGGGACCAAATGTAACTACTTTAATGGTATTTCCATTCATGTACTAAAAGTTCATGCTATATTTTACTGATAGAGTGGGGACTGAGGACTAATCTGTGATAGCATGACCCTGACAAGTCCTTATGGTCACTCTACCATTGCATCTAGGTTCATAATGTTTCATATCCTTAAACATGTTTTATTTGTCACAACCTACGAAAAGTTCGCATCTTTTAGGAGAACTACCTGTCACTGGAAACAGAATCTTATCCTAAACATGTCAGAGGGTACGGGCAGCTCATATAAAAGGGCAGCCCGGTGCACTAAGCTCCCGCTATACGCGGGGTCCGGGGAAAGGCCGGACCGGATCTATTGTACGCAACCTTACCTCACATTTCTGCAAGAGGCTGTTTCCACGCTTGAACCCATGAGCTCATGGTCACATGACAACAACTTTGTCAGTTACTCCAAGTATGGGCAGCTCATACTTTTAAGTAATTGTTTAATATATCATTTCTCATTCTTTCTCGTTGCATTGTCCCTATCCTTCTAGATTTTCTTTACTGATAAAAAGAAAATTGTCCCTATCCTTTTAAACTGGATGGGCCACCACTTCCTCTAATTGCATTCCTTTTGAGCTCATCAAGTGTACTTAACCATTCTCCTTAGAAACTTCGAATAGGTTCTTCTGTTGTAATCTCCTTAATTAGATCCATTTTTCTATTGGTGGTTTGAATGTGTTGATATTCTGAAACAAAAATTCAGACGGAATACAACAACAATAACTACGCGTCAGTCCCAAATAAATTGGGGTCAGCTATATAAATCCTTACCTCTTCATTATGCTCGTTTCATATCATCATCATACTAAATAAAATAAGAGTGAAAAATAAGTTCAATATATATAAAAAATACTACAATAATAGTAAATAGTTAATAATAATAATATTAGAATTTCTAACACGTCAAACATATCTTCAACTAATAGCTATCACGTATATGAATCTTTTTCTTCCATTGTGGCCCTATCTTTAGCCAAGTTTTCATTGATACCAAGCATTTGTAGATCCTTCCAATTGTCTTTCAGTTGGACAATATTGAAGTGTCAGCTGCGAAAATGTTAGGCCGCCCATCCATTATCCCATTTGTATGCATTCTCATCCAGAAAATCGTTTGGGAATTCTTCACGTGCTATCCATCTTTCATGATGATCTTTAGAAGTGCTATGATATATGAACTCTGTTTCTGATGAAAATCACTTGGCTCCTTTTTGAT
The DNA here is from genome assembly GCA_029844215.1 of Przewalskia tangutica. Classification (NCBI taxonomy): domain Eukaryota; kingdom Viridiplantae; phylum Streptophyta; class Magnoliopsida; order Solanales; family Solanaceae; genus Przewalskia; species Przewalskia tangutica. The sequence goes on along the minus strand of CM056736.1, from coordinate 100,720,236 downwards.
GTTGTGGGATTGGATTTTACCATCTAGTTTTGTTCATACATTATTCCTGCTCCATATGAACTTCTTTATGGAATTTGTTTCTTTCCGGATATCTGCTGATCCATTACATGGAGCATATTAACCCAAGTTAAAAATTTCAGCTCATGCGTAAGTGTTGCCTAAGTCTGCTTAAATGTTGAAGTTGACAAAAATGTAGTTGCATTTCATCTTCAGTTTCAGATTAAGTTTTCTGTGTCAGCGGTTGGATTTAGCAATTTTTAGTACTTATTTATTATGAACCACATAGTAAGTTCAATAGGTGCAATTAGTTAGATGAATCCATTGCTTCTCAGACGCGTGATTACTTGATGGAAACTGCACAGCTTTTGAAGTTCATTTTGTGTTAACAGGTAACAGAATACAGAAATTATAAACCAGAAAGCGAAGAAAACTACGACAACATGAACTGGAGAGGAATGGAACTTATGGATGGTGAAGACGGAATGTCCTGGTTCAATGCTGGGGTCCGAGTTGGTGTTGGGATTGGCCTTGGAATTTGTGTAGGAGTTGGAGTAGGAGTTGGTTTATTAGTCCGCACTACACGAAACTTAAGAAGGCGTCTTATGTAATTACATAATAGCATAAATATAAAGGCTAACAACAGAGACATACTTGTTTAAGAGTATATTCTACTTTTTAGACATCTTTGACGTTGCTAACCGTTCTCTTTTTTCGTATGTAATCCGTTTTCTGCTTCCTTTTCCTCCTTAGCCGCTCCCTAGTTTTTCTCTTTCTTTTTTTTTACCTCTCCAGTTTGCTGTTTTTTGGTGCTGAGGAGTGCAACAGTTGCTACATCTGTATGGACATGTTTAGGTAAATATTATATCATGTTGAGTTTGTTTTGTGTGTAAATATTTATTTTTGGGAAAAAAAATTCATATAAGAATCTTATGGCCTGGTATTTGTGCCTTTTAAGCATTTGATAATATCAATATGTTGTGTTAACTAAATTGCACGGGCTCTCCGTTTTTGGTGCCATTTTCGTCTCGATACGGGTGCGGTATGGATGCGCTAGCAGGATACGTCTGGTATACGGTTAACCAACTTCGGATACTTTGACCGGAGTCCATTAACAAATTTGGGGGGGGGGGGGGGATTGAGATTTTGATTTCTCAAAATTAAAGATAAAAACGGTTTTAAAATAAGAGAAATAACATACCTTCAATATTATAGTACTTCTGTCTCACTTTTGATGCTTTGTGTCTCAGAAAAATCAAGAATTCAAGGTCGTGTTCTGAGTTCGAATGGTAGAATATCTATCAAAATTTATAATATCTTTATAACTATTTTTTATATAATTTTGATTTTCTTAGTCAAATTTCCACTCGTATCATATCTGGATACGCACTCCCGAATTTTAAAATTTAGATTTTGTCGAATTCGACACTCGCATACGTACCCTGTATCGGATACCTACACCCAAGTCCGAACAACTTAGGTTGTGTATCTAATCAGTACAACTTATCTTTTTCACTTGTTTTGTGGTTTCTCTTTGTTTCTTTTTTCTTGACAATAGCTTATTTCTTTTTGAGAACCGTGCTGACTGTTGAATGCGAAAACTATACTTTTGCAAGTGTTATGTGATAACCTAAATGGCATGTTCATTTTGGTCTTGTTGGAATTGCCAGTGCTGAATCAGAGAGCAATTTGTTCAATTGAAATACAAAGCATAACAAGAGAAAGATAGTCTTTTGATACGAGAAGTTGAGGCTATATAATAAGCACAAAAAAGACCAAAACCAAGTTAGCTAGCTAATTCAATGGACACAAGTCATTTGAGTAAATCAAAGTGTTTTACGAGTTTAACATAATACAATCTTTGCGGCAAACATCAAATTAACAGATTCAAAGATCTCTATCTTAAGAATTGTGATAACTAAGAAAAACGTGCTAACATATCATCTGCTCAATTAATCTTATAAGCTCAATTACACACTTTATGACATCTATTACAAGTATGTAAGCTCAATGAAGTGAGTGTGCTGCATATCATCTGATGCACTTGCTCGAAAGCTCAATGGAGAAGTCAGTGAAATATGTCAGCCGCCTCTCGCCGTTTAATTGTTAATAAGCTTTCCTTATAACAATAAACCCCACAACCACCACATTGTGGTACTATCCTCAGGCACAAATGACGAACTCCAAGATGCATCGTCTTCTTCATCCGAACATTATATGAGACAAGTCGAGAAGCTCTAGTTACCAAAATTAGAGAGCTATCATAGCAAGACTTAATCTGCGTGAAGCATTGAAAAGTAACAAGTTTGTTCCAGACCCCTGGTTGGATCATTACCCAATATATCAAAAACAAATCTTTTAACAGTGTTCAAGATGGCAATGGAATCATCAAACAATATCAGACCAAATACAAGACTATTAACAGAGTGATCATCTGACCCTCCAATCTCTTCAAACACCTCACTCCCTAAGTCAAATGAAAGACTGTTGCAGTTATTATTCATCTTTAGCAGCTAGTAATAATCTACATTCAAATAAAGAGTACCATATGTGCGTCCTGTGACGTCTTTACCTTATGATAAAAATGATTTATAGAAATATTTAGGTCTGAAAATTTTCCATGAGTCCCTGAAACAGGAATAGACGGCTGTATCAAAATATGTGGTGTAAAAGTGAACCACCTTATAGTCATTAGTCAAGGGGTCTAATCCGAACCCAAAGTCATGGCCTCCACCATAACAAGTAGAACCATCGATTTTGGGTGGAGGAAGGGGGAGGGTCTCACCTCCCTGGTGGCAGGATTCCATAATTCACATGAGATTTCACACTCCAAATAAAACAAGACATCTAGAGAACCTAAGAGCTTCGTCATATCTCTAAACCTCTCGGGATTATTTTCTTCATTTTGATCATCCAAAATAATCAAGGAAATGGGAGGTGATTCATCATCATCAGGTGCACCATAATCATAAATCAGGAATTTATTCTTGCTACAATTCAAGTGTTGTTGAATGAAACTAGGACTTTTTTGTTGGGATCCACCCCATGTGAAAAAGAAACAAGCATCTTCATCCATGCCCCCAAGAAATGATGGATCATGATGGCCACATATGATCTACCCATGTGAAAGGAAAGCAAACATGTGCAATTTGCCTCCCAATTTTTTCAGATTTTCTCCTATAAATAGAAGGCTTCCCCCTTCATATTTTTCACACCAAAACAAACACTATATACAATAAATTGTATAGCGAGTTCCTACAAAATTGAAAGAAATATTTTGTAGAGAGATTGTGAGATTACCACACTAGTGCTATGGTAAGAATATTTCACTCAAAAAGAGCGATTTTACTCGCCCTTTCAGAAGCTATTTGTTGTAGTGCTATGGTAAGAATATTTTTGATTGTTTTGTTTAGGAAAATAAATTTCTTAAAAAGCAAGTCTCGCAAATATCGGTAATGTTAGATCGTCTTTCCCCCACTCACCTTCTCCCCCCCTCTCCGATCAACACCTTGGCACTGCCTTGTAGCACCCCCACTGCCAGAGGCGGAGAGCTACAATCTTAAGCTTATGAATTCTAGAACAAGAAAGTTATTAAGTGAATTTTTTTAAAATAAATACGGAATCTGTGACAAAATTATTGAATTCTATCATATTGGCTCCGTCCCTTTTCACTCCTACCCATCACTTCTCTCTCTCTCTCTCAACTTCACACTATCCATTCAATAGTGTTTGTTTAAATTATATATATAAACATATTTAAATAATATTTCTTATTTATTAATCAAACACCAAAGAATAAGTAATTGTTTAGTACTTATTCTTTTTTTAAAAGTTCATTAAAATAAAGTTACTTGAGTTCGTTTTGCTTTTAGCTAAATATGCACTCACGTGTTTGCCTGTCTTTTAATGAATTTTTCTTTTTACCTACGACTTTAGCCCACTAGATAGGTGTGGCAGATACGACATTAGTGAAATGTCTCAATTGACAACCACTTTGGTCACCTTTTCCGCCATTTGTGAATTAACGTGCGTTTGATTCGCGTTTGATTCGTGAATGAAAAGGAAAAAAATTATTCTAATTATTTTTATATATTTGGTTTTGAGTGGTTCGGGGTTCGGAATCGGAGGTCCGGGTTGGTCCAGAGTTCGGATTGAGGAAAGGGAATAGAAATACATAGGGGTAGGGGAAATCAATCTAAGAAAAATGGAATGAAAAAGAGAAAAAAAGGAATGAAAAAGTAGATCAAACAAACAACTTCAAACGGAATCAGGGGATTTCATTCCATTTTCCGTTTCTTATTACCCCGAACCAAACGCACAAAGTTTTTTTCTTCTATTTTTTGTTTGTTGATAGAGTTTGTTTGTCTTGAATTCAATAAATTTTGTTCAGACGATATATACATATCTATAAATATTGAACTATAAACTCAATTTTATTATATATTATTAATAAAAAGATAAACTTCAAATCTTTTATCCGTCTCTAAACTCGTTTGGATGGTTGCTACGTATCGTATTATATTGTAATCTATTAGTATTATTTTAAATATAATATTTATTTTGATGGTTACTTAAATTTGTTGGAAATTTTACTAACGGGAAATAAGTTTATCCCGTCATTTATGAATCAAACATAAGGCGCGCAGGCCGCAGCACGTCGGAAACCTTGTTTCCACACACATGCACACGTGAGGCTAAATATCGTAAATTTCCTTAGTGAAAGATATATTGACATACGTAAGAGTAACGTGTTTGAGACATAGAATGATGGACGGTTATTATCGACAATAATTTATATTCCACGTTGGTTAACTAAGAAAGGATTGTATGAAGTGTAAAATGGAACGGGTCGGATAAGACAGCGAAGCCGTGAAGGGCCGCGGCGCTTCTCGGGCAGTGAATCTGGAGACGAAAGTTTAAGGGTTTCTCTTGAACTTTGTGTTGGTTTGGATGGATGAATCTTCCATTAAAGTGAGTCATTGGTTTGAGTGTTTTCACACACTCTTTACTTGGCTCAATGAACCTCCATTAAGGCATTTACATTGCAAGTGAAGTGACATTCACATTGCAAGTGAAGAGGCATCTTTGTCCTATAAATTGAGGCCTTTTGTGGTTCATTTTCATATAGGAAAACATGCTCCTTACTTCAGATTTATCTGTGCGCAACACACAATTCACTTCAAAGAAAGTCTTACACACTTCTCAAACATATTGTCTCAAGAGATCATGAATCTTTTAAACCACAAGTTCATACACATCTCTGAGTCAATTCTTTCCTAGCAATTTCCATATTTGTGTTCTTCGATAGATTTTCTTTGATGTGCTTTACGAAGAAGATAAGTCGTTGTTTTATCTTGGGAGACTATTGTTCCGCTAACGTAAAAGCATGTATACGGGGGCAATCTTATCTTAAGGAGAAAGGGCTAACCCTTGACTCAGCGTGTAGTGAAAATTAACCAATTTATTGTTTGAGTTCTTATTTCAGACATAAGGATCAAAAGTTTGCAGCAGTTGAAGTTGTTGTCCGATAGTCCAAATGAAGCATGTAGCGGTTGAATCTACAGACACCGCGTCAAGAGACTTGAAGGTTGCTGACACAGAGATTCAAGAATCTAGATACATAAAGATTGTAACTAGATGATATTATTGTAATGATATTGTGATGATCTCTTTAGTATAGTCTTTAGATCACTTATAGTTAGTTTAACTATTCCCCAGATGTACATGTGGATACACAAGATATCCAACAATTTAAGACAAGATTGTAATAGTGATCAAAAGAAGATCTCGTGAACGTGTGTACAAAACACGACGAGAAAGATTCCGCAAGTAGATTCATGTGTTAGGAAATGCTACGTTAAGGTAAGTATTTCTTCTTTGTCAATTATGAAGTTAAAAAGGTTTCTGAATAAAGGCAAGTGATGGAATATGAAAAGGTTTCTTAAAAAATCATATTTCATAAGTCTTTAAATCATAATTTTAACTTCACACTCTTCCCACCTAGTGATTGGATTATAAAAATCGATTATATACGGTCCGGTCTAACGATATAAGGGGAAGAAGATTAAAAATAAATTACATGTCACCGTTATCGACAAAAGATTCTTCGCTTGATAGGGTGTTAAGAGATGAACCTGTCACACTATCAGATATAAGATCCTTCATATGATAGAATTGGACACCTGATAAGGTGGGCCAATACAGACACTCAGTCATACAAAACCTACGGGCGACTGGAGTGGGCTAGAATATTTAAATCTTAAATAACCAGAAGGTTAAGGCTATCGTTGGGCAAGACAAGGATAATACCTTTGAATCTAGACAACAAGGTTGTGGATAAAATGATCTAATGCATCGGCGTGCAAAAACATCACAACTCAAATGGGGTGATTTTTGGAAGAGGCTGTGACGCTCCCTGACCAGAGGGGTCAGTCAAAGCTACTGCCACATTAGCACCGTGGTGCCATGGTGACAGAGTCGCGGCGCTTCCTCTAACTGTGTGGAGTCGCGGCGTCAGTCTGACTGAGTCGCGACGCTAAAACCCAGAATCAGTAGACAGAAAACCTAGAATTTCGGTTTTTGAGATCCAAGAGTCTTGTGACTTTTGAGATGGCTTCTGGTGAGTTGAACTAACATTCAATCTCCATTACACAATCAAATATTGGAGTACTAATTCTCCATTAATCGGAAGTATTCTCCAATTGCGTCCTTTTTCACGGGCAAGAAGTTGAGATTGTTGTCGTCTGTCGATATAAACCCTCAAAATAAACATGAGGTAGTCGAAGTGGCAAAATTACCTTTCCATTCCGTCAACGGAATAGCGAAAGAAGAACCACTCCTCTAAAACCTAGTCACACCTATGTGGGTGATTTACAGAGTTGTACAAACTAGAGGGGGGAAGACAATTACAAGTGAAGAGTCTCGTTCACACTATATGTGAAGAGTCACATTCACATTATATGTTAAGAGTCTCGTACACACTACATGTGAAGAGTCTCATTCACACTGCAAGTGAAGAGTCACATTCACACTACAAGTGAAGAGTCTCGTTCACACTATATGTGAAGAGTCATGTTCACATGACATGTGAAGAGTCTCGTTCACACTACATGTGAAGAGTCTCGTTTCCATTGCAAGTGAAGAGTCACGTTCACACTACATGTGAAGAGTCTCATTCACACTACATGTGAAGAGTCACATTCACACTACATGTGAAGAGTCACATTCACATTACAAGTGAAGAGTCACATTCACATTACAAGTGTAGAGTCTCGTTTATACTGTAAGTCAAGAGACACCTTTGCTCCCATAAACGGAGGCCGTTATGGATCGGTTGTTTAGCCGAGGTTAGAACACCAAAACATGTTAAGTTAGACCTAAGAATGTAGACTGCATATCCACTGGATCTGCAAATGACAATAGTGATTATCGTCTCTTGGTGTCAAAGAATTCCGAATTCTTTGAAGGTATCTTTCCTTGAGAAGGGAAAAGAAGTATTTGCTCGAGGTTAACAAAGAACCTGCGAGGGCCTGATAATTCGGAATTAGTGTTCCAGATCCACAGGACTCGGGGCTCTAAGGTTGAGCGATGCAGACAAGAAATTTGAACTTGGCATAGACCTTCTAGCCTGTTTGGTTAAGAATAAACCAAAGACTATTGCGGTAGCTTTGTCTATCCCAGAAGCATAACTCTGGAAATCAAAAGAATAGAATTCATCTTACAGAACCATACTAATGGTTGATCTTCCTCCGGGAAAAGAATCTTTGGGTTGTAAAAGTGGATACTCAAATTGAGTATAAGGTAGATGGATCTAATAACGAGAATAAGACCTCGTCTACCTGCACATGTGCTCCCTTGACAATAGCTTGATATCCGGGGCCACCGCAGTCTTGGGTGGTTTGGATGTTAAGACAGTCTTCCTAACCACAGAATTGAAAGATGAGGATCAGTGTTGGTCTGTAGAACTGTTGGGCTCTTTTCTGAACTTTCTTATAGTCCCTGAAATGTTTACATTTTGGTCCTAGAAGCTTCAGATAAAGCAGAAACAATAAATCTGACAACAGAGACATTGAATCTGAATTAGAAAGCCAACAGTTGGAAAGATCAATAGTTCGAAAGTGGAAGTCATATTAAAATAAAGTTTCAATATTAAAGATATGGGTATCACAAATGTTAAGACGTTTAAACGGAATGATCTAGTCTCAAACTCATGTGTGTTGTAGATTGACAGTCTCATTGAAGTCACCAATGGATAGAAGTCATAAAACTGACTAGAATCATGGTGCACCCATATACTAGGAGTGATATGCACATGTCTCAGATAGTTCAAAAGATAACTACACTCGACCTGATATCGCTTGCCAAATCAACCAGTTGAACCATGTTCACTTGTGATCTTGGAAACAATTACTGAATGTCACTAAGACAGATATGACGATATCTGAAATGTTCACTAATATATAGATTATGGTATTCCGGATGTCCGGTCGTTCTGGGAGAACACAACAATGCAAACTGGACATCGGATATGAAGAACGTCATAGCCACAAGAGAATGTATATGGTGTATCTTATAAACTCCTCTAACTTGCATCGGCCGATTCATGAGGGAATTGGAGTCTTCCGCTTTATACAAAGCGTGAAAAGAAGTTGAGTAACTTCACTACAACTTAAAGGAAATGCCTTATCGGGAGGAACCCGTGCCTTCGGCAGTTACACACTGTGGCAAGTCAATCAGCTTCTGGAAGGGCACGGATGACGGCGTCTTGACATATTCGTCAGAGACATAAGACCGTTAGGCAGTTGATCACCACGGGTATCATTTCCATCGATTACACAAAATCAAAAGAGAATATCACGGACCCGCTAACTAAGGTCCTACCCAAATAGATCAAGAATTCTGCCTATCTAGGGGAATATGCTGAAAACTCAAATCATACGAAACTTTGCGGTGGTAACCCAACCATACTGATTGGAGATTCCAAGAATTTGGTTCAATGGGAAAACTAAGATGTAAAGGTTCAGTAGAGCGCTTCGGTGAAAGCAAGAGCACTTCAGATAATGATTTCTATTAAGAAACATAAGCCCAATATCCATTCCGCGATAGACATTAAAGTGCTACCTGCATTGTGGGTACAGGTTAAGTGTCAAATCTTAACCTAATCCTCGAGAGTCGAGGTTAAGATGAGGATACTTTTAAAGATTCCTAACACTCGTATAGTGGTGTACTGCAGGGTACCTTGTAGGAGATCATCTATTTAACTGCGAGGTGTGACCGTCTCAAATGAACGCACTTAAGAATCCAAGAAGTTGTCCACGGCCCACGACGGACAGAACGATAAGAAGAAAACAAATAAGGTAAGGTATTGTGTCTTTATCATTGTCTTGACATATACTAAACACTGAAGGTTCAAAACATCACGTTCACTACTCATTAAATATGTCCGATGGTATTCGACTAGCGAAGGTTCAAGACCAAGCGCTACCTCATCCCGATGCAATATCTTTCCGCCGAAAGATTGCTAAAAGTGGCACGATGTGTGTGCACCAACATCTCTTTCAAGAGAGGATTGTTGGAAATTTTACTAACGGGGGAATAAGTTTATCCTGTCATTTATGAATCAAACATAAGGCGCACAGCACGTCGGAAACCTTGTTTCCACACACGTGCACACGTGGGGCTAAATATCATAAATTTTCTTAGTGAAAGAGATATTGACACACGTAAGAGTAACATGTTTGAGACATAGAATGATGGACGGTTATTGTCGACAATAACTTACATTCCACGTTGGTTAACTAAGAAAGAATTGTATGAAGTGTAAGATGAAACGGGTCGGATAAGACCGCGGAGCCTTGAAGGGCCGCGGAGCTTAACGGAGAGTGAATCTGGAGACGAAAGTTTAAGGGGTTCTCTTGAACTTTGTGTTGGTTTGGATGGATGAATCTTCCATTAAAGTGAGTCATTGGTTTGAGTGTTTTCACACACTCTTTACTTGGCTCAATGAACCTCCATTAAGGCATTCAAATTGCAAGTGAAGTGGCATTCACATTGCAAGTGAAGAGGCATCTTTGTCCTATAAATTGAGGCCTTTTGTGATTCATTTTCATATAGGAAAACATGCTCCTTACTTCAGATTTATCTGTGCGCAACACACAATTCACTTCAAAGAAAGTCTTACACACTTCTCAAACATATTGTCTCAGGATATCATGAATCTTTTATACCACAAGTTCATACACATCTCTGAGTCAATCCTTTCCTAGCAATTTTCATATTTGTGTTCTTCGATAGATCTTCTTCGGTGTGTTTTACGAAGAAGATAAGCCGTTGTTTTATCTTGGGAGACTATTCCCCTGCTAACGTAAATACATGTATATGGGGGCAATCTTGTCTTAAGAAGAAAGGGCTAACCCTTGACTCAGTGTGTGGTGAAAATTAACCAATTTGTTGTTTGAGTTCTTATTTCAGACATAAGGATCAAAAGTTTGCCGCAGATGAAGTTGTTGCCCGATAGTCCAAATAAATCATGTAGCGGTTGAATCTACAGACATCACGTTAGAGACTTGATGGTTGCTGACACAGAGATTCAAGAACTTAGATACATAAAGATTGTAACTAGATGATATTATTGTAATGACGTTGTGATGATCTCCTTAGTATAGTCTTTAGATCACTTATAGTTAGTTTAACTATTCCCAAGATGTACATGTGGATACACAAGATATCCAACAAAATTTTATTGCACTGTATAGTTAAATCTGTTTCTATGTAATAATAATTTTTTCTTTCTATCCTTTTTATCAGTTTGTATTTTTTTGTTTTTTTGGTTTACCATTTGGTTTTTGACTAAATCTTATTAGGAATTGCATGAATTTAATAGCTTAATATATTTATGAAGCTTAATTGTTAATAAACTAGAAAAATGAAGTTGTTCTTAATTATTTTTATAGTAACTATTGATAAATCTTACTACTTACAAAAATTAAGGTATTTTAATAAACTTAATAGTTATTGTAAGATTCGATGCAACCAATCAAACAATACAACTAATATTTAAATATTATATTTATAAAATAATGCACAACAACATTTAATGTCTTTTTGAGTTTTACCAAAAAGTTGTGGAAATTATTTAGTTTAAATTAAAAAGCCACTATGATATAGACTTTTAGGCGACGAATTTGACTTAGAGAATAATTATAATTTGAATGTAATATCTGAATTTTCTTTCGAACTAACATGATGGTGTCTAATTTGATAAGGAAAAAAAAATGGAAGTCAGGCCAAAATATAGCTGCTATTTTCAATTAGATTAAGATGATCAGGGTCGTTTTTAGACCCGTACGAGATGTGTTACTGCACAGAGTTCCCCGAAAAACGAAAAATTTCAGGGCCTATTTTTTCATTTTTTATTAAGTAGTATTAACTAGAATTTACTGTAAAATTCCATAATTCGCAGGTCTTAGCTCAATTAAGGATCTACTTTTACGAATTAGAACAGGGGCCCAAAATGTTTGAGACGGCCTTGACGATGATTCTAAATGATTTGGGCCCGTTTGGTATATCTTATTAAAAAGAGCTTTTAGGAGTAGATCTTTTAGGAGTAAAGTTTTTCAAGTCGAGCTTTTATCAAAAAGTGGTTAGGTGTTTAGTTATCAATAAAAAATGTTTTTTATTTTTTGACGAAGGAACCCGTAACCGCTACTCTTTCGAAGTCTTGTGGTAAACCCCGGTGTGATAAGCCCGCAAACCACGTTAGCCGATTAACCACACTGACAAGCCATGTGTGACTCACCAAGAAGATTTATGCAGGATCGAACTCGTGGCCTTGCGGTCGTATTCACTTCTTGGCTACCCTTGCGGGTATAAAAAAAAAGACTTTTGTACATTAGCTTTTTTATATACAAGGATATGTTGGAAGGGTATTTATGATATTTAGCTGAAAATGGAAAAGCTCTACTGCCAATAGAGGCAAAAAAAGTTTTTTTTTCTTCAGAAAGCACTTTTGGCAAAACCATCAAACACTTCATTTTTTTTGCCAAAAGTGCTTTTGGCCTAAAAAAAACACTTTTGGCCAAAACAAAAGTTGTACCAAACACACTTAGTCTCTCGTTGTAAAGTGTAGACTACGGTATTACCAAGCACGAAAGTAATTCTCTAACATGAAGAGTTACTTCTTATTTATTTAATTTGATATTAATTATGCTTTGAAAACTCACACATGCAAAATTAAATGATGAAACTAAAATATGAGCATCTAATCAAATATTATAAGAAGAAGGGATCCAATCCTTAAGTGCAGGAATCTTTTGTTTTATTTGTATATCACTTAGCATCTTCCCCTTTTCTTTCTTTTAATAAATAATTAAATCAAACAACCAGCTCCAACGTGCAATATTAGGTGGATATTTTATTAAATAATACACTATCAATCCCATTTGTGTGACAACAAGCTGTAATTCTAGAAGAGAAAAAAACACATACCTTCATTTTTCTCACCCCACACTCCAAAAAAAAATTGAAATATTTCTAGAAGATTTGAGTATGAAATGATTTCAAATGTTTAGCATATAGTTCCATCTTCATTTGGTGAACAATTAATTTCTACATAAATTTTTTTACATTATTTGATTGATTGCATAAGCAAAATATAATTATCCCATAATTGGTGTATTGTTTGGTTAGTGTTACTAAATAATACCCAAATCAACCTATACAAAACAACAACATACCGAGTGAAATCTCACAACGTGGGATCTGAAGAGGGTAAAATATACGCAAACCTTATATCTACCCTGGTAGGTAGCGCGGTTGTTTCCGAGAGACCCTCGGCTCAAGCAAAATAAGAGAAAACAGTCAGACCCGGTCAAGAAATATAAACAGTATGAAAATATTAATATCAAAAGAGAATACGTCATGATAGCGCATTCTGAAAAGAAAAGAAAAAGCAGTAACTAACGCAAATAAATAAGATAAAAAAAGTACACTAAATAACACATACCAGCAGAAATCAAACTACATGGGACTATAAAGCAATACTGCGCCTATAAGTATTATATGCTAAGAGAGCCTACAGTAATAACACTACAACTATCAGTCTGTAAGCGTAAGTAGGACTACGCTCAACTAACTACTATCTTTCTACCCTAATATTTGTCTTCCACAACCCATATCTAATATCATGTCCTCAATAAGTTGCACTCAATAAGTTGCACATGCGTCATATTTCGTCTAATCACCTCTTTTCAATTAACTTATACAGAATTTCGGTATATTTTATGTGGAAAAATGTAAAATAAGAATATATATAAACGAGGGGATTGAACTATTTCAAAAACAAAAAAAATCTTAAAGTAAGAAATTGATGTATAATAATTCTTAAATTAGTAATCACTACATAAATGGTTTCACATTATTATTCTTGCATAACTGTTAGCCAAACGACCCCTTAATAATTATTACTACTAATTGATTATAGAAATCCTAAAAGTGTAAGCTTTAGAAAAGATTAAGATGGATCGGATCCGGGGTCAGCGGGTCAACAAAATACACCTGTAAGTAACGCACGGCGAATTTGACTAATGTGAGCGAAAACATCAACGATATATATTCACATTAGAGACTGAACAACAGTGAGAGAGTCGTACAAACGACTTATTTTCACAATATATATTTACTAACCAAATTGCACCCCATCGGTGGAAAACTAAAAAAATAATATTAGGATTACGGTGGACTAGCAAGTACTCTATTCATTTCATACAACAGCAATAACTTGTCCAGTGAAATTTCACACCGTGGGGTCTAGAGATGGTAGATTGTACACAACCCTAACCTCTATTTTGGTAGATAGAGTGGTTGTTTTCGAGAGACCATCGGCTCAAAACAGACATGTGCGCCAACAAAACAAGAGAAAACAGTCAGACCCAGTCAAGAGATTTAAAGCAATATGAAATATGGAAAACAATATGAAAATGCTGGTATCAAAAGCGAATATACATTGATAACTCTTTTTGAAAACAGATGAGTAGCCAAAATATAACACATAGCATCAGAAATCAAAATACAGGGGCCTATGAAGCACTATTCCGCCTATTCGTATGATATGTTAAGCGGGCCTGGATTAATAACACTACATCTACATGTCTTTTAGCGTGAGTAGGACTATGCTCGACTACTTACTACCCTTCTACCCTAATGTGTGTCCTCCACAACCTCTATCTAAGGTCATGTCCTCAGTAAGTTGCATCTGTGTCATATCCCATCTAATCACATTTCCCCAATATTTTTTCGGCCTACCTCTTTCCCTCTTGAACCCGTTCATAGTCAACCTCTCACACCTCCGTACTGGGGCATTTATGTCTCTCTTCTACACATGCTCAAACCATCTCAATCGCGTTTTCCGCATCTTATCCTCCACCGAGGCCACTCTCACTCTGTTAGGAAGTGTGAAAAGTTTGACGCTCGACCTGTCCCGAATATCATCATTTCTAGTCATATCCCTCTTTGTATGCCCACACATCCATCTCAGTATCCATCTCAGCCACCTTCATCTTTTGGATGTGCGACGTCTTGACTGGCTAATACTCCGCCCCATACAATATAGTCGGTCTAACCACCACCCAATTAAACTTGTCTTTAAGTTTTGGTGGAACATTTTCGTTGCAGAAGACTCCAGATATGAGCCTTCATTTCATCCATTCTGCCCCAATACAATGTGTGACATCATCATCAATGTATCCATTCTCTTGGATAATAGACCCGAGGTACTTGAAGCTTTCTTTCTTCGGAATGACCTGAGTACCAAGCTTCACCTCCTCACCTGTCTCAAGCTCGCTCTCATTGCTGAACTTGCACTCCAAGTATTTTGTCTTAGTCCTACTCAGTCTAAACCCTTTAGACTCTAGGGTCCGTCTACAAAACTCCATCTTAGTGTTTACTCCGCTGCGAGTCTCATCAATCAGAATTATGTCGTCTGCGAATAACATACAACAGGGCACCTCCCCTTGAATTTGTTGCGTAAGTCATTCCATCACCAAGGCAAATAAGAATGGACTAAGAGTTGATCCCTGATGCAGCCTCATCATTACTGGGAAGGGCTCCGAGTGTCGTCCTACTGTTCGTACCCTGGTTTTGGCTCCATCATACATATCCTTGATCACCCTAGTGTATGCCACAAATACACCTCTAGCCTACAAACATCTCCATAGAACCTCTCTAGATACTTTGTCGTATGTCTTCTCAAGGTCGATGAAAATCATGTGTATGTCTCTCTTTCTCTCTCTATACTGCTCCACCAACCTCCTAATATGATGAATGACTTCAGTGGTCGAATGCCCCGACATGAATGCAAACTGGTTCTCAGAGATGGACACGCCTCTTCTCACCCTCATCTCTGTTGCGATTTTTCTGGATGCTTACGCAAGTGTACGTATCGTTCAATAATAAAGATCTGTAAGACCGAGTTTATCGTCCACAGAGTCTGGTTTATTAAGTACCGATTATCTATTTTATGGTATCTATTTGGTTGACGTTCTTTAGTTTTAGATTGATGACTAAGAATTATGACTAAGTGCAGAAAATAAACTAAAGATGATTATACTTTGGGTTTATAACAGTTATGAAGGAAATAGGGTTCCAATCTCCTCAACTATCCACTCATTCACGTGTTAATGCAACGCTAATGATTCTTCTTCTTATTAAGATGACAGGTTAACTAATCTGTCATTATACTCCGATTAGGACATACAAGAGCTCAACCTAGTGCAGAAACCTTCTATATTTCTATGATAAGTTTTACCATACAAGAAGATTAAGAACAATAACCTTTAATTACTACACAAATATCGGGGTACTTTCGTCCACGATTTTAACCTATGTCTAGACAATTACAGCATATTCAAATCTCACCTTTCAGATTTTTGATTCGAAATCATATAAGTTATGACAATTAATAGCTGGTTAATTATCAAACAATCATAACACTATTGAATAGATCTTAATATGCTGAAGAAGAAATCAATAATCAATGCATTAACTATATGGAAGAGCTTCAAGAAGATTCGGTGGAAACCCTACTAAAATAATTAGCTCCTAAACATTGTCATGACAAGAACTAAATTACAGTCCAACATAAACTGAAATAAAGTAAAGGAAAGAAAAAGAACTTGAACAAGAGTCTCCAATTATAGCCTCCTTCTTGCCTCCCCAAAAGTATGAATTGTGATATGGCATAAGGTATAGAATATGAGCAGAGTTTAGAGATTTTATACTTGAGAAAAGTTGTCTTTCGGCCAACTCGACTGTAAGTCTTTCTCCTTGTGGAATAGTGAAATGAGAATAGGATAAAGGGTTTAGCTGAAGCAACTCGACTGTAAGTGTTTTTGCTTACCATAAAAATCCTCTCCAATTCGGCCCAGGACTTCTGAAAATACGCGTAGGCAGCGCGGTTCCGCTGTCCGGCACCGCAGTGCTTATTCAGCCGAAATCACTGTAGCTTCCTGGAAATATGGCACCGCGGTTCCATGACCAGGCACCGCGGTGCCTTCAACGATGTTTCAGTTTCGGACTTTCGGCAATTTTTACACCTCGGTAATAATTTTCCTGACCGCGGTTCCATGACACCGCGGTGCTACTTGGCCAGGCACCGCGGTGCCTCTCTGATTTCTGTCCGGATTGTGCTCAGATTTCTTCTGTTCTTTTTGGCACTTCTTAGGCTTCATTCCTTGGGTTGTGCTTGTGCATATTTCACCTCAATTAAGCTCTTTTCATCCTTGATTAAGTACTTCTCCTTTATGATCGCTGAGACACAAAAATGAAAGAAAACACACCTAATACTATACTAAACGCAAAATAAAAGAGTGAAATACTAACTAAAAAGGACTAAAAAATGTATACAAAACACACTTAACAAACACCCCAAACTTACACTTTACTCGCCCTCGAGTAAAGCACAAAACAAAAACACAATAAAATCCAAAAATAAAAACTAAACTCAATGAAATTGATCAAATAGCTATAACAATGCTTCTTCAAAATCATAAATGATAGTTTGGATAATATGTTAGAACATACATAACATGAATAATTAGCAATTTAGAATTTCAAGTTAGATATTTCGCAAATTCACTTGTATCATTATCAGTGGAAATACAAACACTTAACTTATACATGTCAGTTTCATTCCATCTTTCCCAAAATGCTATAGATCAGTTTACTTGTTATTCTCCACTAATCATAGACATATATTTTAGAGATCATCAGGACTTTCAAGGCTGGTAATGTAGGCTTAGGCAGAGGTATGTAAAAGTAGGCATTTAGGCTCAAATAACGTACCATAAACATTTTTCATTCAACTTTTTTTTCTTCTTTTTGACTTTATTTTTAGTCTCATACCTATTTGTCACCTTTTTTTCTTTTGAGAGAATGAGACACATTATAAATAACAAGCACCCCCAAACTTAAGCTTTTGCATATTTTTCATTGGGGTGCATCAATTTTTCACTCTCTTCTTGTTTCTTTTTCAATATTTTTCATCTCACTAACTTGCAATTATTACTTATGGCACAAACATGGAATCATAGAGTGTCAAACAAAGATCTTATTTTAGGCTCAAAGGGGCTGACTAGTGATACAATTTATGTCAGGATAGGTAATGAATGGTAAGAAGGGCTAACAAAGAAATGTCTGAATCATCTCCCTAAACATGTACATCTTAACTATTTCGCCTCAAATAACAAGCAAACAGATTTTCTAGACGGTTTTCAACCTTTCTTTCCATAACCGACACACATAGGCTAAGCACCAATATCCCAAATAATTAGATGTCATGAATTTTTGGTATATCTAACTTAAACACATAGATTTTTGCTTTCAATTCTATTACATTATCTCACTTTATCCACTCAATATCGTTAGCAACTACAACATGCACGATCCATAAAAAAAATTATGACTCAAAACACGTAAAACAACATAAAGACAAATCAAAAAGACTCAAAAACAAAAACATAATAAGACACTCTCCCAAACTTAATCGACACATTGTCCTCAATGTGAGAAGACTAAAAATAACGGAACAACTTACTGACACAACACAGCGGTCATAATGAAGGTCTGGGAGGAAGGCCAAATTACTGTGTACAAAGCCGAAGGAGGCACCGCGGTGCTAATTGCTGAAAAATTTCAGTGTCTTCAGTTTTCTGCATTGTTAACCATTCGTCATTCGGAGTGAGTCCTACCCTTCATATGTCATCCAACAACACTAACATACCATATCGTGAGACTGTTCAAGCCGAAATAAACAAACTAAAACAAAAATTGAAATAACATAATTAAAAATATTGAGTTGTCTCCCAAGTAGCGTTGTCTTCAACGTCTTTTAGCCGGACGCAAGTTACTTACTAAATCAAGGGGGTAGAGTGTCCCCTCCGCATATCCATTTTAGCACCATTCTCTTTTTCCTCCTTCTTTTCTTTTTCACAGTTCTGATTTTAGAAGAGTTCAATTCTTTTTCATCAATAGCTAGTTCAGAAATCTTATCATCAGGTTCTCCATGCTGCTTTGGTGGTACCCCACGAGCATCAGTACTTGTGAGGCTTTTCTTAGGCACAATTTTATCCACTACCCCAATAGCAAAACATCTAGCATCGACTTGAGGTTCAGTGGGCTGCTTGAAAACTTTGAATACCATCTCATCACCTTACACTCTGAGTTTTAACTCCCACTTTTCAACATCAATGAGGGCTCTCCCTGTGGCTAGGAATGGTCTTCCAAGGATCATGGGCATATTTTCATCTTCGTCCATGTCTAAAATGAGGAAATCACCAGGAAGGATGAATTTACCCACTTATACCAACACATCTTCAATAATTCCTTGGGGATGCACAATCGAGCGATCAGCTAGCTGCAGGGTGACTGTGGTTGGTCTTGTTTCCCCCAAACCAAGTCTTTTGAACACAGAGAGGGGCATAAGATTGATACTTGCCCCCAAATCATATAAAGCCCTTTTGCATGTAACACTCTCTATGTGCAAGGTAAGGTGAAACTCCCTGGGTCTCTCAACTTAGGGGGGAGTTTCTTCTGCAATATAGCACTGCACTCTTCTGTCAGCACCACTGTCTCATAATCTGTCATCTTCATCTTCTTAAATAGGATGTCTTTCATGAATTTCACATAAACTGGCATATGCTCCAAAGCTTCGATGAATGGAAGATTGATATGCAGTTTTTTGAATACCTCCAAAAAATTTGAAAACTACTTATCCAAAGTCTTCTTCTACAGTCTTTGAGGGTAAAGAGTTTTGTCTGGATACTCCCTCATCACTGCGGGTGGAGGCTTCTCTAAACTAGGGCGGTCATCAGTAACCGTCTCCTTTTCTACCTCATATGTCTTCCCCACATCCTTCTCATTTTCAACCACTGGTTTGGGTGCCTTCTACTCTAACTGCTTCCCACTTCTCAAACTGATTGCTTGGCATTGCTCCCCTGGATTCATCACTGTATTACTAGAAAGGTTACTTTGCTCTCTATTATTCAACGTGTTTGCCAGTTGTCCCACATGTGTTTCCAAACTCCTGATGGATGACCTAGTCGATCATAAAGCCGTGGTCTCTTCATGAATTAGTCAGGAGTTGTTGGATTCATGCAGGATTTAGCCAAGGTCATCAGTGTTGTTCTTATTTCTCTTATTTTATCTGACTTCTCTTATGGGTCTGGTGGGCTGAACTGTTGTGAGGATTATGCCTGAAATTGTGGTTCCTGCCCTTGTTCATTCTTCAATGAAAATTTTGGGTGATTTCTCCACCCCGGATTATATGTGTTGGAGAATGGATTGCTGTAGGGCCTCTGAAAATTCCCCACTGCCTGAACCTGCTCCATGGGCACATTATTTGGGTCCACTGCTGTAACCTATCAAAAGTATTGGGACCCCCACAAATTTTGCATCTCACTGGTGTCGGAACTGCTTTAACTGTCATGGCACTCTGCTGCATCTGTTGTGTCAAAGTAGCTACTTGCGCAATCAACGCAGTGATAACATCTAGCTCATGAATCCCAGCCATCTTCCTACTGTTCATTGCTCTCTCATCGGCCCTCTGATGATTGTTTGTGGTCATATCCTCTAGCAAATCACGTGCCTCATTGACACTCTTTCTCATGAACGTACCTCCTGCTGCAGCATCAATGATGGTACGAGTTGTTCCACTCAGCCCATTGTAAAATATGTGGACTAGCATCTACTTCTCAATCCCATGATGTGGGCACTTCCTATGCAAATCTTTGAACCGTTCCTATGCATCATAGAGTGACTCTCCATCCATCTTATAATAATTATTAAGCTCTCCTCTGAGCTTTGCTGCTTTGGAAGGAGAGAAGAACTTGACAAGGAACTTCTGGGCTAAGTCTTGCCATGTAGTGATGGAGTTCGCCTATAATGAATTCAACCAACACTTTGCTCTCTCCCTGAGTGAGAATGGGAAGAGCCTCAACCGAATGACTTCATCAGTAATGCCATTGTATTTAAATGTTGCACACAGCTCCAGGAAGTTTGCTAGATGCAGATGGGGATCTTCTGTTGGTAATCTCCCAAACTGAACTGAACCTTGGACCATGTGCAAGATTGGTGGTTTGATTTTGAAATTATTGGCTTCAACAGCTGGAAGCCTGATGCAAGTCTGCACCCCTGTAATAGTAAGCATCACATAGTCCCCCAGGCTCCTTTCTGCAAGGACTTGTCTTAAGACATGCGGTAACTCATCATCCATTAAATTGTTGTTTCGCTGATCTCTCATTGCTAATGAATCAGCTGCTCTTTTCTCTTTCCTGTTTTGTCTGCACAATCTCTCAATCTCAGGGTTCATAGGGATAGAAATGTCAGCTCCTCTCCTACTTCGCATAAACTAAGTTCCTAAGACTAATAAAAACAACAAACAGATCACGACAAACAACACTAAAGCAAAATAAAAGAAAAAAATGAAAAAAAAACAAATTAGAAATAAGAATAGATAAACCGATATTAACAGTACGCCAGTCCCCGGCAACGGCGCCAAAAACTTGTTGCGATTTTTCTGGATGCTTACGCAAGTATACGTAGGGGTGTACAAAACCAGACCGGATCGGAAACCGACGAATGGACCGACGGTTCGGATCGGTGGATTCGGTCGGCCCGTCCGTCAAAATGGTGGATTCCGGTTTTCCGGTCCGGTCCGGGTAAAAACCGGAATTTTCCGGTCCGGACCGGAATGGACCGGATTTTTTTTTGTTAAATTGAATTTTCAATATTGAAATTGACATTCCGGACACATTACCATGAAATTTGAACGTTGAAATCTATTGTATATCGCGAGATATTTAGCTTTGAAAATAGAAAAAACGTAACAATTTGGGGGGAAATTCAAATTGAGCGGGGAAAAAGACGTTTTTCAGAAAATTGGCCTGACTGCGGTATGACCACCTCCGTATCGAAAAAATACGCGAAATAATTTTTTTTTAGGTGAAACGGACGTTCGACCGCAAAGTTACGATCATATAAAGTTTGATCAATTTACAACTACTTTACTTTCTTCTCTCCCTACCTATAATTTATGTCGATGCTTCAGGAATGTCCAAATTCCAAATAGAAAATAGAAAATATAAATGTGGTGTGTAACTTTAATTAATGATTAGTTTAGTAGTTCGTATACGAACCAAGTACATTTGGTGGTTTTCTTTAAGTTAGTCATATTAATGAAATAAAGTATATTGAAGGATAAGGGAAAAAACAAACATATTTAATGAGATTGATAAACGAAGACATTGTTAAAAATTTATAATTTATAAATTGCATTTAACAAAAAAAAAAACGGTCCAACCGGTCCAAAACCGGGACCGGATTTTCCTGGCCCTCGTCCAGAAATTTCCGATTCCGCTCGGTCCTGCTCGACCGGTGAACACCCCTAAGTATACGTATCGTTCAAGAAATAAAGATCTGTAAAACCGAGTTTATCGTCCACAAAGACTGGTTTATTAAGTACCGGTTATCTATTTTATGGTATATATTTGGTTGACGTTCTTTAGTTTTAGATTGATGACTAAGAATTATGACTAAGTGCAGAAAATAAACTAAAGATGATTATACATTGGGTTTATAACAGTTATGAAGGAAATAGGGTTCCAATTTTCTCAACTATCCACTATTTCACGTGTTAATGCTAATGATTCTTCTTCTTATTAAGATATCAGGTTAACTAATCTGTCATTATACTCCGGTTAGGACATACAAGAGTTCAACCTAGTGCAAAAACCTTCTATATTTCTATGATAAGTTTTACCACACAAGAGGATTTAGAACAATAACCTTTAATTACTACACAAGTATCGGGATACTTTCGTCCACGATTTTAACCTATGTATAGACAAAATCACTGTAGCTTTCTGGAAATATGGCACCGCGGTTCCATGGCCAGGCACCGCGGTGCCTTCGATGGTGTTTCAGTTTCAGACTTTCGGCAATTTTTACGCCTCGGTGCTAATTTTCCTGATCGCGGTTCCATGGCACCGCGGTGCTACTTGGTCAGGCACCGCGGTGCCTCTCTGATTTTTGTCCGGATTGTGCCAGATTTCTTCTGTTCTTTTTGGCACTTCTTAGGCTTCATTCCTTGGCCGTGGCTGCGATTTCACCTCAATTAAGCTCATTTCATCCTCGATTAAGTACTTCTCCTTTATGATCGCTGAGACACAAAAATGAAAGAAAAACACACCTAACACTATACTAAATGCAAAATAAAAGGGTGAAATACTAACTAAAAAGGACTCAAAAGTGTATACAAAATACACTTAACAATCTCCACCACCCTTTTCCAAACTTTCATAGTATGGCTCGACAGCTTGATGCCCCTATAGTTGTTGCAACTTTGGATATCACCTTTATTTTTGTACAAGGGAATCATTGTACTCCACCTCCATTCTTCGGGCATTATCGTCGTCTTAAAAATGACGTTAAATAATTTTGTCAGTCACTCCAAACCTGCTCTGCATGCGCTCTTCCAAAATTCGAATGGAATCTTATCAGGACCGGTCTCTCATCCCATGTGCATCCTGCGAACATCACCCTTCACCTCCTCAGCCTTAATGTTTCTATAGTACCCAAAATCCCGGTACCTACCAGATTGCTCCAGATCCCCCAGCACAATGTCTCCATCTCATTTTTCATTCAAGAGTTTATGGAAGTAAGCTGCCACCTCCGCCTAATATGCACGTCCTCCACCAGTACTTTGCTATCCTCATCCTTGATGCATCTCACGTTGTCCAAGTCTTGGGCCTTTCTATCCATCGTCTTTGCTAGTCTATATAACTTCATCTCCCTGTCTTTCTCCTCTAATTCCACATACAAATGTTCATAAGCCGTTGTTTTAGCAGACGTAACCACAAGTTTTGCCTCCTTCCTCGCCATCTTATACATTTCCCTATTCGTCCATTTCTCTACCTCATCCTTGTTTTCTACTAATTTCGCAAACGCTGCTTTCTTTGCTTCCACATTCTCTTGAACTTTATCATTCCACCACCAGTCCTCTCGATGCCCATGACGGCTACCCCTCGATACCCCAAGCACTTCTCTAGTTACCTCTCGAATGCAATTGGTTGTCATGTCCCACATACCGGTCGCATCTCCACTACTCCCAAGCCCCCTTGGCCATCAACCTCTCCCCCATCTCATCTGCACTAGCCGTGGTCAAACTTTCTCATTTGATTTTTCACCTGTCATTCACCAAAAACTTATGTCGGGTTGTGATATCCTCCCTCGGAATAACCTTGCAGTCTTTACAAAAATGACAAACTCTTATTAGAAAAGAATTTATTAACCTTCATAAGAAGTAAAAAATCTATCTGAGTCTTAGCCACCGAACTACGATACGTCACCAAGTCTCCCTCTTTAGGAACCTTTAATTTGCTATCACCATCCTAGAAGCTCTAGCGAACTCCAATAGTGAGACGCCTCCCCCATTGCTGTCCCCGAGGCCAAAGCCTCCATGCATGTCATCATAGCCCCTGGAAGTGACCCGATATTTCCATTGAAATCTCCCCTATAAATAACTTCTCGATGGGTGGTATACCACCCACTACATCGTCTAAATCCTCTCAAAGCGTCTCTTCTCCTCCTCGTCCAATCCCGCCTGCGGCGCGTAAGCCCTAATAATATTCATAGTACACCTCAAACTACCAATTTAATCGCTACCATCTTGTCATTGGCCCTTCTAACCTCTACTACCTGATCATTTAGCTCTATGTCTACTAAAATGCCTACCCCATTCTTATATTTCGATCTATCCGAGAACCATAACTCTTACCCGTTCACATCCTTAGCCTTTGGTCCTACCCATTTGGTCTCCTGACACATGTTATATTAATCCTCATCTTCTTAAGAATCTTAACTAGCTCTATGACATTTCCCGTTAAAGTCCCAATGTTCCAAGTCCCTATTATTAGCCTAGTATCTCTCTTACCCGACATACCCAGCCTACCTCTCGTCCCCATCATCGATTGAGAACATGACCTTAGTCTATCATCAGTAACCAACGACACTAAAACATATATAAAATACTAGACTACTATAATGTATATCCTAACCCAAGAAGAGATCAAAATGAAAGCATACGTTAACAAGAATCTAGAGGCAAGTAAACCAATACTACAAGAAGAGTAGATGCAAGGACGTAAAGTCACAAATCACTACAACAGAACGACAGAAGGGAACATCAAGAATAAAGGCAAGAAATGGATAGTAACTGGAGGTACCAACACCAGTTGAATCAAACATGTCGTCAGCTATAACCATTGTTCATCGATCGCATTACAAAGACCGAAAGTATTGTTCACGCAAAGTCGTCCTCGCCAGACGTGTCGTGCAATTGTATGGCTTCATTCACTACCATAAATTGTTCACTGCCGGAGAATACTATTCACCGGAGAATATTGTTCACGTCCGGAACCTGTTGGACAGTGAGACCTGTGCAGATCTGCCCGAAAAACCTACTGGGTAGGGGTTTTCGTGAGAGAAAAACAACGGTGGTGGGGGAGAAAAGATATGTGCAGCCAAAATCGTCCCAACCCGAAAAATTTGGCCGAAAATCGTTTCAACCAGAAGACTGTCCGGAATGCTTCACCAACAGTCGGAAAAGCGTACCTGGTCGGAGAAAACACCGGAAAATCAATACATCATATTCTGGCACTGTTCACCGCCGGAGAAAACACCGAAAAGATACTACCAGATTTTTTTTACACGTTCTTTAAAAAATTATAAATAAAATATCTTTTTACTAATTCATCCTTATTTTCTTTAATAAATATTCACCTTAATTTGATTACTTTAAAAAAAATACTTAATATCAAAAGCAAACTATCATAAAATTAATTAATTTCATTTTAATTTTATAAAATAATAAATATTTTAGGGCAAATACTTTTAATAATACTAATAACTAATATAAAACGAAGGAAGTACCTTTTATTTTTATTTAGATATCTCCAAGTATGAAATCATTTATATTTGGAATGTTTTATATCAAATGTAGATTTTTCAGCACAAATGTAATTTTAATCGGCTCTATAACTTTACATGTATATGAATGAGACTATACGTACACACACAGAGAGAGAGAGAGAGAGAGAGAACATTGAAGTACTCTTCACTCTGCTCCTCATATATAGAGAGAGAAACAAGTGTGTATAGTGTATGAATTAATTTGCCTTCCAAATTTTTTTATTGGCAAAATTTGCATGACATTCTGTTAAAGAATAACCCAAAAGCTCACCTTGTTTGCTCTGTTTTTTTTTGGTAAGTTGGTTCCTTTTCTGTTTTTTTATTTTTTTTGTACTTTTAAAATTTTTGTGGTTGGTGTTGCTAGGGAGGTGTTGGATCTGTTGATTGTTTGTTCTATGTATGGGTGATTTTCTTGTTGACTAATTTGTTTGTTTTAAATTTAATGCTAAATACTAGTTCTTGATTTGGGATTTCTGTCATATTTAATTACGCTTGAATTAGCCTAAATAGCTGAAATGAGCCCGCATAGAGCTGATTAGAACAGATGATTTTGACCTAGCCCGACCAGGATTGAGGTGTAGTCAATTGGTTTGACTGCAGGGTAATTTGTACAGTTAAAAGTTATGATGGATTTGGGAAAGTTTAGTTTTTTTTTTGGTTTTGTTTCTTATACTTCGATTATCTTATTTATCTGTTTTTTTAGACTGCTTTACCATGGCTTATTGCTTTCGTTATTTTCATTTTCATATTGATTCGAATTGCTTGTCCTTATCCAATTGTTTTTATGCTTTCTCGGTCTTTCGGAAACAACCTCTCTACCTTCCAATGTAGGGGTAATGTTTGCGTACACTCTACCCTCTCAGACACCACTATGTGGTATTTCACTGGGTATGTTGTTGATATTTCCAATCTTGTAATCCCTAATTGAAGTAGCAAGTTACCAACAGATTGTTCTTGTTCATAAATCATTTCTCTGTTTTAGGTAGATCACGCGTCAAGCAGCCGGAGACTAGGTCTTCCAAGACTATGTTTGATGGTTTTGTTGGTCTACCACCTAGCTTACATTTCTTCCTGACTATGACCTTATGAGTTATAATAGTTCTTTAATTTTTGTTTTAAATGATGAATAATGATGATGTGTTACAACGGCTCGGAAGGATGAATTTGTACTTGAAAAAAACAAGAAAACATAGTTATTTTGCAATGATTTGCAGTTTATTCAGAGGGTGAGTTGAATTCTTGATAACCGAGATAAAATCGAAGAAGTTCACAACAGTGTTTGTTTATAAAAAAGAGTTTCAAGTTCCTTTGTGTTTGAATTATTACTTGATAAAAACACTTCCTTTGTGTTTGAAAGCAAGTGAATGCAATGTGATTCTACAGTAACATAGGCTTGAAGTATGGAATTCAAGACACTGTTTTACCCTACTTTAGTTAGTGAAGGTGATGGTCAAATTTCTCATTTTTGTGTAATATACCTTGACACTTCAAGTCTAGTTTGCCTCAAATTAGTAAAAAAATGATCCCATTTTGGTGGAGAGTATTGGTGGTTATAGGTTATGTGTATATAAATATTTTGTATTGGTGCTTCTTTGGTTCTTATCGTTTCATGAATCGGCTGGTAACCCCTGATAAAAAAGAACCCTAGTGGAAGATGCATTCCTTATATTACTTATTTGGATCTTATTCCCAAATTTATTGCCAAAGTTGTCTTTGAGGAGAGGCTGAAATTGCTGAAGTATAATTCTCTGCAAAATTAGGGTTCAGAATTGATGTTGCATTCATAGATTTACTTAGAACAAATCACCTCGGTTCTTCTAAAATACACAGTGATACCTATCATACTGTGATTTCTGTACTCTACTTTTATACGTGCTGGTGCATCTGATTCTTGGAAGTGGACAACTTGATAAAATGATACTTGTTTAGTGACAGAAAACCTGAAAAGGGTTTCTGGACCTGTAGTTGCCTATAGAAATTTACTTTAGGCATTCCCTGCCTCTCAATTTCATCCTCCTCCTTGACTAAGCATACAAATGTTGAAAGGTTGCAGCATATTGTTCTCTGCTTCTTTATTAGACTTGAATTGGTTTGCAATTGTAAAAAGACTATCTGGGATTAGGCAATAATTCAGTTGCCTTTTGCCTTATGGTGGCTCTTTTAGGAGCAATAAACTGCTTGTAGGAAGCGTTATTGCAAATCTTAAGTCTTTTGTTCAAACAAAAAGCCGGTTACAGAAAATGTGTTTGTCTTGCTTAGAATAGTTCCCCTTGTTCATTTGTGTGAAAAAATTATCTGCATTGCCACGTGAGTAAATTCAATATTAAATTTTTTTTGTCAGGTAAAGCTCAAGTAAGAGACCAATTATAGTAGCATTGAACATGTTTCGTCGCAAGAACCAGTCTCATAGTGAACAGGAGGGTGAGGACAAGCAGCATAAGGTAACTGATAGTCTTAATGTATATTCGTATGTTAATATCCTCCTGTTTTCGATTAGATTACAGTTGATTCTGGATTTATTATGTACTTATCATTATACACTAAGGATTCGTTTTCTTGCCATTATTTCCATGTAAATTTTGAATTTGTTCCTACTTTTGAATAAAAAGGTTTCACAAAGGATGATTGAATCCTCTTTGAGGCTGCATGGCAAGGATGCTATATATAGATTGAATTTTTTAAACATTGGGTTATGTTAGCTTGTTATCCTATATGAGCTCATATAGATTGTGGCTTTTCTTATAGGTTAAAGAGCTTAGGGCTTCCCTGGGACAACTCTCAGGGCGGAGCGCACAATACTGCACCGATGCATGTTTAAAAAGGTATTTGGAAGCACGGAACTGGAATGTAGATAAATCAAAGAAGATGATGGAGGAGACACTAAAATGGAGGTCATCCTTTAAACCTGAGGAAATTCGCTGGGTAAGGGACTAGTTTGGATGTTGAAAAAATAAGCAGTATGAGTCTTTTATAATGTTGCGTGAATATTTTAAATGAGAGATACTGAAACTGTATTGACCACTTGACTAAATTTGAAGTGTGAAATATTCGTCTTAGTGCAATTGTTGTATATTGTTTATACTATGAACAATTCCTTTGTGTTAGTTATGTCTTTTTGGAAGTAGATGATGAGATCTATTTATCATACCATTCAATGCTCTGCGAATTTCCTGTAAATATTATATTACTTTACAATTGCTTCTGCTGACCATGAAATGGTGTTGCGTTTTTAGCATGAAGTAGCAACAGAAGGTGAGACTGGGAAGGTGTATAAAGCAAATTTTCATGACCGCTATGGCAGGACAGTCCTTATATTACGACCAGGAATGCAGGTATTGTAAAAGCAAGTTGACGTCTTCGAAATCGTTCTTTCTGTTATTTTTAATATTCTTCTCCATTTAGTGAAAATTTCAAAACTGTTTTCTCATATTTGCAGAACACATCAGCACTAGACAACCAGATGAAGCATTTGGTGTATCTGATCGAGAATGCCATTTTTAATCTGCCAGAAGGTCAAGAACAGATGGCCTGGTTAATTGACTTCACTGGATGGTCTATAACCAATAATGTTCCCGTAAAATCTGCGCGCGAGACAATCAATATTTTACAAAACCACTACCCTGAGAGACTCGCTGTAGCATTCTTGTACAGCCCACCACGAATTTTTGAAGCATTTTGGAAGGTTTGCTTTTAATCCTCTTTGATTTTTCTTACCTCCTCCCCGCTAGTTGATCAAACTTAGCTTGTAGTGTTAACTATTTCAAAGACCACAGAATACATATAGGTATCAATATATACCATTGATTCAGATTTTTTTTCTTTTGATTAATTCAATGTAAGGCTGTACCTCCTATTGTACAACATCAGTTGGGTTGAACAAAAAGATCAGTACTTCCTTTAACATTGTTCTTTCCATTGATCAACACTGTTTTCTTACTTTCCAGATTGTCAAATACTTTATGGATCCCAAAACAGCTCAGAAGGTCAAGTTTGTGTATCCAAAGAACAAGGATAGCGTGGAACTGATGAAGTCATACTTCGACATGGATAATCTTGCTACTGAATTTGGAGGAACAGCGACTCTGAATTATGATCACGAGGAGTTCTCAAGGCAAATGGCTCAAGATGATGTGAAAGCCACCAAGTTTTGGGGTTTGGACAAACACGCCCCTGGTGTTAACGGTTATTCTGCAGCAGAGGTTCCTCCAGAACCTGAATCTATTGCTCTACCAGCCACTGCCAGAGTTTAAAATGTTTGCTCCACTGACAAGTCTTATATGCCTAACGAAGTTTAAATAAATAATGAGGAATGTAAGATCATGTTCTCAGAGACTCTAGAACACTTCCTCAGGTTATTTCAGATAAACTTTAATTGTAGTTTGTATTTTGCTTTATGCAGAAAGCAAAAAGAACTATTAGCTTTTTAAGGCTTCATGTTCTCCTTCTTTACCTCTTTACCAGTTTTTTTTTTTATAATTATTATTTATGGTTATATTAGAACTCTTTAGTATTTATTTTAACACTTGATTTTAAAGTTTTTCTACATATTTCTATTTTTATATTATCTTTGCTAATATAAAAATTAACATAATATAAAGATCCGTGGGGTGTGCAAGCCTATATAAAACGCCCCGTCTTTTAAAACAAGTAGTATTATAAACCACAACATAAGATTGAAAGATTCAAACTCTTTTATCCATAGCTAAATTGGATCGGATCAAACCATATAAAGATCAGCGTAACCACACATATAGAAAAAAATATTAAACGGAAAAGCAAAGGATGTTTTTTTTTTTCTTTTGGTTTTAATACTTCCTTTACTTTTAGAATATTCTTTTGTCCTACATGATTATATTCATCTACTCCTTTCTGTCTATGTTGTTGTCCAGATGAACTATTGGTGTCCCTTGTTTCAATTGTAACTCCTTAAAAGCATACAGTATTATTGATTTTTGCGATGGCCTTAATGATTCTTCTCTTTTATTAATTTTCAAAGTATTCCTATTCTGGTTTAGATTTCCATGACTAAAATGTAGAATACAATTTATTACTGGTAGATTGATATAGTAACAGAAATGACCAGCCATATGGATAGCAATTAACACAACTGTTATCAAAATTTCTTCTCTATTAAGAAAGTGACTGTCACTAATTAATTTATCCAAAAAAAAAAATCTTTATCCCTGTAATTGATGGTTGCTTCAAATTCTGGTTCTGTAACTACGATGGCTTCCAGCAAAATTTGTCGGGGTTTCCCTGAAGATTTAGCAAATGAAAAAGGGTCGGACCACAAGGGTCAATTGTATGCAACTTACCTTGCATTTTTACAAGTGATTAATTTCCATGGCTTGAAACTGTCACTGATCATATGACAACAACTTTACCAGTTATTTCAATGCTTCCCTTCAAGAAAACATACGTCTGAATACAATTATACACAAGCAAAGCATAGAATAAATGATTTATACACAGTTGAATCAAAATTCATTCAGTCATTAAGAGATATAGTAAACCGAGGAGTTAAAGTAGCATATTTTAGTTGCCCTTTGCTAACACTAATAATATTAAGGAAAAATTAGGATACCATATTTTAGTTGAATTCTAATTTCTAAAAATTAGGTAAAGTAGCAATTGGTTATTTCTTCAGAGAGGTTATTCTAGTTTTTCATCATGCTTTTATAGATGCCCTTTGCTAACACTAATAATATTAAGGAAAAAGAATCTATATCAGGAATTATTTTAACCAATTTAAAGTCCGAAATATTTAGAATTTTAGTCAAACAAGGAAAGATTGAGTAAATAAATTTTAATTGATTTTAAAGTTCTAGCTATTATTAAATGACGATTTTATCTATTATAGAACCTTTTAATAAAGGGCAAAAAGTTCAATCAATATTTCTAAGGCTCCTCGTGCTTTCAATATAATATAAATATAGATTAAGGAAAATGTTGTTTTAGTAGGCACATAAGGATGTGAAATTTTGCAAAAGAAAAAAATTATTTTCAATGATATACAAAAATTAAAGTTGTATTTGGTCATAAATATAAATTATTATTTTTGTGAGTGAAAGAAGTAAAAAATATGAAAATATTTTGTAAAATATTTTTGAATTCCAAAAAAAAAATCCAACTTCAAATTGAATCCTAAAATTTCCAATAATTCTATATAACAATTTGCAAGATTTAGAAAAAAAAAGAAGGTAAAAGTTTCAAAAAATTGACTTAGTTTGACTAGACACAAAGATTAAAAATAAAGGAAGCCTTTTGAATTATATGATTAATAAATCTTAGATATTCGTATGATTGTAAATGATTTCTAAATATAAAAAGGAATTTATTTTAAAGTGAATTAATAAAGAAATTAGGTCAATCTTTTCGGATATTTTGACTAGGATATCTTCTTTTGTAACGTGTTACAACATGTGACTAGGACATCATCAAACTTTTGTAACGTTTTATAACATGTTTCCCACGTCTAACAATACAATAATTTCAGAATTTTCTCATTGAAAGGCGGTGGGCAGGCACGGAGCGTGTAGCGTTTTCGACCACATGACTTTATACATGTATCTGGTTGGAGCTGCCAAAATGAGTCATAAAAATATAATCCATCTAACCAGTTTTAAGTTTTCAACAGGTTATTCCACTCATTTAATAATTCAATCAATTTCGGTCTAATTGAACTGATACATTTATAAATTCACTCTTGAAAAGTTGCGTTTTCGAAAAGATATTTTTTTATTTGATATTATGTTATATATAGCCATAATAAAAAATAATTATTATATAAGATATTAAAAGATTACAAAAATTGAAATAAAGCAAATAAAATTAGTATGATTTGAGCGGGTTGAATTATACCTGCATGTCAACATATTTCAGTCCAAATAACTTTCAGACGGGTCAATAACCGCACTTTATTAACTTAAAACAATTTTGACCCGATAATCCGCCATTTGACACCTCTATATCTGGTGATAATTTATAATTTCAAGAAAAGCGATCTACCGTTCATAGTGTCTTAAGGTACAAGCACAAAATCCAATTAGCTAAAATTGAGCAGTTAGAGCTACTAGCTCAGAAAGCAGTACCTAAGAACTCCACCGAGAAAATATAAAAGATTAAATTAATATCACTATAAGAAGATTACTATACTTATAATTGTTTTTTAGTTCTTCCAACTCAATATTTTAATCCCAGAGATATTTCCTTTGCTCTCGAAAATTTTAGAAAGATTACCTTAATTGGGTTTAAAAAAATCAATCGTCAAAACACCTTGCCAAAGTTAAATATTATACTACAGTTGAATTAGGAATCCAGGTGGGTTCTTCGAACCACGAATGCAATTGGCATCGAGCGCACCACCATTAACCGAGCTCTTGGACCCATCCGAAACCGCTAGTCAATTTAAATAAATAAATGAATGAAAATAGATTTTTTTTTTTTTTTGTTGACGAAGGAACCCGCAGCATTTAAAAAATTCAAAATAACCGGAATACTCGACAAGAGTAGTCTTCACCTACAGGTGAGACAGAAACTAATGTTTTATCACTAATTTGTACTCGGTAAAAAAGCAAATGGCAATTAGCACTTTAATAATGTTTATCAATAACTTGCGAGTGCCGGTTAAAGCAAATGGCATTTAGTGCTCTATTAATGTTTATCAATAAGTTGTTACTAACAATATACCCACTGAAATCCCCCACCAAGATGAGATTTGGAGAGAATACAGTGTACATAAACCCTACTTGATAGAGGTTGTTTCGAGACTCGAGACAAAGCACAAATAAAGTAAACAAACAAAGCAGCTAAGCTATCTATTAATAACAAATTCTGAAAAACAAAACAAATAATTATCAATAACTTATAACTACTAAATAAAAAAAGTAATATATAACAAAAGGAACATATGAGTTGTCGCTAGATCGGAGCGAAAAGGGTTTGTCTTAGCTTTAAAGTAAAATCTCAAATTTTACTACCACCAAAATAACCACAGTAATTCCAGGATAGAGTTTAATTTAGGACAACTATCATCGACATGTTACACTAATAATCTACAATATTGACGAGTTCAATAACTTGATAAAAATAATATACAACTACCAAGTAACGACGAAACTCTAACTACACTGTCGATAAATCTTCCATTGCAACAACAATTCCACCATGCCAGCTCTAATAATTACCAATGTTTTGAAACTCGGATCGGAAGGGTCACTGGTTCAACGTCACTGGGTCACTTGTTCAACCGATTCGACCAATTCAAAAAACAGGTATATATATATATATGGATATTGAATGTTAAATACATATCTAAGCAAACATATGAAATAACGAAGCTTCATGTCCATCAACTAATTTAAAAACACATGTCCATATGATGTCATCAACACCTCTACTATTGCCAGTTTGATGGCCAAAGCCTAATAACATTAGAGAAGATGGAAAGTCTAATTATTAATTTTTTTAAAAAAATTATATGAATAAACGAAAAACGAATTTGTACGAATTATCGGAGTCACCGAGTTTGATACCACTTATTCCAAAAATAAAGTCGGACCGGCCTCAAGACCAATTCCCAGTAACAAAGTTTAGACCATTAGACACGGCCCTCAAGACCAATTCCCAGTAACAAAGTTTAGACCATTAGACACGGCCTAAAGGCATTTCATAACACCAGAAAAAAATTAAACACACCAACTATGTCAATAAAAACTGTTAATGGTCCATTCTTACAGACGTGTAAAACTCCAGACCGCAGATAAGCAAAAAAATACTAGTCCGTAGAGAAGAGAAGATTTACTCCAGCCGGCATTTACCCCCTGCTGCAACGCACGGAAAATAACAATTTCAATATTTTATTAAACTAATACAATGACCATAATAAGTAAAAAATAGATTTAGACAAAAATATCAATAATTGTAATCCAAAAAAAGCAGTAAGGAGTAAGGAGATTAATACACAAAAATATTAATAATTGTAATCCAAGAGAGAGGATATAGTCATATAGATACACAAAATTATAATTATACAAACGGCAGAGGATGTTGCAACTATATTCAACCAAATATAACGCAAGTGGAGAAAATGAACAGAGAACAAAGCTTTGGCATATAAAACTATAAAACACAGCAGGATTACCTCAAGAAAACCAGAAAGCATATAACAAAATCTGAGTTAACACATCCGTTCCTTGAAACAAGGTTTTTGAAAGAACACTTCAAAGGACATAAATATACCTAGGACTGGCCAGTGGACCAGGCCGGGCCCACCGGGGTCAGGACTAGCGGGATCGGGACGGGTCAGGTGGAGAGGAGGGGCGGGGTCAAGCTGGGGCGGGCCAAGCGGGACCGGGACTAGCGGGACGATACCGTGTCCCGTCCCGATCCCGTTGGGCAGGGGGTCGGGACTGGTCAGGCATTTTTTTTTTAAATTTTTTTACTAAATTAAAAATACTAAATTACTAACAAAGTAACATTAACATATACATATAGACATATAGTGATAGTCATAGACTCATATTATACTATTATACTATTATAGTATTATAATTATACTCATATATATAATATATTTATAAAGTATAAAATATAAACTAAATAATTAAACAAAGACAAGAAGAGTGTAAAAAAAAACATCTCAAGACTTTTTTTGTGACTCTTATATTATTAATTATTTCATTAAAATATACAAGATTCAGAATTTAGTGTACCATTATTGAAAAAATTTGCAAAAGACATAGAAAAATTAAAAAATTGCAATGAAATAAATTACCAATTTGAAAATGTTTTTTCTAGTTTATAATTTCGTGTGGTTTCGGTTGGAATTGGTATATCTTGGTCAATTGATCCACGTCACTACTCAGGCCTTCAAATATTGTTGTAGTTGTCGTCTTCTT
This sequence comes from Przewalskia tangutica, assembly GCA_029844215.1. Lineage (NCBI taxonomy): Eukaryota > Viridiplantae > Streptophyta > Magnoliopsida > Solanales > Solanaceae > Przewalskia > Przewalskia tangutica. The sequence continues at coordinate 100,684,822 of CM056736.1, read as the reverse complement.
CTCTCTGGTTGAACGCACCTCCTTCACGGAGGGTGTGAATCAATCATGTCCTTGTATTCTGAGAAATCCAGCAGGTATAACCAAATCCCGAATGATAACAGGCTAATTACACAACCACAGCTTCAAAATCAGCAGCAGCAACAGGCTAGAAATATACTGCGAATATATTAATGAGTCTATGAACAGCCACCATGAGCTATGAAATCTTCAACAGCAGAAACACCATTTTTCAACAGCTTTCAGCAGAAACAGCAACTCACTATTTTCAACAGCAACAGCAGCTCGGTACATTCTTCAGCTCAGAGTCAAGTCTAGTGAACACTAGTGAACACCTTCAATCGGCATCGAATTGTTTGATACGCTCCAATCATCATTTGATACACTCCAAATCAAACCGTAGTACATTGAATTGTTTTTGAAATCAAAATCCAAAACCTGCCTAAACGGTACCCCTCCAAAAGGGGGGGGGGGGGCTATACAAATAAGGGTGCCACAGCCAACAAACTACAATAGATTGAATCAATTGCATCATTAATTATGAAAACATGGATGTTTACTCTCTAAGAATACAAAAAGGCATTACTTGACACAATTAAGACGTCATCAATGAATAGATATAATAGATGAAGACAACAAGAGCAGTATGAACATAAAAAGCAGGAAATATACTGCAGAACTAAAATTAATGGAAAATGACGAATTACAGCTCGCAAGCTTCTGTAATGACTAAATGATTACTCCTCTCCGGAAATTCATGTTAGAAGATAACACATTAAATTTCACAATGTTTCAATTCATGATGTTAATCAACCAATTACTATAATAATTACTTGAGAAAATAATCTGCTCATGGCCAATTTCATTATATGCCGGCTTCAAGATTAAAAACGGAACTGGTTCTTGGAATAGTAGTAAGTACTATGATGTTAGATGCAAATTTCTGATACCAGTATAATAGAGAATAAAATTCCAATATACAACCGCAATTAGTAGTCGACTCAACTTCCATATTCATTAAACCCAAAACTCTCCACAGTAAATAAAGGTCTAGTTTACCATTTTTTGTGGAGCATCACATTTTAGAAGTCCTCCTATTAACTATTAGGCAGCAGGATGAAATGTGAAATTGAATTTCGCGAAGAGAATTGATGATTGTACCTCTATTGGAGTGCTGCAGTAGAAACGTTGCTTTGTCCATCGCCGTGTTATAAACAAATCAACAGTAGTTACTTGTCCTTGAACAGGTCTCGCATCAAAATAACAAGACCAATTCAATGGCAAGTAACCAATAGATCGACGAAGAATTGTTGGAACCAGGAACATGCAAAGTGCAGGAAAAATAAAAAGGACACCGACACCACGCAAGGAGATGAGATCCGGGCAAAAACCCCGTGCCTCTCCTCTCCAACACCAAAAATAACTAGTTTTATTAGGTATTTTTGACCTGCCATGCGAGCGCACCCAACATGGCAAAGGCCATGCAACATCAATAATAAATATCTCGCTTTTTCCTCTCATATCTCACACAAAGTAACTCAATCTTTCATCTTCTCGTACATATGCATGCATAAATTAAACCCAATGCAGATGAGACATGAAATAATTAGACATAAAATAGACCATTATAACCTTAAATACAACATCACGATCGCTGTTTTGAGCCCTCAATCAATGGTTGCCGATACAAACAGCTTGATTCGTAACGTCGAGACACCGATTGATTAGTCATTTGCATCTCCAATCAGATCTGCAACATGTAAACAGGATTAGCATGATTTCAACAAATATAACTTGCTTAATTCAAATTTATTCAAGCAAACATAACAAACTAAGCAAATTTAGCTCACCGATAAAACTCTTGCAAGCAATAGCTGTATCCTCGCTAAGCCAAAACCTCGGTTGTTCAAACTATTGCTCCAAAAACCATAAATCACTGAATATCAAAACAGATCTGATGCTACTCGACCTCGAAAAGCGTGAAAAGCGTCAGATCTAACCGTTAAACCGTTCAATTGATAAATCGACAAGCCGTAAGGAAAACACATCAAATACATATGCAAAAGGTAGATCGAAGAACGATCTACACAGATCTGTATATGAATTTTGAAGATAAGCCATGTAGAAGAGATCTGGAGAAAGCGGGGGTCGTGGTGTTGAAGGAAAAGGTATGAATGAATGATGGCAAAAGATCGTAATTTATTGAGAATTTTGAAGGATTGGACGGCTGAGATTAAATGAGGATAATATATTTAACGGTTGATGTGTTAACCAACTGTAAGAGGCGGCAAAATGGATGGCGACGAGGAATAGGGTACGCGAATATATGGACAGCTGTTATGGAATTATTTTATTTTGGAGAAAAAAAAGGTCATATTTGCCCTATAACATTTAGGATTAAATATGTCATCCGCTAGTCCAAACTTTTTAAATTTACTCATTTTTAACGAATGTGTCATGTGATAACCACGTGGCAGATACGTGGTTGACCAGCCACCGCCGCTGTCAGCAGTTCGCCGAAAACATTGGAATTTAACCGAGTTTGGGTTAAAGATTGAATTGAACATCGTGATTTAGTGTGTAGAGAATGAAGAGACGAACACAGCGATGACACCCACCATCGTCGACCACACCTGAACTGGCCGAAAAACTCAAAAAAATCAATTGATTTTTTAATTTGGTGGGTGGGTGGGTATATAATGTCGGCAAGAGGATGAGGAGTGTAATGATACCAGCCTTGACCGTTGATTGTAGCCCAATTTGCCAGAAAATCAACCGCAGCGGATAGGGTTACCATTACACTCTTCTTTTCCCTTTTATTTTTGGGGAAGGTTCTGGATGCAATATTTTGACTAGGACATCTTTTGTATCGTGTTAAATTTCAGAATATTAAGCATTTTCAGAAAATGCTCCTTACGATTTTTTATTTACCATTAAAAACATATGTATATTTATATTTAAAAATTGTTTAATATTAAACTTTTAGTTTTAGTTTAATTACCAAATTCTCACAAAATGACACATTTAAAATTATATAGTCTTGTTTTTATATGTGGCACTATTTAATTAACAGAAATTAAGAAATAAAAGAGTTAAATATTTTTTAATATAAAAATTTATATTTTTATTGTTGTCAAATTAAAAAATAAAGTATATTACGTAAATTAACATAGAAGAAAAGAGCCACATATAAATTGGACCTAGCGAAAAGGAAAGAAAAAAAGGCCTATGTTCTATTGGCATTAGCCGGTTGTATCGCTTTCCACGGTTATTTTCAACTTCTTAATTAGATTTTTCTAAATTTAAAATCAAAATTGAATTTATTCTTTGCAGTTTGTATGATTATCAGATCATATTTTCTGTGTTACCTAAAATAATTAAAATCAAGATCATATTTTATGTGTTACCTAAAATAATTAAAATCAAGATCATATTTTATGTGTTACCTAAAATAATTAAAATCAAGATCATATAATGTACAATATATATAATAGTACAATAATATCTAAATTAGAAAACTAATAAAGCTAATTACAATATGAAATATAATTCTACCTAAAACCTAAAATAGGAGACTTAATTACAATAGAATTACAATTTTACCTAAAATAAGAAATATAAAATTAATAAAAAAATATTCAGAAAAATATTCTACTAGTGTGAGTTCTATTAGGAAATCGTGCGGTAGGCTTGGTTCTAAGAAGACATTTTCACACCATGTTAACGGTAGACTTGGTTCTAAGTGGACATTTCACACCATGTTAAATGTATCTTTTAGCTCACCACATCTCAATTATTTTACCAATGTTAAAGGCATATTAGAAGTTACCTAATTATTATCTCTATAACTCTTTATCTTTATTTGGATCTCCAACCGGTGTTTCAGAATCCGTATTGGGTTCAGACTAATCCGTATTCACACAATGTAAAAACCGTTTTAAGGGAGAAACGCTCCGTATCAAGAGTCATCTCTGTGATTTTCGTCACTTTTTTCTTTATTTATTTTCCTTCCCACCCGGTGTCCGGTTCATCATTGTTCATTGACCACTCGGCTAAAACAAATAATAGAACAGAAAAGGAGACTGTCAAAAAAGAAATCTTTTGTCTGAAGCTATTTGGTGCCCATACAATACATTGCTTGGACTAGAATGAAAGACAAGCAACCACGGTATTTCTGATAGAGATCAACCCTGAGTGAGAGCTAAGCTAACATTCAAGTCAATATTTTCAAGTGGTGTGTGATAACAATTATTTTTTTAATTTCAACCTCAAATACTACTTGCTACTTTTTCCCAACTTTTCCACCTTACCCAACACTAAAAAAAACCTCTCACCAAAGTGACGACAACTTCACACACATTACATTCCTGTACCTTAACCAATCTACTAGTAAATTGACCTGCAACACAATCGAAGAATATTCTTCTTTTTTACGTTGCTTTTATTGATTTTTGCAGTTCCCTCTTATGGAGGTTTAGTCCAAAATTCTTTGTTCTACAGTAAGAAAAATATGTCAGGCAAGTCGGATTTCGCGCAGAAGATGCTGCACGATCTTAGGCTTCGTGAGGAACCAGTGACTGCTGCTTAAAATTCAGGGTATTCATACTCCATATCCAGAGGTAAAATGAAATGCTAATACATGATTTTCTACATTTACATCTTGAAGATATCATGGTTAAAACTATGCATGATGACACGTAGAATTAAAGGAGTGATATGTTGGATTTTTAGATTGAAATGTGTAAAATTCTATGACAATTACAATGTGATAGAGAATTAGTATGTTCTTTGAGTATTTTGATCATGTTGAGAAATGCAAGCATTGGCGGAGCCAAAAATTTAGTAGTTAACATACGAATAAGCAAAGGGAAATTCGACTACGAGTTGTTAGCCTATCAGATGATCGTCTATTTCTTACTATATGATTTCACAAATCATCTTTCTTATGAAAAAGAGAAAAGACTAACTTCAAGAACTAGAAGCATGAGATGCAAGAGTAAATCAAGAGAAGCACTTGACTTGAAAAAGCTTAAAGAAAACATACTTGGAGAGTTGGTAGTGTATGTACAATTCACCAAAGATATTTCCTTTGCTCTCGAAAAGTTTAGAAAGTAGCAAAAACCCTAACAACCCTCTCTACTCTTTTAGAGTAGTTAATTATTTTTTTGGATTGTCAACCAGATGTAAAAAACTACCTGCGGGAAAGATTAAAGACTGAAATGTTAGTACTACTTCCAGAGTGGGAGAATAATATGAAACAGCAGACAATTCAAGTGACCTCATAACAACAGCTCCATCAGAGAAAGATTTTCCCATGTTGATAACCACGAAAACTAAGCAAGCAAAATAACCACGAAAACTAAGCAAGCAAAATAACCACGAAAACCAAATATGCTTGTAACAAACAAATCATAGTAGCATCTCAATTAAAACAAATCCATAAAAAGATAAATTCCTTTTGTATTGAAAGTGTTTTCAAATAGCAATACATCACATCGGTAATAAGACTTGGAGCAAACGATTCAAGCTGATAACTCGATAAGCTGTCAATACAAAACCAGTCTTACAAAGGTGGGATCAATCCCAACCTATTCTTTTTAGCCTAAGAGTATCGTGGAAGTAAAAAGAAAGATTACCTTAAATGATTTAAAAAAAATCAATCGTCAAAACAATATTATACTACAGTAGAATTAGGAATCCAGGTGGGTTCGAACCACCAACCTCTCGAATGCAATTGGCATCGAGCGCTCCACCATAAACCGAGCTCTTGGACCCATTCGAAACAGCAAGTCATGACACTAATAAATATATGAATGAAAATAGAATTAAGTTAAATAGCAAAAGAGTCTTTATATAATTTAAAAATCCAAAATAATCGGACTTGATAAGAGTAGCCTTCACCTAGTTGTTTCTACAGGTGAGACAGCAACTAGGCAAATGGCAATTAGCACTTTATTAATGTTTATCAAAAATTTGAGAGTGCCGACTTAAAAGCAAATGGCATTTAGCACTTTATTAATGTTTATCAAAAATTTGAGAGTGCCGACTTAAAAGCAAATGGCATTTAGCACTTTATTAATGTTTATCAAAAATTTGAGAGTGCCCACTTATAAACAGGCATTTAGTGCTCTATTAATATAAATAATTGTTACTAACAACATAGTAATAGTGAAATCTCAAAACGTGATATACTTCTATTAATGTTAATCAATAATTTGTTATAATACATATCCAGTAAAATTTCACAACGTGAGATCGAACATAGTGTACAAAAACAAACAAAGCTACTATGTCATGATAGCGAATTCCGGGGAAAAATCAATTACTAATGCAGGTAATAAAACAAACAATTATCAATAACTTGGGACTGCTAAACAAAAAACAATGCATAATGATTGACCAAGATAGATCGTTCAATTCCTATAGAACCTATAACTAGGGATAAAGGCTAAGCGGAACTAAAAGGCAATCACAAATTTTACTTCCGCCAGAGTAACCACAGTAATTCCAGGCTAGACAGAAATTTAGAACAGCTATCATGAGATGTGACACTAATAATCTAGAATATTGAGGAGTTCAATAACTTGATAAAAATAAATACCAAGTGACCACGAAACTGTAACTACTACACTTTCGACAAATCTTTCATTGCAACAACAATTCCAGCATGCCAGTTCCAATAATTACTCTATAAATACACTGCCAATCTGAAACAAACTTATCATGGGCTGGGGGTATTTAACGGTCTAACCAGAAAGCAATTTCTTTTTACCAGAGAGAAAAACAAACTTTTGAACATTAGACACTGCCGAAAGGCATTTCACAACAGGCGAAAAAAAACGCACCAACTGTGTGTATAAACTGTTAATGATCCATTCTTACAGACGTGTAATACTCCAGACCGAAGATAAGCAAAAAATTACTACAGTCCGTAGATAAGAGAAGATTTACACCAGCTTGCATTCACCCTGCAACGCACGGAAAATAACAATTTCAATATTGATTAAACAAATACAATCACCATAATTAGTCAAAATAGATTTAGACAAAATATTAATAATAGAAATCCAAGAGGGAGGATATAGATACATAAATTAAAATTATACAAACGGCAGATGATGTTGCAAGTTGCAACTATATTCAACTAAATATAACGTAAGCGGAGAAAATGAACAAAGAACAAGGCTTTGGCATATAAAACACAGCAGGATTACCTCAAGAATACAAGAAAGCATAACAAAATCTGAGTTTACATCAGTTCCTTGAGATTTTGAAAGAATACTTCCAAAGGATATAAATCACAACAGCTCTTAAAAACAGATGGTGTGAAAAGCAATCATGTGTCCTGTATTCTGAGAAATCCAGCAGGTATAACCAAATCCCGAATGATGACAACAAGCTGATTACACAACCACGGCTTCAAAATTAGCAGCAGCAACTCGGAACATTTTTCAGCAGAAGCAGCAACTCAAACAATTTTCAACAGCAACAGCAGCTCAGAGTCTCGTCTTCAAGTACACCAAATAACATCAACAGCAGCAAAAATTATCAAACACTAGTGAACACATTCAATGTGCATCGATGCTACTCAAGCTTGTTATAAAGCATAAACTCCAATCATCATTTGATACGCTCCAAATCCAACCGTAGTACATTGAATTGTTTTTTAGATCAAAATCCAAAACCTTCCTAAAGGGTACCACTCCCAAAGGGTTACAAATAAGGGTGCCACAACAACAATCTCCAATAGTTGAAACAATTACATCATTAATTAGGAAAACATGGATGTTTTCCCATTAAGAATCCAAAAAGGACTTTGAGACAATTAAGTCATCATCAATGAATAGATATAATAGATGAAGACAACAAGAGCAATATGAACATAAAAAGGCAGGAAATATACTGCAGGACTAAAATTAATAGAAAATGACGAATTACTCTTCTCCAAAAATTCTTGCTAGAAGATAGCACGTTAAATTTCACAATGTTTCTATTGATGTAGTTAATCAACCAATTACTACTCTAATAATTACTTGAGGAAATAATCTGCTCATGGCCAATTTAATTATTCTCCAGCTTCAAGATTGAAAATGGAACTGTTCTAAGAAGAGAGTAGCAACTAGCAAGTACTATGATGTTAGATGCAATTTTGTGATACCAGTATATAGCAATAAAATTTCAATATACAACCGCAATTAGTAGTTGACTCAACTTCCAGATTCATTCAAAACCAAAACACAATAAATAAAGGTCTAGTTTACCGTTTTTGTGGAACATAACACGTTAGAAGTCTATTAACTATTAGGAAGCATAAATTTTGGGAAACCAGATCAAGGATGCAATTTGAAATAATATTCCGGATATGAAAATGGAAGTGTACGTGATTGACATAAAAGATTACTTCAGAGAAATTCATTTTATTAGAAATAATTCCACAACTGGAGGTTAAAATCATATAAAAATCAATTAGAATTTTGGCGAATATTAAGGAACGTGGTTTAGACTAAAGAATTTATAGCCGTTATGAAAACTGTGAAAGTAAATTTCAGCGAAAATTAATGCGAGTGGTCTAGAATTGATATCTGTTATGAAAAATGTGAAATTGAATTGTACCTCTATTGGAGTGCTGCAGTAGAAACGTTGCTTTGTCCATCGCCGTGTTATAAACAAATCAACAGTAGTTACTTGTCCTTGAATATGTCTCGCATCAATATCATAAGAGACCAATTCAATGACAAGTAACCACTAGATCAACGAAGAATTGTTGGAACCAGGAACATGCAAAGTGCAGGAAAATAAAAAAAAAAGTACACCGACACCACGGAAGGAGAGGAGAGCCGGGCAAAAACCCCGTGCCTCTCCTCTCCAACACCAAAAATAACAAGTTTTATTAGGTACTTTTGACCTGCCATGCGAGCGCACCCAACATGGCAAAGGCCTTGTAACATCCACAATAAATACCTCGCTTTTCTCCTCTCATATCTCACATAAAGTCACTCAATCTTTCATCTTCTCGTACATATGCGTGCATAAATTAAACCCAATGCAGATGAGACATAAAATAATACGACATAAAATAAACCATTATAACCTTAAATACACCATCACGATCGCTGTTTTGAGCCCTCAATCAATGGTTACCGATCCAAACATCTTTATTCGTAACGTCTGAGACACCGATTGATTAATCCTTTGCATCTCTAATCAGATCTGCAACATGTAAACAGGATTAGCATGATTTCAACAAATATAACTTGCTTAATTCAAGTTTTTTCAAGCAAACATAACATACTAAGCAAATTTAGCTCACCGATAAAGCTCTTGCAAGCAATAGCTGTATTCTCGCTAAGCTAACACCTCAGTTGCTCAAAGCCTCAAACTATTGCTCCAACCTCCATAAATCACTGAATATGAAACAGATCTGATGCTACTCTAGCTCGAAAAGCGTGAAAAGCATCAGATCTAACCGTTACACCGTTCAATTGATCAATAGACAAGCCGTAACGAAAACACAACAAATACATATGCAAAAGGTAGATCGAAGAACGATCTACACAGATCTGTATATGAATTTTGAAGATAAGCCATGTAGAAGAGATCTGGAGAAAGCGGGGGTCGTGGTGTTGAAGGAAAAGGTATGAATGAATGATGGCAAAAGATCGTAATTTATTGAGAATTTTGAAGGATTGGACGGCTGAGATTAAATGAGGATAATATACTTAACGGTTGATGTGTTAACCGTAAGAGGCGGCAAAGTGGTTGACGAGGAATAGGGTACGCAAATATATGGACAGCTGTTATGGAATTATTTTATTTTTGGGGAAGGTTCTGGATGCAGTATTTTGACTAGGACATCTTAACTTTTGTAATGTGTTAAATTTCAGAATTTTAAGCATTTTCAGAAAATACTCCTTACTATTTTTTATTTACCTTTAAAAACATATGTATTTTTATATTTAAAATTGTTTAATATTAAAAAAAAATCTTTTATTTAAATACCAAATTCTCAAAAAATGACACTATTTAATTAACAGAAATTAAGAAATAAAAAATAAAAAAAAATATTTTTATTGTTGTCAAATTAAAAAATAAAGTATATTACGTAAATTAACCTAAAAAAAAGAGTCACATATAAATTGAACCTAGCGAGAAGGAAAGGGAAAAAAGGCCTAGGTTCAAATCAATTGGCATTAGTCGGTGGTATCGCTTTCCATTGTTTTATTTTCAACTTTAATTAGGTTTTCCTAAATTTAAAATCAAAATTGAATTTATTCTTTGCAGTTTGTATGATTATCAGATCATATTTTCTGTGTCTTACCTAAAACAATTAAAATTAAGATCATATAATCCTCTTTAATGAACTGTTGATACCTATACATTTTGTACTAAAACATATGAATATATATAAATAACACAATAAATGTAACATAAGTATTGTATTGTGTAAGTAATGCATAATGATTGTTGTATTATTACTCTGCACATAAAAACTAATGCATTAATTATAGATGTTCACCGTAAGGTGATTGATGTGTTATATGTTTTGTTTAAACTAGTCTATAACCAAATTATTAGCACAAGCTAAGAATAAAATGAGATTAAACTTTTGACTTTAAAGCGTAAGGAGTATAATTTTTCTTGAAAATCTTTCATATTTTTAGTCTTACTATACTCATTTTAATCTCATTATTGACATTTTTAAATCTTATCTTTGACAAGGAAGAATAAGTACCTTAGACCTGTCGCAACGGTAGAAACCTGTCGACTCTTGCCCGTCTCATTTCCGGAGGCATAAAGTGGCTAAGGAATGCTTCTGAAAACTCATCTCATACTGCAGGAGGAGCACTCTCGCCCCTAGACAACTCTCAGGACTCAAACCAGTTGACTGCTACGTCGCGCAACCGGTATGACGCCAATATAATCGACTTCGATCTCAAGCCGGATCGCCTCAATGTCCTCTGCGTCGCGGATGAACTCATGGATCATCTCGTGCAGGCAAGTAAAACTCGTGATCGCAACTCAGAAATCTCTAACCTCAAACTGCCACAGGGTTAGCGCCGGCTCACCGCCATGAACTGTCCGCCACAATCCTTGCGATAAGCGGATCGTCTCTCAAACCTCCATCATGTGCCTGTGCAGAGGCTCAAGGCTCAGGTACTTGGGTCTCGGATACGGGTGATGTTGCCCCCTGAGAAGGAGCCTCTAGATCTGGTGACGAGGCGTAACCGTCGTCGGGGCACACTCGTGAGTAGACCGTCAGACTGGTAGCTCTGCACGACTAGTGTCCCTGCGTGGATTTGACCTTACCCGCACGCGCCGCCTGAGGCATAGGCGTAAACATAGTAAACTATCAAGACGGATCATCCTAATAACAGCTTACATGGGGCGATCTAAGAGATGGAAGAATAGAAACAATCCTAAATGTCCGACCTCGCAGTATAAGTATGGTGCCTGACATACCCATACACAAGACTCTACTAAACACGGTGTAACACCCCATTTTAACCCGGAGTCGAAACGGGAGTACTACGTATGGTTGATTCCTAAATGTATTTAAAGGAGTCGCCACCTAATTAATTTGGGTGAATTAGGACACCTAAATGTTAACTAGTTTAAAGTAAACATTAACTCCATTTTAATGGTCTGCTAAACTTTAATGAGATTCTGGGTAAGGGTTCTTTATTATCCTAAAGGGAAGGGGTTAGGCACCCTAAAGGATCCGCTAACTTGCGGTTGTCCGTTCAAACCTAGGGTTAATTATTATGCTAAGAAAAGACACGTTAAAGGCATTTGAGTAAAAGAATTTTGAAGATATAAGATATTTACGTCTAAAATTAATTGCGAGATTTATATAGAAAAGTCAAAGTTAGTTTTGAAAAATATGTCATTAGGGTACCTAAATACCATATTAGATACATATCGCGTATAACAGGAGTAAAATTTATTATGACACAGGTCTTCTTATAGGATTGTAAGATGGCTATCGATGTTTTAGATAATTTCTTATGCGAAGGCTAATGAGGATTTGTAAAAAAATGGGTTTCATGTTGAACTAATATATTAACTATCTAAGTAATTATGCAAGTGAAAATTATTAACTGATTTCCTAGGACTTAAGAAGGAAGGTTACCTTTTAATTTATTGCTTCAATATTATATTCTGCTAATAGTGTAATGTTAGACAAATAATTACAACAAATAATAGGGGAGGATATGAATTAATAATGACTCGAAGAAGCGGCGAGGCCATCTCGCCTATGATTTGGAGTTTTGTGATGCGGAGTGGATGAAGCACATAAGATGTGGGTCTTCATTTGTTGTAGCTTGTGATGAGTCTCGCCATGAAACTCTTCGTTTCGCTCCAATGCATGCCATGTAAAAAAGATAAGGAAAGAAAAGGATTAGTATACGTTAAGCCCAATAACGATTACATACTCAAACATGCTTATAATTTAATTATTAAATCAAACAAGATGACAAGTCCATCATCCATGACCCAGCAGCATAGAACAAACCCAATGCATATAAGTTTTCGAATTCAAAAGAGGACTCAACCTGTCCAGATTTGGGCCTAGAATAACTTAACAAAATATCAATAGATTTATAGAGATGCGGGACATCGGTAATATAGTGAGATACCACATGCTTAACCACTTGTAGAATAATCATATATAGCCAATTCGAAGCGAGCGAGATATGATTTCCAAATAAGCAATCTAGACATGTGCACAATTAAACCAGATTTAAAGAGGCTCCACTTGTTCTAAAGTGGGACATGCTCAAATGATCTATGGACATTTCCTCTTCAACTAGATGGTCTCAAACATCAAAGCTAGACCAAATAGTATGAGGTACTCTAGGCAAGCGATATACAAAGCGATCGAAACAACATTGACAAGATTTGTATTATGACAAAGAGGATGCAAATATACCCGTAAAGGCAAACAAAACATAATATAAAATTTCAATTCAAATATAGCCAAGAAAAGCAAGTTATACATCTTCTCCCTCACCATATTTCTGTTAGACCATTTCTAGAACAAGATTTAATTCATATGAATTTTCCCTCACATTTGTACACAGTCGGACATAGCGAAAGAAAGGTCCAGAAATAGTTTAACGCTTCAGCGAGCGTACTAAACAGCAGTATGTGATCACAAATAAGACCGTTTTACAAACATGCTAATTCGACGTTCTCGTAAATTTGTGTTTCTTACTAAGGCAAAATGAAGCATATTACTAGAAGAACTCGGACAAGGATGACTTCAACATCAAAGAAATAATAAACACCCATTCAAACACTTAGACATATGCGTCTGACGTGGACATTCTACTTAGCAATCAAACAAGCGTATCGATACAAGTTTAGACATGTTATTTTTCTAAATCAATCATAATGTCATGATTATATGCATAGATTACACTTATACTCCTCCTTTTTGTGAACTCATCCAAACATAAAATCATGGGGGTATTTGACTAATCATGTTTGTAACAGTTTAGATTTAAAGACGGATCATATCATATACTCATCGCAAATTGCATTTCATCACACAAAAAAACAGATGGGTGGTCACTGATTCTGCTACTACATACCATTTAAAACACTTAGACTAACAAATTAACTAATCGTAACATGAAGAATCCAACTAATAAACATCAATCTGGCTTATATCGGCCAAACGAACAAACTAATACAATCAACATCGATTAAATTCGTGATAAACACACCTAGCACAGAAATCTAACAAAATACGAGAGGAGTTCGATTTTACCTTCTCCGGACAGCGAACCGAGGCAGCGTATCAAGTCGTTGGTTCACTCAGGGTTGTATTGCTATGCGAATTAAAAGGCAGGTTTTTGTGCGATTTCTGGACTATTATTTAAAAGGCTTCGAAACTCTGTTCTTGCTCTTGTGCTGCTAATTTCTGAATGCTGAATACCTAACTCTGAGGTTGAAGGCTGCTAAATGCCTGTATGTCGATCGACTTTTGTTAATTTGAAAAGGAAAGGAGGTTTGGATTGCTGGCCACCCTTGCTCTCCTCCTCTCCATCTTCTTGCATGTGTAGAAAACACTCAATTTATAACCTCAATCCCTGGGTTCTAAACTTGGTAAACCTTAAAGGCTGATTTTGAGTATATGGTAAGCTGTTATTTCGGGTATCTCCTACCATAATAGGTGCTGATTCGGTATTGATTCTGTCGGATTCTTATGGTAAGTTTTGATCTGGGTAGATTTGGTTAGGGATTTGTTTCCATTTCGGGGTCGATTTGTTACGATCTTGTGGGCTTATTTTGGGTTGATTTTGTTGCTGTTAGGGCAAGTTATATGGAATGATTAGGTTTAAGATTCGCCGGATTCTCCGGCGAGAATACCGGCTGGCGATGGAAACGAGGGTGAGGTGCTGTTGCGGCGACTGAAAGGTTTCGTTTAGGGTTTTTCTTAAGGGTTGTCGATGATGGGAGAAGGGAAGGTAAAATGAAAGAAGGGTTGTGGGCGACGTGGGCTAAAGTAAAGGCTGTGAAGGACTGGGCTTGCGGGTGTTGGGCCGGGGCGACGGGTAATTGATCGGTGTATTTTATATACACTTTTTGAGTCTTTTTTAGTTAGTATTTTACTCATTTTGTTTATGTTTAGTATAGTATTAGGGTCGTTTTCCTTTCTTTTGTGTCACAGCGGTCAGAAATGGAGAAATGGCGAAAAGAAGAGAAAATGAGCTTAAGTGAGATGGAATTGCACACAAAAAGGGCCAAGAAATGAAGTCTAAGAAGTTCCGGGAATTATAGAGAAAATCAGACGAAGTCCGGACGAGAAAAAGACAACGAAACGAAAATTCGCCAGAAAAATGTCACCGGCGCCTCGGCCGCGCTGTAGCCATGGCGCCCAAAGTCTTGAAAGTCCCAGAGTTGCTGAATTTGGCGCCATGGCTGATCTATGGCCATGGCGCCGCGAGAATTGTGAAATCTTTGGGCGGGTGACATGTTTGAATCCTAAAGGGATAACTTTTCCTTCTTAAAGGATAACTTTTCCTACCTAAAGGAAACCTTTTCCTACCTAAAAACCCTTACCTAAAAGGATTCTAATAACTTTTCCTACCTACACAAATCCTTAACCCTTCACCTAAAGGATTAACTTTGGCTATAAATACTCTACATCATTAGAAGAATTATTCATTCTCCATTCTACCATTCACCATTCTACATCCATCCATCCACCATTCCACCTTGTAAATATTCCACAACACAACCCTCGATCTTGGAGACTCATTCTTAGTAATTTTCTTTTCTTTCTTTACTTTAATTCAGTTTTTGTATGATGAACATGGAATTAGTTCTTGTCATATTCATGGCTAGGAACTAATTCTCTTATAGGGCTTTCTATGTTGAATTTCTTGAAACTTATGTTATAAATTAATGCATGCTTATGGTTATTTTTCTTATTGAGAGATCTATCCAATAATTGAGTTGAATTCTTGGTAGCTAATTGACAACTAGTTATCACTATATGATTTCTAATCAGATTCTGAAAAGGGGGGATTGTGAATATCTTTGTAAGTTGGGTAGATCTTGAATTGGGGATGAAAATACCTCAATTAGATTTGTAAGCGTTGATGAGAGGCTTAACAACCCTAATTTTGCGCATTGTGCGTGGCGGTCGACTAGGTTTTGTGCTTAATCCTCCTATGGCGTTACCACTTATCGTGAAAGTTAGGTAAGGAACAATCTGGGGTTGAGTGTTTATATAACCTAACGGGAGTATAAAAGCGATTTCAGAAACTGCTTTCTCCAAAAGAAGAATACCATAAGTAATGCATTAGTAAGTAACATGGCGGATAGTAAGGATACATGTAAGCCTTATTCTCATCACATCTGAATTAAATCTTTATATTTAATTAGCTTTCATAACTCTTAGTTACAACCCAAACAATCAATCATTAATTCATCAAATAGATCTTAGAAAATAGATAAGCGATACTTGGACCCTAATCACAGAGGGCGATATTCGGTCTTATCCAAGACTATACTACTTGATACGATAACGTGCACTTGCGTTTAAAAGTGTGTGCATCTTAACGCCGCATCAAGTTTTTGGCGCCGTTAAGGATTAGGCAATAGTTCAATATCAAATTATCTATTTTTAATTTCTAATTTGGTTTTAATTTTTTTTTATTATTTGTATTGTTAGTTTTTACGAAAATTCGAGGTGCCGTGATTTTTTTTTTTGTTGGCTTTGATTCGTTCAGGAACACTTTAGATATGGATTTTCTTGTCCATATGATGAGAGCCAACCATAGAGGAACAGAGGAGGAATTACGAGAAACTATACTCGATCTCGAGGTTCAAGCTCGATTCATGGGCGAAATAAGGTCGGGCATGAAGAAGTTGGAAACGCAAATAGCGAGAACTTCGCAATCATATTCAACAACGAACAACAAATTGAGGAGCGAACCAAATCCAACTATTGAGAATGCAGCGAGGCGGTTGGTGTAGAGAAGGAGAAGAGTGCAAAGATCCAATTATTCACCTTCTTGGATTCCTTGGAAAATCTTTTTCTTGTACCTATTGCAGAAGAAACACCACCAGCTGTCAAAGTTGACTCCCAAACAGGAAGTCAATACCATCAAGGGCACCCCATAGAGTTGAAAGATGTAGGGAATCTCACTAATGTAGGAGAGAACCTAAAAGACAAGCATGTCTTGTATACTTGGGGGATAATCGTATATTTGAGGCCCTTGTTTGAAGCAATTGTTGTAGTTGAAGTGAGACCTGCAACAATAACTCTGCGGATTGCAAGCAGTTCGCAGAAGGATCCAATGGGCACTCGGAAAGGTTAATTGCGTCCGGCTAAAAGACGTTAAAGACAGCGCTTGTTGGGAGGCAACTCAATGTTTTTAATTATGTTATTTTAATTTCTGTCTTTATTTTATGTTATTTTGCTTAGAACAGTCTCACGGTCTTGGGTTCTTATACGATAACGTGCACTTGCGTTTAAAAGTGTTACACCCCGTAATTACAGGACATGTTTTAAGAACGTACGAAAGAACTCACGAGTGTTAAGATTTGAGACTTGTAAAAATTTATCGGAAATATTGGAATTTGTCGGAAAACGTATTATTGTGACGAATGGGAGGACGACACGTGTCACCCCCCCCCTTTATAGATGCCTTGGACGAAATTGGCATGGCGATATGGTGGGTGACCGTAGTCTGATGGCAAGTCTTGCAAGTTGTTTAGGCGAGAAGTTTGACTAAGTCAAGGTCCATGAAGTCTTGATATTTGTTAAGAGATCATCCAAACCACCCGTGTGTTTATATCATAACCTCCAAGGTGCTATTTAATACTAGTAGTAGTAAACAAGCAACACTTAGCCATATTTGCACAAAAATTGGATGAAGCAACAAATGAAGCTCTGAGCATGACCGTGAAAAGAAAAAAATTGTGTTTCTTGTCCTATAAGCCCCCACTTTAAACCAAGGTTCATGAGTGTTATGTAAGTGTATCTCAATAGAAAAATCCCGGAAAAAAAAGAGAGTTTTCGTATTAGTCGCAAAGTGAAAACCTAGTGGCTTTTCTAGGTTTTGGATTGTAAGTTGAAGGAAAGTTGTTGGTGTGGTTCTAAGGGTCTCAATGGCGGATTGAAGTGTCTTGGAGAGGTTAAACTACTAAGGAGCGACTTCGGATTGGAGTTGGATTAAGAGTCGTTGAGGTGTAATATTGTCTTTTAAAGTGTTACAAGGTTATATATTTATTTTGTGTTGTTAGCTTTTCCTATTGCTAGCATGAAGTTGATATGTAGAAGTTTATAAGGATTATGGATTGATTGTAGCCTTGGAAATTGAAATGAAATGTAAGCCGTGTTAAGTTGGATTACTAATTGGTCGTTTATTAGAAATCGTCGCATGTTACTTACTTAAAGATTATGGTTGTTATAATCAAATGCGACTTGATATCATGTTATGCTACCAATTTGGATTGAAATGGAAATTGGATAAAATTAGTATTGTTGAACTCAAGTGGCGAATTTGTACTTCTAGTTTGTAATAGTTGGTTTCATTTGTTTTAGACTACCTTCATATTGTGGTGAGCCAATTGAAATTTGTATGGTTATTTATTTATATTGGACTACCTTATAGATTGTGGTGAGCCAATTGGGGCTGTATTGGTTATTGTATTCGACCTTGAAAAAGGTGGCAAAGTAAGTAAAAACAAAGGAGGTCTTTGTCAGATTTTCCGTAGAATTTAGCGACTTAGAACCTAGAATATTCTACGTTTGAAATAAGAGGTTAATGGGACGTATGGTGACCATTATAGGTTGAAGTACTAAGTATAGCGTATCCTACTTGAAGAATGGAATAGCTCGAGGTTGAAGTACTTTGGAGCATTTTGCTACTGTCGACAATCGTCATGCGGTATGTGAACCTCTTCCTTCCTTTGGCATGATTCTATGTATGGAATATACACGTGGTATCATTTCATGTTTCTGTTACTCTTAGAAGTTAAGAGGTAGTTGTGTGATCTACTCTATGAAGAACTTTTCCTATCTTTGAGCATGACTAGTTGCGTATGTAGTGCGGTGAGCGTCTGACACCTTGATATCCTTTACTAGTTTGTGAATAGCCAAGTCGGGTGAGTTGGGAGATTAACTCACTTCTTTGAAAGTATAAAGGATGTCTTAAGTTCTATTAAAGTTAAGGGACTTGAAGAGTTTTAAAGTATGTGATACTTGTTCCGTTTTAAGCGTATAAGTCCTTGGATAGGAAATTGTTTTTGGCTAAGGTATAAAGTGAATATAACGGCTTTATGGGAAGTGAGTTATATTTGCTTTATGGAAAGATAAGTGATTTGATTTTAGTGAAAAGGCCACTTGTTTTAAGGCATTAATTGCCTAAGGTTTTATAATAAAAGGAGTCACTTGTTTTCTAAAGGTTAAGAGACTAATTGTATTTTTGAAAGTTATGAGAATTGATTTGAAAGTATTTAATACTCGGTTTCAAAAAGTAGAAGTCTCTTGGTTATAAAAGGCGTGTTGGTCTAAACCCTACAGGGTTCTAACGGCTTTATGGGAAGTTGGTTATAACGGCTTTATGGAAGGTTAAGAGAATGGTTTTCCCTAATAAAGTAATCAAAGAAATAACTTGTGTTAAGGAAGGGCAAATTGTTTTAAAGGTACCAATTGCTTAAGGTTTTTAATAAAGAAGTCACTTGATTTAGAAAGCGGTAATTGTATTTCTAAAAGGTATTGTGACTTGTCTTGAAAGGTGGATAGGACTTGATACTACGGTTGTTAGTATCGGGAAGTTTTATTTGGAAAGAGTCTTTTGAAAAGAATGTCGTCACGTAGTACTTTGGCCTGTTTAATTGAGAATAATTCTATGTGATGCCTTGATTAGTACTTTGGCTTGATTAATTGAGAATTAGTCTAAGTGTGCCTTGATAAGTACTTTGGCTTGTTAAATGAGAATTATTCTATTTGTGCCCCGATAAGTAAGTTGGCATGTTAAATGAGAATTATTCTATTTGTGCCGATAAGTACTTTGGCTTGTTAAATGAGAATTATTCTATTTGTGCCCGATAAGTACTTTGGCTTGTTAAATGAGAATTATTCTATTTGTGCTGATAAGTACTTTGGCTTGATTAATTGAGAATTAGTCTAAATGTGCCTTGATAAGTACTTTGGCTTGTTAATTGAGAATAATTCTATGTGATGCCTTGATTAGTACTTTGGCTTGATTAATTGAGAATTAGTCTAAGTGTGCCTTGATAAGTACTTTGGCTTGTTAAATGAGAATTATTCTATTTGTGCCCCGATAAGTACTTTGACTTGTTAAATGAGAATTATTCTATTTGTGCCCTGATAAGTACTTTGGCTTGATTAATTGAGAATTAGTCTAAATGTGCCTTGATAAGTACTTTGGCTTGTTAATTGAGAATAATTCTATGTGATGCCTTGATTAGTACTTTGGCTTGATTAATTGAGAATTAGCCTATGTGTCGGGTGATAGCACTTTGAGTCAAGTATTATGTTTTATTACGATCTGCGACTCTCGGTTGGGAAGGTATGTCTTGTTGTAAGTACTTGGGCGTCTGAAGCGGTGATGTGGGATTCACGGATATCTTAGTTATTTGTAGTACTTAGGTTAAATTCGGATTCTTATAGAAGACATGGTAGTGCTTACATTTGTTTGTGGCCGTCGAGATAGGGTAAGAGTATAAGTGAGGGGTAAACCCCCAAGATGCTATACCACCTTCTCGAGGTAAGAGTATAAGTGAGGGTAAACCCCAAGACATTATACCCTACTTGTTTTGTATAATGGTCGGTTGAGATAGGGTAAGAGTATAAATGAGGCAAGCCCAGGCGTTATACCATACTCCGGGTAAGAGTATAAGTGAGGGTAGACCCCAAGATGCTATACCACCGCTTTACCAACTTCTCGGTAAGAGTATAAGTGAGGGTAGACCGAGACGTTATACCACGGTGGGACTTGGTGTTCATGTATGCTATTGGCGTATTATTATATCTGGGTATCGGCGGTGATGTGGGATTCCAGGCGGGAGATATATATGTGTTGTGTATGTGTCTGCCGTGTGATGTGGGATGCCACGGGCGCGACACGTGATTATATTTTACACTTGTAGGTATCGGCGATGATGGGGATTCCACGGACACGCTTGATATTAGTGTGACTTGATCGCGTCCAGTTGGTAGGGTAGTAAATGTGCCATCTTAAAGGGGCGGATTATACTTATGAAAGATAAGTTAAGTTATATAGTAATGAACTTAATGATTTTCCTAATCATGTGTGTAAGAATGTGGCTATAACTTTTATTGAAAAATGGGAAAAGATAATAAGGTGCGATTAAGTTCATAAGTGGTAATGACACGGCGGGATCAGTATGTATTTTTATACTTGTCCTTGTCATTCTTTAGTACGATTATGATCATTTCTTATGCGTTATTTACATTCCATATTCGTACTGTTATGCGGCCCCGCCGGGAGATGCGTTAAATGCCGCGAGTTTAGGTACGGGTTGGTGATCCTTGCTCTTAGGATCTCGGTTGATTTTGAGAAAGCTTCATTTGCTCGGAGGCTTAGCTCTTGTACGGTCTTCCACGATGTAGTAGATTCACGTATATTGAGGTATGGCGGAGCCTGTCATACGATTGTTATGTTAAAACTCTTAAGTGCAGTAGTCACGTATGTTGTGGGTCGATTTGTAAGAAATGAAAGCTGCTTGGTTGTATATATTTATGTCGGGAAGGTAGCCTGTCGGCTAACTTTGTTGTTTTATACATTGTGTTATTTATAAGTTTCTTGTATGTTCTGATTATCTCGATGTTTACAGTAAGGGTGCCGGGTAGGGCACGATCGTGGGCCAGTCGGGTCGTGACAAAAGTGGTATCGAAGCGATTAGTCGCCGGAAGGTGTCTGACCGTGTCTAGTAGAGTCTTGATTATCGGTGTGTTGTGCACCACATCTATAATCGGAGGCTGCGAGACATTTAGGATTGATTTCCATTCTTACCGCTCTGAGATCGTGCGATAGAGGCGTGTTGTTAGGGTCGTCCCTCACTGCGAGTTATGTTGATTGCATTTCTGAGAAAGCGATGACCGGGAATGACGATGTGGATTGCGTATCGGGTTGGTAATGATTATAGTATAGTTAGTATTGTGACATACATCTATACGGAGTTATGTATGAAGTCGGGCGCGTGTTGCCTAGAATGATTTTAGATTACGAGAATTGGTAAAGACTAACTAGATCTGGGAAGGTATGGAATAGTTAATGAATTTTCGCGAGGTTTGTGTTTTTTTGAGATAATTGGGAAAGGATGAGGTACATGCAGTAGGGTAGTGAACCGCCAGAAGCCGTGTTAAGGAACTAACTAATGTCGTGTTAATAGATTAAGGCTGCGTAGTAGGCTTAAGAGAATTATCTGAATGAGGTCAGGTATAGAGTAAGAAATGGTTGTTGTGATCGAGAGACATGGTTTTGGTTTTATGAGAAGTTTTGTACCCGTTCTTGGGGGGTGGTAAGGTAGGCTTGGGCGTGGAAATTGCGAGCCTAAGGATATTGATTCTTCTTGAGACCTTAGGTATATAAGGCTTTCTCTGTGATAAGATTTTAAGTCGGACCGAGGATAAGAGTTAAGTGTGTGTGAGTCGGGTTGAGGACACATTCAGGTCTCCCGTAGTGCGGAATGGAGTGGGATCGGTTGGTAGTAGTTAGCTCGTGGCGAAGTCCGCAGTATGATGCCAGACTAGTAAATTGTTTCTGGGTTCGTGGGCGCTCGCGGAACCAGTCGTGGCGGAAATGGTCGTATTGTATTCTGAGTGACTCCAGATTTGAGGCGAGAATCGGTATGGAAGTTATGTATGCTAGTATGAGTTAAAAATGCGAAAAGGTAACCTCGTTTGGGCTTATGATGGGCGGTATGCGTGTGCGGTATTAGGGCCATGTGTGGCATTGTTGGTATGTCGGGGTTGTGAAAGGGAACTATGTCGCTAATTATAAGTTTGACTCAGAAAGAACATTCGAGGGCGAATGTTTCTAAGGGGAAGAATGTTACACCGTAATTACGGGGACGTGTTTAGAGCGTCTGAAAGAACTCACGAGTGTTAAGATTTGAGACTTGTTAAAATTTATCGGAAATATTGGAATTTGTCGGAAAGCGTATTATTGTGAATGGGAGGGCGACACGTGTCACCCACTTTATAGATGCCTTGGACGAAATTGGCATGGCGATATGGTCATTGACCATAGTCTAGATGGCAAGTCTTGCAAGTTGTTTAGCGAGAAGTTTGACTAAGTCAAGTCCATGAGTCTTGATATTTGTTAAGAGATCATCAAACCACCCGTGTGTTTATATCATAACCCTCGAGTGCTATTTAATACTAGTAGTAGTAGAAACAAGCTTAACAAGCCATATTTGCACAAAAATTGGATGAAGCGACAAATGAAGCTCTCGGCTTCATGACCATGAAAAGAAAAAAATTGTGTTTCTTGTCCTATAAGCCCCACACTTTAAACCAAGGTTCATGAGTGTTATGTAAGTGTATCTCAATAGAAAAATCCGGAAAAAAGAGAGTTTTCGTATTAGTCGCAAAGTGAAAACCTAGTGGCTTTTAGGTTTTGGATTGTAAGTTGAAGGAAAGTTGTTGGTGTGGTTCTAAGGGTCTCAATGGCGGATTGAAGTGTCTTGGAGAGGTTCTAAACTACTAAGGAAGCGACTTGGATTGGAGTTGGATTAAGAGTCGTTGAGGTATAATCTTGTCTTTTAAAGTGTTACAAGGTTATATATTTATTTTGTGTTGTTAGCTTTTCCTATTGCTAGCATGAAGTTGATATGTAGAAGTTTATAAGGATTATGGATTGATTGTAGCCTTGGAAATTCGAAATGAAATGTAAGCCGTGTTAAGTTGGATTACTAATTGGTCGTTTATTAGAAATCGTCGCATGTTACTTACTTAAAGATTATGGTTGTTATAATCAAATGCGACTTGATATCATGTTATGCTACCAATTTGGATTGAAATGGAAATTGGATAAGAATTAGTATTGTTGAACTCAAGGTGGCGAATTTGTACTTAGTTTGTAATAGTTGGTTTTCATTTGTTTTAGACTACATACATATTGTGGTGAGCCAATTGAAATTTGTATGGTTATTTATTTATATTGGACTACCTTATAGATTGTGGTGAGCCAATTGGGCTGTATTGGTTATTGTATTCGACCTTGAAAAGGTGGCAAAGTAAGTAAAAACAAAGGAGGTCTTTGTCAGATTTTCCGTAGAATTTAGCGACTTAGAACCTAGAATATTCTACGTTTGAAATAAGAGGTTAATGGACGTATGGTGACCATTATAGGTTGAAGTACTAAGTATAGCGTATCTACTTGAAGAATGGAATAGCTCGAGGTTGAAGTACTTTGGAGCATTTTGCTCTTATGTCGACAATCGTCGAGGTATGTGAACCTCTTCCTTCCTTTGGCATGATTCTATGTATGGAATATACGTGGTATCATTTCATGTTTCTGTTACTCTTAGAAGTTAAGAGGTAGTTGTGTGATCTACTCATGAAGAACTTTTCCTATCTTTGAGCATGACTAGTTGCGTATGTAGTGCGGTGAGCGTCTGACACCTTGATATCCTTTACTAGTTTGTGAATAGCCAAGTCGGGTGAGTTGGGAGATTAACTCATCTTTGAAAGTATAAAGGATGTCTTAAGTTCTATTAAAGTTAAGGGACTTGAAGAGTTTTAAAGTATGTGATACTTGTTCGTTTTAAGCGTATAAGTCCTTGGATAGGAAATTGTTTTTGGCTAAGGTATAAAGTGAATATAACGGCTTTATGGGAAGTGAGTTATATTTGCTTTATGGAAAGATAAGTGATTTGATTTTAGTGAAAAGGCCACTTGTTTTAAGGCATTAATTGCCTAAGGTTTTATAATAAAAGTCACTTGTTTTCTAAAGGTTAAGAGACTAATTGTATTTTTGAAAGTTATGAGAATTGATTTGAAAGTATTTAATACTCGGTTTCAAAAGTAGAAGTCTCTTGGTTATAAAAAGGCGTGTTGGTCTAAACCGTAAAGGGTTATAACGGCTTTATGGGAAGTTGGTTATAACGGCTTTATGGAAGGTTAAGAGAATGGTTTTCCTAATAAAGTAATCAAAGAAATAACTTGTGTTAAGGAAGGGCAAATTGTTTTAAAGGTACCAATTGCTTAAGGTTTTTAATAAAGAAGTCACTTGATTTAGAAGCGGTAATTGTATTTCTAAAAGGTATTGTGACTTGTCTTGAAAGGTGGATAGGACTTGATACTACGGTTGTTAGTATCGGGAAGTTTTATTTGGAAAGGAGTCTTTTGAAAGATATGCGTCACGTAGTACTTTGCTTTGTTTAATTGAGAATAATTCTATGTGATGCCTTGATTAGTACTTTGGCTTGATTAATTGAGAATTAGTCTAAGTGTGCCTTGATAAGTACTTTGGCTTGTTAAATGAGAATTATTCTATTTGTTCCCCGATAAGTACTTTGGCTTGTTAAATGAGAAATATTCTATTTGTGCCAGATAAGTACTTTGGCTTGTTAAATGAGAATTATTCTATTTGTGCCGATAAGTACTTTGGCTTGTTAAATGAGAATTATTCTATTTGTGCCACTGATAAGTACTTTGGCTTGATTAATTGAGAATTAGTCTAAATGTGCCTTGATAAGTACTTTGGCTTGTTAATTGAGAATAATTCTATGTGATGCCTTGATTAGTACTTTGGCTTGATTAATTGAGAATTAGTCTAAGTGTGCCTTGATAAGTACTTTGGCTTGTTAAATGAGAATTATTCTATTTGTGCCAGATAAGTACTTTGACTTGTTAAATGAGAATTATTCTATTTGTGCCACGATAAGTACTTTGGCTTGATTAATTGAGAATTAGTCTAAATGTGCCTTGATAAGTACTTTGGCTTGTTAATTGAGAATAATTCTATGTG
This sequence comes from Przewalskia tangutica, assembly GCA_029844215.1. Taxonomy (NCBI): domain Eukaryota; kingdom Viridiplantae; phylum Streptophyta; class Magnoliopsida; order Solanales; family Solanaceae; genus Przewalskia; species Przewalskia tangutica. The sequence continues at coordinate 100,659,338 of CM056736.1, read as the reverse complement.
ATGCCTTGATTAGTACTTTGGCTTGATTAATTGAGAATTAGCCTATGTGTCTTTGGTGATAGCCTTTGAGTCTGAGTATTATGTTTTATTACGATCTGCGACTACCGGTTGGAGAAATTTGTCTTGTTGTAAGTACTTGGGCGTCTGAAGCGGTGATGTGGGATTCCACGGATATCTTAGATTATTTGTAGTACTTGGGTTAAATTCGGATTCTTATAGAAGACATGGTAGTGCTTACATTTGTTTGTGGCCGTCGAGATAGGGTAAGAGTATAAGTGAGGGTAAACCCAGATGCTATACCATTCTCCCGGGGTAAGAGTATAAGTGAGGTAAACCCAAGACATTATACCACTGCTTGTTTTGTATAATGGTCGGTTGAGATAGGGTAAGAGTATAAATGAGGCAAGCCCAGGCGTTATACCACCTGCAGGGTAAGAGTATAAGTGAGGGTAGACCCCAAGACGTTATACCACCGGTGGGACTTGGTGTTCATGTATGCTATTGGCGTATTATTATATCTGGATCGCGGTGATGTGGGATTCCACGGCGGGAGATATATATATGTGTTGTGTATGTGTCTGCATTGTGAGGTGGGATGCCACGCGGCGCGACACGTGATTATATTTTACACTTGTAGCGGCGGTGATGGGGATTCCACGGACACGCTTGATATTAGTGTGACTTGATCGCGTCCAGTTAGGCGGGTAGTAAATGTGCCTTCTTAAAGGGGCGGATTATACTTATGAAAGATAAGTTAAGTTATATAGTAATGAACTTAATGATTTTTCCTAATCATGTGTGTAAGAATGTGGCTATAACTTTTATTGAAAAATGGGAAAAGATAATAAGGTGCGATTAAGTTCATAAGTGGTAATGACACGGCGGGGATCCAGTATGTATTTTTATACTTGTCCTTGTCATTCTTTGGTACGATTATGATCCATTTCTTGTGCGTTATTTACATTCCATTCGGTACTGTTATCGACCCCGCTTGAGGATGCGTTAAATGCCCGAGTTTTAGGTACGTTGGTGATCCTTGCTCTTAGGATCTCGGTTGATTTTGAGAAAGCTTCATTTGCTCGGAGGCTTAGCTCTTGATGCGGTCTTCCCCGATGTAGTAGATTCACGTATATTCGGGGTATGGCGGGCCTGTCCCGCCACGATTGTTATGTTAAAACTCTTAGAGTGCAGTAGTCACATGTGGAGTCGATTTGTAAAGAAATGAGGCAACCGCCGGTTGTATATATTTATGTCGGGAAGGTAGCCTATCGGCTAACTTTGTTGTTTTTACATTGTGTTATTTATAAGTTTCTTGTATGTTCTGATTATCTCTCGATGTTTACATAAGGTGCCAGTAGGGCACGATCGTGGCCCAGAGTTGGTCGTGACAAAAGTGGTATCGAGCGATTAGTCCTCGGAAGGTGTCTGCATCGTGTCAGTAGAGTCTTGATTATCGGTGTGTTGCACCACATCTATAATCGGGAGGCTGCGGGACATTTAGGATTGATTTCCATTCTTCTCACTCGAGATCGTGCGATAGATTTGTGTTGTTAGTCGTCCCTCCCTAACGAGTTATGTTGATTGCATTACGAGAAAGCGTGATGACCGGGAATGGCGATGTGGATTGCGTATCCGGGTTGGTAATGATTATAGTATAGTTAGTATTGTGACATACATCTATACGGAGTTATGTATGAAGTCGACGCGTGTTGCCTAGAATGATTTTAGATTACGAGGAATTGGTAAAGACTAACTAGATCTGAAGGTATGGAATAGTTAATGAATTTTCGCCAAGGTTTTGTGTTTTTTGAGATAATTGGAAAGGATGAGGTATGCAGTAGGGTAGTGAACCCCAAGAAGCCATGTTAAGGAACTAACTAATGTCGTGTTAATAGATTAAGGCTGCGTAGTAGGCTTAAGAGAATTATGCGAATGAGGTCCGTATAGAGTAAGAAATGGTTGTTGTGATCGAGACAACATGGTTTTAGTTTTATGAGAAGTTTTGTACCGTTCTTGGGGATGGTAAGGTAGGCTTGGGCGTGGAAATGCGAGCCTAAGGATATTGATTCTGCCGAGACCTTAGGTATATAAGGCTTTCTCTGTGATAAGATTTTAAGTCGGACGAGGATAAGAGTTAAGTGTGATCGAGTCGGGTTGAGGACACATTGCAGGTCTCCCATGGCCTGGAATGGAGTGGGATCGGTTGGTAGTAGTTTCGCTACGTGGCGGTCACGGCGGCGCAAGGCCCAAGACTAGTAAATTGTTTTACGGGTTCGTGGGCGCGCTCACCGGAACAGATCGTGGCGGAAATGGTCGTATTGTATTCTGAGTGACTCGAAGATTTGAGGCCGAGAATCGGTATGGAAGTTATGTATGCTAGTATGAGTTAGAAATGCGAAAAGGTAACCTCGTTTGGGCTTATGATGGGCGGTATGCGTGTGCGAGGTATTAGGGCCATGTGGCATTGTTGGTATGTCGGGGTTGTGAAAGGGAACTATGTCGCTAATTATAAGTTTGACTCGAAAGAAGAACATTCGAGGACGAATGTTTCTAAGGGAAGAATGTTACACCGTAATTACGGGCGTGTTTTAAGAACGTCTGAAAGAACTCACGAGTGTTAAGATTTGAGACTTGTAAAAATTTATCGGAAATATTGGAATTTGTCGGAAACGTATTATTGTGACGAATGGGAGGGCGACACGTGTCACCCCTTTATAGATGCCTTGGCGAAATTGGCATGGCGATATGGTCATTGACCGTAGTCTAGATGGCAAGTCTTGCAAGTTGTTTAGCTTGAGAAGTTTGACTAAGTCAAGGTCACAAGTCTTGATATTTGTTAAGAGATCATCCAAACCACCCGTGTGTTTATATCATAACCTCCAAGGTGCTATTTAATACTAGTAGTAGTAGACAAGCTTAACACTTAGCCATATTTGCACAAAAATTGGATGAAGCGACAAATGAAGCTCTGGCTTCGTGACCGTGAAAAGAAAAAAATTGTGTTTCTTGTCTATAAGCCCCACACTTTAAAACCAAGGTTCATGAGTGTTATGTAAGTGTATCTCGATAGAAAATCCCGGAAAAAAGAGAGTTTTCGTATTAGTGCAAAGTGAAAACCTAGTGGCTTTTCTAGGTTTTGGATTGTAAGTTGAAGGAAAGTTGTTGGTGTGGTTCTAAGGGTCTCAATGCGGATTGAAGTGTCTTGGAGAGGTTCTAAACTACTAAGGGCGACTTGGATTGGAGTTGGATTAAGAGTCGTTGAGGTATAATCTTGTCTTTTAAAGTGTTCTGAGGTTATATATTTATTTTGTGTTGTTAGCTTTTCCTATTGCTAGCATGAAGTTGATATGTAGAAGTTTATAAGGATTATGGATTGATTGTAGCCTTGAAATTCGAAATGAAATGTAAGCCATGTTAAGCTGGATTACTAATTGGTCGTTTATTAGAAATCGTCGCATGTTACTTACTTAAAGATTATGGTTGTTATAATCAAATGCGACTTGATATCATGTTATGCTACCAATTTGGATTGAAATGGAAATTGGATAAGAATTAGTATTTTTGAACTCAAGGTGGTGAATTTGTACTTCTAGTTTGTAATAGTTGGTTTCATTTGTTTTAGACTACCTTCATATTGTGGTGAGCCAATTGGGCTGTATGGTTATTTATTTATATTGGACTACCTTATAGATTGTGGTGAGCCAATTGGCTGTATTGGTTATTGTATTCGACCTTGAAAAGGTGGCAAAGTAAGTAAAAACAAAGGAGGTCTTTGTCAGATTTTCCGTAGAATTTAGCGACTTAGAACCTAGAATATTCTACGTTTGAAATAAGAGGTTAATGGGCGTATGGTGACCATTATAGGTTGAAGTACTAAGTATAGCGTATCTACTTGAAGAATGGAATAGCTCGAGGTTGAAGTACTTTGGAGCATTTTGCTCTTGTCGACAATCGTCGCGAGGTATGTGAACCTCTTCCTTCCTTGGCATGATTCTATGTATGGAATATACGTGGTATCATTTCATGTTTCTGTTACTCTTAGAAGTTAAGAGGTAGTTGTGTGATCTACTCTATGAAGAACTTTTCCTATTTTTGAGCATGACTAGTTGCGTATGTAGTGCGGTAGGCGTCTGACACCTTGATATCCTTTACTAGTTTGTGAATAGCCAAGTCGGGTGAGTTGGGAGATTAACTCACTTCTTTGAAAGTATAAAGGATGTCTTAAGTTCTATTAAAGTTAAGGGACTTGAAGAGTTTTAAAGTATGTGATACTTGTTAGTTTTAAGCGTATAAGTCCTGGATAGGAAATTGTTTTTGGCTAAGGTATAAAATGAATATAACGGCTTTATGGGAAGTTAGTTATATTTGCTTTATGGAAAGATAAGTGATTTGATTTTAGTGAAAAGGCCACTTGTTTTTAAGGCATTAATTGCCTAAGGTTTTATAATAAAAGGAGTCACTTGTTTTCTAAAGGTTAAGAGACTAATTGTATTTTTGAAAGTTATGAGAATTGATTTGAAAGTATTTAATACTCGGTTTCAAAAAGTAGAAGTCTCTTGGTTATAAAAGGCGTGTTGGTCTAAACCATAAAGGGTTATAACGGCTTTATGGGAAGTTGGTTATAACGGCTTTATGGAAGGTTAAGAGAATGGTTTTCCTAATAAAGTAATCAAAGAAATAACTTGTGTTAAGGAAGGGCAAATTGTTTTAAAGGTACCAATTGCTTAAGGTTTTAATAAAGAAGTCACTTGATTTAGAAGAAAGCGTAATTGTATTTCTAAAAGGTATTGTGACTTGTCTTGAAGGTGGATAGGACTTGATACTACGGTTGTTAGTATCGGGAAGTTTTATTTGGAAAGGAGTCTTTTGAAAAGAATGTCGTCACGTAGTACTTTGCTGTTTAATTGAGAATAATTCTATGTGATGCCTTGATTAGTACTTTGGCTTGATTAATTGAGAATTAGTCTAAGTGTGCCTTGATAAGTACTTTGGCTTGTTAAATGAGAATTATTCTATTTGTGCCCCGATAAGTACTTTGGCTTGTTAAATGAGAATTATTCTATTTGTGCCCCGATAAGTACTTTGGCTTGTTAAATGAGAATTATTCTATTTGTGCCCCGATAAGTACTTTGGCTTGTTAAATGAGAATTATTCTATTTGTGCCCTGATAAGTACTTTGGCTTGATTAATTGAGAATTAGTCTAAATGTGCCTTGATAAGTACTTTGGCTTGTTAATTGAGAATAATTCTATGTGATGCCTTGATTAGTACTTTGGCTTGATTAATTGAGAATTAGTCTAAGTGTGCCTTGATAAGTACTTTGGCTTGTTAAATGAGAATTATTCTATTTGTGCCTAGATAAGTACTTTGACTTGTTAAATGAAATTATTCTATTTGTGCCTGATAAGTACTTTGGCTTGATTAATTGAGAATTAGTCTAAATGCGCCTTGATAAGTACTTTGGCTTGTTAATTGAGAATAATTCTATGTGATGCCTTGATTAGTACTTTGGCTTGATTAATTGAGAATTAGCTTTATGTGTCTTTGGTGATAGCCTTTGAGTCTGAGTATTATGTTTTATTACGATCTGCGACTCTCGGTTGGAGAATTATTGTCTTGTTATAAGTACTTGGAGCGTCTGCAAGCGGTGATGTGGGATTCCACGGGTATCTTAGTTATTTGTAGTACTTGGGTTAAATTCGGATTCTTATAGAAGACATGGTAGTGCTTACATTTGTTTGTGGCCAGTCGAGATAGGGTAAGAGTATAAGTGAGGGTAAACCCCAGATGCTATACCACCTTCTCCGGGTAAGAGTATAAGTGAGGGTAAACCCCAAGACATTATACCCTACTTGTTTTGTATAATGGTCGGTTGAGATAGGGTAAGAGTATAAATGAGGCAAGCCCAAGGCGTTATATCACCTTCTCCGGGGTAAGAGTATAAGTGAGGGTAGACCAAGATGCTATACCACCTGCTTTACCAACTTCTCGGGGTAAGAGTATAAGTGAGGGTTGACCAGAGGCTATACCACCGGTGGGACTTGGTGTTCATGTATGCTGTTGGCGTATTATTATATCTGGGTATCGGCGGTGATGTGGGATTCCACGGGCGGGAGATATATATATGTGTTGTGTATGTGTCACGCCGTGAGGTGGGATGCCACAGGCGCGACACGTGATTATATTTACACTTGTAGTATCGGCGGTGATGGGGATTCCACGGATCGCTTGATATTAGTGTGACTTGATCGCGTCCCAGTTGGGTAGGGTAGTAAATGTGCCGCTTCTTAAAGGCGGATTATACTTATGAAAGATAAGTTAAGTTATATAGTAATGAACTTAATGATTTTCCTAATCGTGTGTGTAAGAATGTGGCTATAACTTTTATTGAAAAATGGGAAAAGATAATAAGGTGCGATTAAGTTCATAAGTGGTAATGACACGGCGAGGATGCGGTATGTATTTTTATACTTGTCCTTGTCATTCTTTGAGTACGATTATGATCATTTCTTGTGCGTTATTTACATTCCATATTCGGTACTGTTATCGACCGCCGAAGTGCGTTAAATGCCGCGAGTTTTAGGTACGGGTTGGTGATCCACTCTTAGGATCTCGGTTGATTTTGAGAAAGCTTCATTTGCTCGGAGGCTTAGCTCTTGATGCAGTCTTCCACGATGTAGTAGATTCACGTATATTGAGGGTATGGCGGGAGCCTATCCATACAGTTGTTATGTTAAAACTCTTAGAAGTGCATAGTCACGTATTTGTGGGTCGGTTTGTAAAGAAATGAGGCAAGCTGCCGGTTGTATATATTTATGTCGGGAAGGTAGCCTATCGGCTAACTTTGTTGTTTTACATTGTGTTATTTATAAGTTTCTTGTATGTTCCGCTGATTATCTCTGATGTTTACCTGTAAGGGTGCCCAGGTAGGGCACCAGTCGCGGGCCCGGGGTGGGGTCGTGACAAAAAGTGTGTGCATATTACGCGCATCAGTAATGTGGGCTGATAAGGGTAGTGTTATAATTTAGGTAGGGAGTAAATTTTGGGTTAGTTGAAATTTGGTTTTAATTAATTAGGTATTTGATTTTAGGTGCTTAATTAGTTAATTAGTGGTAAATTAATAAATCGCGATTAAATTATCTAGGTGCTTTATTAATCTAATTGTTATAATAATAAATGCGGACGTGATATTTGACACGACGTTATTGCTAAATTATTTATTTTATGTATTTATTATTAATTATTAAGAATTGTTTGACAGGACTTAAAATTAATTAATGCGGGCGCGGGACTCTAAGTGCTTAATACTCTACGTAAGGCAGCGGTGTCATTATTAAATTGCTTATTTATGTACGTATTTAATGTTTTATCATTGTATTTTATTATAAAAATCATACAAATTATTTTACAAAATTAGTGTAATTTTATAGCTAATAGTGCAAGAGAGGTCAAAATTGGGTGTCAGCGGTTGTCCTCTTTGTATGAGATGATGGAAGAATCTTGGACAAAGCGTTGACTCATAACCAATTTTGTCTCGATCTCGAGAAATAAAATGTTGAAGGCAATTGGGCAAGGCGCGGACTCAAAGCGTCGGTGTCGAGTTATGGCGACATTGGGCTACCGTGACAAACACGGCGGGCTAATGCGGACTGATTTGTCGATGTCGAGTTATGGCGACTTTGAAATTTGAAATGCTAAAGTAAAAGTAAAAATAAGCGGCTTGAACACAGGGTGTCTGTATGATCTTTGGGTTTTATGGTGATGTGGAGCAGTCGGCCAAATGACGGCAGGCGGCACGTAAATCTGTTGGGAAGGTTGGCCCTGACAAATTGCCGGTTATTTGTAAGAGAAAATCCACGTTGTGCTCCATCTTTGCAGTTCTGTAGATTGAAGCTAAGAAAGAAGCATTAGTGCATAAGCTCAAAAACAAAACAATGTAAGAATGTGACTTCGTCTTTGTGGTTGTAGTCGATTGTATATACTATAAAATGAAATGATGTGATGATCTGACATCTTGTATAGGCGAGGCGCGAATGGCCTTGTGTGGGCGTTGTCGTCTTGTATGGACGAAATGCAAATGATGCCTTGTATGGGCGATGTCGTCGTTGTATAGACGGAATGCAAATGACGCCTTGTGTGGGCGTTGTCGTCTTGTATGGACGAAATGCAAATGATGCCTTGTATGGGCGATGTCGTCGTTGTATAGACGGAATGCAAATGACGCCTTGTATGGGCGTTGTCGTCGTTGTATAGACGGAATGCAAATAACGCCTTGTATGGGTGTTGCCGTCGTTGTATAGACGAATCTGAGATGTTAAATCGTTATGCGGACGAAATGCGGATGTTAAATCGTTATGCGGGCGAATGCGGATGTTAAATCGTTGTATGGGCGATATGTAGATGTTAAATCGTTGTATGGGCGAATGCGGTGTTAAATCGTTGTATGGGCGAAATGCGGTGTTAAATCGTTGTATGGGCGAATCACGATGTTAAATCGTTGTAGGGGCGAATGCGAGATGTTAAATCGTTGTAAAGGGCGAATCACGGATGTTACGTCGTTGTAGGGGCGAGATGCGAGATGTTAAATCGTTGTAAGGGCGAATGCGAATGTTAAATCGTTGTATGGGCGAGATCACGAGATGTTAAATCGTTGTATGGGCGAATGCGAATGTTAAATGCGTTGTATGGGCGAATGCAGTGTTAAATCGTTGTATGGGCGAATGCAGTGTTAAATCGTTGTATGGGCGAATGCAGATGTTAAATCGTTGTATGGGCGAAATCACGAGATGTTAAATGCGTTGTATGGGCGAGATGCGAGATGTTAAATCGTTGTATGGGCGAATGCGAGATGTTAAATGCGTTGTATGGGCGAAATGCGAGATGTTAAATCGTTGTATGGGCGAAATGCGAGATGTTAAATGCGTTGTATGGAGCGAAATCACGGATGTTAAATCGTTGTATGGACGAAATTATGATGTTAAATCGTTGTATGGGCGAAATGCAGATGTTAAATCGTTGTATGGGCGAAATGCGAATGTTAAATGCGTTGTATGGGCGAGATCACGAATGTTAAATCGTTGTATGGGCGAATCACGAATGTTAAATGCGTTGTATGGGCGAGATCACGAATGTTAAATGCGTTGTATGGGCGAAATCACGAATGTTAAATCGTTGTATAAACGAAATGCGAGATGTTAAATCGTTGTATGGGCGAAATCACGAGATGTTAAATGCGTTGTATAAACGAAATGCGAATGTTAAATGCGTTGTATGGGCGAAATCAGATGTTAAATGCGTTGTATAAACGAAGTCACGAATATTAAATCGTTGTATAAAGCGAATCTGAATGTTAAATGCGTTGTATAAACGAATCTGAGATGTTAAATCGTTGTATGGGCGAATCACGAATGTTAAATCGTTGTATGGGCGAAATCACGGATGTTAAATGCGTTGTATAAACGAAATGCGAATGTCAAATCGTTATATGGGCCGAAATCACGAGATGTTAAATCGTTGTATAAACGAAATCAGATGTTAAATCGTTGTATGGGCGAAATGCGGATGTTAAATGCGTTGTATAGGCGAAGTCGAGATGTTAAATGCGTTGTATGGGCGAGATGCGGATGTGCGTCGTTGTATGGGCGAAATCACGGATGTTAAATCGTTGTATGGACGAAATGCAGATGACGCCTCCTGGGGCATAGATAAAAATTGTTCTATATATGGAGTTGTGTTATGCATAATCAAAGCTAGATGAAATAATTAAAGTATAAATGATGTAGCCTGAGTAAAGAAGATGTGGCTTTTGCGAGATGTATTTGATGTAGACTTGTTGCAGATGGACTTCGTGAGAGAATATGTTGTATTGGAATGTTGTTGTCCTCCTTGTTCCTGTTGTCCTGCAAAATTCACTCAAAGAAAAATTGTGAGTTCGGGGAGGGTCGGTAGATTTGTGTTGGCTCTTGATATTTGCAGCGTCGTCTTGCGGACATGTAACCCTGCGATTTAGTCTCGATTCGAAAACATATATTGAAAATATTCTATCTTGAGAAAATATACTAGTAGGAAATTATGTCGATTTTGAATAGTGACATGTTATGAAACAAGGCGAACATCCTTATCCGAAATCGGCGGTATATTCTCCCATACTCTCGGTGCTCGTTCTTGTCGAGCTCTTTTTAAATTTTGTCGATTTTGGGACATGGAACCACTGTCGCGCCACTTTTTAGTGCGGCATTTTTAAATATGAAACTCTGCTTAAATAAACATGTAAATGTTAGAAAATAAATAATAAAAGCTAAAATGTTTAAAAAGACTTAAAATATTAAAAAAGGGTGCTAAAAGGTAAAGAATGCTAAAAGTAGTGCTAGGGTATAAAAATGCTAAAAAGATGCTAAAAGTGCAAAGGGGTTGCTAGGATGCTAACAATGCTAAAGGGTGCTAGAATGCTAAGGGTTGTGAATTCGCCACCTAATTAATTTGGGTGAATTAGGACACCTAAATGTTTAACTAGTTTGAAGTAAAACATTAACTCCATTTTAATGATGCTAAACTTAATGAGATTAGGTAAGGGTTCTTTAATCACGGAGGGAAGGGGTTAGGCACTCTAAGATCCGCTAACTTGCGGTTGTCTGCCAAACCTAGGGTTAATTATTTATGTCAAAGCAATGCATTTTGAAAAGTATTTAAGTAAAAATATAGGAAGTCTTCTTGTTAACATAAAATGTGAGATTAAAATATATAAAGCTAGTTCTAATTAAAACCTATATTATTATATGCGCAAAGATGATTTATACTTTTATTAGCATATCATAGTATGTCAAATGTTTAGGAGGTTTTTTAGTAAAAGAAATAGGGCTTTTATGTAAGTGTTAATGAGAGTCTATAACAAAATGAATTGGAAATCTAGTAATAAAATGCTAGCGGTGAATAGTTAAGAGGATAAATAAAATTTAATGGCTTAGTATGACTTAAGCAATATGTAGTAAGTTTAAAGTAATTAACCTAAAGAGAATGGATTTCTAATCTAAAGGTTCAGGGTTTAGATATTCTAATTATTCTATTAATTAATGTAGCGTTAGACAAATAATTTACAATAAATAAATGAATGAAATGAGGGTAGGAAAATAAATAAAGAAGATGACTCGACGGATGGCGATGTCTTTTAGCGATAGTTTTGGAATTCCGATGCGGATAGAGAAATGCACATAGATGCGGGTGTTAATTCGCCACGATGAGTCTCGCCGTGAGACTCCTTGTTGCTCCGGTGTGTTTCATGTAAATAAAGAAAAGATAAGGATTAGTACATGTCCAAATTTATTCAAATAACAGCAAGCATTTAATGCGATGTTTAATCTACGAGATATAGGCACAGCGGAGGGCAAAATAAATGATAATGGACAAGTATACGACAATATAAATCATCTTCCAATACATATAGTTGAGAACTTAGGTCTGCTTATAGAAAGCAGACAAGACATCGGTGACAATATAAAGCGGGAATAAGCGTGGCGGTGATAAAAGAAATAAGGGCGAGGCGGTATGTAGGCGATGGCGGTGGCGGATATGGCGATAAGCGGCAATAAGCAACAAACTTAATCAATAAGTGAGCATAATGTATCTCGAGCCCGATATCCATAAAAGCGGTGAGGATCGATGGCGTGAGCGAGGGGCCGAAATAAGCCTCGAAGAGGAGAAAGGGATACTTAGACAATAATGGGTGATTTACCAAGCATGCTAGACCTTTGACAACCAAATAGGCCAATTTATTAACACGCAGCGTGCGTGAAGACAACGATGTATACAGTTAGTATACCTGTGTTTCTCGGGATATATCATCTCAAGCCCAACCAGGCGATGAAATCTGGCGTTCACAAATATATATCTCGGATAAGCAGGACAGAATAAACTAGCACGTATGGAGGCTAAGATTTGACATTAGATATGTAGGATGCGCCTTGAGCGGAGTAAGCACACAATTTATAGGTTATGTATTAAACCTCATCTCTTGCTTTTATAGCATGAACTGCATTTAACTTGATATGGTGTAAATGGTTTCAAGCGGACATAGGAAGCTAGTATGTGATGCTATGACAAAGAGGTTGAGAATACTATACTATATAAGAAAAGACAAATGTAACTTGAGCATATAGATACAAACACGTGACCGGTTATAACGAGCATGAGGACTATACACGCGAAGGTTCATTCAAAATTCATGTCAAGATTATGCTTAAGACCACAGGATTCACTAGATATTCGAACTTAACATGCCACCATAGGGTCTTTAACACTTGAGATAAAGCGAGCAGGCATGCACTAATTAAGGACCAAGTATGAAAATAAATAGGCAACACATTCGGCGTGGCATTTAGACTGCTTGAATATCGAGATTTCTAAGCAAAGATATATCATGATTTTATTGACTCTTTAACAACTTTTAGGAGGCGTGAAGAAGATATCGAAATATAAATGACAAGAAGGGATAGTTATTCCTAAGGACCTATTTTGGATATAGAATATCAGCGACACTTAACTCGGACATTTAAATCATAATAGACATAGTAATACGATATTGGACACCTGATGACAAAGATAAATGCATTTTGAAGCAATGAGGAGCATCGTAGCTTAGCAAACCAACATATATGTACAAGACATATAGTGCTTCAAATAGTCATCACGCTGACAAGAGCGAGAATCAATACATGATGAGATAATATCAACAAATCTGATCGAGACATATAACGAGAAAAACACGTGAATTCACATGAAGCCAAAATTCGGCGAAGCGAGTTTACCTTCTCGGCGGCGGCGACCGGCAGCGTATCAAGTCGTCGGTCCAATCGGCGGGTTTTGGGTTTGCAATGCGAATGAAAGAGCAAGGTTTGTTTTCTTGATTTTTCTTGGGATTGGAGTAAGGAGACTCGAAAATACCTATTAGTGCTATCTTTAGTAGTGCAGGTTGTCGATTCTTTGGACCTCACAACTTCCTATGCACATCGACTATTGCTATTGAACTCCTTATACGCTCTGTGTTCATTTGCTGTGAGGAGTGTCCTCGTCGATGCTATGGGTCTCTGTCTTCTTCTCCTCTATTTTTGAATGCCTTTTAGTGCGTGGAGATGGGTTTATATAGCCTCGATGTCGGTTCCCAATTAGGTAAGTAGTAAGGGCTGATTAAATGCGATTTGGGTCTTGATTTTAGAAGCGATTTTAAGGAGATTTGGTGCGATTAGGTGTTTATATGGTAAGGTATCGTTGGATGCGGGTGCATGGGTAAGGAAAGGCGGCTAAGTGCGTGGGTAAGGAAAGCTCCGGATTCTCGGCGAGAATCTCGAATTTCTTTGGTGTTGCGATGGGGAGGAAGAGGCGAGTGCGCGATCGATTTCCAGGGTTTAGGTTAGGGCTGCGTTTAAAGGCTGCCTTTAGGTTTTGTTGAGGGAGATCAGCGATGGGCAAGGGAATGGATAGGGGCTGATAAGTTAAAGGGGTATTGGGCTGCTGAATAAAGGGAAAGGGCGTGGGCCTGCGGGTGCGGGTCGACGGGATTTGAGACCAGCGGGTCACGGTTTGAAATTTGGGTAGAAATAGGTTATTTAATTCTAGGAGTTTAATTAGTTTTAGGCTAGTTAATTAATTAGTGATAAATTAATAAATTAATGATTAAATTATCTAATTGTTATAAAATAAATGCGGGTGTGTTATTTAATTAGTGCTTAATGCTTTAGAATGCGGCGCTATTAAAATCTTATTATTGCGAAGTTAAATTAAAATTGAATTGAGTTTAGATTAAATTATTTAAATGCTAAATTCGAGTATGATATTTAAGAATCGTTTAAAGGTTTATAAATGCGATGCTATTAAATGCATATATCAGATTAAAATTGATTTTAAATTACAAATGATTACTAATAAATGCGGCTATGCTACCTGACACGACGTTATCGCTAAATTATTTATTTTATGCATTTATTAATTATTTAAGAATTACGACAAAGCTTAAAGTTAGTTAATGCGGGCGCGGGACTCTAAGTGTTTAAAACTCTACGTAAGACGCGATGTCATTATTAAATTATTTATTTGTGCCTGTATTTAATGTTTTATTGTTGTATTTTATTATAAAAATCCTAAAAAATTATTTTACAAAATTAGTGTAATTTTATGGTTAATGGCTGGACGGGAGGGTCAAAATTGGGTGTCAGCAATTGTCCTCTTTGTATGGAGATGATGGAAGAATCTTCGGACAAAGCGTTGACTCATGCCAATTTTGTCTCGATCTTGAGTGCAAAATGTTGGGGCGGTAGACAAGTGACCAAAAATCAAAATCTGTCGATGTCGAGTTATGGCGACCTTTGAGTTACCATGGTCAAAACACTAAGGCGGGCTAGCGGACTCAAAGCTGTCGGTGTCGAGTTATGGCGACAACTGAGCTACCGTGGTCAAAAAACACGGCGGGCTAATGCGGACTTAAAGGCATCGATGTCGAGTTATGATGACAACTTTGGTATGGTGTAAAAAGTAAAAGAATATAAGCGGCTTGAACACAGGTGTCTGTAGCTAGAGCTTGTGGTCTTGGGTTACATGGTGATGTGGAGGCGAGTGGACCGGCAGGCGCTACGCGTCGTTGGGAAGGTTGGCCCCGGCAGATTGCCGGTTATTTGTAGAGAAAATCCACGTTGTGCTCACTGCTCACTGCGTACTAAGACTTGAACAAGCGGTTAGTGCATGCTGTTAAGGCAAAATGATGATGCATAATTTTAAAGTAAAGCAACTGTGAGTAGAAAAGGTTAAACTTCAAAAATATGATGCTGCTTTGTGTTGATGCGATCTTTGCAAATCTTTGTGATTTACCGCACTTGCGGACGTGTTGCAATTGTGAATGCGGATCGTTGTCGCTGCTGCGATTGCCCTTGTAGACTAAAGCTCGAAAGAGTTAGTGCATGCGCTAAGGCGAATAATAAAGCATACGTAAGAAATGCAATATCGGGACTATAGAAATCGTCACTGCGTGATATGCTGATGATGGCGTCGTTTTCGGACTTGTTGTCTTGATAAGCGTCATTTGTTTGGGCGATATTCTTCTTTGGCGTCGTTGCGTAGACTTGATGTCGCGATCGCGTCGTTATGCGGGCGTATTCTTTCTTGGCGTCGTTGCGTGGACTTCTTGATTACGTCGTTATGCGGGCGTGTTCTTCTTTGGCGTCGTTGCATGGACTTCTTGATTACGTCGTTATGCGGGCGTGTTCTTCTTTGGCGTCGTTGCGTGGACTTGCTGATTACGTCGTTGTCTTGACGTGTTGCTGCTGGCGTCGTTGCGTGGACTTGCTTTGCTGATTACGTTGTTATGCGGGCGTGTTCTTTCTTGGCGTCGTTGCGTGGACTTGCTGATTACGTCGTTATGCGGGCGTGTTCTTCTTGGCGTCGTTGCATGGACTTGCTGATTACGTCATTATGCGGGCGTGTTCTTTCTTTGGCGTCGTTGCGTGGACTTCTTGATTACGTCGTTATGCGGGCGATGTTCTTCTTTGGCGTCGTTGCGTAGACTTGCTGTGCTGATAACGTCGTTGCGAGCGATGTTCTTCTTGGCGTCGTTGCGTAGACTTGCTGTGTTGATAACGTCGTTGCCTGGACGTGTTGCTGCTCCTGTAGAATGAATGCTCCTGCAAGCTAAGCTTGAGAAAACGTTAGTGTATACCTGTTTAAATGAAATGATAAATACATATGAGGAGTGCAATTTTATGGGTAGAGATGTCATCCCTGAGATGTTGTCTTGCACGGACATGCTGAACGTTGCAGCTGACGAATTGCCATGATGCCTTTCTTTGTGTGCGATCGTGGGTTGCCAATTTGACTTTATGCTCGAGTTGATCGCTAGGTTTTGTTGCGGAACTACGAACTTTGGCGATTGTTGATGCCCCGTTCTGCTGCTGCTGCTCTTGCTGCGGACTTTGGATTGTTGTCATCCTCTGCTTTTCTTTGCTTTTCACTAACCTGCGAAGAGACTTTTGTCGTATTTTACGCTTGGTGTTGCACTTTCTACATTAATATTAAAAGACTGCGCTCGAAGAAAAATTGTGAGTTTTGGGGTCGATTCGTATTTGACTTTCTTTGCCTTGTTCCTTGATATCTGCGTGCACAGCTTGTTTGGACTTGCAACCGCATGCAGTTTCCTACATCCCGATTTTGAAAAGGGTGTCGACTAAAATGGGTCTCAATGTAGTTCTTGTAGGCTATGTGTATTCTTGTCATTTTCAAAGCAAAGGGAAAGTTTCCTAATGGTGTGGCCAAGCGGATTTAGGCGCTACGTATCCCGTGAGAATCGGTCGAGCGTAGTTCATTACAAGCGAATATTGGGAAAATTAAAATTTCTAGATGTGGGGCCAGCGAGGCGGCGCTGCGTATCATTTAAGGAATCGAGTCAAGCGTAGTTCATTCTGAGCAAGCGAAGAAAACATTATTAAAGCTTAAATATGAGTTTATAAATTATTACGCTAAAATAAATCGTTTTCCTATCCGGGCTCTGGCGGACGAGGCGAGTGCAAATCAATCAATACGCCGTACTGCTGCCGTGGATGGTGGGTCTTCATGCTCTGCTATCTCCTCTTACGGCCTCTGCGTCTTTGCGTCTTCGGATAAATGGCGATTCGAGGCGGAATGGGCATAGGCGAAGTGTATTCCTCATCTAAGGTTATCGGTGCACGTTGGCGTGGTCGTGGTTTGGCAAGGGTTATCATGCGCATTTGGGGCATGATCCTTTAGTGAATTACCCGCCTGCGATTAACGCCTCGATCGCATCACGAGGAGTGGCAACGCCGGTGTCATGTCTGGGCTATTGGGTGATCTGCGCGGCGCTTGTTCTCGTCATACCGTCTTGGGATAGGGTCGGGGATCCTTCACGGAATCGGTTGGATTAGGCTGCGGCTCATGACCTTTCATATATTTGAGGTATGGGTTCGGTAGTGGGGTGCGAACTTTGGGTGGTTTTCCTTGAAATTCTTATTTGCTCTGGAGTGCGTTGGGTGCTCTGATACGTTGGCGGGCTTGATGGGTGGATCTATGCGGGCGGGATAAGCGGGTGCTTGTGAAGTGTTATATATAAATTTGTGTGTGGTAGTTGGGGTAGTATGATGGGTTTTGGTATGTCATAAATGCTTGGGTTTTTGTACAAACATGGAAGGAAAGCTGTCTCTTTCTTCTACGTGAAGTACTCCCAGTGCCCAGTGAATCGCCTTATTAGTTACTGTAATCTTTGCAGTTGTAATCCTACCGGTTTAATACCTTAACCTGCTGAAGTCGCCCATTCTAATAACTTAGCAAAATTCCGCGATGGCGCTTATCATCCGCTCATAGTAGGTTGCGTCCTTCAAAGATTATGCGAATAATGTGGTCATCTCACTCTCACCGTGGGTGGTTGCACTTCGGCGCCTCTGACGCGCGCTCATGGCGTATTCTCACGAATGTTTACGTAGTCTTCTTCTCGACTTCATTAAGTAGAACCTATCGCAGCGGTTTACGTGTTGAAATGGAATCGCTCGCAAAATCACAGGCGATGCATTCGGTTGTGCCATTTCGCGGATCTTGGTGGTATACCAATCTAGTGCCTCGCCGGTCGAGCTCGAATGAACAACTTCATAATGGCCGTGGGTTCTTCCTACCGATTAGCTTGTCGATATGACCTCAGTGTGCGCGGGGTTCCTTTTCCATCAAATAGTTCAAACTTGGCACCTTGTACCCATGGCGGTTCGCGTGCGGATCGTGCAAAGATCCTCGTAGTCTAGTCGCCCGTGACCTTTGTCCGATCGCGTACCCGAACCGCTTCTTTCGGACTATGAATTTCTTTGGCCACGTCCTCGTCCATTTTGGCTCGGACTTCCTCTCCATTTCTTCGTAATGATCCATGCTTGGTGAAGCGGGGGCGGTAAAGGCTGGGCTTACATTGCATAAGTTAGTATGCAGGTTGTTTCTTTGAAATTTGGTAATGGGTGTGGTGCGTGGGTATTGGTTGGCTTTGCGATTAGAGGCTGTTTATGGTGAAATGTGGCGGGTGAGGTATATGGGTAGTAGGAGGGTCATTTGAAGGTGGGGTTGAGGTTGGTGGGCGGGCGGTTTGTTCGGTGGTGGTGGCCTTTGTGGAAGTTAGGAGATATGTGGTGGTGGAGGTCGATCTGGGATGGTTTGTGAAGTAGTGGCCCTTTGATCGGCATAGGGGTATTCAAGCTAATGGATAGGTTGGTCGGTCTGTAGCCTCTCCATCTCAACTGCATATCGACAATTTGTTCTGGCGGTATGCAATACATTCTTCCGTGGTGATATTCCTCCTACGAAGGTTACATTTATTGACAGAATAATTCCCAAACCATTTGGCTCGACGCCCCGAGCGATCATATCATCATTCTTGCCTTGGACACTGGTGAAGTGTGGATGCTCAGGCGTTGTTGAGTCAAATCTGAACCGACCGCTTTGGGGAGGATGATAAATTTTCTTCTAAAAATGCAACAAGCGGTGTTAGCATAAAACACATAATTTGCGGGCATGTAGCGGATATCACACATAGTACATTCAAGCGTTTCCTAACATGCGAAGGGACCTCTTTATGCGGTAAGCCTAGCGTCAACATGCGAGATTATGACGGGTTTGTCAAGTCGTCAACTATAATGCCTTTGTTGGAAATGGCGACCAAATGACGGTGCACTTTTTCCAATTTCAGCATGTCATGATTGGGCTTGGATTTGTCTGTCATTGTCACGCTACACATAATATGCTGGTGGGTCGTTGGGTTGAGAAACCCGTCGACAAGTTTGGTGTTTTCCTAATTGTGGTGTCGATGCCAAGGACCGATCCACCTAAGGTAAATGCATGCATGCCCTAAAATAAGGGTGGTATAGCTCTATCTTAAGTTTGCTAAGATTTGGCTTTTCTAGGCCTTGAGTTCAGCGGACTACTCAGTGAGAAGGCTCGCGGCCACCTGGTTAGGCAGGGCACTCCACGTATATTACCAACTCTCCTAAATTTGGTTTTGAAGAAAGAATTTTCTTTGATGCACCCAGTGCACCTCGCATGTAGTGTGTGATTGTGTGAATTTTCAGTGGAAGAAATATGAGCGGAATGCGGTTTAAGGAAAGCGATAAGCGGTAGCAATCAAAAATAAATAAAACAAAATACAACACACAAAAATTAAATGCAAAATAATTGCCAAATAATAACCCTAGGTCTGTTGTGGTTAAGAACCTAAAATCCCCAGCGGAGTCGCCATTTCTGTCGCGCCCTTTTTCGGCCGCGGCATTTTTTAAATAGCGAAACTCCTGCTTAAATAAACATGTAAATGTTAGAAAATAAATAATAAAAGCTAAAATGTTTAAAAAGACTTAAAATATTAAAAAAGGGTGCTAAAAGGTAAAGAATGCTAAAAGTAGTGCTAGGGTATAAAAATGCTAAAAAGATGCTAAAAGTGCAAAGGGGTTGCTAGGATGCTAACAATGCTAAAGGGTGCTAGAATGCTAAGGGTTCGCGGAGTCGCCACCTAATTAATTTGGGTGAATTAGGACACCTAAATGTTTAACTAGTTTGAAGTAAAACATTAACTCCATTTTAATGGTCTGCTAAACTTAATGAGATTCTGGGTAAGGGTTCTTTATTAATCTGGAGGGAAGGGGTTAGGCACCCTCTAAGATCCGCTAACTTGCGGTTGTCCTGCCAAACCTAGGGTTAATTATTTATGTCAAGAAAGCAATGCATTTTTGAAAAGTATTTAAGTAAAAATATAGGAAGTCTTCTTGTTAACATAAAATGTGAGATTAAAATATATAAAGCTAGTTCTAATTAAAACCTATATTATTATATGCGCAAAGATGATTTATACTTTTATTAGCATATCATAGTATGTCAAATGTTTAGGAGGTTTTTTAGTAAAAGAAATAGGGCTTTTATGTAAGTGTTAATGAGAGTCTATAACAAAATGAATTGGAAATCTAGTAATAAAATGCTAGCGGTGAATAGTTAAGAGGATAAATAAAATTTAATGGCTTAGTATGACTTAAGCAATATGTAGTAAGTTTAAAGTAATTAACCTAAAGAGAATGGATTTCTAATCTAAAGGTTCAGGGTTTAGATATTCTAATTATTCTATTAATTAATGTAGCGTTAGACAAATAATTTACAATAAATAAATGAATGGGGGGCGGGGTAGGAAAATAAATAAAAGAAGATGACTCGACGGATGACGATGTCTTTTCGCCGGTAGTTTTGGAATTCCGATGCGGATAGAGAAATGCACATAGATGCGGGTGTTAATTCGCCACGATGAGTCTCGCCGTGAGACTCCTTGTTGCTCCGGTGTGTTTCATGTAAATAAAGAAAAGATAAGGATTAGTACATGTCCAAATTTATTCAAATAACAGGCAAGCATTTAATGCGATGTTTAATCCTACGCAGATATGGGCACCAACAGAGGGCAAAATAAATGATAATGGACAAGTATACAGACAACGCAAATCATCTTCCAATACATATAGTTCAGAACTTAGGTCTACTGTTATAGAAAACAGACAAGACATCAGGTGACAATATAAAACGGGAATAGGCAGCCGGCAGGTGATAAAAGAAATAAGGACGGGCAGGTATGTAGGCAGTAGGCAGTAGGCAGACGGCAATAAGCAGAAAGCAATGACAAGCACAAACTTAATCAATAAGTGAGCATAATGCATCTCAAGCCCAATATCCATAAAAACAGTGAGGATCGATGGCGTGACGAGGGCGAAATAAGCCTCAAGAAGAGGGGAGAAAGGGATACTTAGACAATAATGGACTGATTTACCAAGCATGCTAGACCTTTGACAACAAATAGGCCAATTTATTAACACGCAGCATGCGTGAAGACTACGATGTATGCAGATTAGTATACCCTGTGTTTCTCAGGATATATCATCTCAAGCCCAACCAAACCAGTGGCAAGTACATCATTCACAAATATATATCTCGGATAAACAGACAGAATAAACTAGCACATATGGAGGCTAAGATTTGACATTAGATATGTAGGATCTGCCTTGAACTGGAGTAAGCACACAACAATTTATAGGTTATGTATTAAACCTACTGTCTACTGCTTTTATAGCATGAACCTGCATTTAACTTGATATGGTGTAAATGGTTTCAAGCAGACATAGGAAGCTAGTATGTGATGCTTGTTGACACCCAATTTTGACCCTCCCGTCCAGCCATTAACTATACACTTACACTAATTTTGTAAAATAATTTTTAGGGATTTTTATAATAAAATGCAGCGAATAAAAACATAAATATCGGCATAAATAAACAATTTAATAATGGCATCGCGTAGAGTTTTAAGCACTTAGAGTATCGCGCCCGCATTAATTAACTTTAAGCTTTGTCGTAATTCTTAAATAATTAATAAATGCATAAAATAAATAATTTAGCGATAACGTCGTGTCAGGTAGCATAGCCGCATTTATTAGTAATCATTTGTAATTTAAAATCAATTTTAATCTGATATATGCATTTAATAGCACCGCATTTATAAAGCTTTAAACGATTCTTAAATATCGTACTTGCATTCAACATTTAAGTAATTTAACATAAACTCAATTCAATTTTGATTTAACTTCGCAATAATGCATAATAATAAGATTTTAAATAATAGCGCCGCATTCTAAAATATTAAGCACTAATTGAATAACACGCCCGCATTTATTATTTTAACAAGTAGATTAATAAAGCACCTAAATAATTTAATCATATTAGTTTATCAAGTTACCACTAATTAACTAATTAAACACCTAAAATTAATACCTTTAAAACGCAGCCCATTAAAGAACTAATACCTAATTAATAGCCCAATACCCATTAATTTTGTCCACCTAATAATTAAATACTACCCTTTAACTACGACCAGCTACGCTTTGGCCCAATACTCGCGACATGAAAGCCACGCGCAAGCCCTCTACATTTACCCGAGCCCGACTGATGGACTTGACCGCTTGATCGTCGGCCACTGCATCGTCTCCGCCAACAACCGCCCAAGAACACAAAATGGCGAAGAACCTAGAACTCCTTCCATCGCGAAGACACCGTATCCGAGATTCTCGCGGAGGATCAGGGACCTTCGCCTTCGCGCGAAGCCGACTTCTTACCATAACTAACCAAATCGTTTACCTTATCAACCCGATTCGAATCACGCGAAATCGGTGACAAATCAATCGAAATAAGCGACGAATCGTCACAAATCGCACCATATCAGCACTTAAACCTTACCTAATGGGGAACCCAAACCATGGCTATATAAGCACATGCAAGGGCATGGGATTTGGGAGGGATTCAGGAATTCAGAGGAAAGAAAATAGAAAAAAAAATAAATCAGTGAGCAACTAAGTCATTGAGAGATTCAGAAATCGGGGAGCACCCAAAAACCGATAGGCATCGATTTGCTTCCCCTCGCGGTAGTCAAACACGAGGCGAAGGGGGTGAGCAGTAAGCGGGGCTCGGAGGAGTCAATAGCAACATAGCAATTTAGAGCGAGAAAGAGGGGATAGCAATCGTTTCACCCTTAGCGATAGTGAGGAACGCATAGCAATTTAGGGCAATCGTTTTACACCTGTGAGCAGAGGAGAGCCTATTCGAAGACGACAGACAGTAGGCATCGATATGGACACCACTGGCGATGATTAAGAACACCACGGTAGAGTTCGATCGAGGATAGCATCGATTCGAGGATCGATCGAACCGCCTCGATTCTAGCCAAAAATCGCCAGCGATTTTACCGCTTTTCATTCGCGTCGCAAACCCAAAGCCCGTCAGTGGGACCGACGACTTGATACATTGCCCGGTCATTTGTCGGAGAAGGTAAATCGAATCCTTCCGATTCATTTCGTATCATTGTGTTCTTTTGTGATTAAACTCGTATTGGTTCATTTGTATTTGTATTCATTGAGGCGTAAAGGCGATCTTTGGTCATCGTTAAGTTATTTGTTAATCTGTCCGCGAGGATTATTGATGCCTAAATCGTTGAATCACATATTCTATGTCCCTTGTGCATTTGTTGTATTCATGTCTTTGGTTTACTAAGTGCAAAGCTAACAGTGGGTTCTTGGAAATACATGAATCTCTACTAAATTGTATTATGAGGCATTACGTCAAGCTCTATAAAACTTGTTTAACATGTATCTAACCAACTAGCGGCGGTGCACTGGCATAAAACGATTTAAGTCATTTAGATATCATGCTGGGCTATTGTAAGAAATCGATCTAGTTAAAATAGTTTGAATCAATGATTGGCATGTCTCGTTAAAGTCACAACTTGGAGTTCTTAAAGGGTAAACTCTAAATAGTTGTTCTTAGTGTACTATCTTTGGTTTGTGCATGTTTGCCCTGTCTATTAGATCAAAAAAATAACTTTTCATTTGATAAAGTTGCCTAAGTTAAAATGATATGATGCCTCATCTATGCAATGTGTATGAAGCCACGCCTCAAGCGGTTGGTTGCGGCTTATGTCGGGGTTATACGTTATTACGCCGGGAGTAATATAAAGCCGCCTCTCGATATTGGGGATATATGGACTGATTGCCCCAGCGAAGCGCGGCGTACTGTAAAATTGTTTGAGTTTAAAGGAAAAATCTTGTCTTAATAGCTGGCGAGGCATGAATATCCATTTCTGCCTCTGCACTATCTGTTTGATCCATGAATGTGTTAGGTCGATCCATTTACTCGATCCTCGCTTGTTGGTTTATTTGTTGCTCTTTCTTTGTTTCGTATGGCATACATGTTTTATATATCGATCCTTATCTTTGAATGATTACTTATTAGTAGGTGAAGTTTGGACATCAGTGATATTTAGCGCTTAATTATCTATGTCTAATATTATTTGGATGGATGCTAATCTTTATCTTTTCCTTTCTTTGCATGAATGGCAATATATTGGAGCAAATGGCGAGTCTTAATATGAGACTCGGCTGTCACAAAGCGCAGACTTGCATCTATGTGTCATCCTCATCCGCATACGTGTTTGGAATTTCAAGCTACCCGGCGAAGGCCGCCGCCCCTCCTTAGAGTCTTTCATTTTTTTAATTCCTATCCTGCCCCTCTTTGTGTGCTGTAAATTAATTCACTAACATTATGCTACCAATAGAATGCTTCCTTTTAAACCATAGGATTCACTCCCTTCAAGCTAGTTATTCTAGCTTACTTAAGTCATGATTAAATCGCTTAACAATCATATCATAATTTTAAAGTAGCCAAACATCATTCATTCTTGCCAAAATTCTAACATGAAAAATCCATTTCTTTTTAAACGAAACCCTATAGCATGCATATACAAAACTAATTGTTTTAGCCAATGTTTATGGTATCTCATATACATCTCTGTATACTTTAGTGATAATAGATCTTTGCATATCATATACAGCATGTTATTTAAGCACCGTATAAATGCAAGCCTTTTCCAAAAACTAAATAAATATTACACTTTTGTCAAAAACATATTTTTAGCTTGCAATGCTTTTACTTAGATACTTTTAAAAAAAATATGTATAGTATTTTAAACATAATAATTACCCTAGGTTTGGCAGGACAACCACAAGTTAGCGGATCTTAGAGGGTGCCTAACCCCTTCCCTCTAGATTAATAAAGAACCCTTATCCAGAATCTCATTAAGTTTAGCAGACCATTAAAATGGAGTTAATGATTTACTTCAAACTAGTTAAACATTTAGGTGTCCTAATTCACCCAATTAATTAGGTGGCGACTCCGCGAACCCTTTTGCACTTCTAGCATTCCTTTAAGCACCCTTTAACATTCTTTTGCACTTTTAGCATTTATTATTTATTTTCTAACATTTGCATTTTATTAAGCAGGGTTCGCTATTATTTAAAAAAATGCCGCGGTCGAAAAAGGGCGCGACAATGCTATGACAAAGAGGTTGAGGAATACTATACTATATAAGAAAAGACAAATGTAACTTGAGCATATAGATACAAACACATGACCAGTTATAACAGAACATGAGGACCTATACACACAAAGGTTCATTCAAAATTCATGTCAAGATTATGCTTAAGACCCCTAAGGTTTCACTAGATATTCAGAACTTAACATGCCACCATAGGGTCTTTAACACTTGAGATAAAGCGAGCAGCATGCAACTAATTAAGGACACAAGTATAAAAATAAATAGGCAACACATTCAGCATGGCATTTAGACCTACTTGAATATCAGGATTTCTAAGCAAAGATACATGCTGATTTTATTGACTCTTTAACAACTTTTAGGGCGTGAGGAAGATATCAAGAAATATAGACAACAAGAAGGGATAGTTATTCCTAAGGACACTATTTTGGGTATAGAATATCACTGACACTTAACTCAGACATTGAAATCATAATAGACATAGTAATACACAGTATTGGACACACAATGGCAAAGATAAATGCATTTTCAGAAACAGCAGAGGGCATCATGCTTAGCAAACCAACGTATATGTACAAGACATATGGTCTTCACGATCATCACCCGACAAGACGAGAATCAATACGCGATGAGATAATATCAACAAATACGATCGAGGCATATAACGAGAAAAACACATGAATTCACATAGAAGCCAAAATTCGACAGAAAGCGAGTTTACCTTCTCGGCGGCGACAGCGGCGTATCAAGTCGTCGGTCAATCGGACGGGTTTTGGGTTTGCAATGCGAATGAAAGGGCAAGGTTTGTTTTCTTGATTTTTGGTAGGATTGGAGTAAGGAGACTCGAAAATACCTATTCGTGCTATGCTAGTGGTCTGGGTTGTCGATTGCTGGACCTCCTAACTTCCTATGCCTGTCGACTATTGCTATTGAACTCCCTTATCTGCTCTGTGTTCGACTGCTGCTGAGGAGTGTCCTCGTCGATGCTATGGGTCTCCTGTCTTCTTCTCCTCTATTTTTCGAGTGCATGGAGATGGGTTTATATAGCCTCAATGTCGGTTCCCAATTAGGTAAGTAGTAAGGGCTGATTCTGTGCGATTTGGGTGCTGATTTTAGAGCGATTTTAAGGAGATTTGGTGCGATTAGGTGTTTATATGGTAAGGTATCGTTGGATGCGGGTGCATGGGTAAGGAAAGCTGGCTAGGGTGCGTGGGTAAAGGAAAGCTCCCGGATTCTCCGGCGAGAATCTCGGGGCTGCTGGTGTTGCGATGGGGAGGGGAAGAGGCGAGGTGCGGCGATCGATTTCGGGGTTTAGGTTAGAGTGCGTTTAAAAGTGCGCTTTAGGTTTTGTTGAGGAGATCGATGGGCGAGGAATGGATAGGGGCTGATAAGTTAAAGGGGTATTGGGCTGCTGAATAAAGGGAAAGGGCGTGGGCCTGCGGGTGCGGGTCGACGGGATTTGGGCCACGCGGGTCACGGTTTGGGCTGGGTAGAAATAGGTTATTTAATTCTAGGAGTTTAATTAGTTTTAGGCTAGTTAATTAATTAGTGATAAATTAATAAATTAATGATTAAATTATCTAATTGTTATAAAATAAATGTGGGTATGTTATTTAATTAGTGCTTAATGCTTTAGAATGCGGCGCTATTAAAATCTTATTATTGCGAAGTTAAATTAAAATTGAATTGAGTTTAGATTAAATTATTTAAATGCTAAATTCGAGTATGATATTTAAGAATCGTTTAAAGCTTTATAAATGCGATGCTATTAAATGTATATATCAGATTAAAATTGATTTTAAATTACAAATGATTACTAATAAATGCGGCTATGCTACCTGACACGACGTTATCGCTAAATTATTTATTTTATGCATTTATTAATTATTTAAGAATTACGACAAAGCTTAAAGTTAGTTAATGCGGGCGCGGGACTCTAAGTGTTTAAAACTACGTAAGGACGATGCCATTATTAAATTATTTATTTATGCCTGTATTTAATATTTTATTGTTGTATTTTATTATAAAAATTCTAAAAAATTATTTTACAAAATTAGTGTAATTTTATGGTTAATGGCTGGACGGGAGGGTCAAAATTGGGTGTCAACACCCTTTGCGTAAATTAACCATGTCCACTGATGTCATTTGCAGTAAAACCCTTAAAATTGTCCCAGTTTATGTCGATCTTTCGAGCATATGGAATCATATCTGTCGATGTCCTTTCGCGGCGAAGTCCTTAAAAATTGTCCCGATTTTGGTATGGCCGGGTCGGATATATGTCGTTACTGGACATAATCCGATATGTCGTTGCACGGGCGTATTCTTTGATGACGTCGTTGCGTAGACGCAATGCTGATGATGTCGTTGCCTGGACATAATGTTGTTGCTCCTGTAGAATAAATGCTCCTGCAAGCCAAGCTTGATGAAACATTAGTGTATACCTGTTTAAACGAAATATAAATACATATGAGAAGTGCAATTTTATGGGTAGAGATGTCGTCCCTGATATGTCGGATGAACACTGAGATGTTGTCCTTGCACGGACTGACGAATTGTCATAGTGCCCTTGTTGTGTGCGTGGGTTGCAACTTTGACTTTATGCTCGGGCTGATGCGATAGCCTTTGTTGCGGAATTTAGAATTCTGACTGTTGATTGTCGATGCCCTTTTCTGCTGCTTCTAACGCGGACTTTGAATTTTGGATTGTCGTCATATCCTCTGCCTTTGCTGCTTCTTTCTGCTTTTGCGAAGAAACTTTTTGCCATATTTTCTGCTTCGGCTATTGCACTTTCTGCTTCTGTTAATATGAAAATCTGCGCTCAAAGAAAATTTGTGAGTTTTGGGGGTCGATTCGTGTTGACTTCGCGCGCTTGTTCCCGACATTTGCGTGCGCCTGTTTGGACTTACTGACCTATGCAGTTTCTACCTTGTCCCAGTTTTGAAAAGGGTGTTTGGCCTAAGGTGGGTCTCAATGGAGTTGCTTGTATGTTGTGTGTATTCTCGTTGTTTTCAAAACGAAGGGAAAGTTTCCTAATGGTGTGACCGAAGCCGATTTAGGCGCTCGTATCCCCAGCGGGAATCGAGTCATGGCGTAGTTCATTACAAGCGAATATTGGGTAAAATTCTAAAGGTGGGACCGAGGCGATTTAGGCGCCACGTATCCCGTGAGGAATCAGTCGTGGCGTAGTTCATTCTGGCGAAATTGGGTGAAATTAAAATTTTCTAAAGGTGGGACCGAAGCCGAGGCGGCCGCCTACGTATCCATCATTGGAATCAGGTCAAACGTAGTTCCAACAAGCAAAACAAAAGAAAACATTATTAAAGCTTAAATATGAGTTTTTAAATTATTCTGCTAAACTAGATTGCTTTTTTTTATCCGGGCTCTAGGCGGACCAAAACAAGGGTGCAAATCCAACCAATACGCCTTCATGCTCTGCTATCAGTACCTTTTTCTTGCACGGTGCATGCTTGAAATGACTGATTTAGGCGGAGCGGGTTCTGGCCAGGGAACACCTCTCTTCCTTTGGGGTTCGTTGTACTCATTGGGGAAGGCATCCTCCACCTGAATGACTCCCTCTTTGATTAACTCCTCTATTTTGTCCTTGAGTGTATAGCAATTTTCGATGTCGTGCCCCTCGACGCCAGAGTGATATGCACAATGTTTGGTTTTATCGTGCCCTCGGAAAGTAGGCCTGGGGATATTTTTGGGAATTGGTTGGAGTATTCATGTGGCTTTCAGCTCCTCATACACTTGGGTTATGGGTTCGGCTAAAGGTGTATATGTTCTGGTTGGCTTTTTTGTGGCATCTATGCGGGGTTCGAAGTTGTTTAGTGAACGGGCCTTTGGCTGTGGCGTATACACGGATGGGTATCGCAAGGGGTTGTCGTATGCATTGCGAGAGTAGGTTTGTGGTGGCCTTTGGTTTGTGTTTGGCTGGAGCATAATAGGCATTTGGTTTTGTGTGGGATGCATGGGTGCATTGTATATTGGCTGAACAGGATATGTAGTAAGAGGGTACTGGTAATAATTTGGAGGATTTTGACTGTTTTGGTTATTTGCAGTGACGAGTACTTCAGTGATATTTCTGAGCCTTTTGATTTCGGCCTGCAAGGTTTCCATTTGCTGTGGTAATTGGGCGAGGTGTTCGATCGGATCTATACTGCCTTTCTTTTCAGAGACCCCTGCTTTGCCTATAGGAACCAAGACGAGTTCAGGCTCGTTACTGCTCAAATGCCGCTTGGATCGGTCGTATCATTTGGACCGTGCCTTTGATCTTGTGGGATATCGATGCTCTGCCATTGCTTAGTCAAATACAAATCGACCTTTTGGGGAAGATGATAAATCCTTTTAGACAAAATGCAGCAAACTGCGTTAGTGTAAAGCACGTGATTTTGCAGAAGTGTAAAAACATTTAGCAAGTACATGTTGCACATAAATTGTCACATTGCAAGCGTTTCCTAACATGCATGGGGACCCTTTTATGCCAGAGGTAGGCCTAAACGTCACATATGCGAGGCTGTTATAGATTTGTCCAAGTCGTCCAACTGTAATGCTTTTGTTGGGAATGACGACCAAATGACGGTGCACTTTTTCCAATTTTAGCATGTCATGATTAGACTTGGATTTGTCTATCATTGTCACGCTACACATAATATGCTGGTTGGTTGTCTATCCCAGGACTCAAACCAGTTGATTGCTACGTCGCGCAACCGGTATGACGCCAATATAACTGACTCAGTCTCTGAAGTCCGGATCACCCTCAATGTCCTCTGCGTCTGGCGGATGAACTCATGTGGATCATCCCAGTGCAGGCAAGTAAAACTCCGTGATTTGCAACTCGGAAATCTCTAACTCTCAAATGCCTTACAGGGTTAGCGCCGGCTCACGCCTATGAACTGTCCACAATCCTTGCCAATAACTGGACTGCCTCTCTCAAACCTCCATCATGTGCCCCATGCAGAGGCGAAGGCTCAGTCTTGGGGTCTCGGATACGGGTGATGTTGCCCCCTGAGAAGGAGCCTCTAGATCTGGTGAGGCGAGAACCGTCGTCGAGGCACACTCTCGAGAGTAGACCGCGTCTGAGACACTGGTAGCTCTCGTGCAGACTAGTGTCTCCTACTGTGGATTTGCCCTTCCGGGCCACGGGCGCCTTCCTCGGAGGCATAGCTGTAAACATAGTAAACTATCAGAAGACGGATCATCCTAATAACACAGCTCTATAGGACGATCTAAGAGATGGAAGAATAGAAACAATCCTAAATGTCCGGCAGCCTCCTGTGTATAAGTATGGTGCACAACATACCCATACACAAGACTCTACTAAACACGGTGTAACACCCCATTTTAACCCGGAGTCGAA
Source organism: Przewalskia tangutica (assembly GCA_029844215.1). Classification (NCBI taxonomy): domain Eukaryota; kingdom Viridiplantae; phylum Streptophyta; class Magnoliopsida; order Solanales; family Solanaceae; genus Przewalskia; species Przewalskia tangutica. The sequence continues at coordinate 100,629,060 of CM056736.1, read as the reverse complement.
ACGGGAGTACTACGTATGGTTGATTCCTAAATGTATTTAAAGGAGTCGCCACCTAATTAATTTGGGTGAATTAGGAAACCTAAATGTTAACTAGTTTAAAGTAAACATTAACTCCATTTTAATGGTCTGCTAAACTTTAATGAGATTCTGGGTAAGGGTTCTTTATTATCCTAAAGGGAAGGGGTTAGACACGCTAAAAGATCCGCTAACTTGCGGTTGTCCGTTCAAACCTAGGGTTAATTATTATGCTAAGAAAAGACACGTTAAAGGCATTTGAGTAAAAGAATTTTGAAGATATAAGATATTTACGTCTAAAATTAATTGCGAGATTTATATAGAAAAGTCAAAGTTAGTTTTGAAAAATATGTCATTAGGGTACCTAAATACCATATTAGATACATATCGCGTATAACAGGAGTAAAATTTATTATGACACAGGTCTTCTTATAGGATTGTAAGATGGCTATCGATGTTTTAGATAATTTCTTATGCGAAGGCTAATGAGGATTTGTAAAAAAAAATGGGTTTCATGTTGAACTAATATATTAACTATCTAAGTAATTATGCAAGTGAAAATTATTAACTGATTTCCTAGGACTTAAGAAGGAAGGTTACCTTTTAATTTATTGCTTCAATATTATATTCTGCTAATAGTGTAATGTTAGACAAATAATTACAACAAATAATAGGGGAGGATATGAATTAATAATGACTCGAAGAAGCGGCAAGGCCATCTCGCCTATGATTTGGAGTTTTGTGATGCGGAGTGGATGAAGCACATAAGATGTGGGTCTTCATTTGTTGTAGCTTGTGATGAGTCTCGCCATGAAACTCTTCGTTTCGCTCCAATGTATGCCATGTAAAAAAGATAAGGAAAGAAAAGGATTAGTATACGTTAAGCCCAATAACGATTACATACTCAAACATGCTTATAATTTAATTATTAAATCAAACAAGATGACAAGTCCATCATCCATGACCCAGCAGCATAGAACAAACCCAATGCATATAAGTTTTCGAATTCAAAAGAGGACTCAACCTGTCCAGATTTGGGCCTAGAATAACTTAACAAAATATCAATAGATTTATAGAGATGCGGGACAGCGGTAATATAGTGAGATACCACATGCTTAACCACTTGTAGAATAATCATATATAGCCGAATTCAGAAGCCAAGACGAGATAACAGATTTCCAAATAAGCAATCTAGACATGTGCACAATTAAACCAGATTTAAAGAGGCTCCCTGTTCTAAAGTGGGACATGCTCAAATGATCTATTGGACCTTTCCTCTTCAACTAGATGGTCTCAAACATCAGGCTAGACCAAATAGTATGAGGTACTCTAGGCAACTGATATACAAACAGTCGAAGGCAACATTGACAAGATTTGTATTATGACAAAGAGGATGCAAATATACCCATAAAGGCAAACAAAACATAATATAAAATTTCAATTCAAATATAGCCAAGAAAAGCAAGTTATACATCTTCTCCTAGCTCACCATATTTCCTGTTAGACCATTTCTAGGACAAGATTTAATTCATATGAATTTTCCCTCACATTTGTACACAGTCGGACATAGCGAAAGAAAGGTCCAGAAATAGTTTAACGCTTCAGCGAGCGTACTAAACAGCAGTATGTGATCACAAATAAGACCATTTTTACAAACATGCTAATTCGACGTTCTCATAAATTTGTGTTTCTTACTAAGGCAAAATGAAGCATATTACTAGAAGAACTCAGACAAGGATGACTTCAACATCAAAGAAATAATAAACACCCATTCCAAACACTTAGACATATGTGTACAACAGCAGACATTCTACTTAGCAATCAAACAAGGCGTATCCTGATACAAGTTTAGACATGCTATTTTTCTAAATCAATCATAATGTCATGATTATATGCATAGATTACACTTATACTCCTCCTTTTGTACTGAACTCATCCAAACACAAAATCATGGGGGTATTTGACTAATCATGTTTGTAACAGTTTAGATTTAAAGACGGATCATATCATATACTCATCGCAAATTGCATTTCATCACACAAAAAAACAGATGGGTGGTCACTGATTCTGCTACTACATACCATTTAAAACACTTAGACTAACAAATTAACTAATCGTAACATGAAGAATCCAACTAATAAACATCAATCTGGCTTATATCGGCCAAACGAACAAACTAATACAATCAACATCGATTAAATTCGTGATAAACACACCTAGCACAGAAATCTAACAAAATACAAGAGGAGTTCGATTTTACCTTCTCCGGACAGCGAACCGAGGCAGCGTATCAAGTCGTTGGTTCACTCGGGGTTGTATTGCTATGCGAATTAAAAGGCAGGTTTTTGTGCGATTTCTGGACTAGTATTTAAAAGGCTTCGAAACTCTGTTCTTGCTCTTGGGCTGCTAATTTCTGAATGCTGAATACCTAACTCTGAGGTTGAAGGCTGCTAAATGCCTGTATGTCGATCGGCTTTTGTTAATTTGAAAAGGAAAGGAGGTTTGGATTGCTGGCCACCCTTGCTCTCCTCCTCTCCATCTTCTTGCATGTGTAAAAAACACTCAATTTATAACCTCAATCCCTGGGTTCTAAACTTGGTAAACCTTAAAGGCTGATTTTGAGTATATGGTAAGCTGTGATTTTAGGTATCTCCTACCATAATAGGTGCTGATTCGGTATTGATTATGTTAGATTCTTATGGTAAGTTTTGATCTGGGTAGATTTGGTTAGGGATTTGTTTCCATTTCGGGGTCGATTTGTTACGATCTTGTGGGCTTATTTTGGGTTGATTTTGTTAATGTTAGGGCAAGTTATATGGAATGATTAGGTTTAAGATTCGCCGGATTCTCCGGCGAGAATACCGGCTGGCGATGGAAACGAGGGTGAGGTGCTGTTGCGGCGACTGAAAGGTTTCGTTTAGGGTTTTTCTTAAGGGTTGTCGATGATGGGAGAAGGGAAGGTAAAATGAAATAAGGGTTGTGGGCGACGCGGGCTAAAGTAAAGGCTGTGAAGGACTGGGCTTGCGGGTGTTGGGCCGGGGCGACGGGTAATGTGGGCTGATAAGGGTAGTGTTATAATTTAGGTAGGGAGTGGGCTGGGTTAGTTGGGCTGGTTTTAATTAATTAGGTATTTGATTTTAGGTGCTTAATTAGTTAATTAGTGGTAAATTAATAAATCGCGATTAAATTATCTAGGTGCTTTATTAATCTAATTGTTATAATAATAAATGCGGACGTGCTATTTGACACGACGTTATTGCTAAATTATTTATTTTATGTATTTATTATTAATTATTAAGAATTGTTTGACAGGACTTAAAATTAATTAATGCGGGCGCGGGACTCTAAGTGCTTAATACTCTACGTAAGACGCGGTGTCATTATTAAATTGCTTATTTATGTCTGTATTTAATGTTTTATCGCTGTATTTTATTATAAAAAATCATACAAATTATTTTACAAAATTAGTGTAATTTTATAGCTAATGACTGCAAGAGAGGGTCAAAATTGGGTGTCAACACACGGTATGTAGACATTCCAAGGACAACCTGGCTCTGATATCACTTTGTCACGACCCGACCCGACGGGTCGCGATTAACGTCCTAATTGGACGTCATTACTGACCTGTCACTCTTAATCCATTTAATACAGATGTCTACGTAAATTTCAGCAGCACAACGCCGCTTTTACAACATATCCCTAAAAAACGGGCGAGCCGAAAAGGCTGCCAAAACAACAACAAAACAACAGTCATAATAGACTAGCCGACTAGGCTGCCACCAACCACATCACGCGCACAAGCCATAAATCAAGATATGCAAGCCGGCAAGGCTGCTACTAAATAACGACATCGAAACCCAAAACAAAGTACAAACATTCAACCCACAACTGTCTACACACCTCTAAGAGAGTAATACTGACATATGACGGGACATGACCCCGTCGTGCCCAAAACATGCATAAGTCTGAAAAATAAAGGTCTGTACCAAAAATAGCTGGCTCCGGAACAAATGAGCTCTCCAACTGCTGTACAGATATCCTAGACTGGAGGGTCACCTATCTGAACTCCTGAACCTGCGGGCATGAACGCAGCCCCAGGAAGAAGTCGATGCGAGATAATGTACTGAGTATGTAAAACATAAAATACTGTAAAACTGATTAACAACTGTACCAAGTAAAACAGAGAGTCATCAAACTGTCATAAAACTGAGAATTATGTCTGAAAAGCATATCATGTATATTGAATCATAAAACATCGTGCTCATGTATGTATATAAAACTGTACAACATGTCTCGGCTCTCTATGGAGGGACTCGATGAAATCTGTATCTGCGCGCGTAATATGTCTCGGCCCTCTAAAGAGGGACTCGATGAAATATGTATATATATAACGTGTCTCGGCCCTCTAGTGAGGGACTCGATGAATGATGCATGGCTGTGCACGAACATGATCTGGCCCGGGACTCAGTGGAATGAAATAGTAACACTTAGCACGAGTAGATATCATGAGCAACTGTATGCAGCTAAAATCATTTGTGACTCTCAACAACATTACTACCATAAACTCTGTTACTGAATCATAATCATTAGTAAATAATCATTTTAAAACTGAACTGGTAGGAGTTAAGTACGTCCGCCGTACTTTACTAAAAGTCATGCCAAAAGAAAGAAGGAAAGGTCTTACATACCTCTTAGGCGAACTAATCAGCTTGGTATTAAGGTATAACTCGTCTAGTACTTCAACCTATGATAAGGAACAACATGCTCGTCAATTCTATGGTTCCTAATGTAAGTTATATGCTTAAAGGCTCCCTTATTTCTACAAAAATTTGGGCAGCATTTCCTTTGTTTATGTGCGTATCCACAATTTTCCAATAATCCAAATCAACCAACAATTCAACTCCAGCTACCATCCAATCAACCAACAATTCAATTCAAACCAACAATTCCCCTTTATTCCAGCATATATAAAATTAACACCTTTCTTACACTTAATCCTTTCGAGGCATGTATAGGTATCTTATTGCAATACATATGCATGTTTGTAGCTTATTTACATACTAGTTCAGCCCGTAATACATTACCAAAAATGTTCAATAATTTCTATCAATTTCCCGGTCGTATCGACATGTTATCAATTCCAAACTTTTTCTTTTAAATTCTTAAACATTTCAATTCATCTTGTAATTCTTTCATATAAATAATTATCTCTTAATCATCAAGGCTACATCTCAATTCTCAACATGCAAATGGTAAGCAAAATACAATTCAACCATTGAAGCCAATATCTAACTATTTTAGTTCGAAATTTGCCAACCAATTCTAACAACAACTACATGCGATTCTTATTCACGTTCCATCATAATTTAGGCTTGTTTTATTAACCCAAAATCATCTCCTAAATTCTGAAAACAAGCATTTCATTTATATCACAAAAAAGAAGAAGTTTTTACCTTAAGAGAATGCTAAAAAAAAACTGCTCACTTTTCGATTTCAAGCCCAATTTTCTTATCAATTTCTAGTCCAATCCTTCACTTCTTCATCTCCAATCCAACATGCAACCATTCTACCATGTTAATCCCTCATTCTTACACCTTTTCCTTCAAGAAAACTTGTCCAAAAATCCAAGAACCCATCGCCTAAAAATCGTAAATCCGAGAACCCCCACTGTTTTGGGGTGATAATTTCGCCTCAAAATGGTGGGATAATTTACCCCAAGAAGATGGAGTAACAAGCTAAATTTTCTTTGCAAAATGTGGGGATTTTCGATCAAGAAGGGGGAGAAAGGAGAGCATAAAATTATGATCTTGGTTTGTGGAAGAAATGAAGGTTTTAGAGGAGTTTTTATCAATTTTCAGATTTTTAAATAATGCACTAAGACCCCCTTAAAAGCCACACTTTGCCCCCTCTAAGTATTTATTTAACTAAATCAACCCCCACTTCTTTTAATCTAATTTTCCATTGCCTTAATTTCTTATCATCGTACCTTTAAATACCTTACTAACTCGTAACGGAAAAATACATATTTATTTATACCACCATTTTTAAAGAGATTTCCGGCGTCACATTCGTCATTGCCAAAAATTAAATCGTAGTAGTACGTGAAATATATGTAATTTCGAAAATTGGAAATCTCAATCCTTAATGACGTTCTAAATCTTTGTCTTAACTCACGAGGTGTAACACAGAACTCCTAGACTGCGTCGTACGACAGACTCAATATGTGAAGTACGTTTACATGAATCCAGCAAACATAACATTTATGTGAGATGATAAATTTCTTTCATTCGCGACACACTCAATCAAGCTTAGGACTTGTCATGTGTCTATCCAAATGACTTGATCATTTTATCTCATTTATATTAGTCAACAACTAGACTATATTCTCTTAAAGCTTGGAACTCCTCTCCTGTAAGTCGAGCAGCTGATTCAATAGCAGATGGTCTTGAAAAGAACCTTTCATTCGATGCTTCTGATTCAACTCCCAGACAATGACTTGGTCGACTTAATATCACTGAGAAGTTGAGTGCTCTTTCTCGAATATTGATCGGTGTATTTTATATACACCTTTTGAGTCATTTTTAGTTAGTATTTTACTCATTTCATTTATGTTTAGTATAGTATTAGGGTTGTTTTCCTTTCTTTTGTGTCACAACGGTCAGAAATGGAGAAATGACGAAAAGGAGATGAAATGAGCATAAATGAGATGGAATTGCACACTAAAAGGGCCAAGAAATGAAGAAGGTCCGGAAATATAGAAGAAATCGACGAAGCCAGGACGAACAAAGGACGAAGAAACAAAAATCCGAAGAATCGTCACGGCGCCATGGCTGAAACCATCAAGTCGTCAAGCTCTCGATTTTGGTATTTGTGGCGCTAGAACCACGGGCCCACGGCGCCGACGCGGGAATTCTGAGTTTTGGGCCTAATTTGACATGTTTTCAGGGTCCAAAAGGGATAACTTTTCCTACCTACATAATCTTTAACCCTTTACCTAAAGAATTCTTGGGCTATAAATAGTCTCTACATCATTAGAATCCTTCATTCCACATTTCATTCCACTCCATTCCATCCACCATCCAACATTTCATCCCACACTTGACAATTTCATTCTCCATCCATCATTCTATCACATTTCATCTTGTAAATATTCCACAACACAATCTTTGGATGCTAGAAGGCTTGGAGACTTGTTCTTGAGTATTTTTCTTTTCTTTATTTTGCTTTGTTTATTTCAGTTCATGTATGGAGATTATATTAGTTCTTAGCGTGACTATGTCTAGGAGCTAATTACTTTGTTAGGAATTTTCTTGTGATTCACTTGAAACTCTATTCATGAATTAATATATTAGTTTTATTTCTTCTTTACTTATTTAAGATTTATTCAATAGTTGTTTTGATTGCTTGATAACTAGTTATCATCACTTATATGAGTTCTAATCGAAATCCGAAAGGGGAGATTGTGAATATGCTATAGTTGAATAAACATAGGTTTAAATCGTGGACGAAAGTACCCCGATACTTGTGTAGCTTAATAGGTTGTTGCTCTTAATCCTCTTTTGTAGTCAATCTTGTCACCGAAAGGTAGAAGGGTTCTCCATTGGGGTTGAGTGTTTATATTACCTTAACATGAGTATAAAACGGTCTAGTTAACCTGCTATCTTAACGTAGAAGAAGAAGTTAGTCTAATTGTATTAAGGATTGAATAGAGTGGATAGTTGATGATCTTGGAAGCCCTAATTCTCCACCATAACTGATTTAAATCAAAGTATTTTCATAATTAGTTTATTTCCTGCATTATTAGTTTAGAATTTCAACTCAATTAACGTTAACCTAATAGAAACTAAAGCATAGATAGTCGGTACTTGAAAACCAGTCCCTGAGGACGATATTCGATCTTACCTAGACTATATTACTTGTCACGATACGTGCACTTGCGTTTAGTGTGTGCATAAATCGCACATCAAATATCCAATCGAGGAATTAATCATATTCTTGGCCCAATTACCACCTTAATTTACATCATAATGCACTCAACAAAAACCGTATCTTATCCTATAAAGAGTTTAAGTTTAGGACAGGGTCAAAGTACATTACTTTGTACACAAAATGCGTATTAACCTCAAGTCAAATGATATTTATCTCTCACACACTGAAAACACTCTAGACATGCATAACAAAAAGTTTATCAGCAGGGTATAACAATACTTTCCAAAAGTATTCATGTGTCCATCACTAGTAACTATTACTAGCGGCAGGTGAGACATACTACATTCTACAAGAATGTGATGCAGACCATATGTCGACTTATAACATATCATCGATCTCATTCTTGATGATATAGTCGATACTATTTTGAGAGTTACGCTCTATCATTAATATCTCACTCTATTAATGACAAAGTAAGTTCAAAGAATGCACATTAATGAATAATTATAAATAATTAAATAATAATTCAATAGTTGCAAATGCCATAAATATATTAATCTTATTAATAATACGAATGTGTTCAAATACATTTGTCCCTAATTATGATTGTCTCTAAGACATACATAATTTAATACCTTTCTTTTTTGAATTAGTACTCGGATACATATATCAAAAGCTAAGTGTGAAATTTAAATGAGATGTATCTTTCTTTTTTCAAATTCAAATTTTTAGTTATTGAGGTTGCATAATTGGCGCCAAAAGAAAAAAAAGTAAGAAACATAAATAAATTAGTAAACTATTTATATAATTAGACTAATATAATTATGTATTAAATCCTACCGGACATTTATTCAGAAGTGGATTTTTTTTTTATCTTTTTTCTTTTTATAACCAAATTAGATAATGAAAAATGTAGTTCAATATAAACTGTAAATCTAATAAAGATGTTTATATTTGTGGTTTCATTAATATATTATAATTTTTAAATATGATAAAACGCTCGACTAATTTATAAAAATCTTATTTTTAAATCTATTGATTTCACAGCGCGTGAAGCACATATAGTTTTAGTGGGGGAAAAAATCAAAAAATATGTTTGACTTGCTTTTAAATACTCAATAAGTTTATATAAACATGTAAATATAGGAAATAATATATTCCCTACTCATAATTAGAATATTTTTATATATTGTGTAAATATAATTATGGTAAGATTAGAATTCATCTTTTGTATAGGCTTAGAATTTGATTGTATTGTACTCTATATATACCTTGATATTAATGAAAAACTCGAGATCATCTTACCGTTTATTTAAAACCATGTCGTCTCCACTTGTGTTGCCTGAGACGCTCTTTTCAGGTTCTTTTTTATTCTCTTTCGTTACCTTCCAATTTTTTTAATGCCTTGTGATTTTTTTCACTGAACTCCTTTGAGTAATTTTCTTTGCTCAACTAAAACTTTTTGTCAAAACTCAAAAACACATTTCAAATTTAGTGTTTGGATAATGCTCCGAGGATAAACTAAGAATAAAATTGGCAAAGATAAACATTATAAATAGTTTGATTTAAATTTCTTGGTGCAACAACTCATCGGATTTTTTAACCTTATAAGTTTGAACATCCTTAATCAGATTTATGGCTCCGCCACTAATGCATTGTCTAAGCAAAAAATTATTGGTCCGCCTCGGCTGACCGGTTGCTGACTAATGTGGTGCTGGATCGGCGACAACAACTGTAATGTGATGGCTGGTAATGGTCATGGTTGTACGTAGGAAGTTACCAATAGTGGTTGTGGTAACAAAAGTTGGTGTTAGAGATGATTGGTGGTGACTGACAATGTTCTTTATGTAGTGAACATCAAGTTGAAATACAGCAAAAAAAACTACTACTTAATTAGGTTCATAACCTTCTATTATTGGGATTTAGATCATCTCACATTCCAGGATAACTCAAAGTGGCTTTAGTAAAAGGTAGCCAACCCATACCCCAAAATAAAAGCTGTAAATTCTCCAACATTTCAGCTGTTATAAAGCAAAAAAGAGCCAGTATTCTTCTAGCTAAGGTATCAAGCCAAAACCATGTTACTCTCATACAAGAGATCAACTTTAAGCTAATCAAAGCAAATAGATACTCATATATTTTCATAATATTGATATTCGGACTTGTGCGCATCTTGTATTCTTCTAGCTAAGGTATCATGTCAAAACCGTGTTACGCCCATACAAGAGATCAACTTTAAGCTAATCAAAGCAAATATATACTCATATATTTTCATAATATTGATGTTCGGGCTTAACTTGTACGCATCTTGTATTCTAAGGTATCAGGCCAAAACCGTGTTAAGCTATATATATATAGTGATACTACATACAAGGTGTAGTATACTCTTAATAGTGTGAGGTCTTTTAGGAAACCGTGCAGTAGGTTTGGTCCTAAGCGGACATTATCACACCATGTTAACAGTATATTTGAGTTGTTTTAGCCCAACATATCTCAATTATTTTACTAGTGTTAAAGGCAGATTAGAAGAAGTTACCTGTTCTTGTCTCTATTTTCATCACTCTTTATCTTTATTTTTGTCCCCAACCGATGTTTCGGTATCCGTATTGGGTTCAGACTAATCCGTATTCACACAATGTAAAAACCGTTTAAGTGAGAAACGCTCCGTATCAAGAGTCATCTCTGTGATTTCCGACTCTTTTTCTTTCTTTATTTCCCTTCCCACCCGGTGTCCGGTTCATCACTCTCCATTAACCACTAGGCTAAAACAAATAATAGAACAGAAAAGGAGACTGTCAAAAAAGAAATCTTTTGTCTGAAGGTATTTGGTGCCCATACAATACATTGCTTGGATTAGAATGAAAGACAAGCAACCACAGTATTTCTGATAGAGATCAACCCTGAGTGAGAGCTAAGCTAACTTTCAAGTCAATCTTTTCAAGTGGTGTGTGATAACAATTTTTTTTTAATTTCAACCTCAAATATTACTTACTACTTTTTCCCAACTTTTCCACCTTACCCAACACTAAAAAAAACCTCTCACCAAAGTGACAACAACTTCACACACATTACATTCCTGTACCTTACCAATCTACTAGTAAATTGACCTGCAACACAATCGAAGAATATTCTCTCTTTTTTTTACGTTTATTTGCTTTTATTGATTTTTGCAGTTCCCTCTTATGGAGGTTTAGTCCAAAAAACTTTGTTCTACAGTAAGAAAAATATGTCAGGCAAGTCGGATTTCGCGCAGAAGCTGCTGCACGATCTTAGGCTTCGTAAGGAACGAGTCGCTGCTGCTCAAAATTCAGGCTATTCATACTCCATATCCAGAGGTAAATTAATGAAATGCTAATACATGATTTTCTACATTTACATCTTAAAGATATAATGGTTAAACTATGCATGATGGCACGTAGAATTAATGGAGTGATATGTTGGATTTTTTAGATTGAAAATGTGTAAAATTCTATGACAATTACTATACAACAACATACCCAGTAAAATCACACCACGTGGGTCTGAGGAGGGTAGAGTGTACACAAACCTTACCTCTACTCAGTAGGTAGAAGCATTTCTTAGAGACCTCGGCTCAACACCTGCGTAATCACAATCAAAACAAACGTTGCATGCAAGATAAACGGTCACAGACATGAAATTAAAGCTATAGGAACATGCTGGTAACAAAAAGTGAATACACCATGATAGAATTAAAGGAGTGATATGTTGGATTTTTAGATTGAAATGTGTAAAATTCTATGACAATTACAATGTGATAGAGAATTAGTATGTTCTTTGAGTATTTTGATCATGTTGAGAAATGCAAGCATTGGCGGAGCCAAAAATTTAGTAGTAAACACACGAATAAGCAAGGGAAATTTGACTACGAGTTGTTAGCCTATCAGATGATCGTCTATTTCTTACTATATGATTTCACAAATCATCTTTCTTATGAAAAAGAGAAAAGACTTAACTTCAAGAACTAGAAGCATGAGATGCAAGAGTAAATCAAGAGAAGCACTTGACTTAAAAAAGCTTAAAGATAACATACTTGGAGAGTTGGAGTGTGTGTACAATTCACCAAAGTAATGGTCATCATCAATCAAAGTAATGGTCATCATCAATCAGGAAATCTGTTTCCAGATAGACGGAACAGATATTTCTGCAGGCTCCACTAGAGGCAGAGCCAGAATTTTGAGTTCATAAAATGGTCTAAAATGCCCTTGAACTATTAGAATTGGTATAAAAATGTCATTCATCCACCAGCCCCCAAATATGTCTATCGTTAACCTATTGAGTCTACTTTTCCCTTATTCTTAATGGTCACCTTATAATAAAATATTACTTTATTACATGGCCAGATCTGATTGACCCAAATTTTAAAAAATCCATCCATGACTCGTATTTTGACTCGGTCCGTGTGGGAAAATCACTACCACCACCATGTCATCTTCTAACTTGAAGCTTCAAGCTTCATTAATGACTTCCATGAAGTTTTTTGCTTATTTCTTCAGGTTTTAAGTTTTAATTCGATGGTTATTCATGCTACCAACTTTAAAAATAGTATCACCTAATTGATTTAAACAACTCAAATTTAAAGTTTTAGAAATTTAAAGCAAGCTTTGGAAAGCTCCTTCAATGGCGGCTTTAGTTCACTTCTTTAATGTATTTTTTTCCAAGTATACTCAATCACGCTTGAGCTTAAGAACCAAATTCTAACATATCAAGTTCAATTCGCCAACAAATCACGAAATTAAATTTTCAAATTGAGGTCAATGTTCATCAATGAATGTTCAAGTTTTATGGAGGTTTCATGAGATTAAACAATTATTTTTTGTGCAGTATTCAACTAAAATTCAACACAAATATGCTCAATAAAAACTTCGAATCAGATTTTTTTCCAGTTAAACACTTAATGCGAGTTAATTTTTTCTTATTTTTTCCAAAAAGGTGGATCTCCCACCCAAAGAAATGTGATCACACCCGGCGAGTTGTGAAGAGCTTAATCACAGAACTCAACCGATTTCAAAGTTAGACCACTACCACGCTGCACAAGAGCCCTCTTTTATTTCAAAGTAACCCCACTCTGCCGTGTGGGATTCGATCTTGGTCGTTTTTCAATTATCCTCGAGAACTTGAAATTTGCCATGCGGATAATTTTTTCTTATTTTGATTTGTAATGAAATGGGTTAGAGGGTTTTTCAATTTGGGTTGTTAGGATTTATTTGGGGCTGGTAAGGGTTTAGTTGATGGGTTGGGTTAAATGGGTTGAGAATTAATTAGTTTTAGTTAATTATATGGCTATTCAATGATAGATTGTCACGTAATAAATGAAATGAGTAATAGACTGTCACGTAATAAATGAAATGAGTACATTAAAATTAAGGGCGAAGTTGACCCAATAGGTTAACAACACAGGAATTTGGGGGTGCATTTTTGTACCAATTGTAATTGTTCAAGTGCATTTTCGGCCCTTTTCGGTTGAGTTTATGAACTCTGAATTCTGGATAAATTAGTTATACATATTAAGTGAGTTTCTTAACGCAAATACATAATTTTGACAAAAGCTACTAGTTCTGCTGAACCGTAACTTTCTCTCTAGCTCCGCCATAGGGCTCCACATAATGCAACGTAAACTTGTGATATGTCTGAACTGACAGATGCTGGAGCTAATCCGGGACAGACTTACAGAGGATCTCGACAAACAAAAACTCTTGAATCCGTAAGTTCACTTGACAATATCAGGACATTTGAAAATCATTGTAACAATAAATCTCATTCAGCTTACATGTTACACTTTGCAGGTTAATTCAAAAGTAGGTAGCACCAGCAACCAATCATTTCGCGTTGAAGAATCTTCAGCACAGGTTGTTCCTTATGCAACTGGGAGAGTCCGGAACTCTGAGAAAATCGGAGATCTTTCCATGGCCCTCACTTTTGCTATTGAAAACGGAGGAAAGTTTACTAAAATGGACTCATCAAGCAGAAATCATGTGCTAACATTTCTCCATCAATTCGGTCAGAGATCAATGGAGATAAGTAAGACTGAAAGGAGAACGTATCAACTTCCGAATAGTCAGTTCCCTTCCATCTCTAACGTTCACATCAATGAAGTATCGAAAGGGATACAAAAACTAAACCAGATTCTAAGAGCCTGTTCCAATGGCCTAAATTTCGATAAGAATTCAATTGAAGTTGGGCAGGAACTGTTGAAAGGAGCTATGGATTTGGAAGAGTCGTTGAGGATGCTTGTGAACCTCCAGGAAGCTTCGGATCGTATGATCAAGCCTCAAAGCAAAAACTGGATTACGTTACTCGACGAGGATGAGGATGATGACAGCATTAATGTCAAGATTGTTGATCAGAAGCAACTAGAGCGGCCAAGATTTTCATTCGATAAGCCCTCTAAATACTCATCATATATCACCAAAGAGACAACAAAAAATGACATCAAACAGCGGCTCATGGCCCTGACTTACCCCGATGAAACTCCTAAACTGCACGAAAAGCAACCTCCTCTCAACAATAAGAAATTGGTGTTCCATAAAAGGTCAGCTAGTTGTGCTCCGGACTTCAAAAATCTGGACCAGAAGAACCAGTCAAATGGAACGAAAGGCGCTGGATCAGAGAAAGGAAGAATTTCGAATGTCATTGCAAAACTAATGGGACTCGATGAACTCCCGCAGAAGGAAGATAACAAGGCATCTAGAAAAGAGTCAGATCTCAAAAAGAAGCAAGAGCCAGTATTAAAAAGAATTATTGGCACTCGGGATGCTGAGAATAAGTTAACTCTTAGTGTTGACAAAAACATGATAAGTAATACGCAAGTTCAGGATGAAAAATACGCACGTAAGGCTGAAAATATCGGTGCATCTCCAAGCAGGAGCAATGACATGGTTTCTTCTGGTAGAGTTCAACAACAGGAGGACCGGAGTACAGCGGTTAACAAAGATACAGGTTCAGTACTGCCCTCAGGCTTGCCAATGACCACCAACAGCATGATGGATAAGCAACATAGTAAAAACATCCAAGTAAATCAAGTACCAGGACAACATCAAGTTAACTTCCAGCAGAAACAGAAAGAACAAAATCAGACAAGTTTCAAGGGGAAAATCACAAAAACAGTTGAAATCAAGGAGACTATCTCACAGACAGAAAAGCCACAAACATCGAGGGTGCCTCCAATCGATATTGTGTTACAAGAGGATACAATTCAGAAAGAAAAGAAAAAGACAGACAAATTTCCTTTGAGCAATGAAAAGGTCTTAGATAAGGATGAAGTGCATCACGTGCAGAAGCTTAAAAAATCCGAGGGACAAGATGTGAAGCATCAAGCAAGTAAGAAGGAGCAGTTGCACTCAAACAAAACTCTGCAGGCAAGAACACACAAAGCAAATCAAGTGGAAACCATAACTTTACCAAAATCAAGGAACGGTGCAGCAAGTTCAAAGAAGAAGCAGTCTTCTCTGAAGCAATCCATACTTTGCACGGAAAATTCTACCAAGTCCAAAAATGGAGCACCTTCAAAACACTTTACGGATGGAATAAAGCAAGTAGCTCAAGCCAAGCATCTGAACTCTTCTACCTCTGCAGTGATCATGCAAAGCAGCGAGAACAAAAATGCCGATCAAACTGCGTTGTCAAAGGAAGTATTGTCTAGATCAGAGAAGCTAAACAGTATCAATCAGTCATCTAAGCAAGAAAAGCCAATCGGTCTGCCATCTATAGATAGGAAGGGACGTCATACCAAAATTCATATAACTGAGACCTTTCCAACAACAGATGAGTTACCAAGCAGAAGGGACAAAATTATCCCAGGTAAGAGCACACCACTGGAACATCTGTCCCTAACTTTGCAAGACACGAACCTGCAAAAGGATGACAAAAGCTGCTCACAGTTAACTGAAAGCCAGGCGAGAGAAGAAAAAGCAGACAACACTGGATCTAATGAGCCAGATGTTAGCTTGGAGATACTCAATTTGCAAATGGAGCTACATGCTAAAATAGAAAACAGTACCTCCTACACAACTATGGAAAAGGAACGGGACAACCAGATAGGTTCAGAAATAGCGATTTCGAATGAAAATGTAAGTTCATATGTGAGAAGAAAGTTAATCTAATTTGTGTGTTTGACATGTTTTTAAAGATTCGGAGTAGTTTATATCTAGAAAACTAGTCGTACATTGGAAATATCTTCATAGCATCCTTTGTTTGATTCCTGCAGCATCAAGAAGAAATGCTGCAAGAAGTTGAAACATCCACGGACCAGAAACTCGGAGAAGATATGCCAAAGATATCACAAGCTATGGACCAATTTAATGGTATGTATGTCAGACCATGAGTATCTATTGAATTAGTTTGATTTCAGAAGAAAAGTAGTCATATCTTCTTACAAATTAAGGAATTTAGTTTGACACTTTGTTTACTATGAATCTTGTATTCTTACCTTAAGATAACAGTCCTGTTATTTTACACACTAATGGTTAGTGCTTTTCAAACTCCAACCACTATAATAAAATATTACTGGCATTAGAACTTTTCAAACACCAATCTATGTAACCAAATATCACGGCATCAAACTGGAGGCCGGAGCTTATATGAAAAAAAATCTTAGTCGTCAGCCTTCACTATGTTTAGAGTGTTGAAGATATAGTTAAGTGAATAACAGTGTGATGTCTCGTAAAGTTTAAGCTTTTAATAGATGAGATTCTCACATACTTCAACACGGTATGAGAATAGACAAAGATATGCCATCCATTTATTAAAAAAAAAGTCTACGTGCATGGAAAATGAAAAAGAATCAAGTCCACACGTGAAGAGCGTTTTGAAGTTAGTATTAAGTGAATAAAAGTGTGCTTTTTCTAATAGTTTAAGCTTTTAGATGAGGTCACATACTTTAACATAGAGGCCCTAGCTAAATGTAACCCGTGCAGAGATTGAATCACATTAGATGAAATATAGCTCATATACTGCAAGCTGGTTCTCACAATCGATGTTGCAGGGATTCATCAAGAAGAACTACAGAACAGTAGGCTTTTCAATGATGAACGCAAGAAAAACATTCCTGCCAAATTTACAGGTACTGATATATAAAAATCTCATTCCATTCATTTACATGTATTAAGATAAACATTATAGAAGAAGTTCCTCACCCTCAGATCATATTGCAGGAAAAGGAGGCAAAGGAATCTCAAATGTTGTTAGAAATGATCAAGTAACAACTCTACCATTAGTGGCACAAGAACCATTGACTGAACATGAAAAACAATTCAAGGAGTCAGTAATTAAAAATCAACTGTTTCTAAACACAGCAGAGGCACTTTTCAAGCTCAACATACCAATCAGCATTCTCCATGCCAGTGATCAAAATAACCAAGGGGAAGACGTTAAACTTATGATAGACTGTGGATATGAGATAATGAAAAGGAAAGCGATAAGACAAGAGCTAACGGTTCATCCTTATGCCACAATATCCATCGGATATACAAAGACGAAGTCATTGGACGATCTTATCAAGCAACTCTGCAAAGATTTTGACACATTAAAGTCCTATGGTGGAAATGGAAATGTGAGTGATGAATGTGATGCAGAAGATTACTTGCATAACATGATCGGTAAAGATATGCAAAACGGGAATCCAGATGTGAACTCCATGTGGGATTCTGGTTGGAGTACTGACCAAATAACATTTGGTTTCCATGAAAAAGATGATGTTATAAAGGATGTGGAGAAGCATTTGATCAATGGACTCATCAACGAGATCACGATGGATTTATTACGAATAGCCATTTCAGTTTGATTGTTTGATAAGAGTAAGAAAGTCATTAAAGAAAAGATAATTGTTGGTGTTATAATTATTATGCTGTCTAAGTAGAGTTCGAAATTTTATGAAGCAAGTCTTGTAAGTAGTAAAATCAAGAGGCAAAGTTTATAAGTAACACATTTTTGGATTTCAAGTCTATGCTGATTCATTTCCAATCATCTTATTCCTTTAATCAGCAGCATTGCTGATACAACTACAGTATTCTAAGACATAAAAAATAGTAGATTAAGAACATTTGTCTGGAAAATCATAAGGTATAGACTACTAGTAAAGTATATTGGATTTAAGAAGAGACTTGTCGCACAGTTTCACCTTTTATAAAAGTTACTTATCCTCTTTTCTTATTGCCAACTTATACTTACTATAAATAGTCACTCTACTTTTAAGTAATGTGATACTGTAAAAAGGCTCTAATCTGTTAGTAAATTACAAGTAAACACAAAAAAAGTTTACCTGCTCAAGATAACAACATCTAACTATGGCTTAATTAATCTTACTAACATAGCAAGCCATCATAGCTCAGTGATAGAGCGCGTGCCTAAGAAGGGTGAGAGACTCTGTTAAACAACGGCGGCGGCGGCAATGGTCAGCATCGGCAGCAGCAGTCCAGACCAAACTGGACCTGTGGAACAGGGCTGGGTCACCATGCCCTTACTCATCTGTCAATGGGCCAGGCCCAGTACACCATCCAATGGCCCAGGATATTATCAGCCCACACATGCTTCTAACCCCACTGGTTTTGCAGGATATGTCCAGCCCACTGCTGGGCCGAATTTCTCCAAACCCAACAGTGAGGCTGGTTTCCCACACACTCCCACATGCGGGGCAGTCCACTCTCTTGGGCCACTGCCGACGTGGCAGGAGGCCCACTCAGCAGTGAGCCAACCCACAGACATCGAATCCTTCATGCACACACTCGGGCTTAATTCACCGGACGCAAATTGGTATATGGACTCAGGAGCAACGTCCAATATGACGTCCTCCCAAGGTACGTCCTATTTTAATTTGAGCACATAAAATGGTATAACCGTCGGAAATGACCATTCCATTCCAATTAAAGATTATGGTTCTACTAAATTATCCAAACCAAATCCGCCGTTAGCCTTGAAAAATATTATTCATGCTCCACAATAAATTAAAAACTTGATCTCTGTTCGAAAGTTTACCACTGATAACTGGGTTACTGTAACTTTTGATCCCTTTGGTTTCTCCGTGTATGATTTTCAGACAGGGGCGCGACTAATGAGATGTGATAGCCAGGAGAGCTTTACCTAGTTACTCACTCCTCCACTCGAACAAGAAACATTTTAATTTTGCTGCTTTTAATTCCAATTTGTGGCATAAGCGTTTGTGACATCCGGGAGAGTCTCTGTTTTGAACTCCCTCAAACGCAATAACTTTATTTCCTGTACTCGGACTTTTAATAAGTGTCCTTTGGGTAAACATATTCAACTACCGTTTGAGTCCTCATATAATTGCACATTTATGTCATTTGACATTATCCATTGTGATATTTGGACATCCTCATTTTGAGCTCCTCGTGACATAGATATTACTTGCTTGTTTTAGATGATTACTCTAATTTCTTGTGGACGTTTCCCCTATCGAAAAAATCACAAGTGTTTTCAACCTTCCTCTAGAGCATTGGTCCAAAAACAGTTTGAAAGGGATATAAAAAATATCCAATGTGATAATGGGTGGGAGTTTGATAATAGGCAATTTTGGGATTTTTGCAAAACAAACGGTTTGAATTTTCGGTTTTCATGTCCCCACACCTCTTCCTAAAATGGAAAGGCAGAATACAAAATCCGAACTATAAATAATATTGTTAGGACATCCCTTGTGCATGCCTCTCTACCCCCTAATTTTTGGCATCATGCACTTCAAGTGACTACTTATTTGTTGAATATCCTACAAAAAAAATACGCCCAACCAAACACCCCTTAAATTGCTTTACCTCCGAGAACCTTCATATTCTCATTTACGGGTTGTTGGCTGCTTGTGTTATCCCTTATTCTCATCTACCACCATCCACAAACTACAACTAAGGTCTACTCCGTGTATTTTTGTGGGATACTCATCACATCATCGGGGATACAAATGCTAGAATCTATCCTCTAATAAAAAATTTATTAGTTGTCATGTTCTCTTTGATAAATCTCAATTCCCGCTCAAAAAAATTCATGAGTCGCGATCTCACACATATGAGTTTCTGGATACTGGGATACATCCATATATTTCCCCGGCCTTGTCCCAACAACAAGTCATTGGTTCCAGCCCATCCTTATTGGCCCCTCATTCGGCTACTAGACCAGCGGCCCAAGCTGATTCTCAAACTCTCAGCCCAAACTCCAGGCCCCCACAATGGCCCATAACCCAGTTACTGGTCCAGCGGCCCCAGTTGTCTCACATCTGCCGCCTGGGCCTCTTATTTTTGGCCCATCTTCCCATTACCCTGGAAATCACCCACGGGCGATGGCGTCCATCCGGCCCGACCGTCTGCGTCTGTCCGTCGGTGATCCAGTAAACTGGTCCACCACCATGTCACCCGAAGCCAGCATGGTATACTCAAGCCTAATACAAAATATAGCTTGCACACCCACGTCACGAAATCACCAGTGCCCGTAACCCTGTGTCTGGCCTACGTGACCTAAATTGGAAAATGACCATAGATGACGAATACCATGCTCTAATTAAAAATAGGACGTGGGAGTTAGTACCTCGTCCATCTAATGCTACTATTATTCAGTCTATGTGGATTTTCAGTCATAAATAAAAATCTGATGACACATTTGAGCGGCATAAAACTCGTCTTGTAGGTGATGGCAAAACACAACAGGTTGCCGTGGACTGTGGGGAAACATTTATCCCAGTGGTGAAACCATCTACCATCATGATGGTACTGGCTCTTTCCAAAGGATGGACCCTGTCACACCCCATTTTAACCGGAGTCGAAATCGGTGTACTACGTATGGTTGATTCCTAAATTTATTCAAGGAGTCGTCACCTAATTATTATAGTGAACTAGGACACTTTTACATAGCATACAATGCTACAAATGATCCCCATTTAAAGGTCTGTGAAATTTGAAAAGATTTTGGGTAAGGGTTCTTTATTATCCTAAAGAGAAGGGATTAGGCATCCTTCAGGATCCGCTAACTTGCAGTTGTCCGGTCAAACCTAGGTTTAAAAATGTATGTTTTGAAAGCATAAAGTTAAGAAAAGATGTTGCAAATATTTTGAAAGATGTATATATTTTGATGAATTTGCATGAGGTTTACCTTAAAAATGTATGGATAATAGTTTGTTTGAAAATCATATGTTGTGTATAAAATTAAAGTTTTATGAAAATATGCACTTGTAAGGCATTATTAAAATGTATGTTTTAGAGACATGAAAAATAAATTAAATTTCCGTTTTAAGCTACCCTCCCCTTTAATCTATTGATTTTAAGTCTACATATTCTACACATTTCAATAATTATATAAGTGCAATAAATTAAATTACGACAAAAGTAAATGACAGAATTAAGGAATAATAAAAGAGCGATTTAGAACAGATGACATTGTCATCCAGGCCCGTTTGTTTAGAAATCCTGAGGCCGAAGAATGCAAGGAACATAGATGTGGGTCTTCGTCGATTCCGCTCGGAGATGTTTTTATGCTTATGCGATTAAGAGGAAGCGGAAGCTTAATTATTTTGAGGCTTTCAAACCGGAATCAAGAGTGATAGAAGGTTTTCTTCCCGATTTTTGGCAACGATTTCAAAGTAATGAGAGTTTTGGTCTTTTGTTCTTGGGTCTTCTTCAACCCAGAAATTCCGTCCCTCAAACACAACCCAAAGGGGTTGTATTTATAGTGAATTCGGAGCCCCAATCCCGCTCCCAATGGCTGGAAACGTTTGAATTAAAGGGGATTGAAACAATATGGGAAAAGTGAGGATTTTCGGGGTATGCAGTCGAGGATTCAGCGGTGTCAGGATGAAGGGATGGGTTCTGGATATGAGTACAAGGAGCAGGGGATGGCGATGTCTCATTTGGTTTGATCGATGGGAGAGGGTAAGGGTATTTGGTAGCTGGTTTAGTTTTTGTCTGGAAAAGGATGCTTAATTAGGGATTAAAGGGAATGGGTGTTTATTTGGGAAGGGATGGAAAAGATGAAATTGGGCCGAGTCAGGGAGAAATGGGATTGGGCCGCGAATTTTGTCTGAGGTGGGCTATGGAATATTTAGGGAATTAATAGAGATTAAGGTTTAGGATTAATCAATTAAAACATGCTTCTTTATCCTAATTAATTTTAAAAATGCACACACATAAATTACAGTACAAAAGACTTAATATATATATATATATATATATATATATATATATATATATATATATATATATATATATATTTAATTTAAAAATATAATATTCATATGAAAATGATTAATTTGGTAATTGGTGAAAATATTAAGAGAAAAATTAATCACCAATATAGATGCCGAAATATTAAAGTTATTTTGCTTATATTTTAATTATAAAATGTAATACCTGATATTTTAAAAATTATGCGATAATTAGAGAAAAAGATTAAAATTACTAATTTTTGAGAATTTTTAAGACTAAGAAGCATAGTAAAATTAATTAAAGATAAAAGTATGACCCGAACAAATAATCAGTAAAGAGGGAGACAAAATTGGGTGTCAACAGCTTGTCCCTTCGTCAGTTGGATGTAAAGAATGAATTTCTCCATGGGCATCTCCATGAAACAGTATATATGTATCAGCCTTTAGGCTACAAGTACCCCAGATTTTAGGATCATGTGTGCTTACTCAAAAAATCCTTATACGACTTGAAGCAGGCGCCTCGGGCCTGGTACAAACAATCTGCAGAGTTTGTACCAAAATGGGTTTTTCCAATAGCTGGTCGGATCATTTTTTATTCATTTAACGTCAGGGTAATAATATTGCCTATCTCATTTTATATGAGGATGATATCATACTAACCACCTCATCAGATGTTTTCGTCAGTCTATCATGTCACAGCTCGGTTCGGAGTTTGCTACGAAGGATCTCGGTCATCTTCATTATTTTCTCGGGATTGCTCTGACACACCATTCATGTGGTTTGTTTTTATCACAAAAGAAATATGCTGCAGAAATTGTAGAACGAGCTGGTATGTCTTCCTACAAACTGCCACCCACTCCGGTAGACACTACATCCAAGCTGAATGTTGTATCTGGTAAGTCATTTGCAGATCCCACCATTTACATGATCTTGGCGGGGGCACTTCAATACCTGACATTCACCAGGACGGATATATCATATGTAGTGCAGCAGGTCTGCCTCTTTATGCACAATCCTATGGAGGAACATATGCATACCCTCAAACATATTGTGCGATATATCAAGGGCATGCTAGAATATGGCTTACACTTATATTCTTATCCTGGATCCAAATTCCAACACTAAGACAGAATATCGTGTTGTAGCCAATGTAGTATCTGAATTATGTTAGATTCGAAACCTGTTACTTGAGCTTCATTGTGCAATGTCAAAGGCTACACTAGTCTACTGTGACAACATTAGTGCAATCTATCTCTCGAGTAATCTAGTCAATCATCAGCGCACAAAGCATATTGAGTTAGATATTCATTTTGTTCGTCAGAATGTGACTCGCGGACACGTGCGGGTGTTACATGTTCTGACACGTCATCAAATAGCTAATATCTTCACGAAAGAGTTTTCGCTGATTTTATTTGAAGATTTTTGAGACAGTCTCATCATCTGTCGTCCTCCCGCTTCGATTTCGGGAGAGTGTTAAACAATAATTTAGAATAATTCATTTATGAGTTAGTGTAATTAAAGGATGAATCGTCTAGAAGAATCTTTATTAGTATATAATCATTCTTATAAGGTAAGTAGTACAATTTATATTATGATATATTTGATTAATGTCACGCCCCGACTTTTCCTAAGTCTTTACTTAGGGCGTGATGGCACCTGGACAATTATTTCCCACCAGGAGCACCATTTAATTCTCTTTATTTAGAAATTTGAACTTATATTCAAATAATGAGCTATTAATAAAAATAACAATAAAGAAATCTGTTTATGACTTTATTAAAAACATAACGCGAGCCCATGCTCGTGCAAATATTGTTTCTACCTAGACATACTGACAAAGATTATTCTAAGTTGGAAGGGAGACCATTCCATACGGGCATTTCAGAGACAGGCGACATCCACGAACCTGACGAATACCAAGCCCGAAGCAATGGACTTGGTATGACAAGAGGCTGCGGGACGATCGCTAGCCTTGGCGTGGAGTCTTTCCTCTATCACGCTTTCCTGAAACATGTTAAATAAAGAGTCAGCCCTACCATCTGGGGCTGAGTGAGAACCTTACCCTGCAATTCAAAGTAACACCACAATATTCCAAGCGCAATCACATTATAACGTAATAAGCATATTGCAAAAACATATCAGGTTACAACATTTTTAAATATGCAACAACTCCTCATAGGAAATTCTCGGTTTAACTAACACTTCATTTTATCTCGTATTATACGTTAAGACATTCCCCTGCATTTCCACATGTTTATTACATTTATATATTTGTGAACGCGTATTCACTTTTCATATTTATATATAGGTGAACATGTATTCATCTTTCATATTTGTTGTGGCGTGCAACCCGATCCATTATATTTACGTATTTGTGAACACGTATTCACTTTACGTTTTGTTGCGGCGTGCAACCCGATCCATTATATTTACGTATTTGTGAACGCGTATTCACTTTACGTTTTGTTGCGGCGTGCAACCCGACCCATTATATTTACGTATTTGTGAACGCGTATTCACTTTACGTTTTGTTGCGGCGTGCAACCCGACCCATTATATTTATGTATTTGTGAACACGTATTCACTTTACGTTTTGTTGCGGCGTGCAACCCGATCCATTATGTTTACGTATTTGTGAACACGTATTCACTTTACGTTTTGTTGCGGCGTGCAACCCTATCCATTATGTTTATATTTATATATTTATGTGAACACGTATTCACTTTTCATATTTTTCAGAAGATCGAATAAATAATATTCTCTTTCCCAACATTCTGTCATTCATACTTGTATCGATTATAACTTTTAACCATAACTCCAACTAAGGTGTTTCTCAAGCGGAAACTAAGTTAAGACGGGGATCTTTCACTGTACCAAATTTCATTTAAAACTACTTTGGGTAACTAACACAAATTTATCCTCAAAACAGCCCCATAAAATTTGTTTCGGCAGAATTTTTATTAAACAACACCCAATCTTAGAATAGTCATAACTCCTAATCTGTAAACCCGTTCAAGCCCCATAAAATCTCAAAACGACGAGAACAGAGAGATACACGTCTCCATATGAACCATCCTTTCATATTCTGTACCATTTGGTACAGTTTTACACTTTTATTCGCTGCCCTTCCTGGATCTCGATAGATCCGAGGCAGAAACTTCAAACAGCGATAACTCTCAATACGTAAGTCGGATAGACCCCCATAAGGTCTCAAAATGTCCACAACAAAGAGATCTAGAATTTTCATTTAGAAACAATTTTCATATTCCCCACAGATTAGTACAGTTTTACGTTTCAACGTCCTGCCCTTCTGGATTCCGACGAATCCGAGGCAGCAACTTCAAACTACAATAACTCTCAACTCGTAAGTCCGTTATAATAACTCTTTATCTATATATGTCCGTAACAGAGAGATTTACAACCATGTAAATTTTCATATAATTCTAATAAGTAAAACTCAATAAAAACAGTCTGTAATTATGTCTTTCCGAATTTCGACCAAATCTAAGGCAGGAACTTTGAACTATGATAACTTTCAAACCGTATGTCCATTTTACCTCATTTTTGGTTCTATATGATCATATTAGAGAGGTGTACCACTCTTACGAATTTCATCAAATTCTAACAATTATAACTCAGTGAGAACAATTCGTAAAGTTCATGACGCAACTAGTTGTCTAAACAATCAAAAGTTCAATATTTCTTTTCAACACTCAATTCTTATTCTAACATGTATTGAACTAAAAATAAAGGATGTTACCAAGAATTTCTGAGTGAGAAAACTCACCTTGTAAGTGTGAAGATTATTGTTGTGTGGTTGCTAAAATTATTCTTACTCTCTAGTATTTTTCTTCTTGTTCTTCTTGCCCTCTTGGTATTTTTTCCTCTTCTTTTCACTTGTTTTTTTCTGATTTTCTAACCTTTATGTTATGTACTTTGTTTGTGTGTAAATACAATGTATAAGTGGAGAGTTTTCTATAACCTATGAGAGGTGGAATGACAAGAGTTGGAGGGAAAATGAAAAGGGGGAAAGGGGGGAAGGGAAGGCCTTGCACACGTACGTGCATGCTGCAAAATTATTATTATTATTTTTTTCTTTTGTTTTTCTTTTGTTTTGTTTTCTTATTTTCATTTCATCTATCTATTTATCCAATTTTAACACTAACTCTATCCCATGCAATTTATTCTTTGTTTTCTTATATATATATATTTTTATTAACCCAACCACAATTATATATATATTTTTTTTCCGGATTTCACAATTAATAAGGAGAAGATTAAGACTACTAATCTTCTCTTCATATTTGTATATATTGATACCTTTTATAAATGGAAAGGGGAGGAAGATCTAATTCTATCATACTCTGATTAAAAAATTCAGCTTGATGGTTTAAAGGCTAATACTTTTAAAATTGTGAGTTCAAAATCTAAAATTTGTTGAGACTGATTCAAAGGGTAAGTAGTTTTCACACATATATGGATATTTGTATGTCATAAATAATGGGTTCGTTTGCACTCGTAGCTCAAATACTATCATTTTTACATTTTTTCATCTGATCTCACTCACTTGCAGTTCTACTTGTAGCTTAGCTCTCAATATTATCAATTTCTCCTTGTAACACACCTCAGGAATTTGTACTTACCAATAAATTTTTTACAACTTTCTTCCACTACTTTTCTAGCTTTATTTCAATAACATAGCTTGCATTTACGCTTCTAGTACCTTTCTTCATGATTGTTGGATTTTTAGCATCCGCAATTATGATCATTTGTCCTGAAAATCACGAGGCATAGACTACTTGTAAAATATATTGGATTCAACTCATTTTGTTGGCGTAATTACAATTTGTTGGAAATTTGCCTTTGGCGGGAGTTGTGTCCGACCAACTTTAACTGCTTAAACACTAGTGTTACGTATGTTGGAGAATCCGGTTCTTTACACACTCATGATCTACTAAGTACGTAGATAACCGTAGGGCCAAGGATCGTCAAATTTCGTTAATAAATGAAAGAGATATTGGTCAACGAAGTGAGGTGTTTAAAGCATGAAAAAGTGTGGTTTGAGATCAATTCTCCCTCGTCGGTGGAGGAAGAAAGAACTGTTGTGTTTGTAAGACTCAAAATTGGTTTGGGGTTTGGGATCCCAAGGGGTATCCCATGTGTTTAAAGGAGGGAGGACCTAGATATGCTTCGGTTCAAGGAAAGCCCACACGCGCGCCGCCCGTCCTGTCCGGTTCGGGTCGCGGAATATTATCTTTTTGGGCCAGAATTCTTTCAAGATGTACAGTTTGGTCCCTGAAGTTTCCAGAAAGTCAGAATTGGGCAGAGAGATCGAAACGCCACATCACTCAATTTAGCCATATATGTTGGCTGAATTACTCCTCCTATAATGGCCAATTCGTTGCTCTTCACCATTTATTTTGGTGGTATTACTACCTCCATAATGGCCATTACTTGGCCAGTAATGGCACTTATGGAGGCAGTACAACATCCCCTCCCTCACCTATATAAACAACCTTTTTGCACCATTATTGAGAACACCTCACAATAGACGAAAAACACAAAACATAATTCTTTTTCCTACAATCTTCCAAGCATCATTTCGTTACTCAAAATTTTTCACGATAACACTTGAGTTTCCTTTGCTCAATTGTTCCATTGCTGTTTTATTTTGGGAGACAATTGTCCAGGACGTATAAAGGATACATACGGGGCAATATTGTCTTAAAGACTGAGTGTCACACTCGACTCAACATTCACAAAACAATTTCCATTTTTCTTGTTCAACATCTTTGTAATTTCAATTTTGTTGTTGAATTATATTTTCAGTTCTTGCAAGTCTTAGCAGTTATTTGTAATTCCCGTTTCATGCACCTTTGTAACCAACAAGTTTAAGACAATATTCCCTTACTGTAACTGATATACTCTCAAATCTGGTTGTGGCTTTCTTGTTGAAACCAGTTTCGTTGACAGTTCTATAAACAGTTCAAACACTGTCTAACAGATCTGGTCCTAGTTTTGGATCTCTCTTTGACGATAGCTACAAACCTGTTTTCATCAAAAGGGAGATCTCTGTTGGTGATCCTGAACTTGAAAACACCGCCGATAGTCATGTTTGACAAGGCTAAGGATCAAGGAAGAGTTTTTGTCACCGCTCCCGAGAGTGGTGGAAACAAGCGTCCACGAGAGGTGGAGGATATCAATTGGGACAAAAGAAGGAGGCTGAAAATGATAGTCTATCTTGTAGCTGAAGGATTACACTTGTCCCAGACAAGGAATCTAAAAATGAGTTAAGTAAACTTTCCTCTTTGTCAATAAGAAAATTAAATCATGTCTGAATAAAATAAGTAAGGCAAGAATATGAATATGAAAATGTTTCAAGAAAAAATAGATTCCTTACACTTTAAATTCAGGAGTTTAATCTTATTTACCTTCCTATTTAAATATTGGACTGTTATAAAACAACAGCCTAAAAGATATGGACTTAGATTGTAATAAAATGATTTTATGGACAATCCTAAGCATGAGACAAGGACTAGAGGACTAGAGACAATCCTGTCGCCGTTTCTCGACAGAAGATCCATCTTTTGATAGGATATTGTTGGACACTCAGTCATACAAAGCCTCCGGGCGACTGGAGTGGTTCAGAGTTATCAGATCCCAATAGATCTGAAAGCCAAAAGAAAGGCAGAAAAGAAATTGGACACTCAGTCTGCCAAGACAACTGAAGTGAGCCAGAGAATCTAGATAATATATGATCCGGTTACGCCCTAACCACGGGCAAGAGGTTGTTCATGTGAAGCAACGCTACCTTCAAAATAGAAGAAGTTGAAGAGGTTGTCCTCAAAAGGACTTAAGGAATGAGATCACTCTTAAATGAGGTGATACAAGTCTATTCATAGGCTGGTAAAGATGGAGTTGTTGCCATCTATCAACATAAACCTTCAACATAAGTGTGAGGTGTGCGTAGAGGCAAAACTCGCCAAGATTTCTTTTCGATCCGTCGAAAGGAATACCGCTCCTCTAGAACTTATTCACACAGATATATGTGATTTGAAGTTCGTACAATCTAGAGGGGGGAACAAGTATTTTGTGACATTCATTGATGATAGTACAATGTATTGTTACCTTTACTTGTTGAAAAGTAATGATGAAGCCTTTGAAGCGTCCCGACGTTACAAAGCAGAAGTTGAGAACCAACTGAGTCTACGGATTAAATCCATTCGTAGCGATAGAGGGGGAGAATATGTAGCGTCATTTGAGGAATATTGTGCCCAAGAATGCATTATCCATCAAACTACGGCTCCATACTCACCTCAATCAAACAGTGTGGCGGAACGTAAGAACCGCACATTGAATGAAATGATAAATACCTTGCTTATCAATTCCGGTCTTCCTCAAAACATGTGGGGAGAAAATGTCCTTACCGCTAATACGATTCTTAACAGAGTCCCACATAAGGGTAAGAACAAAACTCCATATGAATCATGAAATGGAAAGAGACCCACCTACAAATACTTTAAGGTGTGGGGTTGTTTGGCAAAGGTTGAAGTACCCAAGCCAAAGCAGGTCAAGATTGGGCCTAAGATTGTAGATTGCGTATTCATTGAATATGTAAAGAACAATAGTGCTTATCACTTCTTAGTGCATAAGTCAGCTATTCAAGATATCACCAGGGTACAATAATGGAATCAAAGAATGCTCTATTATTTGAAGGTACATTTACTAATAAGGGAAAATACATAACCTCTCGCAAACGAAGTTATGCACATAGCTCTCAAGAACCGGGAGTCGTCGAAGGCCCGGATCTATATGATCCAGATCTATCAGATCTCAAGGTGGTTGAACATCCGGAATCTAGTGTTCCAGATTATCAGAACTTGGAGACTACAGAGATGGATCTATGATGAACCAAGGACAATTGCTCCTCATTGTCAACTCCAGAAGCACCGCTCTGGAAAGAAGCTATTGAGAGTGAAATAGGCTCCATTCTGCATAACCATACGTGGGAGTTGGTTGATCTTCCTCCGGGAAATAAACCGTTGGGTTGTAAATGAATACTCAAACGGAAATACAAAGCAGATGAGTCTATAGACAAGTACAAGGCCAGGTTGGTAGTCAAGGGCTATCGGCAGACAGGAGGCTTTGACTACTTTGACACATACTCCCCGGTATCCCGGATGACATCCATACGGGTATTCATTGCGATCGTAGATTTGCGTGATCTTGAAATACATCAAATGGATGTCAAGACAACCTTCCTGAATGGTGATTTGGAAGAAGAAATATACATGGATCAACCCGAGGGGTATGTGGTTTCAAGACAAGAGACAAAAGTGTGTCGGCTTGTCAAATCTCTGTACGCGCTGAAACAAGCCCCGAAGCAATGGCACAAAAAATTTGATAGTACCCTACTATCGAAGGGTTTCGCCATTAATGAGTGTGATAAATGTGTCTACACGAAAGGTAACTCTGACTCGTTTGTTATGATATGCCTGTATGTAGACGACATGTTAATCACAGGAAGTAGTCCTATAGTAATCCTAGAGACTAAGAACATGTTGAAACAATGTTTCGACATGAAGGATATGAGTATCGTATATGTCATCTTAGGGATTAAAATCTCTAAGACGTCTGACGGACTGGTCTTATCTCAGTCTCACTACATCGAAAATGTTATGAGAAAGTTCGAGATGTTAGACAGTTCACCGATAAAGTCACCAATGGATACAAATCAATAGCTTGATAAAAATCTTGGTGCACCTGTATACCAGGAGGCGATATGCACAGGTGATCGGTAGTTTGATGTATATAACAAACTGCACCCGACCTGATATTGCTTATGCAGTCAATAAGTTGGCTAAGTTCACCCGTAATCCGAGTGATAATCACTGGAAGACGTTGAATCGGGTATTACAATACATGAAATACATGTTAACTTATGAGTTACACTATTCGAGATATCCAACTGTACTAGAGGGGTACAATGATGCAAACTGGATATCTGATATAGAGAACACCAAGTCCATCAGTGGGTATGTATTTACAATTGGTGATGGGGTTGTGTCTGGGAAATCCTCTAAGCAAACTTACATCGCCCACAATGGAATCAGAGTTTATCGCTTTAGACAAAACAATAGAAAAAGTTGAGTGGCTTCATGACTTCTTAGAGGATGTTCCGTATTGGAACAAACCCGTACCTTCAGTAATGATCTACTGCGACAGTCAATCGGCTCTAGAAAGGGCACGAAATGTTATGTACAACGGCAAGTCTCGCCATATTCGACGGAGGCATAAACTGTTAGGCAACTGATCACCACGGGTATATCCATTGATTACATTAAGTCAAAAAATAATATAGCAGACCCATTGACAAAGGGGTTACCCAAGGATCAGATGACTTGCTTGTCTAGGGGAATAGGCTTAAAACCCAAAATATAAGGACCAATACAGTGGTAACACAACCTTACTAACTGGAGATCCCAATAATTCGGTTCAATGAGAAAACTAAGTTGTAAATGTTCAGTTGATCGCTTCAGTGGAAGCATGAGCACTTCGGATAATGATTTCTGTAAAGAAGCACCAACTCCAAAGCCGTTCCCGCGATAGACGTTAAGTGCTATCTGAAGTATGGGTAAAAGGTTAAGTTTTCAAAAACCTTTAATGATCCTCAACAGTTGAGGTTAGGTTTTTGGGAAACTTTTAATGGTTCCTAACACTTGTGAAGTGGGGTATAGCAGCATACCTTGTAGGAGACCACCTATTTAAGTGCGAGGACGGGCCACCTCAAATGAACGCACTTAAGAATCCAAGAAGTTGTCCATGGCCAAAACGAACAAAACATTACGAAGAAGCGAGTAAGGGAATTTTTTATGTTGGTACTATTGACTTGGATTACACTAAACACTGACGGTTCAAGACATCACGTTCACTGCGTAGTAAGTAAGTCCGATGGTATTCAATTATGGAAGGTTCAAAGCTGAAGCCATCTCTCCTTATGCAATATCGGTCCGCTGAAATATTGCTGGAAATGGAAAAAGGCACCCTGTGAGTGCGCCAAAATCTCTTTCAAGAGGGGATTGTTGGAAATTTGTCTTTGGCGAGAGTTGCGACCGACCAAATTTAACGGCTTAAACACTAGTGTTACGTATGTTGGAGAATCCGGTTCTTTACACATGCATGATCTACTGAGTACGTAGATAACCGTAGGGCCAAGGATCGTCAAATTTCGTTGAGAAATGAAAGAGATATTGATCCACGAAGTGAGGTGTTTGAAGCATGAAAAAGTGTGGTTTGGGATCAATTTTTCCTCATCGGTGGAGGAAGAAAAAATTGTTGTGTTTATAAGACTCAAAATTGGTTTGGGGTTTGGGACCCCAAGGGGTATCCTATGTGTTTAAAGGAGGGACAACTTAGATATGTTTCGGTTCGAGGAAAGCCCACACGCGCGCAGCTCGTCTGGTCTGGTTCGGGTCACGGGATATTATCTTTTTGGACCAGAATTCTTTCAAGATGTACAGTTTAGTCCCTGAAGTTTCCAAAAAATTAGAATTGGGCCGAGAGATCAGAAATGCCACATCACTCAATTCAGCCACTTATTTTGGCTGAATTACTCCTCTGGTCAATCTGTTGCTCTTCACCATTTATTTTGATGGTATTACTACCTCCATAATGACCATTACTTGACCAATAATGACACTTATGGAGGCAGTTCAACAGTCACTTCATCACATATATAAACAACCCATTTGCACCATTGTTGAGAACACCTCACAATAGACGAAAAACAAAACATAATTCTTTTTTCTACAATCTTCCAAGCATCATTTCGTTACTCAAAATTCTTCACGATAGCACTTGAGTTTCCTTTGCTCAATTGTTCCATTGATGTTTTATCACAATTGTCCAGGATGTATAAAGGATACAGACGGGGCAATATTGTCTTAAAGACAGAGTGTCACACTCGACTCAGCATTCACAAAACAATTTCCATTTTTCTTGTTCAACATCTTTGTAATTTCAATTTTGTTGTTGAATTATATTTTCAGTGCTTGCAAGTCTTAGCAGTTATTTATAATTTTTGTTTCCTGCACCTTTGTAACCAACACAATTTCCTAAGATTTACATTGATAGGCTAGGAGAAGAGAGACCACATGTACATACAAAGTTAATTATGTTATGAGATCACTAAAGATTGTGGTGGAGTAGCGGCGTCTTGGTTCTTGACCAGAAATTTCGAGTTCTGAAGTCACTTTGTCCCGCACCAATCCTGATTGAGGGCTCCAAAACTATGAAATGTCGAGTGAAAAACCAAAAAACTAAATTATGCTAAGCCACTAATGCAAAGTATATTGGATTTAAGAAGAATTTTCCACATGATTTCATCCATCATAAAAGTTACTTACCTTCTTTTCTTATTGTCAATTGATCCTTACTATAAATAGGTATTCATATTTGTAAAACATGTTAAGGATTTTAGCATGTTGGTAAAATTAAAATTAAACACAAGAAAATCAGATAGGTTGTAACCGTATCTCCTGACTATGTAAAATTACATTGCATAAAGTTTTAAGCACAACAAGCCGTCTTAGCTCAGTGGTAGAGCGCGTGGCTTTTAACCACGTGGTCGTGGGTTCGAACCCCACAGACGGCGCTAGAAATATAATTATCTTTTATTGTTGTTTTTCTCCCCATAAATCTTCTTAAAACTCCATTAATGTTGTGAATACTCGTGTGTCCATTTAAGTTTGCAATTGAAGACAATTAGTATAGTCCAACTTGGCTACCAAGCTCAACTTGGTTCATTTATACAAGTTGAGTAATATATCAGTCTCTATATATATTTGTCTTTAGTGTATTTACTTTGCAGACTTTATTTTATAATATGTTATCAACACGAGACTCTACCATCTGGAACAAATACTATAACGAGACTCTACCATCTGGAACAAATACTATAACGAGACTCTACCATCTGGAACAAATACTATGAAAGCCTCAAAGGTATTGACTTTATTTTCTTCATTAATGTCTAATATTTCTAAATGTGAATTTGTTACTCTGGATATATCGGGCAAAAGATATATGTCTTGGTTGTTTGATGCGAAAATTCATCTTCATGCGATGGGTCTGACAGACATCATCAAAGATAAAAACCAGACATCAAATCAAGACCGTGTCAATGCAATGATATTCCTCCGTCATCACCTTGACGAGGGCTTGAAATTGAAATATCTCATTGTTAAAGATCCTCTTATGTTGTGGAATAATTTAAAAGATAGATATGACCACCTGAAGATGGTCATACTTCCAAAACACATTTTGATTGGATTCATTTGAGGCTACAAGATTTTAAATCCATTTGTGACTATAATTTCTCCATTTTCAGAATTATTTCTCAGTCAAAATTATGTGGTGAAAATATCACTGATCATGATATGTTGGAGAAAACATTTGTTCCTACCTCGAGTATGCTCCTGCAGCAGCAATACTGAGAGATGAGGTTCGAGAAATATTTTGACCTAAGTGCACATCTTTTAGCCTACTGGTACTATCTCATTCCCTGAAGTGAATGAGGCAAACTTTCGTCAATCTATGCGTGGAAGAGGTCGTGTCCTAGTCGTGGTCATGACCGTGGTCGAGGAAGAAATTATAATCATGATTGTTGTTTTGCACCAAATAATACCCTTCAATGTCAGGAATGTAAAAAGAATGATGAAAAGCATGAGACGGTGCAAAAGAAAAGTTTAGAAAATAGATTCTACTGATGTGAAGGAAAGGGGCATTGAGCGCGTACGTACGCCAAAGCATCTAGTTGAGCTTTGTCAATCCTCCCTAAAAAAGATAGAAAAGAATGATGAAGCAAATTTTATTTCTGAAGATAATAATGACTTTATGCATTTGGATGTAGCGGATTACTTTGCAGTCCCAAAATAGATCCTGTAATCAAAGATGAATCTGTAGAATCTTGAAATATGTAATTCGTGTTATTTGTATTATCTAGTATAATCATGTTAAAATATAAGTCATATTTTGTTATAGTAATTCGGTTTGTACGGTTATGAGCATTGTGAATAAAATGTAAATCGTGTTTTGATAATGATATTTACTATAATATTCACTTTGTCTATATTTTTATTTTGAAGAATATATGAAAATTCCTCAAATTTTATCGGGATCAATGATCAATCATGAAGATATTTGTGCAGTTGATAGTGGAACAACGCATGCCATATTAAAAAAATGCGAACTATTTTTCTCACTTGCTTAGAAAAAGAGAAAATGTTAGTACAATTTCTGGTAATTCTAAACTAATTGAATGCTCCGGAAGAGCTACTACATTTCTGCCTAAGGGAACAAAACTTGTTATAGAAGATGCATTGTTCTCTTCTAATTTTTCAAGAAACTTGTTAAGTTTCAAAGATATCCGCCGAAATGAGTATCATGTTGGGACATTAAATGAAATAAATGTTGAATATCTTGGTATTACCAAACATGTCACCGTCTAAAAATATATCATGAAGAAACTACCAACTTTATCTTCTGACTTGTATTGTATAGAAATTAGTACAATTGAAGCACACTCGATCATAAATCAGAAGTTTAATGATTTAAGTACTTGTGGTGCTTTGACATGATCGAGTAGGCCATCCTAAATCAATAATGATGAGATGAATTATTGAAAATTCAAATGGGCATTCATTCAAGAACCTAAAGATTTTTTAAAGTGGTGAATTTTCATGTGCTACTTGTTGTCAAGAAAATTGATAACAAGACCATCACCAATGAAAGTCAGCCTTGAATCCCCTACCTTCCTAGAGTGTATACATGGAGATATATGTGGACCTATTCACCCACCCTCTGGGTCATTTAGATATTTTATGGCCCTAATGGACGCATTTCAAGATAGTCTCATTTGTGCCTCTTATCGTCTCACAACCTGGTGTTTGCAAAATTATTGGCACAAATAATATGCTTAAGGGCAGTTCCCCGATCATCCCATTAAGGCTATACGCCTCGATAATGATGGAGAATTTACATCTCAAGCTTTTGATGATTATTGTTTATCGGTTGAGAAAAAAGTTGAACATAATGTAGCTCATGTTCATACTTAAAATGGTCTTGTTGAATCATTTATTAAGCATTTGCAAGTTGCAACTGATAGCAATACCACTTCTTATGAAAGCACGATTGCCCACTGCCACTTGGGGCCATGTCATCTTACATGCAACATCGTTTATTCGTCTTAGACCGCTCATTAAAATAAATACTTTCCATCACAATTAGTATTTGGTCATAAATAAATATTGCTCATCTTTGAATCTTTGGTTGTGATGTATATGTGTCGGTTGCACCACCACAACGCGCTAAGATGACCCCCAAAGAAGGTTAGGAATATATGTTGAGTTTCAATCACCCTCTATTATTCACTACTTTGAACCATTAACTGGAAATTTATTCACTTCTCGATTTGCAGATTATTAATTTGATGAAATGAATTTCTCACAATTAGGGGGAAAGAGGAAAGAAATTAAAAGAGAAATTGCGTGGAAAGTTTCATCAATATTTTATTTTGATCCACGTATATTTGTATGTGAACATGAGATCCAGAAGATCATTCACTTGCAAAAAATAGAAAATCAGATGCCAGACGCATTTACTGATTTGAAAAGAATAACTAAGTCACATATCCCTGCAGAGAATGAGTCTATTCGAATTGATGTCCCAACACGATCATCTACTAGTGTCATAACTACTGAATCTCATACATACCTCAAACGTGGTAGATTATTGAGTTCAAAGGATAGAAATCAGAGAAAAAGAAGCACAAGCAGTGATCAAGATGACACTATAAAAGAATCTCATGAAGAGAATCATAATTCGATTAATCATGATATTCCTGAATATATCAGTGAATCTGAGACTCATGTGAGTAAAGAACTATCATTAAGTTCTACTGATGATGAAATAAATTTGGATTGATTGAAATTTATGGTGGATAATATTTTTACATATAATGTTGCAATGAATATTATAAAAGACAATGATGATCAAGAACCTCTGTCTGTCGAAGAATATCGACGAAGATCCGATTGGCCGATTGGCAAGAGGCAATTCAATCAGAATTGAATTCACTTGCTAAATATGAGGTTTTTGGATCGGTAGTCCAAACGAACGATGGTGTAAAATTAGTTGGCCATAAATGGGTTTTTGTGCAAAAAAATGAATGAGAGAAATGAAATTGTGAGATACAAGGCACACCTTGTTGCACGAGGATTCTCTTAAAGACTCGATGTCGACTACGAAGAAATATATTCACCCGTTATTGTAAAGTCCGGGAAAAAATAATAATATATAGTTGTTGGTTGGTTTAATAAAAATATATATTTCATAATCTTTTTATAAGGACTACATGGCATGTTAGATTAGTGTTACAATAACAATAAACATTATTGTGCCTATGTGATTATGTTATGACCTTATTCACTTTCGAGGACGAATGTTGCTTAAGGAGGAAAGAATGTAAAGTCCGGGAAAAAATAATAATATATAGTGGTTGGTTGGTTTAATAAAAATATATATTTCATAATCTTTTTATAAGGACTACATGGCATGTTAGAAATCTATTAGTTGGCAAAATATATAATTCATAACCTTTTTATAAGGACTACATGACATGTTAGAAGTCTATTAGTTGACAAAATATATAATTCAAGCCTTAAAGACTTCAAGAATTAACCACATTAAAAAAAATCTGCATACACATTTCTTTTGGTGAAACAACCTACTTCCCTTCCTCTCCTTTAACTCCTCCACTCTTGGCTTTCCTCCAATAATTTATACAAACACCCTTACTTATACATTATACTTGGCACAAACAAAGGACTAGCACAAAGAATACAAAATCAGAAAAAAAAAAACAAGTGAACAAGAAGAGGAAAAATCTGAAAAACATCAAGAGAGGAAGGAGAACAAAAATAGGAATACTAGGGAGCAAGGATCACTTGTAGCAACAGAACAACAATCCTTTTCACGCTTACAAGGTGAGTTTTCTCACTCAGAAATTCTTGGTAACATCCTTTATTTTTAGTTCAATACATGTTAGAATAAGAATTGAGTGTTGAAAAGAAATATTGAACTTTTGATTGTTTAGACAACTAGTTGCGTCATGAACTTTACGAACTGTTCTCACTGAGTTATAATTGTTAGAATTTGATGAAATTTGGAGGAATTGTACACCTCTCTAATATGATCATATAGAACCAAAAATGAGGTAAAATGGACGTACGGTTTGAAAGTTATCATAGTTCAAAGTTCCTGCCTTAGATTTGGTCGAAATTCGGAAAGGCATAATTACGGACTGTTTTTATTGAGTTTTACTTATTAGAATTATATGAAAATATACATGGTTGTAAGTCTCTCTGTTACGGACAGATATATATAAATATTTATTAAAACGGACTTACGAGTTGAGAGTTATTGTAGTTTGAAGTTGCTGCCTCAGATTCGTCGGAATCCAGGAGGGCAGGACGTTGAAACGTAAAACTGTACTAATATGTGGGGAATATGAAAATTGTTTCTAAATGAAAGTTCTATATCTCTTTGTTGTGGACATTTTGAGACCTTACGGGGGTCTATCCGACTTACGGATTGAGAGTTATCGCTGTTTAAAGTTTCTGCCTCGGATCTATCGAGATTCAGGAAGGGCAGCGAATAAAAGTGTAAAACTGTACCAAATGGTACAGAATATGAAAGGATGGTTCACATGGAGACGTGTAGCTCTCTGTTCTCGTCGTTTTGAGATTTTATGGGGCTTGAACGGGTTTACAGATTAGGAGTTATGACTATTCTAAGATTGGGTGTTGTTTAATAAATATTCTGCCGAAATAAATTTCATGTGGCTGTTTTGAGGATAAATTTGTGTTAGTTACCCAAAGTAGTTTTAAATGAAATTTGGTACAGTGAAAGATCCCGTCTTACCTTAGTTTCCGCTGAGAAACACCTTAGTTGGAGTTATGGTTAAAAGTTATAATCGTTACAAGTATGAAAGATGAATGTTAGAAAAGAGAATAGTATTTATTTGATCTTCTGAAAAATATGAAAAGTGAATACGTGTTCACATAAATATATAAATATATAATGGATCGGGTTGCACGCCGCAACAAAACGTAAAGTGAATACGCGTTCACAAATACGTAAACATAATGGATCGGGTTGCACGCCGCAACAAAACGTAAAGTGAATATATGTTCACAAATACGTAAATATAATGGATCGGGTTGCACGCCGCAACAAAACGTAAAGTGAATACGCGTTCACAAATACGTATACATAATGGATCGGGTTGCACGCCGCAACAAAACGTAAAGTGAATATATGTTCACAAATACGTAAATATAATGGATCGGGTTGCACGCCGCAACAAAACGTAAAGTGAATACACATTCACAAATACGTAAACATAATGGATCGGGTTGATCTCCGCAACACAAAACGTAAAGTGAATAGGATTTAACAAATAAGTAAATATAATGGATCGGGTTGCACGCCGCAACAAATATGAAAGATGAATACGTGTTCACCTATATATAAATATGAAAAGTGAATACGCTTTCACAAATATATAAATGTAATAAACATGTGGAAATGCAGGGGAATGTCTTAACGTATAATACGAGATAAAATGAAGTGTTAGTTAAACCGAGAATTTTCTATGAGGAGTTGTTGCATATTTAAAGATGTTGTAACCTGATATGTTTTTGCAATATGCTTATTACGTTATAATGTGATTGCACTTGGAATATTGTGGTGTTACTTTGAATTGCAGGTAGGTTCTCACCACCCGGATGGTAGTGACTCTTTATTTAACATGTTTCAGAAAGCGTGATAGAGAAAGGCTCCACGCCAAGGCTAGCGATCGTCCCAGCCTCTCTTGTCATACCAAGTCCATTGCTTGGGCTTGGTACTCGTCAGTTCGTAATGCCCAGTGTCTCGAAATGCCCGTGGAATGGTCTCCCTTCCAACTTAGAATAATATTTGTCAAGATGTCTATGTAGAAACAATATTTGCACGAGTATGGGCTCGCGTTATATTTTCAATAAAGTCATAAACAAATTTTTATTGTTATTTTTATTAATAGCCCGTATTTGAATATAAGTTTAAATTTCTAAATAAAGAGAATTAAATGGTGCTCTGGTGGAAAATAATTGTCCAGTGCCATCACGCCTAAGTAAAGACTTAGGAAAAGTCGAGCGTGACAAGTTGGTATCAAAGCTAAACCAGTTAGGAGATTCTAGGAAGTTTCTTCGAGTTGGGTGTTTGAGCGGTTACTTATCATGACGCAGCGCGCCACCTTAGTAGTAAGTAAACTAATAACATCCTAAAGTTTCACTTCTTTCATACTCTTCTCGTGCCTATCTTGAGTCTTTTCAAAGACTTGGTTCTCGTACTACCTCCTTCAAAGGATTGTGGAAGGGAGTGTACAACGATAAAATAACCAGATGTGACTGCACCACCGACCGAAAAGGTTGGAGAGATTTACTTTAAGTAAGATAAGTAAGGATGACAAGTGACTTGATGCTATGGTTATTAGTATCTTGGAAGTTTTATATAAAAAAAGAGTCATTCGTTTTAAAAGAGTATAAGTATGTAGTACTTGAGATTAAATTTCCGGATTCTTTTATTAAGACATGTTAGTGCCTTAAGTGAACTAAAATGAGAGGATATATTAGTAATGTCAATAAGAAGTTGTGGATTTCTTGACTTACTTATGTTATGTAGGATAGCCAGGTTGAGCTAGGGTAAGAGTATAAATGAGGGTAAACCCCAAGACGTTATACCACCTTCTCCAGTGTAAGAGTATAAATGAGGGGTAAACCCCCCAAGACGTTATACCACCTTCTCCAGGGTAAGAGTATAAATGAGGGGTAAACCCCCAAGACGTTATACCACCTTCTCTAGGGTAAGAGTATAAATGAGGGGCAAGCCCCAAGACGTTATACCACCTTCTCCAGGGT
This sequence comes from Przewalskia tangutica, assembly GCA_029844215.1. Lineage (NCBI taxonomy): Eukaryota > Viridiplantae > Streptophyta > Magnoliopsida > Solanales > Solanaceae > Przewalskia > Przewalskia tangutica. The sequence goes on along the minus strand of CM056736.1, from coordinate 100,587,948 downwards.
AAGAGTATGAATGAGGGGAAAGCCCCAAGACGTCATACCACATTCTCCGGTAAGAGTATGAATGAGAGGAAAGCCCCAAGACGTCATACCACCTGCTTCAGGGTAAGAGTATAAATGAGGGGAAAACCCCCAAGACGTTATACCACCTGTTCCGTGGATTTGCTACCCATGATGCGAGGAATATCCTCACGCGACCTTATTTCCTACCTTAGGTCTCAAAAGTTATTAAGAGTCACAAAGTGGAGTACGATATCCGGCTAATATAGTAGATACCCAAAAAGAGTCCCCAACGTGCATGATGTCCCTATTGTTTGAAAAATTTCAAGGTTTTTTCTGAAGATCTCCTGTGCCTTCCTCCTGGATAGAGAGTGGAATTCGCTATAGAGTTAATTCATGGTAAAAGAACTATTTATATTCTTCCATAAAGAATTGCCCCAGCTAAATTGAGAGAGTTAAAAGAACAGTTGAGGGATCTTCTGGATAAAGGATTTATAAGGCCTAGTGTTTCCCAGGCACGCACCTTTTGTGAAGAAAAAAAAGATGGATCACTCCGAATGTGCATCGATTATCGACAACTCAATAAGGTCACGATCAAGAATCGATACCCATTACCAAGAATCGATGATCTTTTGACCAACTTCGTGAGCCAATTATTTTTCCAAGATTGATCTTCGCTCGAGATATCATCGATGAAAATAAATCCGAATGATATATCAAAACAAACCTTTAGGACTGATATGGCCATTATGAGTTCTTGGTCATGTCTTTCGGATTAACCAATGCCCCAGCAGCTTTTATGGATCTAATGAACATAATCTTTAAACCATTCTTGAATTTGTTCGTAATTGTATTTATAGATGATATCCTAATTTACAGCAAGTGTGTTGAAGAACAGAAGAGCATCCGGAGGTAGTGCTTCAAGTCTTGAAACAGAGAAACTATATGCTAAATTTTCAAAGTGTGAATTTTGGTGGAAAAGATAGCCTTTTGGGTCATGTTGTGTCAAGGGATGGAATTATGGTAGACCCGTAAGATAGAAGTAGTGAAGAATCGCCAAAAACCGACCACCCCGGCAGAGGTTAGAAGTTTCTGGTTTGGTGGGTATTATAGAAGATTCGTAAAGGTTTTTCTAGTCTCACGCTCCTTTGACCCTTGACTCAAAAGCGGTTAAGTACCAGTGGTCGAGCATGTGAAGCAAGTTTTAAACTAAAGGAATTGTTGACTCATCGCACTACCCTAACCTTACCATCGGGATGAAGGGTTCATACCTATCATGCGATGCCTCCAGTGGGTTAGGATGTGTCTTGATGCGATTTGGAAAGGTTATTGCGTATGCATCTAGACAATCAAGATACATGAGAAGAATTACCCAACTCATGACTTGGAATTAGTTGCGGTGGTGTTTGCCTTACGAATATGGAGACATTATTTGTATGGTGTGCATGTGGACATATTTACATATCATAAGAGTTTGCGACATAACCACGCAGAAGGATTTGAATCTCCGACAAAGAAGATGGTTAGAGTTGCTTAGGATTATGACCTTTGTATTCTTTACCATCCTCGAAAGCTAACGCGTGGTCGACGACTCAAGAGAGATCAATGGGCAGCTGGCCCATTTGGTAATACAAAATAGTGGTATTGTTCGAGGTACAAAGATTGGGAAACCTCTGGTTAACTTAATCGAGATCGGTGAAGGTAGGGTGGTGGTACATGATACCTCGCAATGCCTTAGCTTCGTAAATAAAAGAAAGTCATTGAGGATACTGAGTTTGTTGGATTTCGGAGAGGATCCAACAGGAAAACCTTCACGCTATATTGGGAGATAATGACGGAACCTTCTTGATAAGGGTAGGTTATGTTCCTGGCGTAAAGGATCTAAGGAGGAAGATCTTAGATGAGGTCACAACACAAGATATTCCATTCATCCAGTGGTCAACAAAATGTATCAGACCTCAAGGCAAATTACGGTGGGACGGGATGAAGAAAGACGTCATGGAGTTTGTCGAGGTGTCTTATATGTCGCCAGTGAAAGTGAACATCAAAAACTGGCGGATTACTTCAGACATCGAGTCACCATGTGGAAGTGGGAGGCGATTCATATGGATTTCAGAATCGGTCTACCAAAACTCGAGAAGGGTATGATTCTATTTGGGTGATTGTTGATCGACTTACAAAGTCAACCCATTTCTTACCTGGCCAAGACTACGTACGCGCACCACAAGATACAGATTTATTTGAAGGAGATTGTGCGTTACACGAGATTCCTTACAAATTATTCCAGATAGGGTTCCCAGCTCACCTCACACTTTTGACAAAGTTTCCAGCAGGTCTCGACAAAAATTATGTTAAGCACGGCTTTCCACCCGCAAACACGGGCAAGCCGAGCGAACAATTCAAACACTCGGCGACAAAGTTGCGATCTTGTGTGTTAGATTTTCGTGGAAGCTGTTGGACCATCTATGTATAATTGAGTTCGCTTACAACAATAGTTTTCACTCTAGCATACAAATGGCCCCGTTTGAAGCATTATATGGGAAAAATGTAGGTATCCACTGATGGTTCGAGGTGGGTGACGCAATCGTTTCGGACCAAGTCATTCAAGAAACAAATGATAAGGTACAAATGATTCGGAGAGGATCAAAACAGCTCATAGTCGTCATAAGTCCTATGCGGATCATCTAAAAGAGATCTTGAATTCCAAGAGGAGAAAGTATTTTTAAAAGTGTTCCAATGAAGGAGTGATGCACTTTGGTAAGAAAGGAAAATTGAGCCCAAGGTTTATTGGGTCATATGAGATCTTGCGAAGAGTGGGAATGTGGCTTATGAATTAGCACTTCCACAAGAGTCGGAAGCGGCATCCTGTTTCATGTGTCAATGTTACGAAAATACTTGCACGATCCAAGTCACGTCGCCCTTCCCGTGAGATAGTTCTTAATGAAGAGCTTCAATATGAAGAGGTTCCGTGGAAATACTTGATAGGAAGGTTAAGCGCCTTAGAGTAAAGATATTGCTTCCGAAGGTCCTATGGAGGAATCACTCCACGAGGAAGCCACCGGGAAGTCAAGAGGCGATGAAAGTCAAATATCTATTCTTATTTGACTAAGGTAAAAAAATGTGTTACATAGTACTTCATTATGTGCCATTTGAGTGTCTATATGCATGTGTTACAACTTTATTCACATTCGAGGACGAATGTTTCTTAAGGAAGGGAGAATGTGAAGCCCCAAATTAGTGTTACAATAACAATAAACATTATTGTGTCTATGTGATTATGTTATGACCTTATTCACATTCGAGGACGAATGTTGCTTAAGGAGGAAAGAATGTAAAGTCCGGGAAAAAATAATAATATATAGTTGTTGGTTGGTTTAATAAAAATATATATTTCATAATCTTTTTATAAGGACTACATGGCATGTTAGATTAGTGTTACAATAACAATAAACATTATTGTGCCTATGTGATTATGTTATGACCTTATTCACATTCGAGGACGAATGTTGCTTAAGGAGGAAAGAATGTAAAGTCCGGGAAAAAATAATAATATATAGTGGTTGGTTGGTTTAATAAAAATATATATTTCATAATCTTTTTATAAGGACTACATGGCATGTTAGAAATCTATTAGTTGGCAAAATATATAATTCATAACCTTTTTATAAGGACTACATGACATGTTAGAAGTCTATTAGTTGACAAAATATATAATTCAAGCCTTAAAGACTTCAAGAATTAACCACATTAAAAAAAATCTGCATACACATTTCTTTGGTAAGGAAACAACCTACTTCCCTTCCTCTCCTTTAACTCCTCCACTCTTGGCTTTCCTCCCATAAGTTATACAAACACCCTTACTTATACATTATACTTGGCACAAACAAAGGACTAGCACAAAGAATACAAAATCAGAAAAAAAAACAAGTGAACAAGAAGAGGAAAATCTGAAAAACATCAAGAGAGGAAGGAGAACAAAAATAGGAATACTAGGGAGCAAGGATCACTTGTAGCAACAGAACAACAATCCTTTTCACGCTTACAAGGTGAGTTTTCTCACTCAGAAATTCTTGGTAACATCCTTTATTTTTAGTTCAATACATGTTAGAATAAGAATTGAGTGTTGAAAAGAAATATTGAACTTTTGATTGTTTAGACAACTAGTTGCGTCATGAACTTTACGAACTGTTCTCACTGAGTTATAATTGTTAGAATTTGATGAAATTCGGAGGAATTGTACACCTCTCTAATATGATCATATAGAACCAAAAATGAGATAAAATGGACGTACGGTTTGAAAGTTATCATAGTTCAAAGTTTCTGCCTTAGATTTGGTCGAAATTCGGAAAGGCATAATTACGGACTGTTTTTATTGAGTTTTACTTATTAGAATTATATGAAAATATACATGGTTGTAAGTCTCTCTGTTACGGACAGATATATATAAATATTTATTAAAACGGACTTACGAGTTGAGAGTTATTGTAGTTTGAAGTTGCTGCCTCAGATTCGTCGGAATCCAGAAGGGCAGGACGTTGAAACGTAAAACTGTACTAATCTGTGGGGAATATGAAAATTGTTTCTAAATGAAAGTTCTATATCTCTTTGTTGTGGACATTTTGAGACCTTACGGGGGTCTATCCGACTTACGGATTGAGAGTTATTGCTGTTTAAAGTTTCTGCCTCGGATCTATCGAGATTCAGGAAGGGCAGCGAATAAAAGTGTAAAACTGTACCAAATGGTACAGAATATGAAAGGATGGTTCACATGGAGACGTGTAGCTCTCTGTTCTCGTCGTTTTGAGATTTTATGGGGCTTGAACGGGTTTACAGATTAGGAGTTATGACTATTCTAAGATTGGGTGTTGTTTAATAAATATTCTGCCGAAATAAATTTCATGTGGCTGTTTTGAGGATAAATTTGTGTTAGTTACCCAAAGTAGTTTTAAATGAAATTTGGTACAGTGAAAGATCCCCGTCTTACCTTAGTTTCCGCTTGAGAAACACCTTAGTTGGAGTTATGGTTAAAAAGTTATAATCGTTACAAGTATGAAAGACAGAATGTTAGAAAAGAGAATAGTATTTATTTGATCTTCTGAAAAATATGAAAAGTGAATACGTGTTCACATAAATATATAAATATATAATGGATCGGGTTGCACGCCGCAACAAAACGTAAAGTGAATACGCGTTCACAAATACGTAAACATAATGGATCGGGTTGCACGCCGCAACAAAACGTAAAGTGAATATATGTTCACAAATACGTAAATATAATGGATCGGGTTGCACGCCGCAACAAAACGTAAAGTGAATACGCGTTCACAAATACGTATACATAATGGATCGGGTTGCACGCCGCAACAAAACGTAAAGTGAATATATGTTCACAAATACGTAAATATAATGGATCGGGTTGCACGCCGCAACATAACGTAAAGTGAATACACATTCACAAATACGTAAACATAATGGATCGGGTTGCACGCCGCAACAAAACGTAAAGTGAATACGTGTTCACAAATACGTAAATATAATGGATCGGGTTGCACGCCGCAACAAATATGAAAGATGAATACGTGTTCACCTATATATAAATATGAAAAGTGAATACGCGTTCACAAATATATAAATGTAATAAACATGTGGAAATGCAGGGGAATGTCTTAACGTATAATACGAGATAAAATGAAGTGTTAGTTAAACCGAGAATTTTCTATGAGGAGTTGTTGCATATTTAAAGATGTTGTAACCTGATATGTTTTTGCAATATGCTTATTACGTTATAATGTGATTGCACTTGGAATATTGTGGTGTTACTTTGAATTGCAGGGTAAGGTTCTCACCAAATTTGGATGGTAATGACTCTTTATTTAACATGTTTCAGAAAGCGTGATAGAGGAAAGGCTCCACGCCAAGGCTAGCGATCGTCCATGACCTCTTGTCATACCAAGTCCATTGCTTGGGCTTGGTACTCGTCAGTTCGTAATGTCGGTTCGGTGTCTCGGGAAATGCCCGTGTGGAATGGTCTCCCTTCCAACTTAGAATAATATTTGTCAGTATGTCTATGTAGAAACAATATTTGCACGAGTATGGGCTCGCATTATATTTTCAATAAAGTCATAAACAAATTTTTTATTGTTATTTTTATTAATAGCTCCGTATTTGAATATAAGTTTAAATTTCTAAATAAAGAGAATTAAATGGTGCTCCTGGTGGAAAATAATTGTCCAGGTGCCATCACGCCCTAAGTAAAGACTTAGGAAAAGTCGGGGCGTGACATATTATTTTATGTTAATTTACTAGCAAGATATAGTTATTCTTATACACGGAGGCATTGTAATGAAATTAAGCATATATTGCGATATCTAAAGGAAATTATTGATATGAGTTTGTTTTATACTAACAAAGATAGTGTAGATCTTGTTGGTTATGCAGATGCAAGTTATTTATCTGATGCACACAAAGCTCAGTCTCAAACGGGCTATCTGTTTACAAGCGAATGTACTGTTATATCATGGAGATCTACAAAGCAGTCAATTATTGCTACTTCTTTGAATCATGCTGAGATAATATCTATTCATGAAGCAAGTAGAGAATGTATGTGGTTAAGATAAGTGATACATTTTATCAGAGAAAGATATGGCCTGAAGTGTGATATTCATATACCAACAGTATTATAAAGACAATGATGCACGCATAACTCAATTAAAAGGAGGCTTCATTAAAGGAGATAAAACGAAACATATTTCACCAAAATTATTCTTCACACACGATCTCAAGAAGAATGGTGATATTGATGAGTAACAAATTCGTTCAAGTGATAATCCTGCAAATTTGTTCACCAAATCATTGCCAACTTCAACTTCTTAAAAAAATGGTATCCAAGATTGGAATGCGAAGATTCCGACATCTGAATTGTGGTCTTCATCAGAGAGAGTAGAATACGTAGTATTATTTTTTCCTTAGCCAAGATTTTGTCCCATTGATTTTTCTTGGTAAGATTTTTAATGAGACAACTCTCAAAACGTATTACTAGATATGTGTACTTTTTTTTCTTCACTAGGACTTTTTTCTACGTGATTTTTTCTAAATAAAATTTTAACTAGGCACATCATCTAGTTAATGAACATCCAAAAAAGAGTGTTGTAAATACTTGTGTGTCCATTAAGTTTACAATCGGAGACAATTAGTATACTTGGACACCAAGTTAGCTAACTTGGCCATCAAGCAACATCCTTCTATAAATAAGAGATTCATTTATACATTTGTATATCAGTTTGAAGTTGAATAATATATTAATTTATTTCTATATAAATGTATTTACTTAATAATTACATGCCCGCTTGTCAAAGTATTGCATGTTGTCTGTAGTAATGGGAAAGATGTATTTGAGCAACACATTCATCTAGTATTGGTATATATTAATTTTGGGAAGACAAAGTTATAGTAGTAATTAACTAATTATTATTTTTTGATGCAAAATCTTCAATCACCTTTTATTATCTATGAGAAAAAACGAAACAATTAATATTAACTGTGGTTGTCTATTTCTACATATACTTTTGTGATAGTTCGGCCCTCTACCAAAACTTTAGTAATCCTACTTTTAGTTTTCTAACTTTAAAAAGGAAAAAACGTACCTATTCAACTTAAATCAATTTTCACTTTTCGTTCTCCACATAGTTAAGTTAATGGGGATATAGGAAAGATCCTATCAATTGCCCTAAAAGAAGACAAAATGCTTACCATGTTTAAAACAATAAAAAATTACTCGCCTTTATCTATACTTTATATCAAGTTAATAGATGTATGACATGTGTTTGCATCTAGATTTCTACTTTAGCACTTGGTTAATTAATATATTTTTACCTTATTAAATCACTTAACTATAGTAAATTTATCCGATTCAATATAAACACTTTATGCAAATAAATATTTAACGTTTAAAACATAGAAACTTAGCCATGAAATGTTTGCATCTTGACCTTTTACTTTCTCTTATTGCGAGGAGATTACTTGTCAACAAATTATACCATCCCTTCCTTCTTAAAGTTGGTTTTCTCTTTTATGCATTTCTCCTAATAATTCCTAGTGGAAGTTCACTTTATTATTTTGTGTAGGATGTATGCTGTACGGTCACTGGGAGCCTTGTTTCAATTCGTAAAATTGTCATTTAATTGGGTTAAAACCTGTGAATTATGAGTCTTTACAATAAATTCTAACTAATACTATTTAATAATAAAAAAAAAGAGCCATAACATTTTTTGTTTTACGGGAACCCTGTGAAGTAGCACACCTCACACGAATCCAAAGACGATCTGCTGTCAACAAACACTCATTCTAAACCTTCTCTCTTTATCTTTTACTTGCATTTTGAAAATAAAACAACACTAGGGACATGTTCAAAAGATGCAAAAGTGATTCCTTAGCATAGAAGGATAAGCTATTCAAAACACTTAGATTTTCAAAATTCCTAAAGAATTACTATATAATTAATGATCATCTTTTCCCTTCCTCGAATGAGTGGACGAAATAATTCACTCACACTTTATATCAAATTATATTTCTTTAACGTAGCTAGTGACAAAATTGATGTGAGAATATGTAGTAATTGACTATAGTTAAAGTAATATTGACTCCCTCCGTCCCAAATTAACGGTTTAGGAATCAATACTAAAGTTGTCAACTGTTTATTTGAAGAAGCAATTCTTCTCAATATTGCTAAATTCTCAAAAAAAATATTAATAAATATGGGATAACTTAATAGAATATACTTTGTAGTTATTATTTTCTTAATGAACATAAAAAAAGCTAAAACAGTTGAAATGGTACTTAAGGAGTATAATCTATGTAAAATCACATATCATGTTTTTATTAAATTTGTGTTAACATCGGTGCGACTAAGTGTTTTTTTAGACTGAATTGTTTTAACGTTTGATATAAGAGGTATCTCTTAAGATTATTTGCACTCAAAAGAAAGATTTACTATAAAATGAGATCGATGTGCATGACTAACATTAAAAGGATAACTCGGATTCGGTGCACACAAAGCGGGGTTCGGAAAGAAATGTGACTACAATTTATCAGACGCAGCCTTACTTTCAGATTTCTGCAAAAACTATTTTCACAGCTTGAACATCATGATTTCATGGTCACATAATAACAACTTTATCGGTTAATCCAAAACTCTCTTTCACGTAGATGACTATCATTTCACTTTAAAATGATACTTAATTTTTTTTCACCATTTAATTAAATAGAATAATTCCCACAGAATTTATAACTCAATTATTGAGTTGGAACGGTTTCCTCTATATATGTCTGCAAGAAACTCACGTGCAATCAATCAGCCATGCCGTAGAATTTCAAAACTTGGTCACTATAACGGTAGATTTTCACACTTTTTTCTTTTCAACATCTATATATCCTCTTTATATACATCATCTCCCTCCAAAAGAAGAGAATATTATACAAAGCGATCCTCCTCTGCCATGGCTAATCTACTTCAAACTTCTTCCTTCTTTATTCTCTTCTGTTTTCATCTCACCCTCTTCGCAGGTAAGCTTTCCAACTCCTTAAAATATGCATTCTTGTCGATCACTACCAGAAAGTCGCTAATATCCGAAAAATTCATATTCCGTTGGAGTCTGGCTCGCCGGGTACCATTTCTGACGAGCCAAATTTCAAGGGTACATCCGTTGAAAATAGATGCTTTTCTAGTATTTGTTAGAGTTTGCAATATAATTCCTCTATATTCATTTTGTTCTATTCAAGTTCTTGTTATTTCAATAGTATTTGGGTCGGTTGGCGGGAGGGATAAGTTATCTCATGCATATAGTATTGGGTGGAATAAAATGGGATAACTAATCTCACCCACATAACTTATTCCACCTTTTATCACATGTAGATGAGATTGAGTGGCATATCAAAAGAGTTATCTCACTTTCATCGGCAGACCTACCCTTATCAAAGGGGTGTCAAGTGACAACCCTTTCGTCAGAAAATTACACTGTTTAGCTAGATTAAAATTTTAGATTTATGTATATATAATATATGATGACCCATATATTCCTTGTTTATTAAATGTGTGGATCCATTTGGAAAAATTCCTGCGTCTGCCACTGCCCACTTCCCACCAACCAAATATGTGATTAATTCCAATTCCATCATATTTCTCCTACCAAACGATCCCTAAATAACGTATCTCGTTGGTACGTGCAGTCTAGATGTACACAAGAGGTTCAGTTGAATACCCTTAATTCAAATATTACACCGCTAGAATAAAGTATTTTTCACTTATAAAGGGTTTCGAAAATTGAAATTGTGTTGAAGATCTAGTGGTGCTACCCGAAGACTTAAATGAGCCATGAATATAGATTGGAGTTGTTTTTAGTAATTTTTTGAGTGATTTGAGGGGAAAAGGTGGAACAACTTTTGGTATTTTTTTCAAAGCCCTGAAAATTCCGAAATTCAACTCCAAATTGAATTCTGAAATTTTAAATTTACAACTAAACATGATTTTTCGAATTCAACTCCGGAAAAAGAAAAAAAAAACCAAAATTCACCTCCAAATTGAATTCCAAAATCTTATGGCGAAACATGATTTCAAAATTCACTCCGGAAAAAGTAAAAAATATTCATGTCGAAACAGCCACTAAGAATTTCATTGACATAACAAAAGAATTTAGCGTTGCTTGATGTTACATGTTCAAATTTTAGGTGTTGAGATTCTTCCATTTTTTTCCGAATCCCCTGTTAGAATTACAGCCACTGCATACAACATGTATTGGCAATAAGCTTAAAAAATGACTGGTGCATTAAGTTGCTGCTATGACGCGGTGTCTGGACGACACTTCTTTTATTTCAATTTTGTTTACTAAATTAGATGTTAATATTGCAGAATCAGAGTCATTTATCGGTATAAACTATGGCCAAGTTGCGGATAATCTTCCGGCACCGGAGGCAACAGCCAAGTTACTACAATCCACATCAATTGAAAAAGTCCGATTATACGGATCCGACCCGGTAATCGTCAAAGCTTTAGCAAATACCGGCAAGGGAATAATGATCGGAGTATCCAACAACGATATTCCGGTTATGGCCTCCGACCCGAACTTCGCTAAAGGATGGTTAAGTACAAATGTACTTCCATTTTATCCAGCAAGTAAAATCATCGTAATTAATGTTGGAAATGAGGTTATGATATCAAACGACCAGAATTTAATGACTAATTTGTTGCCTGCTATGCAAAATCTCCAAAATGCCCTTAATGATGCTTCAATTGGCGGGAAAATTAAGGTTTCAACAGTTCATGCTATGTCTGTGTTGAAGCAATCAGAGCCACCAAGTTCGGGAAGTTTTGACCCGAGTATTGGTGATTTGTTGAAAGGATTATTGGAGTTTAATAAAGCTACTGGTTCTCCATTTGCGATTAATCCTTATCCATATTTCGCTTATCAGAGTGATCCTAGGCCTGATACATTGGCTTTTTGTTTGTTTCAACCTAATTCGGGACGATTTGATGCTGGTACCAAGATTAAGTACACCAGCATGTTTGATGCTCAGGTTACTTTTTTTCTTACTCTTGTTCCATGTTATTCTATGAGTTAATGTTATATACATCGACAGTGTATTTAACCCGTTACATCAACTTATTATACTATTTCCAGGTTAATATGCACAGTTATACAGAGGCGGAGCTAGAATGTTGAATTTATAGATTCTAGAAAAGCCACTTTACTAGGTTCTGAAGTCTGGGCCAAAGCTATCGCCAACTGGTTTTGTTGAACCCTTTAGAGTTATATCTTGTTGTTATAAGTCAATATAACCTTACAAAGCGACACTATAGTGATTGATTTTTTTTATTAAGGGGATTGAGATAAAGGGGATGTTTTCTTACGTTTTTTAAAAGAAAGACTTACAGGTTCTTGGATTTATGTGAACTTAGCTAAGAACGTTACACAATGAAAGCAAATGATTTATATAAACGATGTCAACTAAAAGTTTACTAGTTGTCGTTACACTTGCATTTGATAGGATATTTTGTAGAAGTCTTTTTAGTCTAGTTAGTAACATGTTTAATGTAAGAATAAGTGTGTGGTTTAGTCGAGACTATTTTAGAGAATGCAATTACTGTTTACTGTTTATTTTAGTAAACAGTATTTTGTATTGGAATGAAATGGATCCCAATAGAGCATAATGGATATAGATGAGGCGTAGTCGACTAATTGATTAATGGACTATCTTCTTAAATCTAGTTTCTCGTAAAATTTCCATAAGTTTTGATGATAGAACGTCTATTTTCAAAGAATGAATGGATGAGTTTCTAAGACCAACAAAATAATTTGATTTTCTTAACTCTTATAATTTGAATCATGCCATTCATCTTGACATGAAGGGGGTATATTATGGGTGTATTTGAGATTCAAGAACCTAATGAAGTTGGATCTATATGCAGGTGGATGCGGTAAGAGCAGCGCTTAACGCTATGGGATTCAAGGAAGTAGAGATTGTAATTGCGGAAACAGGGTGGCCTTATAAGGGAGACAGCAATGAAGTTGGGCCAAGTATTGAGAATGCAAAGGCTTACAATGGGAATTTGATTGCTCACTTGAGGTCAATGGTTGGTACTCCTTTGATGCCTGGCGTATCAGTAGATACCTATCTCTTTGCCATGTATGATGAGGATCTGAAACCAGGACCAACTTCTGAGAGATCCTTTGGACTTTTCAAGCCTGATTTAACCATGAGTTATGATATTGGACTTTCTAAAGCTAACAGCCAGGTAAGAAGGTCACTACAAGAAGTACTCCATTATATCATTTTTCAATATTGGTTTCCTGTACAATTTGTATCGGTCCGTAGGTGTAAAAATCACGGTGAATGAAAGTATTAAAATGGGATAAAGTATTATCGAAAACCACATGAAAGGAAGCTGTATTCAAATACCTACAATCTCTTAGAAACCATGCAGACCTAGCAAAAATAGGGCATAATGAGATGAAAAGATCTATTAGGTGACACCAATTAGTTTGAATTGAGTCCAGTATTTTCCATGAGTCTTTTGGTCATGTCATAGATTTAGATGCTAGTAGAAGATATAGAGAACTTCTAGTGCTTTTTAAGGTTTACTTTATCTTATATAATATTGGACCGGGACGAGCTCAAATGGAGCAACATGGACAGTGAGGATTCATCTAACCAATCACAAGTCTAAGAGGAGTTTTTGTCTTTGAAGGTTCCAACGCCAGAAGCTCCGGTGCCTTCCTCATCGCCACAAAGTACTCCGGTGACTTCCTCATCGCCACAAAGTACTCCAGTGACTCCCTCGTCACCAAATACTTCAGCGACTCCCTCGTCACCAAATACTTCAGTGACTCCCTCATCGCCCAAAGCTCCGGCGACTTCCTCGTTGCCAAATGCAAAAACTGTTGATTCTGTGCCCAAGAAAGCTGTATCAGAAGCCAAGTTGCAAGCGAATATCAACCTGGGGGTGCTTGTTTTGAGCCAAATAATTTGGCATCTCATGCTGCATATGCTTTAAACCTTCAATACCAAAATTCAGATAAGAGTCCTTTGAACTGTGATTTCTCACAGACAGCCACCCTCTCATCAACTAATCCTAGTAAGCTGTTGTTACTACATTTCATGGTTCCTCAGGTTTTGTACCCAATAGTTAATTGGAGTTGAAGTAACTATCTTTCTGCTGAAAATGCAATTTCTTTTAGGTTATAATGGCTGCAGTTATCCAACTGGAAGTACTTGAGAGCAAAAGCAATTTGTTGTAATATCATGTAGGATAACTTTTGGTTCAGTTTTTTTTCTCTTTTTGTTCGATAATTGTGGTGTCTGAACCAGCTTATCCGATTAATTCCACGGGGGTTGTTGTTTTTGTGAAGTGGAGTATATTTTGCGTGGAAAAAAATCACGCAAAATAAAAAGATTTTACTACATGGAAAAGGAATTTATGTGATTCCTTTACCTTAAAGAAAAGAAGTTATGATGTTCAGTCAGTGTATGGTTTGTACTAGTTTGTTAACTGTTCATATATGTCGAGTTGCAGTATATATTTCTTGGTAGACTGCTTTAGTAATTTAGATATTTTCTTACACTCGTTATATCTGAAACTTGTTGTCTTGTCCCAATCTTTTGGTTTGCAATCATTAGGTGCAGATGTAGATAATAACTTATGTGCTCATCCGAACACAGTAATTTTAGATTGGACCTTGTATATATTTGAAAATCAAAGGTGCTTATAAGCCACTTTAACCCGCTTATAAGTTTATCCATACATCCTCTTAATACCTCGCTTACATCAAGTTCACCGTATCATCCAAGTACCACATATGTAAAGGGAAAATTACACATAAATTTTCTCCCAGCAAAATTCAAGACCTAAACAATCTTGGGATGCCAAGTTGTTATATTATCTTCTTGTGAAAGAAAATACGCTTCCATAGATTGAACATACACGTAAAGGGACAACCTGATGCACTAAGCTCCCTCTATGCACTAGTCCAGATAAGGACCGGACCATGAGGGTCTATTTTACGTTGTTTTAACCCTGTATTTTTGTAAGAGCTACCTTCATAATTTGTTTCCCAGTGTAGTTTTAGTTAGAGCATACTTGTTACATTCTATTATCATAAGCAAGATTGAATATTCAAGTGCAAAATAAATACTTTGTTGGGAGAAGAAAAGGAAAAGAAAGTTTTCTTTTATCTTTAGTCAAGGACTAATGTTTTTGTGCATGGCTGCACACAACATGATAGACTTAATAAGTTGAAGATTAGAAAATTTAGAGGCTATTAGAAGGTGGGTGTACATTGAACCCATTTTAATTGGTGCAAACAGCAAGAACTATCACTAGTTTTGATTTTATTCAAGTTGAGCGACTAGCGAAAATGGTCAAAGAAGATATATGTCGCAAAAGTCAAAATAGCACATTCATTCTCTTTCGTTTAGATAGAAACGAGGAAAACTTCAGTTACATCAATTAAGATTGAGGAATATAATATGCCCTAGTTTTGACTTTTATTCGACCTGAATAACTAGTTTAATATAATGTATAATCTCATTAGTCAAAAAATTACTTGTTGAAAGTTACAAGTTTGATGGATATATATATGAGTTTGAATTCCTATGAACATGTGATCATTATATTGTTACCTAGACCTTTTTTATTTCATACTCCTCCGTCCCAATTTATAAGATATAATTTGACCGGACACAGAATTTAAAAAAATAAATGAATATTTTTGAATTTTGTGATCGAAAATAAATTCAAGATATTTGTGTGGTTATAAATCAACCCGTTAAGCGTAAAAGGTAAAAAGTAAAGTTTAAAGTTGAATTATTGCCAATAATGAAATATGTCATTCTTTTTTTAACTGACCAAAAAGAAAAGTGTGACATATAAATTGAGACAAAAGAAGTATTAAGGGGGGTGTATTTAATTAGAATTTTAAAAGAAAAGTCATGTGGTATTTAATTAAGATTTTTAAATAATCTAAAAAAGTCTTGTGGTATTCAACCAAGACTATTAGGATTTTTTAAACAGAGTGTTTAAATCTAGTGATATTCAATTAGGATTTTAAAAGACTAACAAAAAGTCTCTTGGTATTCAAAATTTTGAGATTTCGAAAGATTTTTTAAAAATATAGATTTTAGAGGACTTTTTAGTGGAATGTATAACTAACAAATCCTATAAACAATCGCAGTCTAACCTATCCGACTTTTTCTCATTCTCAAATTTCTATTTCATATTTTTTTACTTTTATAAAAATATAGTTTTTTCTTACCTCCCCGCTACCGCCCTAACCCACCTACCCCCGACCCTCACCCCATCCTCAAATTTCTATTTCATATTTTTTGTTACTTTTATAAAAAAAAAATATTAAAAATATGAAATTTTATCTTACCTCCCCCTACCCCCTACCCCGCCCTACCCTCCCCACCCTACCCCAATCTCATTTTTTTTTTTTACTTTTATAAATAATTTATAAAAATATGATTTTTTTTCTTACCATCATACCACACCTACCCCTACCCCCCTCCACCCTACCCACACTTACTCGTGCCTTTTAATTATAAGTGACAAATATGTTTTAAAATTGAGTTGGGGTAACTCTAGTTTTTTAATTGAGTAAGAGTGATAAACTTTGGATTAGTGATTAAAGAGTTTTGACTCACCCCAAAGTTATATTTTAACACTTTGACCCCAAACATTATTTTTTACACTTTGCCCCCAAGTTTTATTTTTAACACATTGACCCCAAGCTTTATTTTTTACACTTTGCCCCTAAGTTTTATTTTTAACACTTTGACCACAAGCTTTATTTTTTACACTTTGTCCCCAAGTTTTATTTTTAATACTTTGACCCCAATCTTTATTTTTTACACAGATGAGTTAGTTGTTGAAGAAATTGCAATAACTAACCCATCTGTTGCAACAAGTTTGTAATCTGTTGCAACAGATGAGTCAGTTGTTGCAACAAATGAGTCAGTTGTTGCAACAAATGAACCATCTGTTGCAACAAATTGGTTCAGTTGTTGCAACAACTGAACCATATGTTGCAACAAATTGGTTCAGTTGTTGCAACAGATTACAAACTTGTTGCAACAGATGGGTTGGTTGTTGTAATTTCTTCAACAATTGAAAAATTGCAACAACTAACCCATCTGTTGCAACAACTGAACTAATTTGTTGCAACAGATGAGTCAGTTGTTGCAACAACTGAACCATCTATTGCAACAAATTGGTTCAGTTGTTGCAACAACTGACTCATCTGTTGCAACAGATTACAAACTTGTTGCAACAGATGGGTTAGTTGTTGCAATTTATTCAATAACTGAACCATCTGTTGCAACATATTAAAAACTTATTCCAACAAGGAGAAGAAGAACAAAAACAGCACCATAAACCATAATTTCACAACCACAACCACTATTTACAAACTCACAAACCCCAACAAGTGCAACAAATACACGAAACTACAACAAAACAAACAACATTCAAGAAAAACACATGCCCTTCTTCATCTTCTCTAACTAAAATCATCATTTTCACACTCTAATTTCAAAACTCTAACTTTTGAACCAAGTGAAATTTCAAAACTCTAACTTAATACACGAAACTACAACAAAACAAACAACATTCAAGAAAAACGCATGCTCTTCTTCATCTTCTCTAACCAAAATCATCATTTCACACTCTAATTTCAAAACCCTAACATAATACACGAAACTACAACAAAACAAACAACATTCAAGAAAAACTCATGCTCTTCTTCATCTTCTCTAACCAAAATCATCATTTTCACACTCTAATTTCAAAAATCTAAGTTTTGAATCAGTGAAAATTTCAAAACCCTAACTTTTACCTGAGAATGAATAGAGAAGCAACAACAATGGAGAGAGAGATAGAGAAATGAGCAGCAGCAGCAGCAATGGAGAGAGAGGAACGGCAAAGAATAATGGTGGTCGATTTAGCAAGAAAGGAAAAAGCCTGCTTTTTTATGAAATAAAATGAACAAGTAGTTTATTTTATAATGTGTATGGGCTTTTGTGTATTTTGTAAAATATTATAAGTTTTAAAAATTATAATTCAGTCCCCATTTTAGTTAATCACATTTTAAAGACAAGTTTGACCTTGGCTGGTCAAACTTGTCACCATTTTTAATTACCATACTTTTTTGTCACCATAAGTTAAATGTTCCCACTTACTCCCTCCACCCCCACCCCCATCATTTAGTCCGTCTTGATCCGCTCATCTTAGCCCATGTAAGTTTTGGATGGGTTGGACATTAACTCATCTACAACTTTAACACATCTTGAACAACCCAACTTCCGCCAAAACGGCCCATCTGCCACCCCTAGTTGTAGCCCTCAAGTCATGTGAACAATTCAACTGTAATAGGAGAAAGCAGGAGATCTTTACATTTGTTTGTGCTATTTTATTTTACTTTGGTTGAACTATTTGGTACTTTGGTTGAACTATTTGGGTTATAATTTTGTTGAACTATTGTTATTGTAATTTGGTTAAACTTTTTATTGTTATTTATAGAATTAAGTAATATTTTAGATAATTAATGAGAAAGAATAGTTAATGGAACCTGAAATATTATATATTGTTATTTTAAAAGTACAATAATGACTTTTGATATATTTTACATTGAAAATTAGTGATGAAAAATTATAAAAAAAATGGTGATGATGAGAGCAAAATGATTGGAGAAAAAATCTATGTGGTCCTTTCAAATCTTTATAAATCTTATGATAAATCTTTTAAAATTCAAACATAAGAAATCTTGATTATCAAAATAGTCTTTTAAAATCATAAAAATCTTAAATAGTCTTTTAAAATCCATAATACTTATTTATCCCAAAAACATCTTCTAAAATCCAACTGAATACACCCCCCTAAGTATGCAAAAACAAACAATATAATTACAAGTTTAGTACACTTAACCTAATATTTACATGCTTGGTGTGAATCAACTCCAACCCCAATCTTGATTACCTACTATTTTTCAACTTTTGTTTAAAAAATATCAGTTATCTCTTTGCAGATTATATATAAATCGCGTATCAATTTATTATATGAATAATGATAGCCTCCAAAGATGACGCCTTAGACTTTTCGCGGTTCGCTCTTTTACTACAAAGGGGTGAGCCCAGAGCCGTCCCTGCGGAGGTCGACGCGGCGCCGCCGCACAAGACACCTGATCGACGGGGCTTCCGCCCCAGAATTTTCATTTTCTTTTATTGATTTCAAATATTAAATTATGTATTAAAAATGTCTCAAATCTTATTAGTGAGAGCAGTAGGCTAGCGGTTGAGGGCTCCCTTCAAAATTGCTTCCCTAATAAAAGGTCGCGTTTGAATCCAATGAGCAGCGAAAAACTTTTTTTTAAACACAAAATAAGCTTTGGCCCCAAGTCCCAAACAATCGAAGCTTTGGGCCAAAGTCTCAAACAGCCCCAGGTCTTTAAGCAAAAAACAAACTTTGTTTTTTAATTTAAACACAAAAAACAAATTTGGTCTCAAGTCCCAAACAAATTTCATTTTTTTTAATTTTTCATGTGAATAAAAAAGAGCATCTTTTTGTTTTCGCATCGGGCCCTTACAAGTATAGGAATGGCCCTGGGCATCCAACCGGCTTCAGAAAGCGATGGAAAGCAAAATCTTTCCTTGTAATCCTAGCTGGATAAGCTCTTGGACAAATAAAATTAGACATAATATTATAGCAACAACTTCCGTTATCGTCCAGCGGTTAGGATATCTGGCTTTCACCCAGGAGACCCGGGTTCGATTCCCGGTAACGGAATTCAATTTTTTAGAAACTAAACGATTATAAAGTGATTGTGCAGAAATTTTCAAGTATGAATGAAACTAAAGTACATACAGGAGAGTCCCAAGACAAGGACCATGCAGGACGAGTAGGCTGAGTGCCTATAGCATTCTCCATTAGCATTTCTACTTTCAAGTAAATCATCTCTCGTTGCAAATTGTTTTCTACGAACTCTGTTTTTTACACTGACGATTTAATTTAGCGT
Source organism: Przewalskia tangutica (assembly GCA_029844215.1). Classification (NCBI taxonomy): domain Eukaryota; kingdom Viridiplantae; phylum Streptophyta; class Magnoliopsida; order Solanales; family Solanaceae; genus Przewalskia; species Przewalskia tangutica. The sequence goes on along the minus strand of CM056736.1, from coordinate 100,568,392 downwards.
GTAAAGTAATCTCAGGAAAGTCGGTTGCTAGCCTTACGCCGCCCTTCCCATAGTGTCACATAACTGTTAATAAGAAAAGTGAAGGATTTTTACAGAGCAATTCTATGAAATTGTGAATTTTCACTTAAAATTTAATTATTTATTCGTATAAATTGTGTAATAAGTTATTATAATTTTGCTTTAGATAGATAAGTTTACTTTACTAAGAGTCGATAATTACGTAGTATGGTTCAAGAATGAATAAAACGATAAGTACATTTAAAGAAACTAGAAGGTTTGGAACTTGGAAGTGAAGAAAGTTCAATTGTATGGACTAATGGAAATTATTTTTTATTTTTTGATAGTAAGATTGTGTAAACATGTGTATTATAGAAACAATTGTATCCCTACCCATAATTAGAATATTTCATATATTGTGTAAATATAATTATGGTAAGACTATTATTCCTCTTTTGTATAGGCTTATGATTCCTATTGTATAAGGGATGAATATTGTACTCTATATATAATTTGATATTAATGAGAAGACTGCCTAAGGAGATTAATATCATCTTACATGGTATCAAGAGCCTAAACTTCAAAAACCTTCGAAATTTTCCTCCCCAGCCGCCGGCACCACCCCCTCCCACGGCGCCGCGGCTCCCTTCTTCTCTTCAATTTTTTTTTTGGTTTTTCTTTTCTTCCTCTCTTCTCTAAATGGATACTCAGGATTCTCCCACTGTTGTTGACGCTTCTACCTCCACAAATCCCACCACCAAACCGTTACCCTTTTTTCATCCCGCTCTCACTGTTTTCAACATCAAGAACCATATCCTCACCCGTATTGATCAAGAAAGCAGTCAGTATTATCATTGGGTTGAACTGTTTCACAATCATGCATGTCTCTATAACGTGCTTGATCACATTGATGACACCATTCCGCGCCCTTCGGAGGTTGATGATTCTACTTGGCGTCGTCTAGACGTCGACGTCAAACAATGTATATATGGTAGTATTTCTCAGGATCTGCTTTTTACTATCATGAAATCTGACTCCACAGCCCGCGACTTATGGAATCGTTTGGAGGAATTTTTTCAGAACAACAAGCACACCCGTGCTGTGTATTTAGAACAACAATTTAACAATACACGTCTTGAAAACTTTTCCAATGTGACTGAGTACTGCAAACAGTTAAAGCTCCTGACGGATCAACTTGCTGCTGTCGACTCGCCTGTTACTGACACCAAAATGGTGTTACAATTGATTGTTGGCCTCCCTAAAGGCGAATATGATACATTGGTCACCATGATTCAACAGGCGGATCCGTTACCCAGCTTTAACAAAGCTCGCTCACAGTTGCTGCTCGAAGAAACCCGCCGTGCTAAGCGGCGGACGGTAGCGGCGGCTCAAAGATCGATAAATGTCGCGGTGCCTCAAGATCTGAGCCTCGACGCCGCCTCATTCCAAGATGCAGCCCTTCAACCCTTATCCCCACTACGGGTTGTTAGGTCCACTCGGCGACCACAAAGAAGCCCACTCACGCAGGGATTCAGCCGATCCTCCGCCATGACACCCACTGAGTTGGGTCAGGCTTTCAGCACCCTCAATATGCAACAGCCTGACAACAATTGGTACATGGACTCCGGAGCCACATCTCACATCACCCAGTCTGCAAGTACTATTCCCAAACTGTGCAGTTTAAAGCATCCTCAATATATTACAGTTGGTAGTGGACAACGCATTCCAATAAAGGGTTATGGTACATCATACACACAACCTCCCCATCCACCATTCTCCCTTAAAAATACTTTAAATGCCCCATACATGATTAAGAACCTAATCTATGTCCGCCAATTTACTCGTAATAATTCTGTCTCTGTTGACTTTGACCCTTTTGGTTTCATTGTAAAGGATCTTCGTACGAGGACACCTCTTACGAGATGCAATAGCACGGGGGGTCTCTATCCATTCACATCCACCTCCGCTGTCATATTTTGCTCTCCCGTCTCTCTAGCGGCTATTTCTTCTTCGACATGGAATAATAGGCTTGGTCACCCAGGACTCCCAGTCTTTAATTTTCTTAGAGGCAATAATTTCATTACTTGTAATGGAAAGAAATATAATTATGGTAAGACTAGGATTCCTCTTTTGTATAGGCTTAGGATTCCTATTGTATAAGGAATGAATATTGTACTCTTAGAGGCAATAATTTCATTACTTGTAATGGAAAGAAATATAATTATGGTAAGACTAGGATTCCTCTTTTGTATAGGCTTAGGATTCCTATTGTATAAGGAATGAATATTGTACTCTATATATACTATGATATTAATGAGAAGACTGTCTAAGGGAGATTAATTTCATCTTACAGATTGAAATATATCTTTCCTATTCTATATTTTGTGGCATATTCTCCTTTTAAATTTGTCTAAAAATATTGTTATCTTTTTAAGTTTTGAAATAATCTATTTTAAGCCTTTTAATTTATAAGATAATTTATAGCAACGTAAATGTTTGTAGCTTATTTTGAAATTCTAACTGAAGAAATTTCTATTGTATGGACTAATGAAAAATTATTTTTTGAAATTAAAGTAAGACTGAAAAACAGGAAGATATATACTCTTTTTGTCCCTATTTATCGGTTATGTGCTCCTTTTTAGTTTGTTTAAAGCTAATACTATCTTTCTATATTTAGAAAGAAATTTATTTTAGACTTCTCATTTTACTGGATGCTTCAGCAACACAAATGTTTATAGATTATTTTAGATCACAAATTCCGAAATTCTATCTCTTTCATAAATTGAAAAACACCATAATATTAATTGAGATAGGGCAGTTCGGTGCACTAAGATCTCGCTATATGCGGGGTTCGGAGAATGACCGGACAACAAGAGTCTATTATACACAGTTTGTACACAGTCTTACTTTGCATTTCTGTCAGAGGTCGTTTCCACGGCTTGAACCCATGACTTTCTAATCACATGACAACAACTTTACCAGTTACTCCAAATTCTCCGTAATAATAATTGTTATAGAAAAATATATAATAAAAAAACTAAGATAAACTCTTGAAATAAACAAGACATGCGAGGAGACAGTATACTTTAACGCTATCGACCGCCAACTACCCAAAACAAAAAGAAAAGATTATCTCCTAAGGCAGACATCAATTCTGTTGATTATTTTTTATATGCTGGTAGCTTTGCTTTCAATGTCAATTTATTATTTGTCATTCATCACAAGTAATATCTCAAAAAAATAATTACGTTATGTGGAATAGATTTTGTGCATTAGAAGGAAGAATCATGTGAGACCAAATTGTAACTTAGGTTACGTTTAAGAAAGTTAAATCTAATACTCCCTCCCTTTTAATTTATGTGTCCTTATTCAGAATACGAGAATCAAACTAACAACTTTATCGATGTAAATTTGGACATACTACTCCAAAGAAAAAATTGAAATGATTTATTGACATTTAAAAACTACATAAAAGTAGTATAAATCACAATAGTTAATAACAATAACAACGCATCCAGTGAAATTCCACAATGTAGGTCTGGAAATGATAGAGTGTACACATACCTTACTTCTACGTTGGTAGGTAAATCGACTGTTTTCGGAAGACACTCGGCTCAAGACAAGGCATAATCACAATCAAAGCAAGAAGCAAAGCAAAGCAAGAGAAACAATCAGACTCAAACAAGAAATTAAAGCACTATGCTGATAACAAAATCGAATACGTCATGATAGCGCATTCTAACAAAAGGAATAAATCACAATAGTTAATAATTTAAAAAATTTAAAATAATATTTGGAAAAAATCATGATTAAAAAAAAGTGTCATTTAATTTTCCAAATAGTAACTCTGAAACATAAATTGAAACAGATAGAGTATTAAGAACAATCAAAGACAAGCACAAGCTTCTTCCATTTTCTCTATTTTAAAATTTTGAGTCAAATATAATTGATCTACGCAAGAGATATTGTACAACATGTCCAATTCAAGCTATAGGCCAATGGCATATGGAATTTCTGGTTCAACTTCTTTGCAATTTCTAAAGATCTTATTAAAGTAATTCAATGAACTTTTCTGCAGTTGAATTGCCACCCCCTCTTTCTTTAATAGCCATTTTCGCGATCATCATCGTGTACATGGTAATTTGTTACCTCGTTCTTGATCTAATCGATCAACACGATAATTTCAACGATGAGATTACTCGAGTTGATGCTGATGGCTCGGGATTATCTGTCGAAGAGTTGCAAGAAATCAGTTGTTTCTACCTCAAGGGACAAGCGAATTACTCGACGTGTGCCATTTGTTTGGATGGTCTTTGTGATGCAGAATTGTGCAGAAGTTTTCCAGCTTGCAACCATATGTTCCATGCTCAATGTATTGATCCTTGGTTAGCCAAAAAACCAACTTGTCCAACTTGTCGAACGCCTTTTAGACCGCAATTTTCTTTCTTAAAGTAAGAAACTACGTTCATGTACAGGACCGTCAAGGCTTATAGTCTAGTGGTTTCGGTGAGAGTCTTCCTGACAATCTGGCGTGAGTTTAATTCTCACCATCTCCTTTTCCCTTTTCCCTTTTCCCTTTCCTCTTTCCTTTTCCTAATTGTTTATAATGTACTAGGACTATTTTAGGGGGGGAAACATTCATATACTTTTACTTGTAGCATTTATATTCATAAGATAAACTCATGAATATTAGTAGGGGCGGATCTACCGAGGATGCTGGGCTTGTTCGAAAATAAATTTCATAGCGTTGTATAAGGGAATGAGGATGCTGAGCTTGTTCAAAAATAAAAAATAACACTGCAAAAAAAATCTGCTTGTTCGTGTGCACAACTTTGCACACCATGGATCCGCGGCTGAATATTAGGCTGAATCTGAGCCTTCTATCATTATTGGAGTACCCTTCCCATGTTTCATGATGTAAATGAACAGCACACAATTATTTTCAGCTACTACTATTATTTTGAAGAGTTAATGGTTTCACTTTTGCTATTGATCTAATAAATGACACATCAAGATGAAATCGATGGTTATTGGATTAAAGGGGCACAAATACATAAAAGGGGAGGTCTAGAACAGCGGCATAAGAACTTGTACCCAAAAAATGAGTGTGATTGTTCTAAAGTTTTCCCACATCCGTATACATAGTTCGAGCTCAAATCAATGAGTTCTAGTAGGTGGCCGAGCGAGAAGGTTACGTACGAGTTCAGCCAAACATAGTAGATTTAGTCAAAGCCCTGTATAGATTTAGGATTTCTATTGTATAAGGGATGAACATTATACTCTATATATATTTTGATATTAATGAAAGACTCCCCAAGAGAGATTAATATCATTTTACATGGTATCAAGAGCCAAAAACCTAAAACCCTAAAAATTTCTCTCATTCTCTCGTGAGCCCCCCCCTCGGGTTTCTCTCAGCCGCGGCGCTGCTACACGAATTTTTTGGGTTTTATTTCTTCTTTTCTCTCTTCTCTAAATGGCTACCCCTGATTCTTCCACACTTTCTGACGAATCTACCTCCACAAATCCTACCACCAAGTCGTCACCATCTTTTCACCCCGCCCTAACTGTTTCCAACATCAAGAACCATATCCCCATACTTCTTGATCAAGAAAACGGTCAGTACTCTCTTTGGGTTGAACTGTTTCGCAATCATGCATGTCTCTATAACGTGCTTGATCACATTGATGACATCATTCCGCGCCCTCTGGAGGTTAATGATTCTACTTGGCGTCGCCTCGACGCCTGCTTCAAACAATAGATCTATGGTAGTATCTCTCATGATTTGCTCCTTATTATCATGAAATCTGACTCCACAACTCTTGACCTGTGGAATCGTTTGGAGGAAATTTTTCAAGACAACAAGCACACTCGCGCCGTGTACTTGAAAGAACAGTTCAACAAAACATGTCTTGAAGTTTTTTCCAATATCTCTGAGTACTGCAAGCAACTTAAACTTCTAGGGACACCTCCGCTGCCAGATCTTGCTCTTACGTGATGCAATAGCATGGGGGATCTTTATACATTCACTTCCACCTCCGCTGCCAGATCTTGCTCTCCCGTCACTCTAGCGGTTATTTCTTCCTCAACATGGCATAATAGGCTTGGTCACCCAGGAACCCCAATTTTTAATTTTCTTAGAGGAAACAATTTCATTGTTTGTAATGGGAAACTTGCCCAAAATTGTGTTTCTTGCTCTTTAGGCAAACATATTTGTCTTTCGTTTAAATCATCTACTAGTGTTATATTTGCTTCCTTTGATATTATACATGCCGATTTATGGACATCTTCTATCTCTAGTTCTCTCGGTCATAAATACTATTTTGTGTTGCTTGATGATTTTTCACACTACGTTTGGTTATATCCTCTTAAATTTAAATCAGAAGTGTTTTCCAAATTTCTTGAGTTTCGTCAGTTCATTCAAACATAATTTGAAAAAGGTATAAAATCATTTCAGTGCGATAATGGTCGTGAATTCAATAACTCTATGTTTCACCGCTTTTGTACCAATAATGGCCTGGTCTTTCGCTTCTCCTGCCCACATACCTCACCACAAAACGGTAAAGCTGAAAGAATCATCTGCACCATTAAAAATATAATTCGCACTCTATTGATTCATGTCTACATCCCTCCACCCTTCTGGGTCTATGCTGCTAAAATGTCAGAATACATTCTAAATATTTTCCCTACTAGCACTCTTCACAATATGACCCCTACCGAAATCTTCTACCATAGAGTCCCCTCCTGTGATCATTTACGGATTTTCGGTTGTCTGTGCTATCCCAATCTTAGCTCTACCGCCTCCCACAAGCTTGCTCTTAGGTCCACTCCTAGGATTTCCGTCGAATTATAGGGGTTATCTATGCTATGACTTGTCGACTCGTCAAATCCACATATATCGTCACGTCACATTCGATGAGACCACATTCCCGTTTTCGAATCTTCCAAAATTCCAAAAACTGAACTACTCATTTCTTGATGAGTCTGCCATCTCTCCCCTCATCCTCGAACAGCTCACATCCTTTGTTCCATCGTCAGCACTGCGACCCCAAGGAGAGGCGCCGCGGCGCCTGATTTCCAGTGAGCAATCTTCAGAAACACCGTCGACAGAGCCGCTATGCCTCCAACGGCTTCGCCCCCACCTTCTCCTTATTCGACTTTACCCCCGTCTCAGACACCACTCCGCCACCCACTGTCCCTACTCATCCAATGGAAACTCGTTCAAAATATGAAATCTTCAAACCCAAATTCCATTTCAACTTGTCTGCCCAAACCATCTCTCTACTTCCAAAGAACCCAAAATTGGCCAAACAAGACCCTAATTGGAATTCAGTTATGTAGGAATTCAATGCTTTGACTAAACAGCACACGTGAGATCTAGTACCTAGACCTGAGGGGGTGAATGTAATTCGGTGTATGTGACTTTTTCGTCACAAGTTCAGAGACAATGGGGATCTTAAGAGGTATAAGACCCGTATTGTGGCTAATGACACAAATCAGCAGGAGGACATTGATTGTGGAGAGACCTTCAGCCCGGTTGTCAAACCGGCTACTATTCACACAATTTTGAGCATTGCCATGGGCAAACACTGGCCGATACATCAACTTGATGTGAAGAATGCATTCTTACACGGGGACCTGAGAGAAACAGTGTACATGCATCAGCCGCCTGGGTTCACCCATCCAGCAGTCCATCACTATGTGTGACGTCTCCGTAAGTCACTATATGGCCTGAAATAGGCCCCCCGTGCGTGGTATGATCGTTTTGCCATGTATATCTTGCAGATTGGGTTTGTATGCAGCAAGAGTGATACATCACTCTTCATTTTTCAAGTAGTAGCATTGCTTACTTATTATTGTACGTGGATGATATTGTTCTGACTGCCTCCTCAGATAAATTGAAAAATGAGATTATTGCCTTGCTTAAGTCTGAATTTGCAATGACTTATGTTACACCTCGTAAGTTTAAGGCGATAATTAAGAACGTCATTAAGAAATTAAGATTCGAATATTGATTATATAGTATGATTATATATGCTAAATCCAGAAGTTAGTACTTGAAGCATGTGATTCCGAAAAAAAATTTGGTTACTACAAGCGTGTTAATGGAAATGGAAAATGATCGTTATATATTTTTCCATTAAGGATTAGTAACATATTATGAGAATTACGGCATGGAGAATACGAGGTCTTATGGAATTTTCGGAGATTAAAAGAAGTGAGATTAAGATTTATTACTTGGGGGATGGGATTAACTTAAGAAAATAATTAGGGACCAATGTGTATTTATATAAAAAAAAAATCAGATTTCTTATTAACTAAAAACCTCTTCATTTTCCACTTCATTCAAACAAAACTCTCACTCAAATCCTCTCCTCTCTTAGCCAAAAATTTACTCATGCCATAGCCAAATTGAAGACTTAATCCACTCCCTTTCTAAGGATTGAATCCATCTACAATTCTAAGCCAAAAATTTAGCACCAAAACAGTGAGTGGCACGGGTTCACTGCCCAGTTTTTAGCCCAAATTTTCTGATTTTTGGAGTGAATTTTGTTGAGGAAAAATATGTTAGAATGTTGGGGGTAACATTGTAGAACACATGCATGTTCATTTGAAGTGGAAAAGTGAAAGATTGGGCAAGAAATTGGGGCAGAAAATCGGAAAACAGCTTGGCAGAATTTTGGGCAGATTTTTAATCAACTTTGGAGGGGTATATCTTCTAGTATATTAGGAGTTTTTGGGTGTTTCAAAAGCCTAACATTAAGTTCGTCGAGTCTAGTTTCCAACGCAACAAACCTATCGTCGATAGGACACTGGAGTAGAGAGTTATGGACGTTACAAGTTCAGCTGACGAAGCAGTAACTAAAAATCGGGACTGTTTTGGGGATTTAATTAAGGTATGAAAATTCTTCTTTCTATGCTATAATCAAAGTTGCATATTGTTGTAGTTGAAGTAATGGACTTGTGTTAGGAAGAAATCTTGAATTTAGACAATGCATGTGGAATTTGGATGTTAAACCGAAATTGGACTATTCTGGGCACGACGGGGTCCTGTCCCGTCATATGTCAGTATTACTCTCTTAGAGGTCTGTAGACAGTTGTGGGTTGGATGTTTGTACTTTGTTTTGGGTTTTGATGTCGTTATTTAGTAGCAGCCTTGCCGGCTTGCGTATTTTGACTTATGCATTTGTGCGCGATATGTGGTTGGTGGCAGCCTAGTCGGCTAGCCTATTATGACTGTTGTTTTGTTGTTATTTTGGCAGCCTTGTCGGCTCGTCCGTTTTTAGGGATATGTTGTAAAAGCAGCGTTGTGCTGCCGAAATTTATGTAGACATCTGTATTAAATGGATTAAGAGTGACAGTCGATGTGACGCCCACCAGACGTTAATCGCGGCCGTCGGGTCGGAGACAGTAGTATCGAGCGCTTAGTCCTCTAATGTCTACAGACCGTGTCTAATAGAGTCTTGTGTATGGGTATGTTGTGCACCATACTTATACGCAGGAGGCTGCCGGACATTTAGGATTGGTTTCTACTCTTTCATCTCGTAGATCGTGCAATAGAGCTATGTCATTAGGATAACACCCCCCCCCCCTCTTCCTAATAATTATTGTGGTTGCAGTTATTGTCACGCCCTTTTTCGACCGCGACATTATTAGCGAATCCTGCTTAAATAAAAATGTTAGGAAATAATAATAAAGTGCTAAAGTGTTTTTTTAAAAGGGGTGCTTAAAAGGTGTTAGAATATTAAAAGTCCTGCTTAATAAATAAGGTTAGAAAATAAATAAAAGAGCTAAATGTTAAAAGAGGTGCTAAAATAAAAGGGCTAAAATGTTAAAGTGTTAAAGGTGCTAAAATCCTAAAGTGCAAAAGAATGCTAAAGTGCTAAAAAGGGTGCTAAAGTGCTAAAATGCTAAAAGGGTGCTATATGCTAAAAGTGTTAAAAGGTGCTAGATGCTAAAATGCTAAATGCTAGGGGTTCGCGGAGTCGCCACCTAATTAATTGGGTGAATTAAGACACCTAAATGTTAACTAGTTTAAAGTAAACATTAACTCCATTTTAATGATCTGCTAAACTTAATGAGATTTTGGGCAAGGGTTCTTTATTATCCTAAAGGGAAGGGGTTAGGCACCCTAAAGGATCCGCTAACTTGCGATTGTCCTGCCAAACCCAGGGTTAATTATTATGTTTAAAAATGCTTGTTTTGAAAATATAAAGGATGCTTCAAAATATTTTTATAAAAGGAGGCATGTTGATAAAAATGCTATAAAGTTTTAAAGTGCGCATTTATATTGTTTATGGTGCAAAGTCGATTTATGGACTGCATTTATCTGCGAAATCAAAGAAGTGGTGCGTTAGTTTTAGATATGCAATTTTAATGATTAGGCAAAAGATTAGATATAAATGACAGGCCTAAGATAGATAAATTAGCAGTGTGTTTCAAGTTTTAAAGCTAACCACGCCATTCCATGTATTCAAGGATTAATTGTTTTAGACAACCTATTAATTACAAATTTAAACAAATAAGATAAAAAAAGGTGGATATGATCGCGACTTTCAAGATGTGTGGCGACATCATCTTATCCTATTTTGTCTTAGGAATTTCTGAAGCGGGAATGCGAATGCGGATGCACATAGATGCGGGTTGTCATTTGAAGTAGCTCGTGAAGAGTCTCGCCGGGAGACTCTTCATTTTTTGCTCCGGTGCATTTCATGTAGCAAAAAGAAAGATAAGGATTAGTATATGCCCCAAATGTGTTTAACAAACAAGCACTTTATATTTAAACAAAGACCAACAGAGGACATAATCAGATGGGGATGGGCAGCTAGCAGGTGGTAAAAAGAAATAAGAATGAGCATGTATGTAGACTGCATAAACCAGCTGCTAGTATTGTACGCAACCCCAACAATTCCAAGTAAAGGCAAGTAAACAATAGGCTTAAGTGATTCCCTATTCTTGAGGCCATCTTATCAAGCAAACAGATGAAGCAAGATGAAGCAATATGCAACCACAAACAGAGGGGAGACACTGCGAATCAGGTCAAATTACCAGCTACTAACTCAAAAAGGAAGTAATATACGGCCAGTTATGTCCTGATTCGACCCTTTGCCTCAAGATGTAACAGACACAACTTTGATTGACTAGCAGATAGGCGAGGACAAGGCAGAAAAGGATACATGAATGGGCAAGCAGGAGGCAACATTCAGATAGGCAGTCCCAGATATGAACACTGCAGAGATATGCTCAATTTATGATGAACACACTTAACACAAATTCACAAATGCAAATACCAAGGCAGGAGTATTTAGAGTTGCATGAACATGCTAAAGATTCAAAGGCAAACTAATACAAGTTCTTTAATTATCCAAGAGCAAACAAAGAACTAATATATGCGAGATTCTATATAATTTTACGACTGGGCTGATGTAGTTCCAATTACTATGAGCATGACGATTGTCCTAGCCATAACTTATCTTTTAAACAGGTTCAGGTGCTAGGGAAAAGGGATATGTACACTGAAGATATACCATTGGTGAAATCAGGTTCTTCTAAAATGGAAGGATCCTGTGCGAGTCGTATTTCTTACATGCGATCAAACTAAGCAGCAAGTTCAGAAATCAGACCATTCATGTGAAAATGCATAAACATGGGTTAACAGTCGAGATTCTAACTCCATATATTACACTGGTAGCCTTTACCATTCCAAGTGCAAATAGATATAGCCACAGAGGCAAGGCAGACTATTGTATTTAACTTATATGCACAAACATACTATAATCTTGCAGATCAGATGATTCAGGTTAATATACCAAGACACGGCACTGCATCAAGAGAAACAGTTGCAAAACATGGCAAATACAAGTCGATAACATGAGGAAGATCGATAAACCATTTCGGCGCAAAATAAGATTACAATGTATACAGAACACAAACGGATGTTAAAAAGAAACTGATTTTAGATTTAGTCAGGAATTAACACCAGGTAATCAACATATAAACTGCACCGAACCAACTGGTTATCATCAGTCCCTTTGCAAACACATGTTTAGACAACATGATAAGCTTAGTATATTAAACATCAATCCAGATAACTTAGAAAATCAGAATCTTACTAAAATAAACTAAGACATGCCTAACACTCATCTAACAATGTTGACAAATTTATCATGAAGTATATAACAGAAAGCACATAAATTCCCGTAAAGAAACGAAATCTGAAAGGGAGATGAGTTTACCTTCTCCGGACAGCGAACCGAGGCAGCGTATCAAGTCGTCGGTCCACTCGACAGGTTTTGGCTTTGCGATGCGAATAAAAGGGCAAGGTTTGTTTCGATTTCTTGGTGAATTGAAAGGAAGGGTTTCGAACTTCCTATTCTTGCGATGCTAATGTCCGCGATCGTTTGTTTCCTAACTTCCTATGCACATCGATTATTGCTATTAGATCGCTTCTCCCACTAAGCTCTCTCGCTCGATGTTCTCCTCGAGCTCCCACTGCGCTCGCGATGGTGTTCTGCTCTCGCTCGCACGTAAAATGATTGCTATCTCCCTGAGCTCTGCCGTCTGTGCTCTGCCTCGTTTATGCCTTTGCATGTTCTTTATATAGCCATGATTTGAGTTCTAATGTTGGTAAGTAATCAAGGCTGATTTTGGGCTAATATTTGGTGCTGATTCGTGCTTGATTCGTGCGATTTAGTACTGATTTCGCGCGATTCGAACAGGTTATGATAAGGTAAACGATTTGAAGGATTTGTTTAGTTATGGTAAGAAGAGCTGGCTGGGGTGCGTGGGTAAAGGGAAACCCGGATTCTCGTGAGAATCTCGGACAGTCTTTGGTCTTTGCGAAGGGAAGGTCGCGCGACATAGGAATTTTAGGGTTTTTCTAGGTTAGGGGAGTGGGAGATAAGAAAGAGGGCTGCTAGGCATATAAGGGTTGTGGGGAATGAAATGAATTGGGCTGAGGGGCTTTGGGCGGATATAGGATAGAGGGGAGCGTGGGCTTGCGGGTCGCGTGGGTAATTGGGCTGGGTAGTGGGCTAGGCGAAAAATGGTGGGTAGTTAGTATTAGTAGTTAATTTTAGGTAAAATTAATTTGGGTAGTGTATTATTAATCAATTAGTGGTAAATTAAATTAACAAATGCAACCCTAGGTGTTTTATTAGTCTAAGCTTTTAAAATTATTACAATAATAAATGCGAGTGTGCTATTTAATTAGTGCTTAATATTTATAATGCGATGTCGTTATTGAAACTTATTTATTATGCGTATTCTGCGAAGTTAAATTAAAATTGAATTGAGTTTAGATTAAATTATTTAAATGCTAAATTTATGTATGGTATTTAGGATTGCTTAATGCTTTTACTTAAAAGGCTGTGCTATTATTTAAAATCTTATTTATTGTGCATTAATTTATGCTTTAAATTATGCATATTAAAAAATGCGGCTATTGTTGACAGTCAATTTTGACCCGTTTTTGTATATTTTCGTGCAATTTTAAGTATTTTAGCACACCGCATTTTAATCGTTATTTTGCATATTTTTACATAATATTCTATGTTTATTTCTTCACAAAAATGACATTGCATCTTTTATTTTTAAATTAAGCATTATGTCGTTGTTAATATTATGTTTTTATTATTATTATACCGTCGTTTTATTTTAATAATATTTGCCTCTTTTTAAATAATTAATTGGCATCCCGTTTTACTTTTAATCAGGCATTAAACATGTCTTTAAAATTGCATTTTAGTATTATTGCGTCGGCATTTGAATTTTAATAATCTTGCATCTTTTTTAAATAATTGTCTTTTAAATAATTAATCAGCCTTGCATTTTTGTCAAACCAGTCCAGTCCAAGACACAATTTGAATCAGTCCAAGCCAACACTATTTTTAATATCATCCAAACAACCTCTTTTATTTCCCCCCTTAAAATCAAATACTACTTTTCATTTTCCCCCCCAAAAAAAATACCCCATTTTTAATTCCCCCCCCCCCCCCCCCAAATACCAAACCCTAAACCTACCCTATAAAATAAAACATTCCCCCCCTTTTTCAGAACCCCCAGCCGCAACCCACAACATCAACACATTCTTTTCTCTCCCTCACCTCACTCCCTCACCTCTCCCGTCGCCGCCGCCCCTTTCGCCGGAGCTCCAAGCTCCGGCGAACCGCTTCTACTAAGGCCACCAGACAAAACATCATGAGCCCTTCCCATCCTTCGCCTTTTAAAAAATCATCCCTTCTCCTCCACACCTCGTCGCGCCGATCCGTCGTCGCGCCCGATTCACCGGAAGCCCCTATACCTCACACCCACCTCTCCTCCATCCTCACCTATACAACCCGTCGCGAACCCCACCAAAGATTCCCGTCGACCTCACTCCACCAAGATTCCGTCGACCTCACACCCCACCAAAGATTCCCGCGACTCAACACCTAACATCGCCATCGCAACTCACGGCGAACCTTCACCGCCACCCATCGCTCGCCGACCCCGCGCTGCCGCTGCCTTTTCGTGTTGTTAACTCGACAATATCCTTCTTGTATCTCTTTTGTTGGGCTGATTTATTATTTTGAATGTCGCCGAGTTTTAACAAACTCCGCGACTATGTTATGTTTCGTTTTGGACACGATTCGCTTGTTCGCTGGACCTGTTGGCTCGATTTTGGTGTTTGTTTGTTTTTATTTCTTGGAATCATTGTTGGCGACTGTTTTGATTTCTTGTTTTAGTGTCTGTGGAGTAAAACTCCGTGAAGTTTAGCTCGACGGACGTTGATATTCCATTTGGTTGCATTTTTGTTGGTATTGTTGCTGCGTTGCGTGCATTTTTCTGCTTGGTATTGTTGGCTTATTATGTCACCGGCCGTTTTGGTTGGAATTATTGCTATCGTTTTTAGCCATTACTTGGGTGGTTTTAGGCTCTTTTTGGTTAATTGATAATAAACAAGATACTACACTTGATTGGCGATGAAAAAGTTATCCGTCGATTTTTGAGGCCTCCATGATTGCAAAGACGTAAAATAAAATAAATGAAGCTTTACGGGCAAGGATGATTTCTTCCACTTACACCGATAACCAACATGCGTGGCGGGCGAATTCTCGCACCGCACTTGTTTAGGCATCCCACTTTATATATTTTTCATATCCGAGCCCTCGTGTTTAAAACTATTCTTGTTTTGACGGATCTGAAAGTTTTATTTATTTTATAGCAATATTGGCCGATGAAGGAATCTCGTCGATTTTCAAGGCCTCTCTGCAAAAGACGGTTATTTATTTTTGCTTTACTTATTAAATTTCTCATTACTTTAAAATTATTTATTCGATACTAACACTTTTACTAAGTGTTTATGCAGTGCTTGAGATCATCTTGCGTAAAGCCTAAAAGGGCTAAAAGATGTCCGAATGTTATTCTATATCGCATTTAATTTAGTTTTATTATTGTGTAGTGCACTTTATTTTAATTATAAATGCTTAGAATAGGTAGAATAAAAGAGCAATAAATAATTAACCTAGGTTTGAACGAACAACCGCAAGTTAGCGGATCTTAAAGGATGCCTAACCCTTCCCTTTAGGATAATAAAGAACCGATCCGTAATCTCACTAATTTCGAGACCATTAAATGGAAGTCAATTGCGATATTTTTATTGCAATAAACTAAGTGTCCTAATTCACTATAATAATTAGGCGACTCTTAAAATACATTTAGGAATCAACCATACGTGGTACTCCGCTTTGACTCGGTTAAAATGGGCGTTACAAATGGCGACTCATTGGGATATCGTTCTTGATCATAGCAAGCCGTGTTAATTAAATATTGCGCCTTATTTTGCTTTTATATTTGTTGTAAATATTTTATATTGCTTGCTTTTATTTGTAATTGACTATTTTAATTGCTACATTATTTCTTATTTCCTTAAACCGCATTCCGCTCATATTTCCTCCACTGAAAATTCACACTGTCACACACACTGGCGTTGGTGTGCTTCGCGCACCGCAAATTTCTTTCAAGAACACCCAAATTTAGGAGAGTTGGCCATGCGTGGAGTTAGATCGGTTCGTCACGATCACGTAGCCTTCTCACTGAGTTGTCGCTCGGGAACTCTGCGTCTAATAGGCCAAATCTTAGAAAGCTTAAGATAGAGCTATATCACCCTTTTATATTAGTCATGCATGCATAAACCTTAGGTGGGTTAATCCTTGGTATTAACGCCACAATTAGAAATCCACCAAACTTGTCGACGGGTTTCACAACCCAACGACCCATTAGCATACTATGTGTAGTGTGATGATGATAGACGGATCCAAGCCTGGTCATGACACGCCAAAATTGGAAAAAAGTGCACCGTCATTTGGTCGCCATTTCCGACAAAATATTGCAGTTTAACGGCTTGGACCTATTTATGATAATCCCGCATATTTGGCGTTTAGGCTCACCTCTGGCATAAGGGAGGTCCCAAGCATATTAGGGCACGCGCTTGATTTGCATGTTTTTTGTTTATTATTGTTTGTCGCTAGCAACTCTGTACATATTGTTTAATTCAATAATTGCTCTTTTGTGATTCCGGGCTCGAGCATTTGTATTTTTCACTTTTTGCTTTCACATTGCAATCAGGACTTCTACTGTGTAAATCACTCTTGAATAGCGCTACTTGGACTTTGTGAAGCATCAACCACCAGTCCGGTCGAACCAATCAGGGGAGTCTCTGACTATATGGTCACACCCCTTCATGTTATTATTTTGTCACTTTCCTACTCTCACCTATTTCTCATATTTTTGCAGGAAAACAGTCCTCGCAAATAGTCGATGGCGTTCGGAAAAAAAAAAAATCATCACAAGGAGCGAGAATTATGTTGACTAATAGAAGTCAGTTTATACCAGATTCAACGAGACATCGCTCTCAATTCTTTTATACTTTGTATTTTTATTCATATTTGCAAACTCAATTGATATGTTTAGCGTTAATTACATACTTCTTTCATATCATGCATTTTACAGCATAATCAATCCGAACTACGCGTGTCTGATTCTCACCACACGGTGTGATACGTAGGCAACTCATTTTGGGTTCGACACCACACAAAAAAAAATTAAATTAAAAAAAAAAAACCACAAAAAATAAACATATTTTTCTCTCTCATGCATCCCATTCATCATGTTTTCGGGCATTCATTTTACTTTGCATTCGTCCACAGTGGACAATCATTTATTTTGCCCAGCTTTATATTGCTATCCTTTTGATAAATTTTTCCAAGCATACATTTTATAACATATTTGAATGAACTACGCGCACCTGATTCCCTCGGCGGGATACGTAGGCAGCCCTATTCGGGTTCGGTACCATTTATTCAAAAAATTCAAAAAAAAAAAACCATTTATTCTAAAAATACAAAAAAAAACCCTTTATTCAAAAAAATATTAATTAATTAAAAAAAAAATTGTTCAAAAAATAAAAAAAAATGTGTTATTCAAAAAAATACAAAAACATTTTTAAGTATTATTGTTTAACTTTGTTGATACCAATACAGTAAGAGTTGTGCATAAAAAATAAAAAAAAATAAAAAAATAAAAAAATGATAATCAGTATGGGTTGACTTTGTGGTAAACCATAGATTCTTTTGGTACCTCTTATTCATATCCGCAGATAACATTGTCTTGCATGTTTCCAAGATAAGAATGAAGCCGACCTCATCGTTTCATATGCATTGTGTGGTGAGTGTTTGAATAAGTTCAATTGCATTGCATTGTGATCTAGAACTTGGCCTGAATGTTTGTTGAGGTGAAATCCTGAGTAATACTCGGTGTGGGAAATGATCGTAGGCTTTCTTTGACCCGTTTGAGCCTTTTCAGCCTACCAAATAACATTATCCCTAGTACACCTCTTTGAGCCTAAAACCTATTTTTTGACAACCGCATATTACACCTATAACCTTTCTGAGTGCGTACGCACTATCCCTCTCTTGGCGACCTCGAGTGCTTTAGAAATGTGCAAGTGGTGACAAAATTCTAGTGAAGTTTGCAAAGACAAAAATTGTCAAAGTCTCAAAGAATGAAAGCGAGACGACTTCATAAAGAGGAAATCAAAAGCCCCGATAAAAAAAAAAGGGAATACATAACCGGAAAAAAAGGGCTCGAATGAAAGATTCAAAAGCAGTCAATACAAAAAAACTGGGACAAAAAGAAAGCAAGTCAGCATTAAAACACACAAATATCAAGCATGGACGTAGTCCAACTCTCGAGGAATGATTAGTCACTTTTACCCAAATGATATCTATTCATTTCACCAAGCCTACATTACAAGCCCGTGACAAGCCCTACATGATCTTATCGAGGTTCTCACATTAGTGGATACTTACATGACGGCCAAGCCTATGGTATCACAATTGCGTGCATTGAACATCTTTTTGAGTGTGAGCGCAATTCTCTCAACGTCCCAAAATTCAAAATACTGGAATATATGTGTGAGATGGGACCTTCTTTCAGTGAGGCATTTGAAACGTGAGGCTACGTGTAGTTCGAAACCTTGGATGCAAGCGAGTGTGTCGACACTCAGGTATGTTTGAGGTACTATCTGAAACTGTGTGAATTACACCAGAGTCAATCTCGGTTAGACTGAAAACAATAAAAGAACATCCTTATGCACAATACTAATTGTTGGTATCAACTGGAGTCAGAACGTAATGTCGTCCTCCATTTTTTTCAGAAAAAAAACAACAAAATGCATATTACATAAAAATCATTTTGCATCACGAACTACGTCTTGACATGATTCCCTCAGTGGGATACGTAGGCGGCCACATCGGCTTCGGTCCCGCATCATTTTAAAATCATAAAAAATCCTTATTTTGCAGCATGAACTACGCTCTGACCTGATTCCCTCGGCGGGATACGTAGACAGCCACATCGGCTTCGGTCACACCGTTAGAAATATTTCTTCCTTATTTTGCACAGGACTCGATTTTGTCCATATTCTCGCATTTGCTTTACATTCATGAAAAAAAAAAGAAAAAAAATTGCTTACCTGATCGCTTTGATAGCGTCAAGATGCAACCTTACCCAGTTCAACATCTTCATTACCAGAAATTGGGACATTTTAAGGAATTCACCGCAAGAAAATGACAATAGACGAGGAAAAAGCAGACCAAATAGGTCTCCAGCTTAAACCAGTCTGAGCATGCAAGCGTCAAGAGCCAAAGTTACAAAGTCGACGCTAATCAACCACTCATTTCCTAAAACTCACAAGTTTTCTTTGAGTGTAGGATCTTCATATCAGCAAAGGCAGAAACACAACAATAAACCCATGCGGGTCACAAATTCACAACGTCTATGCAATGACGCTATCTCAACCCAGACGGGTCACAAAGCAGGTACGCCCCTAAACCAATGCATTTCATTTTAAGCCTATGCAACGGCTTCATCCATGTTTCGTCTATGCAACGACGAGCATCTGCATTGCGTCCGAAAACAACGTCATTTCTTTTAAGCCTATGCAACGGCTTCATTCATGTTTCGTCCATGCAACGACGAGCATCTGCATCGCGTCTATGCAACGACGCCATTTCATTTAAGCCTATGCAACGGCTTCATTCATGTTTCGTCCATGCAACGACGAGCATCTGCATCGCGTCCATGCAACGACGCTTTTTCATTTTAAGCCCATGCAACGGCTTCATTCATGTTTCGTCCATGCAACGACAAGCATCTGCATCGCGTCTATGCAACGACGCCATTTCATTTAAGCCTATGCAACGGCTTCATTCATGTTTCGTCTATGCAACGACGAGCATCTGCATCGCGTCCATGCAACGACGCCTTTTCATTTTAAGCCTATGCAACGGCTTCATTCATGTTTCGTACATGCAACGATGAGTATCTGCATTGCGTCCGAAAACGACGTCATTTCTTTTAAGCCTATGCAACGGCTTCATTCATGTTTCATCCATGCAACGACGAGCATCTGCATCGCGTCTATGCAACGACGCCATTTCATTAAAAGCCTATGCAACGGCTTCATCCATGTTTCGTCTATGCAACGACGAACATCTGCATCGCGTCCATGCAACGACGCCATTTCATTAAAAGCCCATGCAACGGCTTCATTCATGTTTCGTCCATGCAACGACGAGAATCTGCATTGCGTCCGAAAACGACGTCATTTCATTAAAAGCTTATGCAACGGCTTCATCCATGTTTCGTCTATGCAACGACGAGCATCTGCATCGCGTCTATGCAACGACGCCATTTCATTAAAAGCCTATGCAACGGCTTCATCCATGTTTCGTCTATGCAACGATTTAACATCCAGACGCGTCCACGCAACGACGTCATTTCATTAAAAGCCCATGCAATGCCTTCATTCATGTTTCGTCCATGCAACGACGAGCATCCGTGATCGCGTCTACGCAACGACGCCATTTCATTAAAAGCCCATGCAACGGCCGTTCATGTTTCGTCCATGCAACGATTTAACATCTGCACGCGTCCAAAACGACGCTATTTTATAAAAGCCTACGCAACGGCTTCATTCTTGTTTCGTTTACGCAACGAAACATCTTCATCGCATCTATGTTTCGTCCATGCAACGATTTAGCATCCGTGATCGCGTCTATGCAATGACGCCATCAACATCCACAATAACCTTGTCTTTTTCAAAGACCACATCACCGCAACCCGGTGTCAATCATACTTCGACATCGACATTTTTAATCGCCACTTTGCTTTTTAATTTTTGCATCATAACGACCCGGTCATCATGATTTGACATCGACATTTTTGGATCTGCATCATCCCTATTTTTGAGTTCCAGTTTATAAAACAGGACAAAATTGGCTACAAGTCAACATCTTTGTCCGAAGACTCTTCCATCATCTCCGTACAAAGAGGGACATGCTGTTGACAGTCAATTTTGACCCGTTTTTGTATATTTTCGTGCAATTTTAAGTATTTTAGCACACCGCATTTTAATCGTTATTTTGCATATTTTTACATAATATTCTATGTTTATTTCTTCACAAAAATGGCATTGCATCTTTTATTTTTAAATTAAGCATTATGTCGTTGTTAATATTATGTTTTTATTATTATTATACCGTCGTTTTATTTTAATAATGTTTGCCTCTTTTTAAATAATTAATTGGCATCCCGTTTTACTTTTAATCAGGCATTAAACATGTCTTTAAAATTGCATTTTAGTATTATTGCGTCGGCATTTGAATTTTAATAATCTTGCATCTTTTTTAAATAATTGTCTTTTAAATAATTAATCAGCCTTGCATTTTTGTCAAACCAGTCCAGTCCAAGACACAATTTGAATCAGTCCAAGCCAACACTATTTTTAATATCATCCAAACAACCTCTTTTATTTTCCCCCTTAAAATCAAATACCACTTTTCATTTTCCCCCCCCAAAAACAATACCCCACTTTTCATTCCCCCCCCCAATACCAAACCCTAAACCTACCCTATAAAATAAAAAATTCCCCTTTTCGTAACCCCACCAACCCAACCCACAAGACATTCTTTCTTTCTCTCCTTTCACTCTCCTCCTCTCCCGCCGCGCCGCTTTCGCGGAGCTCCTCCGGCGAACACCCTGCTTCTACCAAGGCCAGCCGCACAAAACATCATGAGCCCTCCCCCATCCTTCAGTTTTTTAAAAAATCATCCCTTCTCCTCCACACTCGCCGCCGGGCCGATCCCGCTGGGCCACCTGGCCGCCCTCTATTACCCTCACCACAGCCACCCTCTCCCCTCCCAGTCCTCCTCACCTTACCGTCACAACCCGTCGCGAACCCCACCAGCATTCCCGTCGACCTCACACTCCACCAGCATTCCCGTCGACCTCACACCCCACCAGCATTCCCGTCGACCAACACCCAACACTGCCACTGCAACTCGCTGGCGAACCTTCACCGCCACCCACTGTTCTCGTCGACCCCGCCGCTGCCCGCTGCCTTTTCGTGTTGTTAACTCCGACAATATCACTGTTTGTATCTCTTTTGTTGGGCTGATTTATTATTTTGAATGTCGCCGGAGTTTTAACAAACTCCGGCGACCTATGTTATGTTTCGTTTTGGACTGATTACGAACTGTTTGTTCGTTGGACCCTGTTGGCTCGATTTTCAGTGTTTGTTTGTTTTTATTTCTTGGAATCTGTTGTTGGCGGACTGTTTTGATTTCTTGTTTTGGTAATACGCCGGAGTAAAACTCCGGCGAAGTTTGAGCTCCGACGGACATTGATATTCTGTCGCTGGTTGCATTTTTTGTTGGTATTGTTGCTTACTGCGTTGCGGGCTGCATTTTTCTGTTTGGTATTGTTGGCTTATTATGTCACTGGCTGCGTTTTTCGGTTGGAATTATTGCTACTGTTTTTTAGCCATTCTGTTGGACTGGTTTTAGGCTCTTTTTGCTGGTTAATTGATAATAAACAAGATACTACACTTGATTGGCCGATGAAAAAGTTATCCGTCGATTTTTGAGGCCTCCACAGTTGCAAAGACGGAAAATAAAATAAATGAAGCTTTCTGGGCAAGGATGATTTCTTCCACTTACACCGGATAACCAACATGCGCTGGCAGGGCGAATTCTCGCAGCCGCACTTGTTTAGGCTGTCCCACTTTATATATTTTTCATATCTGAGCCCTCAGTGTTTAAAACTATTACTGTTTTGACGCGGATCTGAAAGTTTTATTTATTTTATAGCAATATTGGCCGATGAAGGAATCTCCGTCTGATTTTCAAGGCCTCCTCTGTGCAAAAGACGGATTTATTTATTTTTTGCTTTACTTATTAAATTTCTGTCATTACTTTAAAATTATTTATTCTGATACTAACACTTTTACTAAGTGTTTATGCAGAATAGGAGATCATCTTGTGCAGAAAGCCTAAAAAGGGCTAAAAGATGTCCCGGAATGTTATTTTATATCGCATTTAATTTAGTTTTATTATTGTGTAGTGCACTTTATTTTAATTATAAATGCTTAGAATAGGTAGAATAAAAAGAGCAATAAATAATTAACCTAGGTTTGAACGAACAACCGCAAGTTAGCGGATCTTAAAGGATGCCTAACCCCTTCCCTTTAGGATAATAAAGAACCCTGATCCAGAATCTCACTAATTTCGCAGACCATTAAATGGAAGTCAATTGCAGTATTTTTATTGCAATAAACTAAGTGTCCTAATTCACTATAATAATTAGGTGGCGACTCCTTAAAATACATTTAGGAATCAACCATACGTGGTACTCCCGTTTCGACTCCGGTTAAAATTGGGCGTTACAGCTATGCTATTTGGCGCGACGTCATTGTCAAATTATTTATTTTATTTATTTATTTATTTTATTATTATTTAAGAACTACGAAAGGGTTTAATAAATGCGGGCACGGGACTCTAAGTGCTTAATACTCTACGTAGAATGCGGTATTATTATTAAATTGCTTATTTATGCCTGTATTAATGTTTTATCGCTGCATTTTATTATAAAAATTATAAGAAATTATTTTGCAAAATTAGTGTAATTTTATAGTTAATGACTGGACGGGAGGGTCAAAATTGGGTGTCAACAACTACTTGTCCCTCTTTGTATGGTGATGATGGAAGAATCTTCGGACAAAGACGTTGACTCATAGCCAATTTTGTATCGATCTTCAGAATTGCAAAAATGTTGGGCAGGTAGACAAGGCTGACGCAAAATCAAAATCTGTCCCAGTGTCGAGTTATGACGACACTGGGCTGCCAGGGTCAAATACCAAGGCGGGCTAACGCGGACTCAAAATTTGTCCCAGTGTCGAGTTATGACGACACTGGGCTACCATGGTCAAACACCAAGGTGGGCTAACACGGACTCAAAATTTGTCCCAGTATCGAGTTATGACGACACTGGGCTGTGGTGCTAAAAGTAAAAATAAAAATAACTGGCTTGAACCTGGGGTGTACCGCTATCGACTTATGAGGCTGGGTTTTATGGTGATGTGGAACGAGTGGACCGACGCTTGAGGCCGCTTCTGCCATTCATTGGGAAGGTTGGCCCCCCAACAAATTGTCTCGGTTCGCTGTAAGAGAAAATCCACGTTGTGCTCCTGCTCCTGCATGCTAAGACTTAAACAAACGGTTAGTGCATAACTGTTAAGGCAAAATGATGATGCATAATTTTAAAAGTAATGTGACTGTGAGTAGAAAATGTTATCCTGCAAAAATGCGATGCCTGTTGTGTTGATGCGATGCTGCAAATGCTGTGACTTTCGTCCTTGCACAGACGTGTTGCGATAATGAATGCGGATATGTCGTCCTTGCTGCAACTGCCCCTGTAGACTAAAGCTCAAAAAGAGTTAGTGCATAACTGCTAAGACAGAATAATAAAGCATGAATAAGAAATGCAGTTTGAGAGTATAGAAATCGTCCTCGCGTATATGTGATATGCTGATGATAACGTCGCTTTCGGACTTGCGTCATGGCGTCATTTTCGGACTTGTTGTGTTGATAACGTCGTTGCCTGGACGTGTTCCGCCGGCGCTATCGGCGACGCACGCCGGCGATGATGCCGCGTTACTGGACATAATATTGTTGGCGTCGTTTTTGGACTTGTTGTGCTGATAACGTCGTTTTTGGACTTGTTGTGCTGATAACGTCGTTGCCTGGACGTGTTGTTGATGGCGTCGTTGCGTAGACGCGATCTTGACGCCGCGTTACTGGGCGTGTTGCCGGGCATCGTTGCGTAAACGAAATCGCGATGTCGCCGCTCGACATAATCGCCGATAACGCCGCCGCCGGACGTATTGTTAATGGCGTCGTTGCGTGACGCACGCCGGCGACGCCGCCGCTGGACGTATTGATGCTGATGACGTCGTTGCCTGGACGTATTGATGCTGATAACGTCGTTGCCTGGACGTATTGCTGCTGGCGTCGTTGCGTAGACGCAATGCTGATCACGTCGTTGCTTGGACGTGTTGATGCTGACGTCGTTGCCTGGACGTATTGCTGATGGCGGCGTTGCGTAGACGCAATGCAGATCACGTCGTTGCCTGGACGTGTTGATGCTGACGTCGTTGCCTGGACGTATTGCTGATGGCGTCGTTGCGTAGACGCAATGCTGATCACGTCGTTGCCTGGACGTGTTGATGCTGACGTCGTTGCCTGGACGTATTGCTGATGGCGTCGTTTTCGGACATGTTGTTGATGCTCCTGTAGAATAAATGCTCCTGCAAACTAAGTTTGAGAAAAATTAGTGTATACCTGTTTAAACGAAATGATAAATACATATGAGAAGTGCAGTTTTATGGGTAGAGATGTCGTCCCTGATACGCCAGATGAACACTGAGATGTTGTCCTTGCACGGACATGCTAAATGCTGCAACTGACGAATTGTCATGATGCCTTTGTTGGGTGTGATGCGTTGGTTGCAAATTTAACTTTATGCCCGAGTTGATGTGCTAGCCTTTGTTGCGGAATTCGCACTGATCGCTGATTGTCGATGCCTTTTTCTGCTTCTGTTGCTTCTGATGGGGACTTTGAATTTTGGATTGTTGTCATATCCTCTGCCTCTGCTGCTTCTTTATGCTTCTGCGAAGAAAATTTTTTGCCGTATTTTCTGCTTCGCCTATTGCACTTTATGCTTATGTTAATATGAAAAACATGCGCTCAAAGAAAATTTGTGAGTTTGGGGGGGGGGTCGATTCGCATTTGACTTCGCCGCCTTGTTCTCGACATCCGCGTTCCGCTCGCTTGGACTCGCAACCCCGTGCAGTTTCCTACCTTGTCCCAGTTTTGAATGTGTAAAGGGTGTTTGGCCTAAAGTGGGTTTCGATGGAGTTGCTTGTGTATTCTCGTTATTTTCAGGCGGAGGGAAAGCTTCCTAATGGTGTGATCGAAGCCGATTTAGGCCGCCTACGTATCCCCATGAGGGAATCAGGTCATGGCGTAGTTCATTACAAGCGAATATTGGGAAAAATTCTAAAGGTGGGACCGAAGCCGATATGGCCGCCTATGTATCCGTCAAGGGAATCAGGTCGAACGTAGTTCCAATGCAAGCAAAACAAAAGAAAACATTATTAAAGCTTAAATACGAGTTTTTCTTTTTATTAATCTGCTAAACTAAATTGCTTTTTCTTATCCGGGCTCTAGGCGGACCAGAACAATGGTGCAAGTCCAACCAATACGCCTTCTTGCTCTGCATCATAGCTGGCTGGGTCTTCATGCTCTGCTATCAGTATCTCCTTCTTTTGGCTTCTGCGTGGTGCATGCTTGGATAAATGATTGATTCAGTGAGCGGTTCTCGCCAGGAACACCTCTCTTCCTTTGGGGTTCATTGTACTCATCGGGGTAGCCTCCTCCACCGAATGACTCCTCCTTGATCAGCCCCTTACTTTGTCTCTCGAGTGTATAACACCTTCCCATGTCGCGTGTCCGATGGCTCCGGAATGGTATGCACAACTTTTGTTCCCATCATGAGCTTTGGACTGGGATTGGGCACATTATTTGGAATTGGTGAGTATCCTCGCAAACCTCAACCTCTCGCATAACCGCGACAAAGGCTCGGCTAAATGGGTGTATACTTTGGCCGCCTTTCCGTGGCATTTAGGCGGGTGAGGATGTTTAGTGGACGGGCTTTTGATCGTGGCGTATACACGCGGGCATCGCAAGGGTTGTCATACGCATTGCGAAAATAAGTTTGTGGTGGCCTTTGGTTTGTGTTTATTTGGAGTATGTTAGGCGTTCGGTTTTGTGGGATATATGGGTGCATTGTATATTGGTGAATGGGATATGTAGTAATGCATCGTAATAATTTGGAGGGTTTTGATTGTTTTGGTTATTTGCAGTGACGAGTGCTCTGGTGAGGTTTCGGAGCCTTTTAATTTCAGTCTGTAGGGTTGCCATTTGCTGTGGTAACTGGGCGAGGTGCTCGATCGGATCTATGCTGCTTTTCTTTTCTGAGACCCCTGTTTTGCCTATAGGAACCAAGACAGGTTCCGACTCGTTCTGCTCAAATGCCCTTGAATCGGTCATGTCGCTGGACCGTGCCTTTGATCTTGTGAAACATTGATGCTCTGTCATTGCTTAGTCAAATACAAATCGACCTTTGGGGGAGATGATAAATCCTTTTTAGACAAAATGCAGCAAACTGCGTTAGTGTAAAGCACGTGATTTTGCAAAAGTGTAAAAACATTTAGCAAGTACATGTTGCACATAAATTGTCACATCATGGCGAGTCCTAATATGCATGGGGACCCTTTTATGCCAGAGGTAGGCCTAAACGTCACATATGCGAGGTCATGATGGATTTGTCCAAGTCGTCCAACTATAATGCCTTTGTTGGAAATGACGACCAAATGACGGTGCACTTTTTCCAATTTCAGCATGTCATGATTAGGCTTGGATTTGTCTATCATTGTCACGCTACACATAATATGCTGGTTGGTCGTTGGGTTGAGAAACCCGTCGACAAGTTTGGTGTCTTCCTAATTGTGGCGTCGGTACCAAGGACCGACCCACTTAAGGTAAATGCATGCATGCCCTAAAATAAAGGGTGTTATAGCTCTATCCTGAGTTTCTAAGATTTGGCTTTACTAGACGCAAGGTTCCCGAGCGGACAACTCGAGTGAGAAGGCTACGTGGCCACCGGTTAGACCGGGCACTCCACGTGTATTACCAACTCTTCTAAATTTGGGTTTTGAAGAAAGAATTTTGTTGATGCACCAAGCGCACCTCGCGTGTAGTGTGAATTTTCCAGAGTGGAGGAAATATGAGCGGAATGCCGGTTTAAGAAAAACAGTAAAGCAAATAGCAATTAAAAATAAATAAAGCAAAATACAGCACACAAAAATTAAATGCAAAGATAATGCCAAATAATAACCCTAGGTCTGTTGTGGTTAAGAACCTTAATCCCCAGCGGAGTCGCCATTCTGTCACGCCCTTTTTCGACCGCGACATTATTAGCGAATCCTGCTTAAATAAAAATGTTAGGAAATAATAATAAAGTGCTAAAGTGTTTTTTTAAAAGGGGTGCTTAAAAGGTGTTAGAATATTAAAAGTCCTGCTTAATAAATAAGGTTAGAAAATAAATAAAAGAGCTAAATGTTAAAAGAGGTGCTAAAATAAAAGGGCTAAAATGTTAAAGTGTTAAAGGTGCTAAAATGCTAAAGTGCAAAAGAATGCTAAAGTGCTAAAAAGGGTGTTAAAGTGCTAAAATGCTAAAAGGGTGATATATGCTAAAAGTGCTAAAAGGTGCTAGATGCTAAAATGATAAATGCTAGGGGTTCGCGGAGTCGCCACCTAATGTAACACCCCATTTCAAACCGGAGTCGAAAACGGGATTCTAGCGAACCCTGCTTGAATAAAAAAGTGTTAGAAAATAAATAAAAGTGTTAAATGTTGAAAGAATACTAAAATTTAAAAGGGTTGCTAAAATGCTAAGGGTTCGCGGAGTCGCCACCTAATTAATTGGGTGAATTAGGACACCTAAATGTCAACTAGGTTAAAGTCAACACTAACTCCATTTTTATGGTCTGCTAAACTTAACGAGATTCTGGGTAAGGGTTCTTTATTAATCTAGAGGGAAGGGGTTAGGCACCCTCTAAGATCCGCTAACTTGCGGTTGTCCTGCCAAATCTAGGGTTAATTATTATGTTAGAGAAATGCATGTTTTAGAAAATATTTAAAAGAAAGTATTTAAAACATGCAAGATGTATTTTGACCAAAATAAAATGTAAGATTTTGTTTCAATATATATAAAGTTAGTTTTGATGGAAAACATGCATTCATAAGGTATTTATATGAATTTATTCGATTGTATAGCATAACATAGAAGTAGTAATGCAAAATCAATTATGACAAAATATGCATTATAAAATAATCATAGCATGCAAAGTGTCTATTTAGTAAGCAAAAATAGTTTTCATATATGAATGATAATGAATTTTGAAAATGGGTTAGGAATTTGATTCACAAATAATATCCTAGCTACATGATTGATTATGCAAGCGAAGATTATTGAGTGGTTTATTATAAATGTTAAACAATGTATGGCGTGCCTAAAGTAATTAACTTAAGGGAAGCAAAATTAAATTAGTTTCTACTTATGGATTCAAGGTTTAACTATTATAAGTGCTAATTAATTAGTATAGCGTTAGACAATTAATTACAATAAATAAACGGGGCGGGGTAGGAAGCAAAAGAAGATGACTCGACGGATGACGATGTCTTTTCGCCGGTGGCTTGGAATTTCTGGCATGAACATAGATGCACATAGATGTGGGTTTTCACGTTTACTATAGTCTCTCCATGAGACTCTTTGTTGCTCCGATGCATTTCATGCAAAAATAAAAGAAGATAAAGATTAGTAACTATTCCAGAAGAAACATCAACACAAAAATAGAAATACACACAGAACAACTTGACTCGCCTCGCCAGATCAAAACCCATGGGCCCGAAGCAGCCCACTACCAGTTTCATTAGAGTAGAGTCTTAAGGTATGAACATAAGAGTAAGAAAAGCCAAGCAGATTCAAAAGCAGATCAGCGGGTTCGCAGTTTTGGCAAAGCTCGAGAAAGCCCTCTATAGACTTCAGAAAATACCCCAGCCCATAATTAATATGCATTCTGGATCTAGAAGAGAGACTATGAACCACTTGATATGAATCACCCATACAGTAACAAACTAAGGGACACACATACATGTATTTCATTTCATATTATGAGCGAAATTAGACAAAAGAACATGCTGACCAACGAAATGCATGGAATGAAGATGTCTGGAAGAGGAGAAAGAGAAATGGCGATGCAACATGTCTTTAAAGCAAAGTAATAACCTGTATCATTCTTACGTTGCAGAGGGAATAGTTCATTCTAAGGTCAAATTATACTCTTAACATTTTAATTACATGAAACATGGTTACAAACTAAAGCTAATTGCGAACGTGGATACAATTTGACATGCCATAACTCTAGACTCTAAATGCACTGGACAGGGACCTATACCTATCGTCACTGGGATCATGCTGCTTAGAATGAGATGTCAAAAAGCAGTCATCGAGGGGAAACTTAAATATTTACATATGAGGGCTGATGTATGTTTGTAAATTAGGTTGAGTTAATTCATATAGAGGAGAGAATGCGCAGGAATGGACTAGCACTACCTACATGATGGGGTTTGTGAATTGGCTATCAATGCCTATTCAGAATGACATGATCATGCTAGCATATCTTTCTACATAACTGATATGATATTAGAAGTTAGCATATACACTAGACAAACAAAACAGAACGTTTAATCACCTTACTCATTTGTCTAACAGATTCGAGCTGACCCAGATGATATACACATTAAGGGAAAATAAACCATACGTCATTAAGTGAACCACCAGACCACCACAATTTAGACAAAGCCTACATTCCCTTTTAAGTCATTAGAAGGCCCTGACATAACTTTGACAATTGTTTAGCATACAGTATTAGATATAGATCTAACAACAATTTTGTAAACTGAATCAATTACAAACAGATTAACCAAACGTCACATTTATACGTTTACGAATATAACGATACGAACAGCTGAACTAAACCACTGATAAGACACATAAAACTCAGAAAGTAGAACAAACTGAGAGGAGTTCCAGTTTACCTTCTCCAGGCAGCGAACCGAGGCAGCGTATCAAGTCGTCGGTTCACTCGGAGGGTTTATTGCGGGTATGCGAAGGGATGAAAACTTCAAAAAAAAACTCGAGAATTCTGATTATCTACTCTAGAATGCTAACTTCGGATGATTCTTGCCTGTTTTCTCTCAATTTTCGACTCTCTGAATTTCTGAATCTCTCAATGAATCCTTGCATATTGCATGCATAGTGGTTCTATATTTATAGCTAGGATTTTGGGTTCCAAGTTGGTAAGTAATCAAGGCTGAGATTTTGGCTGAGATTTGTACCGATTTCGTATTGATTCTTACTGTTTTATTTTTGGACGAATCTGGGTGTTAATGATTCGTTAAGGTAATATTGGATATGGTTTTCGTGGTTCTTGGAGATGGTAAAGGAAAGTCGCCGGATTCTCTACCCTAAAAATCCGGCGAGATTCGTGGGTAAAGGTAGAGGATTTCTGATTTGGTTTGGTTATGGTAAGGTAAAGGATTTCTGATTTGGTTTGGTAGGAAATCGTTGGCTGGGTGTGTATGGGTAAGGAAGGTAAGGGAGTCGGATTTTCAGCCGAAAATCCGGCGAGAATATCGGGTTTTCCGACGAAGGCGGCGATGGAAACTTTTAGGGTTAGGTTTAATGTGTTCGTTTTGTTCTTGTTTGTTTTAGGGGCTAAGGAGCATGATGAAGGAAATAAAGGGCAGATGGGCGGGTAGCGGGTCGCGGGTCGCGGTTTTGGGCCAGGAATTTATTGGGCTGCGGGTTTATGGGTCGCTGGGAGTGGGCTGATGGTATTAATTTAGGTGGATCATTAGTGTTTAGGAGTTAATTAATTAATTAGTGGTGAGTTTTAGGTATTTAATTCTAGGTAAGTGTATTATTAATTAATTAGTGATAACTTAAATTAACAAATGTGATTAAATTATTTAGGTGCTTCATTAATCTAATTGTTATAATAAATGTGGGGGTGTTATTTAATTAGTGTTTAATGTTTATAATGTGATGTCGTTATTAAGACTTATTAAATAAAATTAGGACTTCTTAATTCTTTTATGAATGCTATTATTAAAACGCGGGTGTTAGATTATTATTTATGTATTTATGCTTGTATTAATGTTTTATCGCTGCATTTTATTATAAAAATCACAAAAAGTTAATTTGCAAAATTAGTGTAATTTTATAGTTAATGACTGGACGGGAGGGTCAAAATTGGGTGTCAACAGTTGTCCCTCTTTGTATGGAGATGATGGAAGAATCTTCGGACAAAGACGTTGACTCATAGCCAATTTTGTCTCGATCCTCAGAATTGAAAGGTTTGGGCAAATAGACAAGGCTGACGCAAAAATTTTAAAAAAAATTGTCCTAGTGTCGAGTTATGATGACACTGGGCTACCATGGTCAAACACCAAGGCGGGCTAACGCGGACTCAAAAATTGTCCCAGTGTCGAGTTATGATGACACTGAGCTGTGATGCTAAAAGGAAAAGAAAAATAACTGGCTTGAACCTGGGGTGTACCGCTATGGCTTATGGTACTGGGTTTTATGGTGATGTGGAACGAGTGGACCGACGCTCGAGGCCGCTTCTGCCATTCATTGGGACAGTTGGCCCCCCAACAAATTGCCCCGGTTCGCTGTAAGAGAAAATCCACGTTATGCTCCATCTTGTGCAGTTCCTGTAGATTGAAGCTAAGATAGAAGCATTAGTGCATAACTGTCAAAACAAAATAATGTAAGAATGTAAATTTTGTGTTGTGGTTGTAGTCAAATCGTATATGAAATGATATGATGATACGCCGACTTGTATAGACGAGATGCAGATGACGCCTTGTAGGCGTTATCGCTCAGATGGACGAATGCAAATGTCGCCTTGTATGGGCGAATCATCTTGTATGGACGAAATGCAAATGACGCCAGTATGGCGTTATCGCTTGTATGATTTAAATGCAAATAACGCCTTGTATGGGCGTTATCGCTCAGATGGAGACGATGCATGACGCCAGTATGGGCGTTATCGTCTCGCATGGGCGAGATGCAAATAACGCCAGATGGGCGTTATCGCTTTGTATGGACGAAATGCAACGACGCCAGTATGCGCTTCGCTCAGATGGATTTAGATGCGTATGACGCCTTGTATGGGCGTTCGCTCAGATGATTTAGATGCGTATGACGCCAGATGGCGTTATCGTTTCAGTATGGGCGAAATGCAAATGACATCTTGTATGGGCGTTCTCGCTTTGTATGGACGAAATGCAAATGACGCCAGATGGGCGTTCGCTCAGTATGGGCGAGATGCAAATGACGCCTTGTATGGGCGTTCTCGCTTTGTATGGATTTAGATGCATGACGCCAGTATGGCGTTCGCTCAGATGATTTAGATGCAAATGACGCCAGTATGGCGTTCGCTCAGATGGACGGATGACATGACGCCTTGTATGGGCGTTCGTCTTGTATGGGCGAGATGCATGACGCCTTGTATGGGCGTTCGCTTTGTATGGATGAGATGCAAATGACGCCTTGTATGGCGTTCTCGTCTTGTATGGGCGAGATGCATATGACGCTTAGATGGCGTTTCGCTTGTATGGGCGAGATGCATGACGCCAGTATGGGCGTTCTCGTCTTGTATGGGCGAGTGCATATGACGCCTTGGGCGTTATCGTCTTGTATGGACGAAATGCAAATGACGCCTTGTATGGGCGTTCTCGTCTTGTATGGACGAGGTGCATATGACGCCTTGTATGGGCGTTATCGTCTTGTATGGACGAAATGCAAATGACGCCTTGTATGGGCGTTCTCGTCTTGTATGGACGAGGTGCATATGACGCCTTGTATGGGCGTTATCGTCTTGTATGGACGAAATGCAAATAACGCCTTGTATGGGCGTTATCGTCTTGTATGGACGAGATGCAAATAACGCCTCCTAGGGCATGGATAAAATTTGTGTTATGCATAATCAAAGCTAAATGAAATAATTAAAGTGTAAATGATGTAGCCTGAGTAACGAAAATGTGGTTTTTGCGAGATGTATTTGATGTAGACTTGTTGTAGATGAACTTCGTGAGCGGATCTGTTGTATTGGAATGTTGTTGTCCTCCTTGTTCCTGTCGACCTGCAAAATTCACTCAAAGAAAAATTGTGAGTTCGGGGAGGGGTCGGCCGATTTGTGTTGGCTCTTGATATTTGTACGCGTTGTCTTGTCTGGACATGTAACCCTTGTCTGATTTCGAGTCTCGGTCAAAACATTTTGTTGAAAAATATTTTATCTTGAAAATATACTTATATATGCTAGTAGGAAATTATGTCGATACTTGAATAGTGACATGTTGTGAAACAAAACGAACTTCCTTATCCGAAATCGGCGGTATTCTCCCATACTCTCGATGCTCCGCTGCCGTCAGGCTCTCTTTTAAAATTTGTCCCAGTTTTGGGACATGGAACCCTTAGCGTAAATTAACCATGTCCATTGATGTCATCTGTAGCAAAGCCCTTAAAATTGTCCCAGTTTATGTCGATCTTTCGAGCATATGGAATCATATCTGTCCATGTCCTTTCGTGGCGAAGTCCTTCAAATTGTCCAGCTGATCGACGAATCGAAGTCGGATATATGTTGTCGCCTGGACATAATGCTGATAACGTCGTTGCCCGGACGTGTTGATGCTGCTCCTGTGGAATAAATGCTCCTGCAAGCTAAGCTTGAAAAAAGTTAGTGTATAAATCATAAATGTAATGATAAATTTTTAGAAAGGCAATTATGCTGGTAGAGATGTCGCCCTAAGATGTTTCTCGCAATCGATTTAATTGCCATGATGCTTTTGTTGTGTGCTTTATGCCCGAGCCGACGCGCTAGACTTTGTCGGACTTTTGAATTTTGATTGATTGCCGCTTTCTCTCGAGCATATGGAATCATATTTGTCGTGTCCTTTCGTGGCGAAGTCCTTAAAAATTGTCCCGCTGATCGACGAACCGAGTCGGATATATGTCGTCGCCGACATAATGCCGATAACGCCGTTGCACGGACGTCTTCGCCGCTTCCGTAGAATAAATGCTCCTGCAAGCTAAGCTTGAGAAAACGTTAGTGTATACCTGTTTAAACAAAATGATAAATATATATGAGAAGTGCAATTTTATGGGTAGAGATGTCGTCCCTGATACGCCAGATGAATACTGAGATGTTGTCCTTGCACGGACATGCTAAATGTTATACCCCGTATTTCCGGAGTATGTACGTGAGGACGTACGTACGAAAGTTTGGCCTTAAAAGTTTAGGCATGGCACGTTTTTTGGGCACAACTCACTCAAGGAATCGTTTTCCGACGAAACGTTTTACAAGACTCGCGTAGGATAAATTCCGGCTATGCCATTTCTAATTTTTGCGGATTTTTCCGAGAGACGAAACACTTTGGACCAACGAGAGGGCGACACTTGTCACCCTCTCATTGATGGATGTGTGGCGGAATTGAGGCCGATTGGAGTGTCCAATTTTGTCTTGGAGTTGGTAGGATATTTTGTGTGCAAGTTGGCCAAGGACACTTGCCCTAATCTTGACCTTACACTTGCCTTGCACTTGGCATAATCTTGGCCATTGGTTGGCCATCCCTTGACCTATAAATACCCTCTTGTGATGAAGAGTTCTTCATCCACAAAAGCCTTCCAAGTCTAAAATCCTTCCTCTCCTCGAGCCTCTTTTCGTCCAAACACCTCCCTTTTGGAGAAGCTTAGCCGAGGCTACCCCCTAGCCTAGCCAAATCTACCCTCCTTGGTAGAAAAGTTGCCTTCTAGTATTGTTATAATGCCCAAAATACCCTAGCCCAAATCCCTTAGTACTTAGTAGAAGTTGTGAAGAACTTCTAAGGTTTCTCGAGCTATCTGAGCGTCTGACTTAGGAGCTAAGCCTTGCTCCGGATCGACTTTTATCTAGGATATTATTGGGCTTACCGAGGTAAATAATCCTAACCCTATTTTGTATTAGAGAATACATACTGTAGTAGTATAAGAGTAAGTATTAAATACTTAGAAGAATATTACGTAGAATTGAATCAAGTATCACAAGTAGAAGGGTTTAAAAGAAGAATAATCAAATCAGATTTACTTAGATCGCTTTCACAATGAACTGAGTAGCTCACCGGTGGAAGTCTGCCCAATTTTCCGTAGGATATAAAACCTCTCGCTTAGAATCATGTTACTGAATAGTCCAACGTTGATAGGCGTGTCGACTATTATAGTCGATTCTCTGCGCGACATATTCAACTTGGCGGTGGATTTCGCCAGAAGGTATGTGATTCTTCCTAAAGCATGATATTTTTAAAATATATAGTACGGTAGACGCGTACGTGTTAATCGAATAATAACTACGCAATGTCTTTCGACTTAAGCTGAATAATACTTACGCAATGTCTCGCGACTTAAGCCCGAATAATAAGGATCTCAAAGCATTTCAAAAGATTATCAATCATTTTTAATGTAAGAGAACTAATTGGTTTTAAAGCGAAGCTTAAGAGTTATACTAGCTTTATGGGAAGTTAGGTATAACCACTTAAGAATGATAAAAGAAACAGTTTGCCTATGTGCTTATAACAGACTTATATTGATTTGTGAAAAGAATAAATAAGATGGTTTGATAAGTAGACATGATATGATGCTATGTGTGTTAGTGTTTTGTAACGTTTGTGTAAGAGAGTATTCTTGTTGTGCTTATGTTGTTTAACGATAAATTCGTTAGGTTAGTGTAATATCACTCACCTCTTGACATATTACAGGGGTTAAGTCCTCCGACGCGGGGTAGACTCGGTGATGCAGGACCATGATTCGAGAATACCTCATGCGGGTCCAGGGACCTATGCGGAGCTACGGAGTTCCGTGTTAGTGTGCGGGGTTATACCTCACGCGCCTATGTGGCCATGCGGACTACGAGTCCGGGGCGACGCCGAGGAGTAGCTACCCCGATGCGGGTTATATACTATGCGGGCCTATGTGAGTGGCCTATGCGGACTACGGAGTCCGTGATTAGGCTTGCGTGGTGATACTACAGCAATCGCCCCGCTCGATCATTCGCACCTAGAAAATACCGCATGATTTACCTATTGTTGCTCTTGTTTATGATGTGGCACTATGTACGGTTACCTTGGTTGTTTCATACATATATGTAAACTGATTTTAAAAATGATATGTTTTCATTTAAGTACTTTACAGTTTCGCATACTTAGTACCTGTTGTACTGACCTCCTTCGGGGGCTGCGTTCATGCCGCAGTGTGGCAAGCAGTGCTAGATCCACATCCTTAGGATCTCTTTGCATTGGTGTCGTGAGCTCCATCTTCTCCGAGGCTCTACCGCTTGGGTATGCTCTCCCGTTGTAATTAGTTTTGTCAGATCAGGTATGGCGGGGCCCCGTCCCGCCATAGTTGTTTACATTCCTGGAGGTCTGT
Source organism: Przewalskia tangutica (assembly GCA_029844215.1). NCBI lineage: Eukaryota > Viridiplantae > Streptophyta > Magnoliopsida > Solanales > Solanaceae > Przewalskia > Przewalskia tangutica. The sequence goes on along the minus strand of CM056736.1, from coordinate 100,531,366 downwards.
AGTCCTATTGTACATTTGGGATGAATCGCAAAACTGGGTTATTTATATATATACGCCGAAAGGCAAGCTTTTCATCGATAAATCGTGTCTCATTTTACAAATCGTTTCATGTCTTGTTTTATATTCCGCGATTACTCGATGTATGACTACTGGGTGCCCGTAGGTACGATCCACGGACTTTAACGTCGTGACACTAAATGCCGCAACTGACGAATTGCCATGATGCCTTTGTTGTGTGCGATGCGTGGGTTGCCAATTTGACTTTATGCCCGAGTTGATGCGCTAGGTTTTATTGCGGAACTCTGAACTTTGGCTACTGTTGGTTGATGCCCCTTTTTGCTGCTGTTGTCATCTTCTGCCTTTGCTGCTTTTTGCTTCTGTTAATATGAAAAGACCTGCGCTCAGAGAAAATTTTGTGAGTTTTGGGGGGGTGGTCGATTCGTATTTGACTTCGCCGCCTTGTTCCTTGACATCTGCGTGCCTGGCCTGTTTGGACTTGCAACCCCTGTCTGGTCTCCTACATTGTCCCAGTTTTGAAAAGGGTGTTTGGCCTAAAGGAAGTTGCTTGTGTATTTGTTATTTTCAGAACGAATGGAAAGTTTCCTAATGGAGTGACCGAAGCCGATTTAGGCCGCCTACGTATCCCCATGAGGGAATCAGGTCATGACGTAGTTCATTACAAGCAAATTTTGGGTAAAATTCTAAAGGTGGGACCGAGGCCGATGTGGCCGCCTACGTATCCGCCAAGGGAATCAGGTCGAACGTAGTTCCAATTACAAGCAAAAGAACAATTGGGATTTTTCTAAAAGGTGGGACCGAAGCCGATATGGCCGCCTACGTATCCGCCAAGGGAATCAGGTCTAACGTAGTTCCAATTACAAGCCAAAACAAAGGAAAACATTATTAAAGCTTAAATACGAGTCTTGAATTATTCTGCTAAATTAAATTGTTCTTTCTTATCCGGGCTCCAGGCGGACCAGAACAAGGGTGCAAATCCAACCAATACGCCTTCGCTTCCGTGTCATGGCCGGGCCGGGTCTTCACGCCGCTATCAATATCTTCTTCTTTGGCTTCGCGCGCGCAAGCTCGGATAAATGACTGATTCAGGCGGAATGGGCATAGGCAAGGGAGTGTATTCCTCATCTAAGGTTGTCAGGTGCACATTGACATGGTCGTGGTTCGCGAGGATTTGGGGCGCACTCTTCACCGAATTACCCTTCTTTGATCAACGCCGATTCTCGCCCCCGAGGAATGGCAACCTTCAGTGTCATGTCCTGGGCTATCGGAGTGATACGCGCAACGCTTGTTCTCATCATACCATCTTGGGATAGGGTCGGGAATCCTTCCTGGAATTGGTTGGATTAGGCCTGCAGCTCGCAACCTTTCATATATTTGAGGTATGGGTTCAGCTAGTGGGGTGCGAACTTTGGGTGGTTTTCCTTCAAAATTCTTATTCGTCCGGATGCATTGGGTGCTCTATTTTGTTGGCGGGCTTGATGGGTGGATCTACGAAGGCGGCGTGATAAAAGGTTGATTCAGCGGGCGGGTTTCGCCGGGAACACCTCTTCCTTCGGGTTCATCAGACTCATTGTGGGAGGCCTCCTCCGTCCGAATGACTCCTTCTTTGATTAGCTCCTCTATTTTGTCCTCGAGTGCATAGCAATTTTCGATGTCGTGCCCTCGACCGGAGTGGTATGCACAATGTTGGTTTTATCATGCCCTGGAAGTAGGCCCAGGATATTTCGAATTGGTCGAGTATTCCTCGCGCTTTCACTCTCATACACTTGGGTTATGGGTTCGGCTAAAGGTGTATAGGTTCTGGTTGGTTTTCTCTTAGCACCTATGCGGGGTTTGAAAGTGTTTAGTGAACGGGCATTTGGCTGTGGCGCATGCACGGATGGGTACCGTAAGGGGTTGTCGTATGCATTGCAAAAGTGGGTTTGTGGTGGCCTTTGGTTTGTGTTTGGCTGGAGTGTGGTAGGCATTTGTGTGGGATATATGGGTGCATTGTATATTGGCTGAATGGGATATGTAGTAAGAGGGTACTGGTAATAATTTGGAGGATTTTGACTGTTTTGGTTATTTGCAGTGACGAGTACTTCAGTGATGTTTCTGAGACTTCTTATTTCGGCCTGCAGGTTTGCTATTTGCTGCGGTATTTGGGCGAGCTGCTCGACCGGATCTATGCTGCCTTTCTCTTCTGAGACCCCTGCTTTGCCTATAGGAACCAAGACAGGTTCCGACTCGTTCCGCTCAGATGCCCTTGAATCAGTCATGTCACTGGACCGTGCCTTTGATCTTGTGAGATATCGATGTTCTGCCATTGTTTAGTCAAATACAAATCGACCTTTGGGGAGATGATAAATCTTTCTAAAAAAATGCAACAAACGGTGTTAGCATAAAGCACGTAATTTGCAGGTATGTAACAGATATATCGCACATAGCACATTCAAACGTTTCCTAACATGCAGGGGGGACCTCTTTATGCCAGAGGTAGGCCTAAACGTCACATATACGAGGCCATGATGGATTTGTCCAAGCCGCCCAACTGTAATGCTTTTGTTGGAAATGGCGACCAAATGACGGTGCACTTTTTCCAATTTCAGCATGACATGATTAGGTTTGGATTTGTCTATCACTGCCACGCTACACATAATACGCCGTTGGTCGTTGGGTTGAGAAACCCGCCGACAAGTTCGTGTCTTCCTAATTGTGGTGTCGATGCCAAGGACCGACCCACCTAAGGTAAATGCATGCATGCCCTAAAATAAGGGTGGTATAGCTCTATCTTAAGTTTCTAAGATTTGGTTTTTCTGGACGCAAGGTTCCCGAGCGGACAACTCGAGTGAGAAGGCTACGCGACCACCGGTTGGACCGGATTCTCCGCGCAAAATACCAACTCTCTTAAATGTGGGTGTTTGAAAGAAATTTGCAGGTGCGCAAAGCACACCCGCGTGTGAGTGTGTGATTGTGTGAATTTTCCAGAGCGGAAGAAATATGAGCGGAATGCCAGTTTAAGGAAAGCAGTAAAGCAAATACCAATCAAAATGAATAAAGCAAAAATACAGCACACAAATAATTTAAATGCAAAAGTAATGCCAAATAATAACCCTAGATCTGTTGTGGTTAAGAACCTAAAATCCCCAGCGGAGTCGCCATCTGTAACACCCCATTTTAAACCGGAGTCAAAAACGGGATTCTAGCGAACCCTGCTTGAATAAAAAAGTGTTAGAAAATAAATAAAAGTGTTAAATGTTGAAAGAATACTAAAATTTAAAAGGGTTGCTAAAATGCTAAGGGTTCGCGGAGTCGCCCCCTAATTAATTAGGTGAATTAGGACACCTAAATGTCAACTAGGTTAAAGTCAACACTAACTCCATTTTTATGGTCTGCTAAACTTAACGAGATTCTGGGTAAGGGTTCTTTATTAATCTAGAGGGAAGGGGTTAGGCACCCTCTAAGATCCGCTAACTTGCGGTTGTCCTGCCAAATCTAGGGTTAATTATTATGTTAGAGAAATGCATGTTTTAGAAAATATTTAAAAGAAAGTTGTCACGACCCGATCCCGGGCCCGTGACTGGTGCCTTACCCCGGGCACCCTAGTGATACAACATCAGAGAAAACCAGCGGAAATAAAAACTTAAACATGAACATGAGACAAGATAATGAAACAGGCCAACCAAACGGTTACCTTCCAATAAAATATATATAAACAACTCTTTTTAAAACGAACAGTTTAATCCTTTTTACAAAACCCTGCCCCACAAATTACTGCACTTAAGAGTTTATATAACAACTATGACGGACGGGGCCCCGCCATACCCCGAATGCAAGAACCTACTGCACTCGTGGTAACATACCAACCGATAAGCCTCCAAGGTACGGAGCTTCCCAAAACGCTGAAATGAGATCCTAAACGCGGATCGACAGCGATGTACTTACTGCGCAGATTAACGCACCCGGGCGAGGTCGATAACAGTACCAAGTATGTGAACGTAAAATCAGTAAATGAAATCATAATAGTCTATAAAAGCAGAGACAAGTATGATAACCAAACTACAAGATACACACATAATAGATTATATCAATTCGTGGTCTCACGCCCACAACATCAATCCCGCCATGAGTACCTTTCTCACCGCCGCGATGCATGATATGATAACAACAAGACAAAGAATCCAAACGGAGCATACCCGTGCGCTACGATCGTGTCGGTATGTCCAAAGGGAACAAATAAGACAACATTCCAAATGGAAGCATACCCGCGCGCCACGATCGTGTCGCGTGTCCAAAGCGGAAACAATAAGACAAAGATTCCAAATGGAAGCATACCCGCAGCGCTACGCATCGTGTCGATGTCCAAAGGAAACAATAAGACAACAAGCGGTAATCAAAGTGGAAGCATACCCGCGGCGCTACGATCGTGTCGATGTCCAAAGCGATTAACAAAGTAACACTATCAACGAACGCATCTGCGGAATTTATCCGTCACTGCCGGTCACGTCCAAGTAAGTTCTCAATCAAGTCAACCGACCCTCCATCGAGAGACGCAGTAGTATAGAAACACAATTCTTGCACAACAAAGGCTATCACAACAAGCATAGGCAAGTTTCACAACAACAAGCATAGGCAAGTTTCACAACAACAAGCATAGGCAAGTTTATACACAACTCGAAGTACTTCCATTTTATGCCCAAGTTCGGTTTTTAACCCTAAAGTACTACGTACGTTAAATTCCTTTTAAAGAGATTTATTCCTTTTATAAAAGTCACCCGATACCCGTAGTATAAAAAAATAGAGTGACTTATATCTTTTAAGTAAACCAAAACAACTTCCATACTTTCTTTTTTAAAGTCAAGTTACCACGTTAAAACCAATGATAAAATCTTTCTTTTGTTTTCATAAGGTCGTTATAACCAACTTCCCATAAAGCTGTTATAACACCTTATGCCTTAAACCATTTTAAGACAACACAATGCCTTTCTTTTCCCTAAGGTTCCAGTTTGCCTAATTTTAATTACGCAAGTCTCTTTTTGAAAAGTTTCATAGTTCAATGTCTTAATCTCTTTTAAAACAATTGAGTAACATATGCCATAAAGTAGTAGTTATTCTTGTTCATAATCAATCTTATTAAGCAGCCATGATCTAGAAAATGTAATATCATTTTGTCTCATCTTAGCTTCTATGCAGATGGAGGTTTCTACCGGTTTTAATAATACTTAATTATTCAATACATTTTCCTTTATTAACGCCGCATGGTTTGTCGATACACATTCGATTTCAAATCATGAAACATTATTCCTTCCAAAACCAAGTACTCATTACTCACGAATGAGGTTTCACACAAACATCCATATTAAGTCAAGTCTCTTATCCTTTAAGAATAAGTCTCTTAACTTCTAAACCATTAAACCATTCTTTTATCTCTTTTAAGGCGTTACACCTAACTTCTCATAAAGTTCGTATAACTCTTATGTTTTCAAACCAAGTACACACTTCTTTCAAAAGGTTTCTTAATCTTTTAGAATACTCCAAGGTTCTTTTACATCCATCGGTTATAAGTCAAATCGCTTATCTTTTAAAACCACAAAGCATTTCTCATTTACATAGAAATGTTATAACTGACTTCCCATAAAGCCGTTATAACACTTTATGTTTAAAGACAATCAAATACATTTAACACATGACGCTCACCGCACTACATAGTTATACACATATCATTCTAGAACGATAGGAAGAGGTTCACATACCGCGACGGTTATCGACTAATAGCAAAACGCCCAAGTACTCAAACCGCTCGGCCACACCTTAAGCCAAGCAGATCACCCACACGTAGTACTCCAACCTATAGAGGCCACAAGCGCGCTATTAATATCTTTAGATCCCGACTTAGAAAATTCTACGTAAAATTGGCAAAGACTCTCCCCACAAATGCGTAAATCTCCTCCTTATCGAGGCCGCTACCAAGCCAACCAGGGGTTAACACGCCTAACCGGACGTGTACAATTCTACTACACAAGAATGCTACACAAGTCATCAGAATACAAATTCTATGTAATTATTCAGCTCGATTCTTAAAATTCAGCTTAAGTCGCAAGACATCGCTGTAAGTATTATTCGAGCTTAAGTCAAGACATTGCCGCATGGTGTTGTTCGATTCTATATATATAGTATACTTAACTATATACTCCTACAACATGTAATTTCCAATTACAAATGTAAGGTCAAGAATGTTTACCTCGATAAGCCCAAAATTATCCGAGTTTATATGTCGATCCCGAGCAAGGTTTAGCTCCTACTCCGCGCTCCAACTCCGCTCCAAACAACCCTTAGAAGTTCTAACCAACTTCTACTTAAAACTTCAACTACGGTGAAGATTTACTTAGGGTTTCGTTTTGACCGAGGAAGTATAATAGTATTTTCCTGGCTTTTGTATAAGTGTAACTGGGAATACTACAAGGTATTTGGCTAAAGTATTTGGGCATTATAACAATACTAGGAGAGTATTTCTATACCACAACAAGGGGTATTATACGAAACAACTAGGCTAGTGGGTGTGCCACGCCAAGCCTCTACAGGGGGTAGGTTTCGGCCAGGGGCCTTCAAGAGGGGAGGGTGTTTCGGCTAGGCTACCAATAAGGGGAGGGTGTGTGGCGGGACGAGATCACAAGAGGGAGAGGAGGGTTTGAGACTTAGAAAGATTGCTCAATTTTTGGATGAAGAATGTCTTCAACTAGAGGGTATTTATAGGTCAGTGAAAGCCAACCAATGGCCAAGATGTAGACAAGTGTGGTGCAAGTGTAGGCTAGATTTCAACCATGTGGACCTTATCCATCTACCACACCAACTTGCACAAATATCCTACAACCCAAGGCACAAAAACGTGCCTTTGCTTGCCTTTGCCGCCCACTTCTCACGCCCGATGCAGGGTGACACATGTCACCCTCCCGTTGGTCCAAAATGTTTCGTCTCTAAAAATCCGCAAAAATTATAAATGACATAGCCGAATTTTCCTTCGAAAAGTCAGGAAACGTTTCGTCGAAAATCGACTCCTTTTGGTAGCTATGCACAAATTCGAACCTATGCCTACTTTAAGGCTCAAATTGTATACGTACGCCCTCACGTATATACTCTGGAAATACGGGGTATAACAAAAGTATTTAAAACATGCAAGATGTATTTTGACCAAAAGAAAATGTAAGATTTTGTTTCAATATATATAAAGTTAGTTTTGATGGAAAACATGCATTCATAAGGTATTTATATGAATTTATTCGATTGTATAGCATAACATAGAAGTAGTAATGCAAAATCAATTATGGCAAAATATGCATTATAAAATAATCATAGCATGCAAAGTGTCTATTTAGTAAGCAAAAATAGTTTTCATATATGAATGATAATGAATTTTGAAAATGGGTTAGGAATTTGATCACAAATAATATCCTAGCTACATGATTGATTATGCAAACGAAGATTATTGAGTGGTTTATTATAAATGTTAAACAATGTATGGCGTGCCTAAAGTAATTAACTTAAGGGAAGCAAAATTAAATTAGTTTCTACTTATGGATTCAAGGTTTAACTATTATAAGTGCTAATTAATTAGTATAGCGTTAGACAATTAATTACAATAAATAAACGGGGCGGGGTAGGAAGCAAAAGAAGATGACTCGACGGATGACGATGTCTTTTCGTCGGTGGCTTGGAATTTCTGGCATGAACATAGATGCACATAGATGTGGGTTTTCACGTTTACTATAGTCTCGCCATGAGACTCTTTGTTGCTCCGATGCATTTCATGCAAAAATAAAAGAAGATAAAGATTAGTAACTATTCCAGAAGAAACATCAACACAAAAATAGAAATACACACAGAACAACTTGACTCGCCTCGCCAGATCAAAACCCATGGGCCCGAAGCAGCCCACTACCAGTTTCATTAGAGTAGAGTCTTAAGGTATGAACATAAGAGTAAGAAAAGCCAAGCAGGTTCAAAAGCAGATCAGCGGGTTCGCAGTTTTGGCAAAGCTCGAGAAAGCCCTCTATAGACTTCAGAAAATACCCCAGCCCATAATTAATATGCATTCTGGATCTAGAAGAGAGACTATGAACCACTTGATATGAATCACCCATACAGTAACAAACTAAGGGACACACATACATGTATTTCATTTCATATTATGAGCGAAATTAGACAAAAGAACATGCTGACCAACGAAATGCATGGAATGAAGATGTCTGGAAGAGGAGAAAGAGAAATGGCGATGCAACATGTCTTTAAAGCAAAGTAATAACCTGTATCATTCTTACGTTGCAGAGGGAATAGTTCATTCTAAGGTCAAATTATACTCTTAACATTTTAATTACATGAAACATGGTTACAAACTAAAGCTAATTGCGAACGTGGATACAATTTGACATGCCATAACTCTAGACTCTAAATGCACTGGACAGGGACCTATACCTATCGTCACTGGGATCATGCTGCTTAGAATGAGATGTCAAAAAGCAGTCGTCGAGGGGAAACTTAAATATTTACATATGAGGGCTGATGTATGTTTGTAAATTAGGTTGAGTTAATTCATATAGAGGAGAGAATGCGCAGGAATGGACTAGCACTACCTACATGATGGGTTTTGTGAATTGGCTATCAATGCCTATTCAGAATGACATGATCATGCTAGCATATCTTTCTACATAACTGATATGATATTAGAAGTTAGCATATACACTAGACAAACAAAACAAAACGTTTAATCACCTTACTCATTTGTCTAACAGATTCGAGCTGACCCAGATGATATACACATTAAGGGAAAATAAACCATACGTCATTAAGTGAACCACCAGACCACCACAATTTAGACAAAGCCTACATTCCCTTTTAAGTCATTAGAAGTTCCTGACATAACTTTGACAATTGTTTAGCATACAGTATTAGATATAGATCTAACAACAATTTTGTAAACTGAATCAATTACAAACAGATTAACCAAACGTCACATTTATACGTTTACGAATATAATGATACGAACAGCTGAACTAAACCACTGATAAGACACATAAAACTCAGAAAGTAGAACAAACTGAGAGGAGTTCCAGTTTACCTTCTCCAGGCAGCGAACCGAGGCAGCGTATCAAGTCGTCGGTTCACTCAGAGGGTTTATTGCGGGTATGCGAAGGGATGAAAACTTCAAAAAAAAAAAACTCGAGAATTCTGATTATCTACTCTAGAATGCTAACTTCGAATGATTCTTGTCTGTTTTCTCTCAATTTCCGACTCTCTGAATTTCTGAATCTCTCAATGAATCCTTGCCTATTGCATGCATAGTGGTTCTATATTTATAGCTAGGATTTTGGGTTCCAAGTTGGTAAGTAATCAAGGCTGAGATTTTGGCTGAGATTTGTCTGGATTTCGTATTGATTCTTCTTGTTTTATTTTTGGGACGAATCACAGGTGTTAATGATTCGTTAAGGTAAGATTGGATATGGTTTTCGTGGTTCTTGGAGATGGTAAAGGAAAGTCGCCGGATTCTCTACCCTAAAAATCCGGCGAGATTCGTGGGTAAAGGTAGAGGATTTCTGATTTGGTTTGGTTATGGTAAGGTAAAGGATTTCTGATTTGGTTTGGTAGGAAATCGTTGGCTGGGTGTGTGTGGGTAAGGAAGGTAAGGGAGCCAGATTTTCAGTCGAAAATCCGGCGAGAATATCGGGTTTTCCGACGAAGGCGGCGATGGAAACTTTTAGGGTTAGGTTTAAGGTGTTCGTTTTGTTCTTGTTTGTTTTAGGGGCTAAGGAGCACGATGAAGGAAATAAAGGGCAGATGGGCGAATTGGCGGAGTGGTCGCGGTTTTGGGCCAGGAATTTGTTGGGCTGCGGGTTTATGGGTCGCTGGGAGTGGGCTGATGGTATTAATTTAGGTGGGTCATTAGTGTTTAGGAGTTAATTAATTAATTAGTGGTGAGTTTTAGGTATTTAATTCTAGGTAAGTGTATTATTAATTAATTAGTGATAACTTAAATTAACAAATGTGATTAAATTATTTAGGTGCTTCATTAATCTAATTGTTATAATAAATGCGGGCGTGTTATTTAATTAGTGTTTAATGTTTATAATGTGATGTCGTTATTAAGACTTATTAAATAAAATTAGGACTTCTTAATTCTTTTATGAATGCTATTATTAAAATGCGGGTGTTAGATTATTATTTATGTATTTATGCTTGTATTAATGTTTTATCGCTGCATTTTATTATAAAAATCACAAAAAGTTAATTTGCAAAATTAGTGTAATTTTATAGTTAATGACTGGACGGGAGGGTCAAAATTGGGTGTCAACACCTAATTAATTGGGTGAATTAGGACACCTAAATATTAACTAGTTTAAAGTAAACATTAATTCCATTTTAATGATCTGCTAAACTTAATGAGATTCTGGGCAAGGGTTCTTTATTATCCTAAAGGAAAGGGGTTAGGCACCCTAAAGGATCCGCTAACTTGCGGTTGTCCTGCCAAACCTAGGGTTAATTATTATGTTTAAAAATATCTGTTTTGAAAATATAAAGGATGCTTCAAAATATTTTTATAAAAGGAGGCATGTTGATAAAAATGTTATAAAGTTTTAAAGTGCGCATTTATATTGTTTATGGTGCAAAGTCGATTTATGGACTGCATTTATCTGCGAAATCAAAGAAGTGGTGCGTTAGTTTTAGATATGCAATTTTAATGATTAGGCAAAAGATTAGATATAAATGACAGGCCTAAGATAGATAAATTAGCAGTGTGTTTCAAGTTTTAAAGCTAACCACCCCATTCCATGTATTCAAGGATTAATTGTTTTAGACAACCTATTAATTACAAATTTAAACAAATAAGATAAAAAAATGTGGATATGATCGCGGCTTTCAAGATGTGTGGCGACATCATCTTATCCTATTTTGTCTTAGGAATTTCTGAAGCGGGAATGCGAATGCGGATGCACATAGACGCGGGTTGCCATTTGAAGTAGCTCGTGAAGAGTCTCGCCGGGAGACTCTTCATTTTTTGCTCCGGTGCATTTCATGTAGCAAAAAGAAAGATAAGGATTAGTATATGCCCCAAATGTGTTTAACAAACAAGCACTTTATATTTAAACAAAGACCAACAGAGGACATAATCAGATGGGGATGGGCAGCTAGCAGGTGGTAAAAAGAAATAAGAATGAGCATGTATGTAGACTGCATAAACCAGCTGCTAGTATTGTACGCAACCCCAACAATTCCAAGTAAAGGCAAGTAAACAATAGGCTTAAGTGATTCCCTATTCTTGAGGCCATCTTATCAAGCAAACAGATGAAGCAAGATGAAGCAATATGCAGCCACAAACAGAGGGGAGACACTGCGAATCAGGTCAAATTACCAGCTACTAACTCAAAAAGGAAGTAATATATGGCCAGTTATGTCCTGATTCGACCCTTGGCCTCAAGATGTAACAGACACAACTTTGATTGACTAGCAGATAGGCGAGGACAGGGCAGAAAAGGATACAGGAATGGGCAAGCAGGAGGCAACATTCAGATAGGCAGTCCCAGATATGAACACTGCAGAGATATGCTCAATTTATGATGAACACACTTAACACAAATTCACAAATGCAAATACCAAGGCAGGGGTATTTAGAGTTGCATGAACATGCTAAAGATTCAAAGGCAAACTAATACAAGTTCTTTAATTATCCAAGAGCAAACAAAGAACTAATATATGCGAGATTCTATATAATTTTACGACTGGGCTGATGTAGTTCCAATTACTATGAGCATGACGATTGTCCTAGCCATAACTTATCTTTTAAATAGGTTCAGGTGCTAGGGAAAAGGGATATGTACACTGAAGATATACCATTGGTGAAATCAGGTTCTTCTAAAATGGAAGGATCCTGTGCGAGTCGTATTTCTTACATGCGATCAAACTAAGCAGCAAGTTCAGAAACCAGACCATTTATGTGAAAATGCATAAACATGGGTTAACAGTCGAGATTCTAACTCCATATATTACACTGGTAGCCTTTACCATTCCAAGTGCAAATAGATATAGCCACAGAGGCAAGGCAGACTATTGTATTTAACTTATATGCACAGACATACTATAATCTTGCAGATCAGATGATTCAGGTTAATATACCAAGACACCGCACAAGCATCAAGAGGAAACAGGTTGCAAAACATGGCAAATAGTACAAGTCGATAACATGAGGAAGCACTGATAAACCATTTCGGCCCGCAAAATAAGATTACAACAGACACAGGAACACAACCAGATGTTAAAAAGAAACTGATTTTAGATTTAGTCAGGAATTAACACCAGGTAATCAACATATAAAATGCACCGAACCAACTGGTTATCATCAGTCCCTTTGCAAACACATGTTTAGGCAACATGATAAGCTTAGTATATTAAACATCAATCCTAACTGATAACTTAGAAAATCAGAATCTTGCTAAAATAAACTAAGACATGCCGAACACTCATCTAACAATGTTGACAAATTTATCATGAAGTATATAACAGAAAGCACATAAATTCCCGTAAAGAAACGAAATCTGAAAGGGAGATGAGTTTACCTTCTCCGGACAGCGAACCGAGGCAGCGTATCAAGTCGTCGGTCCACTCGACAGGTTTTGGCTTTGCGATGCGAATAAAAGGGCAAGGTTTGTTTGCTGATTTCTTGGCTGGAATTGAAAGGAAGGGTTTCGAACTTCTTATTCTTGCGATGCTAATGGTCTGGGTGACTGTTTCCCTAACTTCCTATGCCTGTCGATTATTGCTATTAGACTGCTCTCCCAACTAAGCTCTCTGCTCTCGATGTTCTCCTCTGAGCTCCCCACTGCGCTCTGCCAATGGTGTTCTACTGCTCTGCTCGCATGTGTAAAATGATTGTTATCTCCCTGAGCTCTGCCGTCTGTGCTCTGCCTCGTTTATGCCTTTGCATGTTCTTTATATAGTCATGGTTCGAGTTCTAATGTTGGTAAGTAATCAAGGCTGATTTTGGGCTAATATTTGGTGCTGATTCGTGCTTGATTCGTGCGATTTAGTACTGATTTCGCGCGATTCGAACAGGTTATGATAAGGTAAACGATTTGAAGGATTTGTTTAGTTATGGTAAGAAGAGCTGGCTGGGGTGCGTGGGTAAAGGGAAACCCGGATTCTCCGGCGAGAATCTCGGGCCAGTCTTTGTCTTTGCGATGGGAAGGTGCGGCGACATAGGAATTTTAGGGTTTTTCTAGGTTAGGGGAGTGGGAGATGAGAAAGAGGGCTGCTAGGCATATAAGGGCTGTGGGGAATGAAATGAATTGGGCTGAGGGGCTTTGGGCGTATATAGGATAGAGGGGAGCGTGGGCTTGCGGGTCGCGTGGGTAATTGGGCTGGGTAGTGGGCTAGGCGGAAAATGGTGGGTAGTTAGTATTAGTAGTTAATTTTAGGTAAAATTAATTTGGGTAGTGTATTATTAATCAATTAGTGGTAAATTAAATTAACAAATGCAACCCTAGGTGTTTTATTAGTCTAAGCTTTTTAAATTATTACAATAATAAATGCGAGTGTGCTATTTAATTAGTGCTTAATATTTATAATGCGATGTCGTTATTGAAACTTATTTATTATGCGTATTCTGCGAAGTTAAATTAAAATTGAATTGAGTTTAGATTAAATTATTTAAATGCTAAATGCATGTATGGTATTTAGGATTGCTTAATGCTTTTACTTAAAAGGCGGTGCTATTATTTAAAATCTTATTTATTGTGCATTAATTTATGCTTTAAATTATGCATATTAATAAATGCGGCTATGCTATTTGGCGCGACGTCATTGTCAAATTATTTATTTTATGTATTTATTTATTTTATTATTATTTAAGAACTACGAAAGGGTTTAATAAATGCGGGCGCGGGACTCTAAGTGTTTAATACTCTACGTAGAATGCGGTATTATTATTAAATTGCTTATTTATGCCTGTATTAATGTTTTATCGCTGCATTTTATTATAAAAATTATAAGAAATTATTTTGCAAAATTAGTGTAATTTTATAGTTAATGACTGGACGGGAGGGTCAAAATTGGGTGTCAACAGTTATGTTCTAAAAGACAGCGACAGTGGCTCGGAAGGGGGAAAATCAGAGTAAATCGGACTTAACTTGGTGCGTCAAGCCATAAGGGAGGTGGAAGAGTTTGAGTAGAAGTATGATGACCAGGTTTGGAGATACTAGGTCAACGTCAGGTAAGGTAACTATTCAGAATATTTTACGTACCAAATAAGAGAATAAGTTAACAATTCATCACTTAAGGGATGGTATCATCAGGGATTGGAACCAGGAGCAGTGTCCGAGGTTATGTATGTATACTAGAATATGTTGGAATTATGGAAAGTACGACAAGTAAGAAATGAAGTTGTTTATAATTACGAATAGTGAAGAGATCCCTTTCAGACCATGAATGAGGTGTTGACTTGTGAAATAAATTGCAGTAGTCTCTATCTTACGAATTGGTACTCTGTTATGCTACGTTATCTGCTCTATAGATGCAGAGATTGAACTTTTCCTTCCAAATATAGAAAATGAAGCTTACCTATTCTTTTCTCCTTCATACCATTAATTAAATGTTGAGCTCTAATTGTTAGAATCTGTGACGATTTTATGATATACCATATTGCTGGACTATGTGAAGGTAGGAAAATGCAAAAGAACATTGTTCTCAGGTAAGAATAAGAAGAGGTTATTACTTCCGGAATAATAAGATTAATATAAGAATGAAAGCATTTTCTTATTTTGGACCGAATGCTGGGAAGTATTGGACATATGGATTAATTGAGTTTCTTTCGCAAATGACTTAGAACTTGGGAATGATGAGCATCCTATTAGTGTATAGTTGTGTCAAGCACTTTAAATATTATAACCTTTGGAGTTCATATTTTCAGTTAAGAAGTTATTTGAAGGATTGGTAATCGAGGTATGTATTTGTGCACAGTTTCAACGCATTAGTTCACGCAGAATGCTAAGATGAGGCTATTTGATCTAGTGGAACCAAAGGTTAAAGGATAGAAGAAGCTCATAATACCTCGCTTAATTTGTGTAAGGGGTTTTAAGCAGTATGTAGCAGATTATGGTGAAATGAGTGGCATGCAAAGTGTATAGCAGCACTTACTAATCAAGAATGAGTTGATAACTCATACGCTTCTAAGGTGTTTTCAAGAAACCAGTCTATATGAACATTCTCTTGGGTTAATTGGATGAGAAGTAGGCATAAAGACTTAGTATAAGTTCGGATACTTTAATAGGTGCGTTAAATCAATTTCTACTGCACCATAATCGAAGGATGGAAGATGATAAGAGAGGTATAAAGATATAGATGAATTCAACGAAGTGATAATAGATATTCAGTGGGATGTAGCCAAAGTGACAAATGTTGACGCAGCCAAAGACACCACTGAGTTAGTAAGTCCAATGAAAGGATAAAACAAATGTCACTTGAGGAGACAAACGGTAATAATGCAAATAAGGAGGAACAAGGAGATACTGGGGAAGAATATGGTAATAAATAGAATAAGGAAGATGATGATGGTAAGGTGGTAGAAGTAAAACAGTTCATTAAGGACCCACAATTGATAGAAGAATCAAAAGCAACTCTTACTACTAAAAAACAGGTTGAAGGAGCTTTTGTAGCAGCAAAAGTTAATGAGGAGTGAAATGTTGACAAGAGTCAGGAGGTGTGTACCAATGGTAACAACTCTAATAATAGTAACGCAATGATATTAAAGGAAGATGGGACAATGATGTCCAATGTGGAGCAGAACAAGGCAGTGGAAGCGGATATGTCTATCCTAAATATATTGATCAACAGAGAAACTTAATCAGAGATAATATGAAGGATGATTAACATGACAAACTTAAAGACTCACTGGTGAAGGAGTTACATGAACTAGGTAGATATACTAAGGTATATGCAAAAAGTGATGCATTGGGAAGGTTGTCTCTGGGATAGTTTATACTATATTGTCGACGATATGCATGATCCTTGGCTAGTTAGTGGGGATTTTAATGTTATTATAAATGGAAGGGAGACAATAAAGTATCTTCATATATCTATGAGCGTGATGATTTTTGCATTTTGAACTAATTCATGTGAAATGTTTGAAATTGAATTTAAAGGAAGTCCTTTTAAGTAGTGGAATAAAAGAGCCGATAGTGACTGTACTTTTAAGAGGTTCGATAGGATGTTGGCAACCATTTATTTTAGCTTGGGTTGGACAGAATATGAAGCATTCTTTTAGGCGCTAAATCAAAATTGGAACACTGTTGTTGATTAAGATGATTTCGTTTCTTTTATACCAAATCAAGAATGTCAAGATCGCTTTATTATTATGGAGTAAGGAAACTTTTGGAGATGTTTTTAAGAAACTAAGTTTTAGGGAGGATATTGTTAGATTTAAAGAGGAGTTGTTTGAAGAATTTCCAACAGAAGCAAATGGAATGATTTTACAAGGAGTTAAAGGCGCACTTTGAAAGAGTATGAAGAAGTTTACGCCATTTGATCAATAAAAGGAGAGTTCTATTTATATGCATGCTAAGACTCCTAGTAACTTGATTCAGTAAGGAAAATGTATTACTGCTTTCCCAAGGGGAACATTTTCATTCATGTATTTAGGATGTCCAGTATTACATGTTAGAAAGAGGAAGATAGACTATGCTGAATTAATTAAGAAGATTAAAGACAAGTTACAGGCTTGGAAAGAAAAATTGTTGTCACCATGAGGTAAAACAGTGTTGATTAATAGTGTATCACAAGTGTGCCTATACACATATTGCCTTCTATAAGACTTGCAAAATGTGTGATCAAAGATATACATACAAATAGTTATAATTTTCTTCTGGTGTATAGTGAGGATGATGTTAAGGCTAAGCATTGGTTTACATGGTTAAAAATGTACTTGCCTAAGGATGATAGTGGATTGGGATTCAGACCTCATTTTGGATATATTAAAGGCATTGTGTAAAAAGCTATGATGGAAATCTAGGACCACCAACTCTCTATGGGTTAACTTTCTAGGAGCAGTACTCTGAAGCATTACCCTCAATATGTGCAATGGAAAGATGGTTCTCAGGTCTTGAAAATGATTCTTGAGGTAAGGGAGAACATTAAACAAGGAATATGGTGGGAAACAAAGAGTGGGACCGCTAACATTTGATTTGATAATCGTACCAAATTGGAAACATTACCCTATGAACTACTATTAGAGTCTTATTGATGAAAGGGTGGAAGATGTCAAAGAACTGCTACGTGGGGATTGATGAGATTTTTCAAAGCTAGGACAGTATCTACCCGATGACGTTGTCTCAGATGTCACTACATACTTGGTATATACCCAGTGGATAATCTTTGGTGGATAATGACAAGTTCTAGTAAATTTACTGTGTCAAGTGTATGAGATTTATTGAGATAAATATCCTATCCTTCTGAGGTATATAGGTAAATGTGGGTTAAAAGAATGTCATTCAAGGTATATTTCTTTCTATGGACGATGTGAAATCTAAAATTCCAGTGGATAAAGTGTTGCATAATATTGGAATTAATATAGTATCAAGATGCGGCTGATATAATGTCTTACATCAAGGAATGAGAGATCCTTATTTCGTACAAGGGAGTTGTCAAATCTCTATGGAACTATGTTAACAATGCAGCATGTATACACATGAATTGACATCGTGTTAAGCATGCAGTACAAATATGGTGGAACATTATATGCCATTACAAATTGAAGCAAGTGTACAAGGTCATACCAGCTAGAATATTGTGGCAAATTTGTAAATGAAGGAATATAGTACTGCATGGAGACTCTTTAACCTTGTTCAAGGTGTTACATAAGATTTGGTTGAATATCCACAGATGATTTGATTCCTTACTTAACTATGATTTGGTGAGTGATATATGTGATGTATATTGAGGCCCTGTGTGGCACATGTTGGTTTGCTGAATATAGGTGGATAGGCATAATTATAAAGGAGACTTTGCCGATTTTTTTTTTCTAGCATAAGACTTAGCATGAACATTCGAGGACGAATGTTTCTAAGGGGGGAAGGATGTTACACCTCGTAAGTTTAAGGCGATATTTTAGAACGTCATTAAGAAATTAAGATTCGAATATTGATTATATAGTATGATTATATATGCTAAATCCAGAAGTTAGTACTTGAAGGATGTGATTCCGAAAAAAAATTTGGTTACTACGAGCGTGTTAATGGAAATGGAAAATGATCGTTATATATTTTCCCATTAAGGATTAGTAACATATTATGAGAATTACGGCATGGAGAATACAAGGTCTTATGGAATTTTCGGAGATTAAAAGAAGTGAGATTAAGATTTATTACTTGGGGATGGGATTAACTTAAGAAAATAATTAGGGACCAATGTGTATTTATATAAAAAAAAATCAGATTTCTTATTAACTAAAAACCTCTTCATTTTCCACTTCATTCAAACAAAACTCTCACTAAAATCCTCTCCTCTCTTAGCCAAAAATTCACCCATGCCATAGCCAAATTGAAGGCTTAATCCACTCCCTTTCTAAGGATTGAATCCATCTACAATTCTAAGCCAAAAATTTAGCACCAAAACAGTGAGTGGCACGGGTTCATTGCCCAGTTTTTAGCCCAAATTTTCTGATTTTTGGAGTGAATTTTGTTGAGGAAAAATATGTTAGAATGTTGGGGGTAACATTGTAGAACACATGCATGTTCATTTGAAGTGGAAAAGTGAAAGATTGGGCAAGAAATTGGGGCAGAAAATCGGAAAACTGCTTGGCAGAATTTTGGGCAGATTTGTAATCAACTTTGGAGGGGTATATCTTCTAGTATATTAGGAGTTTTTGGGTGTTTCAAAAGTCTAAAATTAAGTTCATCGAGTCTAGTTTCCAACGCAACAAACCTCTCGTCGATAGGACACTGTAGTAGAGAGTTATGGACGTTACAAGTTCAGCTGACGAAGCAGTGACTAAAAATCGGGACTGTTTTGGGGATTTAATTAAGGTATGAAAATTCTTCTTTCTATGCTATAATCAAAGTTGCATATTGTTGTAGTTGAAGTAATGGACTTGTGTTAGGAAGAAATCTTGAATTTAGATAATGCATGTGGAATTTGGATGTTAAACCGAAATTGGACTATTCTGGGCACGACGGGGTCCTGTCCCGTCATATGTCAGTATTACTCTCTTAGAGTGCATGAAGCGATTGTGGGTTGGATGTTTGTACTTTGTTTTGGGTTTTGATGTCGTTATTTAGTAGCAGCCTTGCCGGCTTGCGTATTTTGACTTATGCATTTGTGTGCGATATGTGGTTGGTGGCAGCCTAGTCGGCTAGCCTATTATGACTGTTGTTTTGTTGTTATTTTGGCAGGCTTGTCGGCTCGTCCGTTTTTAGGGATATGTTGTAAAAGCAGCGTTGTGTTGCCGAAATTTATGTAGACATCTGTATTAAATGGATTAAGAGTGACAGGTCAGTAATGACGTCCAATTAGGACGTTAATCGCGGCCCGTCGGGTCGGGTCGTGACAACTAATTTGGGAAGCTGAGTTATTTCTTGGGGATATCAGTGACCAGGTCTGTCAATCACATATTTTTGTGTCAGCGTAAGTATGCAGAGGAGATAGTGTACAGGGCTAAGATGACGAATTGCAAAGAAGTGTCTACTCCAGTTGATTCTAAATCTAAGCTCAGTGTCATGGATGATGCTCCAGTCTCTGATCCTACTCTGTATAGGAGCCTTGCAGGTGCACTTCAATATCTCACATTTACCAAGCCAGATATAGCTTATGCTGTTCAGCAGGTGTGCTTATTCATGCATGCCCTGAAGTCTCATTTCAAGATTTTGGCGTATCATTCGATACATTAAGGACACTCTTGATTATGGTTTGCACCTATACCCCTCTGCACCAAACAGGTTGCTTTCATATACGGATGCAGATTGGGCAGGGTGTCCGGACACGCGACGCTCCACCTCCGGCTTTTGTGTTTTTTTAAGGGATAATCTGATTTCTTGATCCGCGGCGGCGAGCTATTCTATCTCGCTCGATGTCGAGGCCGTGTCTGAGGCGTTGCAAATGTAGTGAGATTTGTTGGCTCGTAAATTTCTTGTTAGAACTTGATGTCGCTGCGTCAGGCATCTATTGTGTAATGTGATAACATCTCTGTCATTTATCTGTCTCATAATCCGGTTCAACATCAGCGAACCAAGCACATTGAGATAAACCTACACTTTGTTCGTGACAAAGTTGCACTAGGCCATGACAGAGTGTTACATGTTTCATCATCCTATCAGTATGCAGATATATTTATCAAAGGACTTCCCTGACAATTATTTCTTGACTTCAGATCCAGTCTCAGCGTCCGGCCTCCTCCCGCTCCGACTGAGGGGGTGTGTAAACATGTATATTATAGAAACAATTGTATCCCTACCCATAATTAGAATATTTCCATATATTGTGTAAATATAATTATGGTAAGACTATAATTCCTCTTTTGTATAGATTTAAGATTCCTATTGTATAAGGAATGATCATTGTATTCTATATACTTTGATATTAATGAAAGACTCCCCAAGGGAGATTAATATCATCTTACATTTGTATTAAGAAATCTACTAAACATGTACAAAAGTTGAATCTCAATTACTAATACCTGACGTCGCTATTCTAGAATTTAGAAACCATAAACATCACATCCTAGCTCCGCCCCTGGTCATTTCCGGTTGAACCCGGTTTTGATAGTATGTGAGTTAAACAATAAACAGTTGTTTTATAGAAATAAACACATAGCTTGGAGCTATTTCTTGGACTAGGATCTGCCAATTCAAATGCTGCATTATTATCATTGATATTACTCAGCAACCTAAGGTATGACATGGAATTCAATGACTTTTTTACTAGTATTATTTATTTAGGGCATGGAGCTCAATGATTAGATGTGAAATGTATACTTTCTGGAAATCTTATCTAACCAAATGAGTTTCTCTGCAGCTGAACTCCCATCCCCTCTTTTTTTGGTTGCCATTGTCGCGATTATCATGGTATATATGGTAATTCGTTACCTTGTTCTTGATAATATCGATCAACAAATAGATTATAACGACGAGATTCCTCAAGTGGATGTTGCTTGTCGCTCGGGATTATCTGTTGCAGAGTTCCAAGAAACCAGTTGCTTCTACCTTGAAGGACAAGCAAATTCCTTTTAATCATTACTGGAATGGCTGGCCTGTTTCATTATGTAAATGAAGAGTAGACATTCTTTTCAACTATTTATTGTAAATACTTTAAGATGGTTGGTTTCAATCATTTCAGTTTTCGATTCTTATAGTCAATGACGCATGTGAAGGGGAGCATTGGAGTAACTAGTGAAGTTGATGTCATGTGACCAGGAGGTTATGGGTTCAAGCCGTGGAAACAACCTCTTACAGAAATTCAAGGTAAGACTGCGTACAATAGATCCTTGTGGTCCAGCCCTTCCCCGGACCCCGTGCATAGCGGAAGCTTAGTGCACCGGGCTGCCCTTTTATAGTCAATGACGCATGAATCAATGAGATTATACTTTAGATTAAAGAGCACAAATACATTAAGAAAAGGGAGGTCTGACGTGTCTACTGCGACAACAACTACACTCAACATTCAGCAGCATGAACATAGGCCAATTCAGGATGTAGAGTTAGATGGCTCGAAAATAACTGTGATCTTGTTACATTAGCTATTTTCGCTTGTGCGTACGTTGAAAGAAATATACTTAATTGAACTCAGACCCCACCCCAAAATCTGTATCTTAACACGAGAGTTAAACGCTGAACAACTGCATTACACATGGACACATATATAGCTGCCCCAGCAAATCTTGGACTTGGATTTATCAATTCAAATGCCACATGCACTTAAATTATTGATGAACTTCAACAACCTCGCTCAATGACTAGCTGTGCTGTGTTATCGCCAACTTTTTTCTCAAAATCAACATCAGAATGGTTGAATAGGAGTATCACGAAAACACGATTCATGTCTAAATCAACCGCTCCACCTCCAACACCAATGGAATGTTTCCGAGCCACACTTGATGTTGCAGTTATATATGTTTGAAAACAAAATTAGCAAAATAGTTAAATTCAGATCATGCCAGTTAAAGAAACGTACTAACAAAATGTTGCAGCATACTAATTTGACCATAGGTTCCTGGAGGTAAATCTATGCTTAAGTCAGTGGGAATCAAAGCTTTGCGCCTCCACAATGTCCCTTGCACCATCAACAAACAATCATGAAAGGAACTTTTCAATTATTATTCTTTCTGCTCAATGGCAAATTCTATCAGGAAGCGCAACTATCACAGGCCTGATAACATTTTTTAGCAGTGTTTTCAAACTTAATATTCTTCTTGCAAAAGTCCATCTGCCTCTGGAAGTACCAAGCAGAAGTTACAATATTTATTGTTTTTCTTTTCCTAGGTCTTCGCTATCAGCCAAGGATATACTTCGATCTTACAGTCTCCTCAAGAACGAAATTTCAGGCCAGCACGAACTAATCGCTAATGGAATTAATTTCTCTTCACTTTTGACTATTCAGAACTGAGAAAAAGAATATGAGTTAGAGATTCTTGTGGTGTTTTACGGACAGTTACACACTACTTTTAGTACAAAAAGAGAGAGTGCCTAATGTCACCAGCCAGAAGCGACTTTGTAGGAGGGGTAAGAGAGATCTGGAGAAAGGAATATGGATCAAGAAAATCCTAAATTGATCAAGCCTTGCGATTGGAGCTGCCGAGTCCAACAATCTAAGGCATAAGAATTTAGGTCCAGAGTTGAGTAGGTTCATCTGAACTCATTATTTTAGGCTAGGTATACATCTGCCAATTATTTTTAAAACAAATATGTGTGTGTGTGTATCTAAAAGCATACTCATCCTGAACAAGGGCGGATGTACTAAAGAAGATATGAGTTCATTCGAATCCAATTGCTTTAGCTCAAACGGTGCATATGCATTAGAAATCCGCTAAATAATAGATTCCTAAACCAATAAATCAAATGATTGCAGTAGAATCTTGAACTCGAACACATAATGTTCAAATCCTAGATCCTAAATGTGACCTCTTAATTTGTCAGAACATGCGCGCGCGCGCACACACATATATAAGTGAAGAGGGTATAGCCAAACAGCCCAAATACTAGCGGTGTTATTGTAATCAGTCAGGATCTCATAGAAAGATCAGCAATACTAGCCATGAAATTACTAATACATTAATTGTAGCAAATATAATTTACCTGAAAAGATGATAAGCTGCAGAATGAGAGAACATTCGTTTAGGCAAAGTGGCCTTATCTGATATTCTTATCACAAGTAAGAATCGTATGTAACTCTTAATCAGCTGATCCATTTTGGGCTGCAAAATTTGTGATTTTTTCAGTAAAATTTACAGAACCAGAACTGCAGCCACATGGTCAATTTTAGACCACTCTCTAATTAACTTTCTTTCAAATAGGAAATTAAAATAGCTACTCCCTGAGTATTTGAATTCATGCAATTTCTAAAGATTTTATCAAAGCAGTGAGCTTTTGTTCAGCTGAATTTCCAACCCCTCTTTCTTTAATTACCATTTTCGCGATCATCATCGTGTACATGGTAATTTGTTACCTCGTTCTTGATCTAATCGATCAACAGGGCGATTCTAACAATGAGATTTCTCGAATGGATGATCGTGGCTCGGGATTATCTGTCGAAGAGTTGGAAGAAATCAGTTGTTTCTACCTCAAAGGACAAGGGGATTACTCGATGTGTGCCATTTGGTTGGATGGTCTTTGTGATGCAGAATTGTGCAGAAGTTTCCCAGCTTGTAACCATATGTTTCATGCTCAATGTATTGATCCTTGGCTAGCCAAAAAAACAACTTGTCGAACGCCTTTTAGACCTCAATTTTCATTCTTAAAGTAAGAAACTACGTTCTGTTGGAAAAATTTACCTAGTGGGATTGAGTTTATCCCGTTCTTAGTGACTTGAACACATGGGGCCCCGCATGTCGGAAATACGATTTACATACACATGCATACGTCGTACACCGTCTAGCTAAATTTCACGTTGTGAAAGAGATGTTGGTACACATGTTAAGTGTTCTTAAGTTAGGTAAGGATGGACGATTGATTGACCAAATTGATGTGTCTCCCACGACGGTATAAGTAAAGAAGAAATGTGCAAAATACGGAAAATGGGGAAGAGTCGCGGCGCGATATGAGCGCGGCAGCGAGCCATGGCGGCGCGCTACTTGCTCGAAAGTCCAGAGGCTACTGTCGATTTAGCGTCGCGGCGCTGACGGTACAGTGAACGAAAATTCATAAAGTTTTTTCTGAATGTACACTCCTTGGAAGGCCAAAGTTCATTCAACTTTTGGCATGATCTAGGTGGCTTTTGGTGAGTTCAATGCAACCCCATTTAGTGCATTCACATAGCATGTGAATCACCAACTTTGCAACTATAAATAGAAGTCTCAATTTCAGATTTTAGATCATCCATTAAAAATACAAAAACTGAAAATTATTGAGAGTCTTGCTTCTTCTTCTAGCAATTTCTTGTTCTTGTGTTTCTTCTACAAGGATTCTCAAGTATTTGGCTTGTGCTTGAGAAAGTATTGTCGTTTTATCTTGGAAGGCTATTACCCATCTACCGTAAACCATTATATAAGGGGGTAATTTTGCCTTAAGGAGAGAGTGTCAAACATTCGACTCGACAAACATTGCACTAAGTTTTCTTTTGTCTACCCTTTCAGTTCTTCCATCCCTGTTTTACTACACAAATTTACAACACGTTCATATACAAGACCGTCAAGGCTTACGTACAATCTAGTGGTACAGGTGGGAATCTTTCATAAACAGGTGTGAGTTCAATTCTTACGAATGAGATGTTTCCCCTTTCCCTTTCCTAATTGTGTATATTTTTGTAGAAAAAACATCCATATACTGTTACTTGTAGCATTTCTATTCATAAGATAAATTCATGAATATTAAGCTTAATTTTAGCCTTCTATCATTATTGGAGTGCCCCTGCCCTGTTTCATGATGTAAATGAAGAGTACACAATTATTTGGAACTACAATTATTTTGAAGAGGTTTCACTTTTGCTATTCATCTAATAAATGACATATCAATGATGAAATTGATGGTTATTGGATTAAAGGGCACAAATACATTAAAAGGGGAGATGTAGGATGTCGACATAAGAAATTTTTTAATGTATGTATACATAGTTCGAGCTGAAAGCAATGAGTTCTGGTCAGGGGCGGAGCAAGAAGGTTAGTCAAAACCTTGTATTTGTATTACGAAATCTACTCAATATGTAATAAACTTGAAATCAGAATTCAGTTACTAATACTTGATGTCTCTATTTTAGAATTTAAAATCCATAAGGTCAAATCCCGACTCCGCCTTTGGTCATTACCAATTAAAAGTTGAACCCATATAACCCGTTTTAAATCCGCCTAAACAACTGCTTTATAGACATAAACACGAGGTTACAATTCCTATTTTAGTTTCCGGGAGTGAATGTAGTAAATGCAGACGTGGGTTCAGGGGTGAGCATCAATCATAGGTGTAGCTTGGAGATATCTCTTGGATTCGGATCTGTCAATTCAAATGCTACATTATTATCATTACTCAACATTCAACAACCTAAGGTAGTGCATGGAGCTCAATGACTCTTTTTTTATTAGTATTCTTTTCTTATTTATTGTAAGGGCATGGAGCTCAATGATTAGATGTGAAATGTAAATTTTTCTGAAAATCTTATCTAACCAAATGAGTTCCTCTGCAGCTCATGAACTCCCGTTCCTTCTTTTTCTGATTGCAATTGTTGCAATTTTCATGGTATATATGGTAATGTGTTACCTTGTTCTTGATATGATCGATCAACACATAGATTCCAACGACCAGATTCCTCAAACGGATGATGCTCATGGCTCGGGATTAGCTGTTGCAGAGTTGCGAGAAATCAGTTGCTTCTACCTTGAAGCTGGACAAGCAAATTCATGGATGTGTGTCATATGTTTGGATGGTCTCTGTGAAGCAGAATTGTGCAGAAGTTTTCTACCTTGTAACCATGTGTTCCATGCTCAATGTCTTGATCCTTGGTTAGCCAAAAGACCAACATGTCGAACGCCTTTTAGAGAAAAAAAATTCATTCGTAGGGTCAGAAATTAACCATCAGCACCAACCTTTTGTATCTTCAACATTTCATATACTGTTAGTTGTAGCATATCTATTCATAAGATAAGTTCATACATATTAGGCTGAATTCTCCAGCCTTTGTCACTACTAAAATGGCTTGTTTCATGATGTAAATGAAGAATGTACAGTCTTTTCTATTACTCCAATACACTTTAAAGAGATGAATGATTTCAATCATTTCAATTTTCTGATTCATATAGAATGATACATGAACAGCTAAAATGGATGGTTACTGGGATTAAAAAGCACAAATACATTGGGTCTGGGGGTATAAAGGCGTTTACAATGACAGCATGAACAGAGGCAAATCCAGAATGTAGAGCCGGAGGATTCAAAAATGAGTGAAATCCCTTTATATGTAATTATGTATACATAATCCGAGCCGAAAACAAGGACTAAAAGGCACAAATACATCGGGCCGGGGCATAAAGACATTTACAACGACAACTATTACAACATTCAACAGCATGAACAGAGGTATATCCAGAATGTAGAGCTGGAGGATTCGAAAATGAACGTAGATTTGCCAATTCATATTATAATTATTATTGATAAACCTCAACAACCTCTGGTGTAGCATGTAGTTCAATGACTAGCTGTGCTATGTTATCGCCAACTTTTACCTCAAAATCAACATCAGAATGGTTGAACAGTATCACGAAAACAGGATTTTTGTCTAAATCAACTACTCCACCTCCAACATCAATGGAATGATGCCAAGCCACACTTGATCTTGCAGCTACATATGAAACAAAACACATAACTTTAAAGACGGATTTTGTCATTGTTAAAGAAAAATGTATTCAGATAAGATGCTGCAGCATACCAACACGACCATAGGTTCCTGGAGGTAAGTCTATGCTTAAGTCAGTGGCAATTTTCGCCTTGCCTCGAGCTGGCACCATAATGTCCCTTGCACTACGAACAAATTAATCATGAATATAAAAATATTTGCTCAACGATATCAATGAATTCTGCAATAGTCTGACTATTTACTGGAGGATTATCAAACAAAGGTGAATCCATGATTTGAACTTTATGGTTTCTGACTCAAATTCTATCACCTCCGGTCTAATTTACTGGGTTCAAAATCTATTAATCGTGCTTATTTAGTCGGTCTAAGCTAAAGCTACTGAGTTCGGATGAATCCATAGCTTCATCACTAGATCCAGTTATCAAATTGTTTGCTACAGCTAACAACAACAACAACATACCCAGTAGAATCCCACAAAGTGGGGTCTGAGACAACTTGAGACGTAAAAATCTTATCAGTGATAGCAATCACTGCGCCTGATAATACTTTTTAACAGTGTTTGCAAACTTAACATAATAGATGGTCTCTTCTTGAAAAAGTTCATCATATTTTTACTCTATATAAAAGAGCATATGAAGCCATTTCCTTATCCTTTTTTCTGTCGAGGGCAAAAAATGACAGATTGACAAATGTTTTTATTTAATGAAAAAAAAAACATAATAGATCTCGCCTTATGTCCCTTGAACTGCCTTCCAACCCCAGGAGAGGGGGAGACACTAGCTTCAGTACTTCCCATTGGGCAAGAGGTGCAGCTGACCCATTTACTCACTTATCAATCACGATATTCATCTAACTTCCACTGATAGACTCTTTTTTATCGCAATTAGGCCCCCATCTTTTTACTTGTCAAAAACAAATCTATTCATGTTTGATTCTACTCTATGTTAACACTATTTCTGTAAATGTTGTTTTGATCTAAGCAGTCCACTTCCCCACAGATTGACGACTTCAATACCAAAAAGATCCTTCCAAAACATAATATTTTACTACCTCAATAAATACCCCGAGAGTATTAAAATATTTCAAGCAGATAGAAGCCTGCAGCCACCACGGCCCAACTGCCTAAATACTACTCCCTCCGTTCCAATTTATGTGACCTTATTCGTAGCACGAGTATCAAACTAACTAATTTTCAGTAGAATCTTCATCTTTTTATGAAAAAGAATTTACATATTTGCAAACTACATAAAAAGTACTATTATAAGTTCTGACAGTAAATAATTCAAAATATTTGAGAAAACCATAGTTAAAGAAGAATCCCTCGACTATCCAAATAGTAAATAGGACACATAAAGTGGAACAAAGAGAGTACAACTTTTATTTGTAATTAGTCTGGATATATAGATCAGCAATTAGTATTTTCATAAACTAATACTAATTGTTGCAATTATACCTGAAAATATCATAAGCTGCAGAATGAGGGAACATTCTTTTGGGCAAAGTGGCTTTGTCTGATAGCCTTCTCACATTCAAGAATGGTATATAACTCTTAATGACTTCACAAATATCAGCTGATCCATTTTGGATTGCAAAATTATTGATCTTTTTTTCCTCTGCCATAAATAAATTAAATTACAGAACAAGAACTATAGCAATTGGAAGAAGATTGTTTACCGTTGCAATTTGAAATGAATAGATTGATGGTCAATTTAAACTAATCCATGGTTAGCTTTTTTCTAATAAAGAATTTAAAAAAGTAAAACATAATTCTAATTTATGGAAAATAATTGACTCTTCTCATAACATCGTCAACGGTTCTTGGATGATCCATAAATGATTGTTTTATTTTTTTTGTTGACGAAATATGTACGCAGCCTATTCTTTCGAGTCTTGCGCGGAGAAACTCCGACGTATGATACCGCAAATCACGCCACCGACAACTACATTAGCGATCATGTGCACTCAATAAAGGTTTATGCAGGGAATCGAACTCGTGACCTTGCGATCCCGCGCTCTACTGCTACATCAACTTGAATACTCTTGCGGTATCCATTTATGATTTATGTAGTAGTAGTTGAAGGATTGTCGTTTTCCGGGGTCTCTATGTGGGGGCCATTGAAGTTGAGTCGTGCGTCCTTAGTGCAAATAGTCATTTTTATTTTAGTTTTTGGTCATTTTTTAATTTGTGGAAGGTCTCCCCCAAAAACCTCTCTTGCCCCGAGATAAAACTATTTATTTAGTTTTTAGTCATTTTTTAATCTATGAAGTCTGCCGGAAAAACCTCTCTAGCCCCAAGATAAAGGTAAGTTCTTCGTATACTTTATCTTTCCCAAATTTCATTTTATGATTTTCACTAGGCGTGTTGTTGGTCATTTTTAATATGTTATTATTGGTGATAGAGTCGGAGCTAAAACTTTTGATTTATCTGGCACGTAATTTTTTCTTCTTCTTAGATTAGATACTGAATTTGAATCAAAATTACTAAGCTCTGTTAAACTCATAATTATAACGTTGATTAGTGGTGTTCACGGGTTGGTTTGAATCGATTTCTAGAAAAAAATCAAACCAATTTAATCGAGATTTTTATTATTAAAATCAAACTAAACAAAATCAGTATTCTAAAAATCGGCTTACGCCGCCGCCTATGCGCTAGACGCAGGTCAACCGTCCCAATTATGCCCTAGGCGGTCCCAGTCTGATTTTTTTTTTAATTTTACCCCCAATTTTTTGCCCAATATAACAGCAAACATGGGTTGCTTCGCAAGCATCGAAATTTCTTCAGAGAAGGATCAGAGAAGCAGCGGAAAAAACCCTAAAAATCAGAGAGTCTTCAAGATTCAAGAAAATTTCTTCTTCTTTTACTTTATATCTTCTATTTCTTCCTCTTTCACTCTTCAATCATTATTATTTTTCTCCTTTTCCCGATATGTTTCGCGTCTCCTCCATGACCAGACCCGATTTTTTTTGTTCTTCCTTGTCGAGCCGCGATCCTGTTTTGGATTAATAAGACTGCATAAAGCGATTTACACGCTCTGGATTGTCAATTCTGAACATCGAAGGCATGGAAAGAGAAAAGGGGCCTTAGGGATTCGTTCTTTGTCGAAATAGAAGGGGGTAAAGGGGGATTGGATTTTACATGTGAAGTTAAAGGACTTTGGCTGGGTCACGTTTCAGTTGGGCCAGACCCAGCTGCTTCAAAGGATTAAAAGAGGCCCAAATTTCGTATTTAACAATAAATGCAACAGTTATGTTTTCTAAATGTAGCTATTTTTTAAATTAACAAATGGCCAAGGTAATTTCAAATATAACTGAATCAAGTCATAAGCATCAAATTGAGCCCACATTTGACATTAATTGGAAATTGAAATGACCAAAACATGCAAAAATTTCTTAATTTAAAATACAAGAACTTAAGAATGTATTGATTTTATGATTTATATATTTTATGCATATATGATATATATACAATTGATGTAAAATATTTAAAAAAAAAATATATCCGTCTAGGCCCCCACCTAGGAATCCGTCTAGGCGCCCGCCTAGCCGTCTAGGCGCTAGGCGGCCAGGCTCCGCCAAGCCTCCGCGTAGCGTCTTTTAAAACATTGAACAAAATAAAAAATTATTGATTTGGTTTTATTCAATTTTTCGATTTTAATCATACATAAATGTGTATCCTTTTTTAACTACTCCATATCACAACAAGTAATATACCATAATTTTTTGGGTTATGGAAACATCACGATCCTCAACCTAAAGGCTTTGCCTCTTAGGCTAAGAATCACAATTTCACTTAACTTATGCTTTATCGTGCCACAGAGATAAAATCTAATATGAAACTCTATGTATACATAGCCAAACCCAGGGCCGTTGGGGGGCGGTCAAGGTGGCGGCGCCGCACAGGGCCCCCGGTCGGCGGGGCCTTCGCCCCAAAATTTTCTTTTTCAGATATTAAGTTATGTATTAAAAATGTATCTAATTTTATTATTGAGATCTATAGCTTAGCGGTTGAGGGCTCCTTCCAAAACTTATTCTATAATGAGAGGTTGCGTGTTCAAATCCAATGAACAAGCGCAACAAAAGTTCTTTTTATATAAAACACAAAAAACAGGCCCCCTCCTTTAAACAAATTTAGGCCCAAGTTACAAGTCTTCGGCCCTAACCCCCTCCGACTCATTGTTTTGAGAATTATTTTGCTCTAATTCATCATTAACATAGATTGATTGCATCAATGTTTATTCCATTTTGCTTAGTGTTTCAAATTTCTCAAATCTCAATATTATATTTAATTTAGGGTTCTCAATATTACATTAAATTAATTGTGTTTAGCTTTAGATTTTACATTACTTTTATTAGTAATATATGTAATTGATGACTTGTATTTTACATGATTATATTAAATTTGGTTTGTTTTTTTGTTTCAATCGGAGAATTACAAATGTCTCATACCCGAAAATATCCGTCTGGACATGAAAAACGTAAAAAAAAAAAACACGAAGAAGAGTTCATCAAGTCTCAAAGAGGGCATTAGATAGATTTAACATTCTTGATTATGAAAGATTGCTTGATGACTTAGCAGATAAAAATGCAAGGAGATCAATTTTCTATATCTAATGTAATGATAATTTTTATTATAAATCTTTTATGTAATGACATTAAATTACCTCTTTCGTAGCATTATAATTTATTGTACTTAAATTGAAAACATTGAATCGAATAGTGTTTACTAATTACTATACATTTATTCGGTGTTTTGATCAATAATTTTTTTAATATTGATTAATTAGTTAATTTTAATTTTTCATGTGAATAAAAAATGATCTCTTTTTATTTCTCGCACCGAGTGTATGTCATTATATCCTCCATAAGAATTCGTCCAAGATTATAAAAAAATCGAAAATGAAATATTTTAAAGAATACAAAACGAAAAAGAAAAGAAAATGAGATGCTATGACTAACGTGAGTGAGGGATGACACATGTTTATAAAGTCCCAAAGTCTTTAAAAATTGTACTCGTCATTGTGTTTCAATTTACACTATATAGTTGAGCAAAAAATTAGAATTTTAACGATTAAAGTAAATCAAATCTCATTATTAATAAAATAAAAAATATTAAATTTTTAATAAAATATTGCGCTTTTGAAACACATGAAGAAAAGCACATAAAATAAAATAAAATAAAATAAAATAAAATAAGAAGTTTTTTAGATCAGAAATAAGTCAAATAACACATCTACCCCACAAAAGTAGAAGTAAGATCTACATATATTTTATTTCCCCACACCTCATTCATGATTACACTGATTATATTATTGTTGTTGTTACTTTATTTTGGAAAGCGAAAAAAAAGAAAAAAAAAGAGACAATTGAGAAATATCTATGGTTGTCCAACGGGGCGGGGTCAGGGTGGACATGATCGGGATTTGGCGGGGCTGTGGTCGGGACTGACGGGATGTGCCACCGCCCCATCCCGATCCAGAGGGGGTTGGGGTCGGGTGGGGTCATTTTTTATTTGCCTTTAAATTAAATAAATAAATAACACACATACACAACAAGATAGTTTAATAAAAACATCTCAATGATGTTTTTGTGCCTCTTATATTATTCGACTAGAAGTATGATTTTTTTTTTGTAATACAATTTCAAAATTATAACTTCGTGATATTGAAAGTTGCAAATAAATAGCATAGTAAAATTACAATTAAAAAAATTACATTTTAAGAAACACATTTTCTAGTTTCCTTATAATGTCTTGTGGTTCTTCGATTGGAATTGATATATCTTGGTCAAATTGGATGACGTCGCTTACACATCTGTCAGATAAGATTTCGTTGTAGTTGTAGTCTTCTTCTTCGTCGATCTCCAGTTGGTCGCACCTCCTACGCTCCGCACGAATCCAATCTCTGAATAGAACTGCAATCTCTAATGAGTCTCCTGCCATAGAATGTCCGTGCTCCCCTATCTGAAATCTTTCCGCAGAAAATGCGTTTTCGGACGCTATTGATGACGCTTGAATGTTTAACACATCTCGGGTCATCTTTTCTAGTGTTGAAAAATTCTTTTCATTCTCCCTCCAGTATTTTAGCAAGTCTTCACGTCCCTCTTCATTTTCAATTGTTTCATACTGTACAACATCCTGCAAAACAATAACATCAAACTCGCTAATTTGGTTAGAAACGGTATCACTAAACATTCTCTGTATGAAGCTTTGAATACTAGCCGCAGAAACATCATGTCATTTTTGGGGTTGTGTTGAAGAAGATGACATGGAAGCCGGTTGGTTGCTAACAATGTTTTGTTGGTAATGTGTATATTTTTTTTTACATTCATCTTGAATGCTAGACAACACTTCTTCTCTATTTATTTCAACATGTAGTGTTGACAGTCAATTTTGACCCGTTTTTCGTATATTTGTTGCAATTTTATGTGTTTTAAGACACCGCATTTTAATCATCATTTTTGCATTTTTTACATAATATTCTATGTTTATTTTTCACAAAATGCATTGCATCTTTTATTTTAAATTAAGCATTATGTCTTTGTTAATATTATGTTTCTATTATTATTACACAATCGTTTATTTTAATAATATTTGCATCTCTTTAAATAATTAATTGGCATCCCGTTTTTATTTTTATTTTAATTAGGCATTAAACATTTCTTAAATATTGTTTTATTATTATTATTATTGCATCGACATTTGCATTTTAATAATCTTGCATCTTTTTAAATAATTAACCCGTTTTGCATTTCATCAAATCAGTCCCAATTCGAGGCTTAATTCGGATCAGTCCAATCCAACACCCTTTTTATTTTTTATTTTAATCCAACACTCTTTTATTTCCCCCCAAAACAATACCACACTTTTTATTTCCCCCCAAAATCTAAACCTAAACATAAACCTAAAATATCTACCCTATAAATAAAACATTACACTCCCACTTTCCCTCCCAACAAAAAATCAACAGCAGCCACAACCTACATCTATCTCTCTCCTTCTCATTTATTATCTTCATCATCTTCCACACTCTCATCATCTCCCTCACTTCACCATCTCCAGTAAAGACACCCACCTCATCCGTCGATCACCAACACCACTGTCCCTAACCCCAGCCTACAAACCCCCCTCGCCCACTCCAGCGTCGCTCACCTCCCATCCTTTATCAAAACCAGTGAGCCGAGGACCCCCTCCCTCTTTCACTTACATCCCGTCGAGTCCTTTGCCCCACCGGAGCTGACCACCGGCGACTGGCGGAGGACTCCGGCGAGTCCCTTTCATTTAAGGACCTTGTCGGTTGTTGCTTATGGATCGATTTTCTGATATTTTATCTGGCCGGAGTTTTAAAAACTCCGGCGACCATGGATTGCTTTATTTTTCCAGTTTGTTGTCGACTATTGGACTCATTTTCTGATTTTTGGGATTTGTTCTCTGTTGTTGATGTCGGACTGATTTCCTTTCTTTTGGACATGACCGGAGTTCGTTTAAGCTCCGGCGACTGTGTTTGGTTTTTTGTTGGGAGTTTTGTTGGCTGTTGCTGGCGGATATTTGATTTTTCTGATTTTTTTTTATATCTCGTCGGAGTTATAGAAAACTCCGGCGACTATGTTGATTTCATTTTGTTGGATATATGTTGTTGTTGGCCTCTGTTGGACTGATCGTTTGCGGCTATGGCGTTTTGCCTTTGGGATCTGTTAACTGTTTGATAGAACTTTAGCCCGCAACCCACACCTATGTCATATCTGTTGTGATTTTTCGGACTACTCTTGACATTATTTTTTTTTAAGTTATGGGTCGATCTGGTTTGCTGGTTTATCTGCTACTTTGCCGGTGGTTTGCGCCGATCGCTGCATCATTTAGCTGTGTTGATGTTGCGTTGTTACTGTTCCGTTGTCCCGTACTGATTTTTGGACGATTTTGCCCCTCTTATTTTAAACTGATTAGAGTATATTCGTATTTCCAAATAATAGATACTACACTGTGTATTTTACTGATTTTGAACAGATACTGCGCAGATTGACCAATGAAAAAGTTATCAGTCGATTTTGAGGCTTCCACGGTTGCAAAGACGGAAAATAAAATAATTGAAGCTTTCTGGGCGTTGATGATTTCTTCTACTTACACAGGATAACCAACATACGCTGGCTGATCGGTGTATTTAATAGACACCTTTTGAGTTATTTTTAGTTAGTATTTTACTCATTTCATTTATGTTTAGTATAGTATTAGGGTCATTTTCATTTCTTTTGTGTTACAGCGGTCAGAAATGGAGAAATGGCGAAAAGGAGATGAAATGAGATGGAATTATACACAAAAAGGGCCAAGAAATGAAGTCTAAGAAGTTCCGGGAATTATAGAGGAGATCAGACGAAAAAAGGACGATTTAAACGAATCCGCGAACGTCACGCTACCGCTGGCAGCCGCGGTGCCCAATGTGCTGAAAGTTCCGAAAGTTGCTGATTTTCAGGCGTCGCGGCGCCAGTCTAAAGGGCCGCGGCGCCGACGCCGAATTTGACATGTTTTCAGAGTCCTAAAGGGATAACTTTTCCTACCTTAAAACCCTTAACTAAAAGGATTCTAATAACTTTTCCTACCTACATAATCCTTAACCCTTCACCTAAAGGATTCTTGGTCTATAAATAGTCTCTACATCATTAGAAGAATTCATTCCACACAATTCTCCATTCCACCATTCACCATTCTACATCCATTCATCCACCATTCCATCTTGTAAATATTCAACAACACAATCCTTGGATGCTAGAAGGCTTGGAGACTCGTTCTAGAGTATTTTCTTTTCTTTCTTTTTGCTTTGTTTATTTCAGTTCATGTATGGAGATTATGTTAGTTCTTAGCGTGACAATGGCTAAGAGCTAATTATTTTGTTAGAGATTTCCTTGTGATTCTCTTGAAACTCTTATTCATGAATTAATAAATTAGTTGATTTCTTCTTCACTTATTTAAGATTTATTCAATAGTTGTTTTGATTGATTGGTAATTAATTGATCACTAATTATCATAATTCTTATGATTTCTAACCGAAATCCGAAAGGGGAGGTTGTGAATATGCTGTAGTTGGATAGACATAGGTTGAATTGTGGATGAAAATACCCCAATTACTTGTGTAGCATTAATAAGGTTTTTGTTCTTAATCCTCCTCTAGAGTCAACCTTATCACCGAAAGGTAGAAAGGTGTTGTACTGGAGTTGAGTGTTTATATAACTTTAACAGGAGTATAAAACGGTCTAGTTAACCTGCTATCTTAACGTAGAAGAAGAAGTTAGTCTAATTGTATTAAGGATTGAATAAGAGTGGATAGTTGATGATCTTGGAAGCCCTAATTATCTATCATAACTGATTTAAATCAAAGTATTTTTATAATTAGTTTATTTCCTGCATTATTAGTTTAGAATTTCAATTCAATTGACGTTAACCAAATAGATAATCGGTATTTGAAAACCAGTCCCTGAGGACGATATTCGGTCTTACCTAGACTATATTACTTGTCACGACACGTGCATTTGCGTAAGTGTGTGCATTAAATCGCGCATCAAGTTCTGCGAGCATCTTTTTATCACCTTTTGTTGTTTTTCTTATTTTGCAGGTTAAATTCGGAAAAGAAAAAAAAAACGAAAAAAAAAATCAGGACACATGGACTACTACTATCAGAGACAGTGGAGTCATCAACAACAGCTTAACCCACAGGTTCCAGAGGAAGATCGAGATGAGTTGAAGGCAGGCATACTTATGCTCACCAAGTGCCAGACTCAGTTTATGGCTGAGACAAGGGAGTCCCTCAAAAATTTGGAGACCCACATAGGGCAACTGATGGATAAGATGAACAATACACCTCAAGTAAATCTGTCTAGCGACATCATTATGGGAGGTGATAAACAAATTGAGGAGCCTGAATGTTATACCCCGTAGTTCTGGCCATGCGTATGAGAGCGTACGAAAAGAGTAAGACTTAAAATTTTCGAAAGGTAAGTTGACGGATTGTTTCGGACGGATTTTAGTCAAATTTGGGGCGGGTTATGACCCGGTACATTGAGAGTTCTTAGGTGTTTCAAAGGCCTAGTGCGTAGTTCGTTGAGTCTAGTTTCCAACGCAACCAACCGTTCGTCGATAGGACATCGGAGTAGGAAGTTATGAGAGTTGCAAGTTCAGTGCGCAGTCGGATAGAAATGTGTTTCGGGCAGGAGCCACAGGGCCGCGGCGCCGGATGCAGGGCCGCGGTGCCGGATATTCTGAGGGGTCGCTGAATTTGCAGCCGCCAGCGCCGGAAGCGGGCATGGCGCGGAAGTTTCGAGGTGGCGGAAGTTTCAGTAGGGCCATGGCGGAAAAACCGAGGAAAATCAGTTTCTTCTTTTAAAAGGTCATGGGAGGGTGACAAGTGTTCCCATCGGATTTTGCATGTCATTTATATGGACCAAGTCTTGAAGACTTGGTCATCTTTCAAAGTCTCTCTCTCTCTAAAGCTAGAGCTCTCACTTTCTCTAGAATTCCAAGAGGAATTCAAAGCTTAGGAAAATCAAAATTTAGATGAAGGAAGCTTGTGGCTAGCATGAGGTTGTTGTGGTGGTGTTCTTGGAAAAGTGGCTAGCAAAATTGTTGGAATAATTTTGGCTAAAGCTCTAAGGTAACAATTCTTCTCTTGTAGCTAGTTATTTATGTTGCATGTGAAGAAGAAGGAACTTGTAGTAGTAAATAATGCTCTTAGATTCATTGCATGTAAGAAATATGGTTTGGATATGATAGGATTGGTTAAAAGGGTTATGTGAGCATGTTGTAGCCTAAAAACTACCTTAAAATTGTTAAGTTAAATTGTTGTACCTTATGGGGCAGAATTTTACACACCCAAGTTTGGTTGTGTAATCCCCTTTGAAATGTTTGGATTGTTGGGCCTTAAATATGGCGTTTGGATGTTGAATTCGGCCTTGAAAAAGGTGGCAAAGTATGTAGAAACGAAGGAAATGCTGCCCAATTTTCCATAGGATTTAGTGACTTGAACTTGGATTATTCTACATTGAATTAGAGGTTAATAAACGTATTATGGTCATTATAGGTTGACATATTACGTGCGGTATTTTGGGCTTAGCAAGTGGGTTGATCGAAGAGGTATGTGGAACTTTCCTATCTCTTGAGCATGAATGGTTTTACCTATGTAGTACGATAGACGTACAAGGTTTGATATCCCTTACTTGTTTTAAGGATGTCTTGAGTTTTCAAAGTTAAGGGACTTGATGTGTTCAAGTATATGATTCTTGTTTTCCTTTTTAAAAGTGTAAGTCCTGGTTTTAGGAAAAATGTATTTGACTAAGGTATATCGTTAATATAATAACTTTATGGGAAGTTGATTATATTAGTTTTATGAAAGGTTAACAAAGAAAGATTTACTTTAAGTAAAATGAGTACAGATAAATGATTTGAGGTTGTGAAAGGCAATTTGGTTTTAAGGCATCAATTGCCCAAAGGTTTTATGTGAAAAAGAGTCATTTTCAAAAGAGTGGAAGTATGTAGTACTTTGGGTTAAATCCCCGGATTTTCTCTTTATTTATATTATGTATGATGATCGGTTGAGCTAGGGTAATAGTATAAATGAGGGGTACATCCCCAAGACGTTATACCACCTTCTCCAGGGTAAGAGTATAAATGAGGGGTACATACCCAAGACGTTATACCATCTTCTCCAGGGTAAGAGTATAAATGAGGGGTACATCCCCAAGACGTTATACCACCTGCTTCAGGGTAAGAGTATAAATGAGGGGTAAATTCCCAAGACGTTATACCACATATTCCGTGGATTTGCTACCCACGATGCGAGAAATACCTCATGCGAGTCCGTAGGGCTTATGCGGGTGAAATAGTCTCATGCGGGTGAGTACAACCTATGCGAGGAATACTTCATGCGGGTCCACGGGACCCATACGGGTGAAATAGTCCCAAGAGTAGGAGTGCTTAATGATACTGCGGGGCGGATGACCTTGCTTTGACCATGAACTTCCTATTTTATGCAGTATGGTATATGTTGATATTCTCATTATTGGTAAGACACAGTGTTCTATAAACTGATTTTTATACATGTCTTCAGTTATTTTATACTTGAGGTATTTTCAGTATTTTCCAGTTTCGCATATTTAGTACATATTGTGTACTGACCCCCTTCCTCGGGGGTTGCGTTCATGCCGCAGGTAGAGGTAAGCAGGTGGTGGATCCTCATTCTTAGGATCACTGTTCCGGTGTCAGAAGCTCCATTCCTCCAGAAGTTTGTTTTGTTGGTACGGTTCTTCCCTGATGCTATAGGTATTGTGTACATTCAGGGGTATGGCGGGGCCCGCCACGATTTGTTATTCTTAAGTGCGTGGTCACGTCGTGTTTTGGGGTGTAAGAATAAGTTGTACTGATTAAGTATATTTTATGGAGCGGCCTTATCGGTGGCGGTGATGTTACCTTATACAGTTATGTGTTATGTATGTTCACCGCTATTCTCGATGTATACTGCCGGGGTGCCGGTGAGGCACGATTCGCGACCGAGTGGTCGTGACAATAGTGGCATCAGAGCAGTTAGTCCTCGGAAAGTGTCTACAGACCGTGTCTACAGACCGTGTCTAGTAGAGTCTTGATTATCGGTGTGTTGTGCACCACATCTATAATCAGGAGGCTGCAGGATATTTAGGATTGGTTTCCATTCTTTCACTCTAAAGATCGTGCAATAGAGCTGTGATATAGGTTGAACTTCCTCTGATATTTTCCTTTATGTACCAGTTATGCCTCCACGCAAGGCAACCGCGGCGGAAGCAAGCGGTGATGGGCTGCTTGGTAGTACGCGGAGAGTCACGAGGCACAGCCCGGTCTTTACGAGATGATGTTTGAGCGGCGAGTTCCACGACGCCGGCCTCAGCGAGTTCGGCGGCAATGACAACGGCTCGAGATCGCGATGCCGGAACCTCCATCCACGGCCGAGTTGCGAGTATAGAGATTACGGAGCGGTCGGTTATTGACCGGATAGTGGCGGCGGCCGCGAGCGAGCGGCAACCAACCCAGAGCCGATGCGATTTACGTATTCGGGGTTTCCTGGGTTGTCATCCACCCGAGTTCTATGGTTCGAGGTCCGAGGAGGATCCTCAGGAGTTCGTTCGACAGTTACATCGGACTATGCAGGTGCTTAGGGCCTCGGAGACTGAGTCAGTCATGCTAGCCTCTTACCGGTTACGCGACATTGCGTTGAATTGGTTTGAGTCATGGGAGTTGTCGAGAGGTGAGGATGCTCTTCCAGCTGTTTGGGAGGAGTTCACAGAGGCTTGGATCACTTCTTACCTCCTGAGATGAGGAGAGCCCGCGTAGATAGATTCTTGACCGTGAGGCTGAACGGGAGGACTATCAGAGAGTACGGCCTGGAGTTTGACTCCTTGGCCAGATATGCGCACACCATTGTAGCTGACATGGCAGACACGGTTCATAGATATGTGTTGGGGCTAGACCGTCACATGATTAATGTTTGCTTAGGAGTGGCTCTTCAGCCAAGGATGGATATTGCCAGGATGCAGGCGTAAGCGCAGGGGATTGAGGACAGAGAGAGGGAGGATCAGCTAGACTTAGGCTAGCCCAAGAGGCAGTGCGAGGTCTCGTGGCGGCTTTCGGCGGCGGCCTCGATGAACTAGGTCCACTTTTCACCGGCCAGAGTGCTCCTTCTCGATTTCGGCGCGAGGTCCGATCGGCCCAGTCATTCGAAGCGGTCGTGCTCCGGGACTTGAGGTTTCGAGGAAGCGGCCGCTACCGTCGAGACCACCCCATCTCGGTGTGCTCGACGCGGTAGGTCTCACCTGTGCGAGTGTCGTGTTCGCCCGAGCTTGTTACTCTTGTGGCAGCAGGCCATTTGAGAGAGATTGTCCGTCCGGTGGCGGAAGTGTGATGGTTCACCGAAGTCGATTCTTTGGATCTTCGTCTTCGACGATTATGCGCCGAGGCGAGTGTTCACGGGACGAGCGCGGCGAAGGTCGTGGTAGGTCGATTCGGCCCGGTCCTCATAACCGCATTTATGCTATGTCCAACCGCCAGGACCAGGAGGCGTCACCAGATGTCGTCACAGGTACATTATTGGTTTCTTGCTGTGATGTATATGCTTTGATAGATCCAGGGTCTACCTTGTC
This sequence comes from Przewalskia tangutica, assembly GCA_029844215.1. Classification (NCBI taxonomy): domain Eukaryota; kingdom Viridiplantae; phylum Streptophyta; class Magnoliopsida; order Solanales; family Solanaceae; genus Przewalskia; species Przewalskia tangutica. The sequence goes on along the minus strand of CM056736.1, from coordinate 100,490,203 downwards.
CTATATATCTCCTCATATTGCTGGTAGAATAGGGATAGAGCCCGAGTCCATAAAACCTTTTGAGGTGGCTACGCCAGTGGGTGATTCGGTGATAGCTAAGCGGGTATATAGGACTTGCCCAGTGACTATAGACAGTCGTCGGACTCTAGCCGACTTGATATAGTTGGATATGACGGACTTTGACGTGATTATGGGTATGGATTGGCTAGCCTCTTGCTATGCCAATGTGGACTGTAGAGAGAGATTAGTTCGGTTCCAGTTTCCTGGTGAGCCGGTTATCGAGTGGAAGGGGAATACTGCATCGCCGAGGGGTAGGTTTATTTCTTACCTCAAGGCTATGAAGATGGTGCGGAAAGGGTATATCTACCATATGGTTCGAGTATTCGACATCGAAGTGAGATACCGACCTTCATTCGATTCGGCCGTTAGAGAGTTTCGACGTATTTCGGATGAGCTTAGGTATCCGCCAGAGGAAATTGAGTTTTGCATTGATTTGGCGCCAGACACTCGATCGATATCTATTCCGCCATACAGGATGGCACCTGCCGAGTTGAAGGAATTGAAGGACCAGCTGAAGGACTTGCTGGAGAAAGGCTTTATCAGGCCAAGTGTTTCTCCCTGGGGAGCACCAGTGTTATTTGTAAAGAAGAAGGATGGGACGCTGCGTATGTGTATTGATTCTGACACCGAACAAGGTAACTATCAAGAAACAGATATCCCTCCCGTGATTGATGATTTGTTTGACCAGTTGCAGGGTGCGAGATGTTTTTCCAAGATAGACCTGCGCTCTGGTTATCATCAGGTGCGAGTTAGAGAGACAGATATCTCAAAGACTGCATTCAGGACCCGGTATGGGCACTAGGAGTTCATGGTGATGTCTTTCGGGTTGACCAACGCTCCAGCGGTATTTATGGATTTGATGAATAGGGTGTTCAGGCCATTCTTGGATATGTTCGTTATAGTATTCATTGATGATATCCTGGTTTATTCGCGCATAGAGCAGGAACATGCGGACCATTTGAGGACGGTATTGGGAGTCCTCCGGGACCGGCAGTTGTATGTCAAGTTCTCGAAATGCGAGTTTTGGTTGGCTTCAGTGGCTTTCTTAGGGCATGTCATCGGGGCCGATGGTATTCGGGTTGATACAACGAAGATTGAGGCAGTCAAGACTTGGCCCAGACCCACTACACCAACGGAGGTGCGCAACTTTTTGGGCCTTGCAGGTTATTATCGGAGGTTTGTGGAGAAGTTTGCTTCCATTTCAGCACCTTTGACTAAGCTAACTCAGAAAGCAGCTATGTTCCGGTGGACGAATACTTGTGAGGAAAATTTCCAGTTGCTAAAGGAGAAATTGACGACCGCCCCAGTTCTTACTCTTCCAGAGGGTTTAGATGGATATGTGGTTTATTGTGACGCGTCAGGTGTCGGGCTTGGGTGCGTGCTGATGCAGCACGACAAAGTTATAGCTTACGCATCTCGACAGCTTAGGAAGCATGAGAAGAACTATCCCACACATGACTTGGAGTTAGCGTGATGATTCATGCCTCAAGATGCAGACATTATTTATATGGAGTTCATGGACATTTACCACGCACCACAAGAGTATCCAGATATCTTCATCCGCAGGAGGCCGAACTTGCGGCGAGGCGGTGGTTGAAGGCTGCCAGGATTATGATGTCGACATTCTATATCACCCAGGGAAGGCCAATGTAGTTGCAGATGACCTTAGTCGTAGATCGATGGGTAGTCTGTCTGATGTGCATCCAGAGATAAGGGATATGGTTCGAGAGTTACATCAGCTAGCGAGCCTTGGGGTTCGTTTGGTTGATTCTGATAGTAGTGGAGTTCGGGTTCGAGAGGTTGCCGAGTTTTCCATCGTCGAGGAGGTGAAGAGGCGACAGTATGAGGATCCGATTATGGTACGGTATCGAGATGCAGCACTTTGGGAGGAGAAGAGTCTATTTGAGGTAGCACCGACGGTGCTAAGATTTGGCCGGTTGTGTGTTTCCGATGTAGCGGGACTTCGCCGGTCTCGGGAAGCGCACAATGCTCGTTATTCTATTCACCCGGGGTCGACTAAGATGTACCATGACCTCAGGTGTATCTATTGGTGGGACGGCCTGAAGAGGGACGTTGCGGAGTTCGTGGCGCGATGCGAATTGCCGCGAGTTAAGGTTGAGCACCAGAAGCCCGGTGGGCTGTTGCAGGCTATTGATATTCCGACTTGGAAGTGGGAGGTGGTAAATATGAATTTTATTACAGGGTTACCTCACACTCAGAGGAAGCATGATTCCATTTGGGTTATCATCGACAGGCTGACGAAATCAGCCAATTTTCTTCCAGTCAGGATGACTTTTTCTACGAGGATTATGCGATCAGATATCGAGAGATTGTGAGATCGCGGAGTTCTGTATCGATTATTTCGCATGAGGAGCCGGTTCACGGCTAACTTCCTGAGGTCTTTCGAGAAGGGATTAGGGACGCAGTGAGTCTCGATGCGGCGTTCACCCTCGGACCGACGGCGGGCGAAGCACTATCCGCACACTCGAGGATATCTTTGCGGGCTTGTGTCATTGATTTCAGGGGTAGCTGGGAGGATCATTTACCTCTCGTAGAGTTTGCTTATAACAACAGCTATCATTCTAGTATTCAGATGACGTCTTATGAGGCCTTATACGGGAGGAGGTGCAGGTCACCGATAGGTTGGTTTGAGGTGGGAGAAGTGCAGTTGGTCGGGCCAGACTTGATTCAGCAGGCAGTGGATAAGGTGAAACTTATCCAGGAGCGGTTGTTGGCAGCTCAAAGTCGACATAAGTCGTATGCAGATCATCGGCGTCGACACTTGGAATTTGAGATAGATGACTGGGTTTTCCTAAAAGTATCGCCCATGAAGGGCGTGATGAGATTTGGAAAGAAGGGAAATTTAGCCCAAGGTACATTGGGCCTTATCAGATTGTCCGTAGGATAGGCAAGGTTGCCTATGAGTTGGATCTGTCGTCCGATCTGGAGGCAGTATATCCAGTGTTTCACGTATCTATGTTGCGGAAATGTGTTGGAGACCCGTCTAGAGTGCACCCGATTCATGATGTCCAGGTGACAGAGGGGTTATCGTATGAGGAGAGTCCCATAGCGATACTCGACCGTCAGGTTAGGCGACTTCGGACCAAGGATGTGGCTTCCGTCAAGGTATTATGGCGGAACGAGAACAGGGATGAGATGACGTGGGAAGCAGAGGATGACATGATGAAGAAGTATTCTCACTTATTCCCTATACCTCCAGGTAACCCACTTTCCTGCTTGTTAGCTTAATTTGACAACTATGCTTAAGTATGTTGTGGCTCGTGGAGCGTCTTTAATTGCAAAAAGAATAGTTAAGGGGGTCTAGGTCGATATCGTGATTTGAGTAAGCCTAGAAGGAACATTCAGGACGAATGTTTCTAAGGGGGGGAGAATGTTATACCCCGTAGTTCTGGCCATGCGTATGAGAGCGTACGAAAGGAGTAAGACTTAATTTTTTTGAAAGGTAAGTTGACGGATTGTTTCGGATGGGTTTTAGTCAACTTTGGGGCGGGTTATGACCCGGTACATTGAGAGTTACTAGGTGTTTCAAAGGCCTAGTGCGTAGTTCGTTGAGTCTAGTTTCCAACGCAACCAACCGTTCGTCGATAGGACATCAGAGTAGGAAGTTATGAGAGTTGCAAGTTCGGTCTGTGATCGGATAGAAATGTGTTTGAGCCGAGAGCCAGGGCATGGCGCGGATGCGAGGCAGCGCCGGATATTCTGAGGGTCGCTGAAGTTGCAGCCGCCGGAAGCGAGCGGCATGGCCGGAAGTTCTGTGAGGTGGCGGAAGTTTCATTGTCGCGGCGCCGAGGCGGGAATTCTGGTGGAAAAACTGAGAAAAATCAGATTTCTTCTTTTAAAAAGGCCATGGGAGGGTGACAAGTGTTCCCCCCCATCTGATTTTTGCATGTCATTTATATTGACCAAGTCTTGAAGACTTGGTCATCTTTCAAAGTCTTTCTCTCTCTCTAAAGCTAGAGCTCTCACTTCTCTCTAGAATTCCAAGAGGAATTCAAAGCTTAGGGAAAATCTGAAAAGTTAAGACAAGAAGGAAGATTGTGGCTAGCTTGTAAGGGTTGTTGTGGTGGTGTTCCACATACCCAATTTTCCATAGGATTTAGTGACTTGAACTTGGATTATTCTACATTGAATTAGAGGTTAATAAACGTATTATGGTCATTATAGGTTGACATATTACGTGTGGTATTTTGGGCTTAGCAAGTGGATTGATCGAAGAGGTATGTGGAACTTTCCTATCTCTTGAGCATGAATGGTTTTACCTATGTAGTACGATAGACGTACAAGGTTTGATATCCCTTACTTGTTTTAAGGATGTCTTGAGTTTTCAAAGTTAAGGGACTTGATGTGTTCAAGTATATGATTCTTGTTTTCCTTTTTAAAAGTGTAAGTCCCTTGGGTTTTAGGAAAAATGTATTTGACTAAGGTATATCGTTAATATAATAACTTTATGGGAAGTTGATTATATTTGTTTTATGAAAGGTTAACAAAGAAAGATTTACTTTAAGTAAAATGAGTACGGATAAATGATTTGAGGTTGTGAAAGGCAAATTGGTTTTAAGGCATCAATTGCCCAAAGGTTTTATGTGAAAAAGAGTCATTTTCAAAAGAGTGGAAGTATGTAGTACTTTGGGTTAAATCCCCGGATTCTCTCTTTATTTATATTATGTATGATGACCGGTTGAGCTAGGGTAAGAGTATAAATGAGGGGTACATCCCCAAGACGTTATACCACCTTCTCCAGGGTAAGAGTATAAATGAGGGGTACATCCCCAAGACGTTATACCACTTTCTCCAGTGTATGAGTATAAATGAGGGGTACATCCCCAAGACGTTATACCACCTTCTCCAGGGTAAGAGTATAAATGAGGGGTACATCCCCAAGACGTTATACCACCTGCTTCAGGGTAAAAGTATAAATGAGGGGTAAATCCCCAAGACGTTATACCACCTATTCCGTGGATTTGCTACCCATGATGCGAGGAATACCTCATGCGAGTCCGTAGGGCTTATGCGGGTGAAATAATCTCATGCGGGTGAGTACAACCTATGCGAGGAATACCTCATGCGGGTCCACGGGACCCATGCGGGTGAAATAGTCTCATGAGTAGGAGTGCTTAATGATACTGCGGGGCGGATGACCTTGCTTTGACCATGAGCTTCCTATTTTATGCAGTATGATATATGTTGATATTCTCATTTTTGGTAAGACACAGTGTTCTATAAACTGATTTTTATACTTGAGGTATTTTCAGTATTTTCCAGTTTCGCATACTTAGTACATATTGTGTCGACCCACTTCTTCAAGGCCGCGTTCATGCCGCAGTAGAGGTAAGCATGTGGTGGATCCTCATTCTTAGGATCACCGCTCGGTGTCGAAGCTCATTCCTCGGAAGCTTGTTTTGTTAGTGCGGTTCTTCCCCGATGTTATATGTATTGTATACATTCAGGTATGGCGGGCCTGTCGCCACAATTGTTATTCTTAAGTGCGTGGTCACGTCGTGTTTTGGTGTAAGAATAAGGTGTACTGATTAAGTATATTTTTATGGGCGACCTTATCGGTGGCGATGATGTTTACCTTATACAGGTTATGTGTTATGTATGTTCACGCTATTCTCGATGTATACACTGTCGGGTGCCGGTAGGCACCGATTCTTGACCGGTCGGGTCGGGACACTTAACCACACCCAACTATTGAGGAATCTGGCGAGATAGTTGGTGTAGAGAAGGAAAAGATTGTTGAGATCCAATTATTCACCTTTTTGGATTCTGTGGAAATTCTTTTTCCTGCACCTGTTACAGAAGAAACACCACTAGTTATCACTGTTGATCCCTAAATAGGAAGTCCATACCATCAAGGGCACCCCCTAGAGTTGAGAGATGTAGGGAATTTCACTGATCCCTACATTATAGAGAGCCTAAAAGACAAGCTTGTTTTGTGTACATGGGGGATAATCTTATGTTTGAGGCCCTTGTTTGAACAGATGGTTGTAGTAAAAGTGAGACCTGCAACAATAACTCTGCGGATTGGAAGCAGTTCGCAGAAGGATCAATTGGGCACTCGTAAAGGTTAATTGCGTCCGGCTAAAAGACGTTAAAGACAGCGCTTGTTGGGAGGCAACCCAATGTTTTTTTAATTATGTTATTTTAATTTCTGTCTTTAGTTTGTTTTATTTTGTTTTGAACAGTCTCACGGTCTTGGGTTCTTGTTTTGTGTTGTTGGATGACAGGTGGACTGAAAGCAAAAACCGAGGAAAAAGGAGCAAAAACACTGGGAAAAAAAGAAAAGCAGTCGTCAGCGCCGCGGCGCCGGAACTTCAGAGGCCCAGACGCGTGCAAATTCCAGAATTTTTTCCTCCCAGACCTCCGTTATGACCGCTGTGTTGTGTCAGTAAGTTGTCCCTATTTTCTTTAAGTCTTGCACACATTGGGGACAATGTGTGATTTAAGTTTGGGGGTGTCTTATTTGTGTCCTATTGTTTTTGATATTGTTGAGTCTTTTTAATTTGTTTTGTGTATTTTTGAGTCATAAAAAAAAAATTAATCATAATTTTCTGTCAAAGATCATGCATGTTGTAGTTACTAGAAACACCTAGTGAAGTGAGGTTGAATAATGTAATGGAATTAGAAGCAACTATCTAAACACTTAGGTTAGATATGTCAAAAACTCATGAAATCTGTCTATTTGGGGTTTCTGCTTGAATTGTACATTGTTAAATGTTAAAACCTATGTGTATGATTGTTTGTTGTTTGAGGCGAAATAGTTAGGATATGCATGTTAGGGAGATGACTCAGACATTTCTTTGTTAGCCAATTCTTACCACTTTTTCCTATCCCTGACATTAAAAATATCCCTAGTCAGCCCCTTTGAGCCTAAACATGAAACGTTTTCTTTGACACCCTATATTTCCACACTTGTGTCATAAGTAAAAATGTGAAATGATTGGAATAGCAAGTGTTAAAAAAAAAGTGAACAAGTTTGATGCACCCCAATAAAAAAATAATAAGAAATAGGCAAAAGCCTAAGTTTGGGGGTGCTTGTTATTCATAATACACTTCACTCTCTCAAAACAAAAGAGAGGAAATATAGATATGAAGTGAAAAAAGAAAATAAAAAAAAAAGGGAAGAATTGAAAAGCAAAAAAGATAATGGTACATAAAATGAGCTTAAATTCCTATTTTTACCTACCTATGCCTAAGCCTACATTACAACCCTGAAAAGTCCTGAAGATCTCTTATATGCATATCCATGATTAGTGGAGAATAACAAGTAAACATGCCATAAGATTTTGAAATTGACATGCATAATTCAGTATTCTTACTTCCATTAAGCATGATTAAAATGAGTTTGCGAAATATCTAGCTTGATGTGTTTAGAATGCTAAAAATGCATGCTATATGTTCCTGCATATTATTCTGCTAACCTTTTTTTTTTCTAAGTAACACCAATGCAGCAAAGTGATCAATGTCGTTGAGTCTTTCTATTTTCTTTTTCCTTGTGTCTTTATTTCTTTCTTTTGATCTTTGCTCGAGGGCGAGCAAATGTTAAGTTTGGGGGTATTTGATCGGTGTATTATATACACCTTTTGAGTCATTTTTAGTTAGTATTTTACTCATTTCATTTATGTTTAGTATAGTATTAGGGTCGTTTTCCTTTTCTTTTGTGTCACAGCGGTCAGAAATGGAGAAATGGCGAAAAGGAGATGAAATGAGATGGAATTACACACAAAAAGGGCCAAGAAATGAAGTCTAAGAAGTTCCGGGAATTATAGAGGAGATCAGACGAAGTCCGGACGAAAAAAGGACGACGAAACGGAATCACCAAAACGTCCACCGTATTTGGCGGCGGCCGCGGCTGATGTCTTTGAAAGTTCCGAAAGTTGCTAATTTTCAGGCGTCGCGGCGACGACGCGGGATTTATGAAGTTCTGGGTTGAATTTGACATGTTTTCAGAGTCCTAAAGGGATAACTTTTCATACCTAAAGGGATAATTTTTCCTACCTTAAAACCCTTACCTAAAAGGATTCTAATAACTTTTCCTACCTACATAATCCTTAACCCTTCACCTAAAGGATTCTTGGTCTATAAATACTCTACATCATTAGAAAAATTCATTCCCCACAATTCTCCATTCCACCATTCACCATTCTACATCCATCCATCCACCATTCCATCTTGTAAATATTCCACAACACAATCCTTGGATGCTAGAAGGCTTGGAGACTCGTTCTTGAGTATTTTATTTTCTTTCTTTTTGCTTTGTTTATTTCAGTTCATGTATGGAGATTATGTTAGTTCTTAGCGTGACAATGGCTAAGAGCTCATTATTTTGTTAGAGATTTCCTTGTGATTCTCTTGAAACTCTTATTCATGAATTAATAAATTAGTTGATTTCTTCTTCACTTATTTAAGATTTATTCAATAGTTGTTTTGATTGCTTGGTAATTAATTGATCACTAATTATCATAATTCTTATGATTTCTAACCGAAATTCGAAAGGGGAGGTTGTGAATATGCAGTAGTTGGATAGACATAGGTTGAATTGTGGATGAAAATACCCCAATTACTTGTGTAGCATTAATAAGGTTTTTGTTCTTAATCCTCCTCTAGAGTCAACCTTATCACCGAAAGGTAGAAATGTGATGTACTGGGGTTGAGTGTTTATATAACTTAACAGGAGTATAAAACGGTCTAGTTAACCTGCTATCTTAACGTAGAAGAAGAAGTTAGTCTAATTGTATTAAAGATTGAATAAGAGTGAATAGTTGATGATCTTGGAAGCCCTAATTATCTATCATAACTGATTTAAATCAAAGTATTTTTATAATTAGTTTATTTTCTGCATTATTAGTTTAGAATTTCAATTCAATTGACGTTAACCAAATAGATACCATAGGATAGATAATCGGTACTTGAAAATCAGTCCCTGAGGACGATATTCGGTCTTACCTAGACTATATTACTTGTCACGACACGTGCACTTGCGTAAGTGTGTGCATTAAATCGCGCATCACTGGCAGGGCGAATTCTCGCAGTCGCACTTGTTTAGGATGTCCACTTTATTTTTATATATATCTGAGCCCTCCGTGTTTAAAACTATTATTGTTTTGGCGCGGATCTGAAAGTTTTATTTATTTTATTGTTTTTTAACAATATTGGCCGATGAAGGAATCTCCGTCTGATTTCCAAGGCCTCCTCTGAGCAAAAGACGGATTTATTTATTTTTTGCTTTACTTATTAATTCTTTTCATTGCATTTAAAATTATTTATTCTACTATTAACACTTTTACTAAGTGTTTATGCAGGTACCCGAAGATCATCTTGTGCAGAAGACCTTAAAAGGGCTAAAAGATGTTCCAGAGTTTTATTTTATGTCGCATTTAAATTTAGTTTTATTATTCTGTATTGCATTTTATTTTAATTGTAAATTATGAAAAAAATGTAGAAAATGTAGAATAAAAGCCAATATATAATTAACCTAGGTTTGAACGAATAACCGCAAGTTAGCGGATCTTAAAGGATGTCTAACCCCTTTCCTTTAGGATAATAAAGAACCATGATCCAGAATCTCATTAATTTCGCGGACCATTAAATGGAGATTAATTGCAGTATTTTACTGCAATAAATCAAGTGTCCTAATTCACTTAACTAATTAGGTGGCGACTCCTCAAAATCAGCATTATTGCTCCATCCAGGGAACCGCGCCAAAGAGCAACGTTACGGATACCGTTCAGACCCCGAGGTCAAAAACAGGCGCGACAGGTGGTTGGGTCATTTGGATTTTTAGGAATTGGAGGTGGAAGTGTAGTTATGCAATCGTAAATAGTTTCAACAAGATTTTTACAATCGTGTATTTTAATAGACGGATTCAATTAAACACTAATAAAAAATATTGGGGGAATAGGAATAAAATATTTTTTCATTTTTAAAAATATTTTTTAATAGGTTCCTTATAAGCTGGTTTTGTCATATATTCACTAAGTAATATAAATATTAGAGATATATAAAATAACATTGATGAAATAGTAGGATAATAAATCCCGAAAAATTCTTTAGTAGCTAGATAAAATTTCTCTAAAAATATATTAAGTTCTAACATTGTATCCCAATCGAAATCTATAAGCATATCACTAGGATTTCAATTACGGGCGTTAAAAACTTGGGTATAGGTTGTATATACTCATAAGCAACACGTAATTAGTTGTATAAAGAATTACATTTATTGCATACTTCTTCGGGAACTTTTCTGTAAGCTAGACCACAATCGTGACAAGTTTTTTTTATATTCTTTTAGTCGTTGTATTATATTATTTCTAAAAATATAGTTTATAGCAAATTGAATTTTTGCAATAATATCTTCAAAAAGTTTTATACCATCATTTACAACTAAGTTATAAATATGACATGCACATTTTATATGAAAATTATCTGGAAAAGATGGAGTTAAAACAGTTTTTAATTATCTAACAACAGAAATATTAGAAGAAGCTGTCACGATCCGAACCCGGACCCGTGACTGGTGCCTTAACCCGGGCACCCTAGTGACACAACATCAGAGAAAACCAGCGGAATGTAAACTCAAGATAAACAACCATTAAGATATAGAATAGTCTAGCCCAAAATGGCTAACCCAAAAGTACATAAACCGAACAGTTACATCCTTAACGAACCAAGTTCTCACAAGACAACAGCACTCCAAGAATCAATAACACTATGAACGCACATGGACCCGTCAAGCCCCTGAATGTACAAAAAATAAACGACTCAGGAGAACCATACAAAAGTCGAGCCTCCAAGAAATGGAGCTCTCGACACTGAGTACAAGATCCTAGGAATGAGGATCTACCACATGTTTTCCTTACCTGCGGCGTGACGCGGCCAGGAAGTGGTCAAGCACAACGCAAGTATGTAAATCGAAAATCGTAGTAATATCATAAGTCCAAAATCCACTGAAGTTATAGATAAAACCAAATTATGTTGCACTGTGCCGTACTAATAATGAGAGTAACAAGTATTCATTTTATAGCATACAAATAGGAGGCTCATGATCAAAACAGGGTACCTCGCGTAGTATCATTAAGCAATCCTACTCCGGGACTATTTCACCGCATAGGTCCTGTGGACCCGCATGAGGTCATCCGCCGTCGTGGGACTGTTTCACCCGCGTGGGACTATTTCACCGCGTGGATCCCGTGGATCCGCATGAGTACCATCGCGTGCTCGCGTGGGACTATTTCACCCGCGTGGATCCTATGGTCGCATCCGCATTTGAGTACTGGCGCGACTCGCATCATGAGTAGCAAATCCATGGCATAAATAATAACCCGAGGTTTACCCGTAACAATATGAATATATATAACATAGCTCATCCGGCTATTAAACATAACATAAGCACTACCGGCCTATCACATCACAACATAAGCACTACCGGCCTATCATAACTTAAGCAAGTTAAGAATCACCTAACTTCTTATTAATAGTATTAATACATCCTCTCATTTTAGTATACCTAAGGCACGATCATGTCTTTTAATAAAAATCCGGGAATTTAACCCAAGTATCATGTACCTCTAACCTTTTAAGAAATAACCCCTTTTTATACAAAAAAAATCCCAAGATACTAATCACCATAGTATCAAGTTACGATTTCTTTTCAAACAAGTCACATTTCCTTTTAAAACTATCTCAAGCTTCTAAATTAAGTGACTTCATTTCTTGTAAAACCTTAGGCAATTCATGCCTTAAAACCATTTTCCTTCCACAAGTTTAAATCATCAAAACCCTTCTCCATTAAACTTTCACAAACTAATATAACCAACTCCCCCATAAAGCCGTTACATTAGAGTTAAACAATAGTAAAACACATTCCCTTAAGTCCAAGGGATTTTTATACTTTTTCTTTTAAAACGAAGCAAGTATCAAATACTTATAACAAACGAAGATTTCCAAATCTTGACGCTCACCGTACTACATGTGTACAACTAATCATGCTCAAGAGATAGAAAGCTCCACATACCTCTTCTGGCCAATCCACAAGCTAAGTCCAATTTACCGCACGTAGTATGTCAACCTAAAATGACCACAATACGTTTATCAAGCTCTAATTACAATGCAGAATTTTTCCAAGTTAAAGTCACCAATTTCCTACGGAAAATTGGGCAGCGTTTCCTTTGTTTCTACATACATTGCCACATTTTCCAAGGTCGATTTTTAACGCTCAAATGTCATGTTTAAGGCTCAACAACCAACCAACACTAGGATTACACACCTAAACTTTGGTGTGTAAAAATTCACCACAAGTTACAACAACTAACCCAACAAGTCTAATGTAGTATTTAGGCAACAACATGCTCATAAAATCCCCTAACCAATTCTTTCATAATCACACCCCATTTCTTACATGCAACTACTCTAAGTGCATTTTTCCAACTACAAGTTCTTCCTATTAAACATGCAACACCCAATACCAACTACAAGAGAAGAAATGTTACCTTAAGTTTTATCCAAACTTATTCCAACACCTTGCTAGCCTTTTCTCCAAGAACACCACCACAATAGCACTTCTAAGCTAGTCACAAGCTTCCTTCTCGCCTTTAACTTTTCAGATTTTCTTAGGCTAGAACACTTCGAGGTTTTAGAGAGAAGGGAGCTTTGGAGAGAGAGAGAGAGAGAGTAAAGATGAAAGATGAAAAGTGACCAAGCCTCGTCAATTATATCGCATGCGTTCTGAAATCGGATGGGGACAACATCACCTCCCACGGCCCTTTTAAAACAAAAATCAGATTTTCTAAGTTTTTCGCCCAATTTCCGCCTTTCGGCGCGGCCGCTTTCCCGCGGCCTGCTTCCCGGCGCCTGGAACTTCGGGCTCACCGCACTTCACTCCGCCGCGCGCGCCTCCGGCGCGGCTCGGTGCCCTCGAACGTGTTTCTACAATTTCGCACGCCCAACCACGGGTATAACGGTATAACGAGCGTTATCTAATGTAATAGTCATGACTTTATCACTTATGCCATAATAAACGCAAACAGAAAAAATATTTTCTTGAATAAAAATACCAGTGTGCCTTTCATCAATATATTTATATGCTAAAATACGTTTTTTCATAGATCATTTATAGTCTATCCAATGACATGTTATAGTTAAATAATCATGACTGTTAGTACTACGATCTATATCAGATGTGATAGATACTTTTTCAGGGCAATGATATAAATAATAACGTAAATATTGTTGATATTCGTGTGCAAATTTAAAAATATCTCTTCTAACAGTTGATCTAGGAAAACCGTTATAAGTAGGATTGTACATTGATCTTATATAATGAATAAAACCAGGAGAATCAGGAAATGAAAAAGGCAAACCCTCCACTGCAACTAATTTTAATAATTCTTCTCTATATTTCATTTTATCGTATTTAGCCTACAATCGCCATAATCGTAGGTCAATTGACCAGCACTTGCGACAAGATGTGAAGCTTGTCCCGACTGAGAGTCCATTGCTGACTCACCCTTCACTTGAACCTTATATTCATCCCACCTAGCTTTGTGTTTGATATTCAAATGCGTAGTTAAACCTCCCGTCCCGCCATGACCTCTTCCTATTTTGAATTTATAAATATTTTTACAAATTGTGCATCTACCAGCTTCATTTTGTACGTCTCTATAAAAAACAAGCTCATACAAGTGATGTTAATTTTCGTTCCGGTGGGCCTCGTCTCATACTAGAGGGAATATGAGGTGTTCCAGTTTGAGGTGCATTAGTTGGCGTGTCATCTAGATTAGTTGGTGTGTCATCTAGATGTTCTAAATTAAACTCTTGTTGATTTCCAGAAAATAGCTCATCGTCTAAATCTACTGGTACTTCAGGAAAATTGTGAGTATCAATAAAATCATCATGTATAGGAGGAATAGGATGACTAGAAGAAGGACCCTTGCCCCTGTCACCCCTACTAGAACCAGAAATAACCTTACCCAACATAGCTCAGACACATTTCATTTTAATTTATACTAATAAATAGTTAAAGATAATGAAATTAAGTGCGTTAATTAAAATAAAGAAACAATAATAATTCAATAAATGAATGAATGTACCAAACGCCGACGTAACGTCGACGTGTAATTGATAAATGTTGAAAATTAAAACTTTGCTCAACGGATGATCCTTAAATTAGTTGCCAATTCTCAAATGAATAAATTAAATTGGATATTTAGAAGAAAATGTAAAGAGAATGAAATATTATTAGAGAGATTGTAATTGTAGGAAGATTTGTGAGAAATAATGAAGAAAAATGAAGTATTTATAATTGAAAAAATTGGGTTAAAGTGTAAATATAATAACTTAAGGGTTAAAAATAAATATTAGGGATAGGAGGAGGTGGGAGGGGTAATTTGGCCGTTGCACAACGACCAAATTGGTACAAAGCCGTTGTGCAACGACTAGTTAGAGATCGGATGGGGTGGGGAAGGGTCGGGGTCGGGGCTGGGGCGGGATCGAGGCCAGTTTTTTTCATCGGACCGATACCGATACAGTACGGGGGTCGAGGCGGGGTCGGGGTGGGGTCGGTATACCCGTCCCGTTGGACAACCTTAGAAATATCCAAAAAAAAAAAGAAAAAGAAGGAAGAAGCTAATAATAGGAGGATATGGCTAACTTACGCCGAAGGGTGATACGTCATTAAACGTAACCCAAGTTTTCGATTACCCTATATTCACCCCGCCTAAGCTTCTTCTCCTTTCTTCCGTCTAGCAAAGCAGTCAATCATAAATTAGGGTTTTGTTTGAGCGCTACTTCTCTTTACTCCTTTCCGATCATCAGTCATGGGTGAAAAAACTGAATTTGATTCTCGCCTTAACCAGATCTCCAAAGGTAGAGCTTTTATTCGCACTTCAAATTGATGCATTTCCTTCGTCTTTTCTCTTATTATAATAACGATATGAATGTATCCGTTTCGAAAAATGATAAATTGTAGGTTTATTTATGTGTGTTCGAACTACTGTTGCCGCACTGTGGGTTTAGGGTTTCGGTAGTACAGAAATGCTGTAGTTCGAGTTCTCTTACTATAGAATATATCACTCGGTTGTAAAGTTGTGATTTTTATATGTTTGATAAATAGTTATACTATAGGGAGATTTATCCCAGCACACTAGGTTATTTCTTTCCATGTGTCCTAGACTTGGTGGATAGAGTTAGGTGGTATCTGTAGATGGTGTCAGGTATTCCGTGTAATTAGTCGTGGTTTTAGGGTTTCTCTCTGGCTCGTTTGTGTTCGGGAGCACTGAAATGCTGATGTTCGAGTTCTCTTATTCATAGAAAATATCACTCAGTCGGTTTTAAAGTTGTGATTTTTATATAAAACAATAACAACATACCCAGTGTAATCCCTTGTCGGGCGAGGGTAGAATTTACGCAGACCTTACTCCTACCTTTGTGGGGTAAAGAGGCTGTTTTCGATTCCTACCTTTGTGGGATGAGCTTGGCTCAAAGAAATGTAATCGATCCCGGATTGTAGGAAAATAAGACAACAAAATATGAAGATACAAATCAAATGAAGGAATAAGGAACTACGTGATACCTAAATAATACTATTAATAAAAGGAGAAGAGGAGATAAATTTGTAATTTTTATACGCTTGATAAATAATAATCGCTCCGTCCCAAAATACTTGTCATGTTTTGCTTTAGGAGACCAACATTTTAACATATATTTTTTCTATTATATTGATATGAGAAGAATTGCAAATTATAGTATTTTCCATATAGTTTTCTCATATCTAAGTTTTAATTTAAATTTTTTGGATTAATCCAATTTAGCTTCAACCTGCATAAATGCTGATGTTCGAGTTCTCTTCTCGGTTGGTTTTAAAGTTGTGATTTTTAGATGTTTGATAATTAATACTCGCTCCCTCACAAAATATTTGTCATGTTTTACTCTACAAGAATCAAAGTATATAAACTCTGTCCAACATTTTAACATATGTTTTTTCATCATATTGATATGAGAAGAATTGCAAATTGTAGTATTTTTTGTGTAATTTCTGAATATCTAAGTTTGAATTTTAAAAAATTGAATTTACCTTATCCAATTTAGCTTCAAGGATTAGTCAAATTGACTCCCGAGAAGTAAAATGCAAGTATTTTGGTACGGAGGGAGTATATTATAGGGGGATTTTTGTGTTTTTTTCCTACACCTTTGTTCCTACATTACTTTTATCCTCAAAGAAATTGACTTTACAGTGGTAGCTGATAATGCTGCTTAATCCGTGGCTAGTCTTGTGTTTGAGTGTTTTAATGGTGATCTTTTGATGATGTGTTCTAAGGATTGGTTAGTCGCTCTGTATTGTCCAGACACGCTACATTCATGCTCCTGATACTTCTTTTAGATGTTGATTAGACTAGTTAGCTGTCACCCCATCCTCTCCAGAGAGAAAACACAGAAAGAGATATGACAATGTTGGATGGTTTAGGGTTTTCCTTTTCTTTTTCGTGTTAGTTGTTGAGGGTTGCTTATTTACACATGTTGAATTAAATCTATCAATTACGCTTCGACACATAATTTGTTGGGTACACATGAATTTGCTATACCAATTCCTCTCTATTCAGGTCCAATTATTTTCAATTATAAAAATAATTTGATTCCTTAGACAATTATGGGGGTTCTCTAAAGCTAAAAATTCTCCAAATCTCACACGTATCATACACAAACATGCAAGTCTACTAGAATAAAATGATTTTGGTAAGCGCCGGAGATGAAGCAAGAAGAACAAGGAAGCCTTAAACCCAACTAACATCTATATCACATATATGGATTCTTTGCTTCCATTTCATTTCGTTCTTAGTTAAGTCCTTGTTGATTCCATTAACTGTAGGTACTTTGACTAATTCCGTCTTTATGGTTTTTTGATCTGCCTCTCTCTTTCTCTAATGTCTGAGGCAAACCCTTTGGACCAATCGTAGACTTCGGAACTCGGGATAGTGAGCTTGCTTGTTTACTCTTTTCTATTTAATACCAGGTTTAGTTTGCATGGCACAAGGCTCAAACTTGTGACCTAAGTCACAAACACCTCAACCTTTGACACTTGAACTAAGCCATGGTGGCAAATACTCCTCTTTCTTTTTTATCACCTTTGATCCTCATTTAGGCTCTAAGAACGATGCACATGAAGATCTACATTGAACATTGTGAAATCATCTCAGAGGACTTACTCTCATCTTATTCTAATGTGAGATACTTTTAATCTTTGTTGAACACAATGATTCTAATCTTGTCCAATCTTGTATCACCATATATCCATCTCAACATATGTATTTTTTCAATTATATATCTTGTGGATATGCCTTAGACACCCAATAGTCTATTCCAACATAAGCCATTTTTCAAACTAGTGTTGTGAAAGGCTGGCTTAAAGCACATTAAGCCCTAAAACTGTGTAAACCCAAGTTGTGCACTTTGCCTCACTTAGTTGGTGCTTTAGTGCAGGCATCAAAGGGCTACATTGGTCACATGTTCACCAATGGGCTCAATCTTTAAGAGCACAATACTAGACAGTATTTTATATACAAACACACACACACATGATACTTTTCTTTGCTAAAATCCACCTTTATTTGCACTTTGCACCTGAAGCCCCAACATTTTTGGGTGCTTTTCGCTTCTGACTACTCTGCTTGCCTTTCATGATACCTGTTAATTGGCTAATTTAGTGGGTCGAAATTTCAAATGTTTTATTCTTCAAAGGAAACTTAATGAAGTATATAAGAAACTAATTACTTAATTATGATAGACCTCACCTTACAACCATGGACAAAGCCTCATGTCTAGCTACAGTGCTATAGTTTGATTTGGAGATGAAAACTGGGAAAATGAGTTTAGGCACGATTTAATTGGCCTTACCAAAAAGGAGAACAGAGCATGTTATTTAGAAGTAAGTGAAGCAGAAATATCTAAGAACAAGCATATTCAAATGCTAAAATAAGCATTTGAAGCCCTTGATTTCAGATGTTACCTAGGAGTATTTTTATAGTTATGGGAGTTAAGAAGTGACTATTACTGCGTGTAAGTTAGGTATCCTGTGTTTCTGAAAGGCAAATTTAATTTTTATAAATCTACATTTTTTTTGGTAAGTTTTCATTGAGCACTACTTAAATTGAAGGTAGATCTTATTTCTTAAAGGTATCATTATGTTTCCCTTTTTTACATGCCTTTGAACAGTTACAAGACTTCCACATTCCCTGCTCTTGTAAATAATTTTGATCCGGACCCTTGGAATTTCTATGAATGGAAGAGGTTTCATATAATAAATCATAGGGATTATGTGGAACCTCCTTTATTTTGCTTATTAACATAATCCAGTAAGCAGTAGCCTTTGATATCTTACCTTTATGAAAAGGGTGTTTTGATTCCAATTTGTATTTGTATTTGTCGTGATGCAAGATTATATGTTTATTGATAAGTTATTTTTGTTGGTTCTTTTTGATACATGTAGATGTGCAAGGATCCAACGATTCCATTCCGCTTTCACCGCAGTGGCTCCTGTCAAAGTCAGGGGAGAGTAAGGCTGGGATTGTTACCGGGGTACGTTCATTATCGCTTTGGATTTTCCTTGTTTAAACCCTGTACCATTCCCACCTTTTGAAAAATATTTTAGTGTTAAGCTATTATCAGTTAGGTTTTCTGCTTAAATAATGTACTGGTTCTTATGAAATTGTTAATTCATAAATGAGTCAGATGTTTTGGTCATGTCTTGGTGTTTAAATGCAGGACAACCATCTCAATACACATCCGGGTTATGCTATTCATTCAGAGTTAGCAAAATTTCCAGGGATGGGTGACGATATGCATGATAATCAAAAGAAAGATGTTTTTAGGCCATCTGTGCTCGATATGGAATCAGGTCGACGGGATCGCTGGCGTGATGAAGAAAGGGACACCAATTCTGCTGTTCGAAGGGACCGCTGGAGGGAGGGAGATAAGGAGATTGGTGATGGCCGCAAGGTGGATCGCTGGTCTGAGTCTTCTGGCAGACATCATGGAGAAGCCCGACGTGTTCCAGGTGAAAGATGGACTGATTCTGGAAATAGGGAAAACAATCACGATCAGCGTCGAGAGAGCAAATGGAACACGCGCTGGGGACCTGATGAGAAGGAAGCAGATGCTGTGCGTGAGAAATGGAGCAACCCTAGCAAAGATGCTGAGATGCATCTTGAGAAAGGGTCTCCAGGTCTTGCCTATCATGGAAAGGATGAGAGAGATGGTGACCACTATCGGCCATGGAGGTCTACGTCTCATGGCCGAGGAGGGTCAGAACCTACTTATCAGGCTTTGACACCAAATAAGCAGGTTCCTACATTTTCTCATGGTCGGGGACGTGAAGATGGTGCCGCAGCTACTTTTTCTCTTGGTAGGGGTCGTGCTCTCTCTGGAGGGAGCCCCATGAACAAGGGCTCTCCTCATGCGCAGTCATTCAGGGCATTCTCAGAGAAAGCTGAAAGTGTTTCCTCTCCTGTACGATATAGTCGGATAAAAATGCTTGATGTGTATAGAGTGACAGATATGCAGCCCCGTAGCAACTGTTTGGATGGGATTGTGCAAGTTCCGTCACTTACACAAGATGAACCTCTGGAACCTCTCGCATTATGTGCACCCAGTCCTGAGGAATTGGTAACTTTCAAAGCGGTTTGAAGCTGATATTTACTTTGTTGAAATGGATTTAATCTGATGTTCAATCAGTTTAAATGGTGTAACTGCTCAAATTTATGTACAGGCTATCTTGAAGGGAATTGATAAGGGGGATGTTCTGAGTAGTGGAGCTCCGCAGATTACTAAAGATGGAACGTTAGGTCGAAACTCAACTGAATATACAAAGCCAAGGCACAGCAAACTAGGTACTGCTAATTGTTA
Source organism: Przewalskia tangutica (assembly GCA_029844215.1). Taxonomy (NCBI): domain Eukaryota; kingdom Viridiplantae; phylum Streptophyta; class Magnoliopsida; order Solanales; family Solanaceae; genus Przewalskia; species Przewalskia tangutica. The sequence continues at coordinate 100,470,229 of CM056736.1, read as the reverse complement.
GATCAGCCTTTGGGGGTTTCTGAATCTAGATTAATTAAGCTATCATATTAGTATGTTTTGTGCTATGGTTTTGATTGCCATATTTCTTCAAATGTTCAGGTAGCAGAGAAGATTTATCACTTGATGATTCAAGAGAAGAAAGTACTGACAATGCCAAAGGTGGTTATTCGAATCATTTAGAAGGCTTTTACTTCGAAAAGCTACATTCTTATGGGTCCAGTTTTAAATCTAGACTAAGCAGAGTTTTGAGAGATTTTCTGATCCCAAATTAGGTGCTGAAGGTATATTTGTGGATATCTGTCTCTTGATGTACTGTGCAGTTCTTCAGGATACAGTCAATTACAAATCTTAAATGTTAATAAGGTTTGGATGTCCTGTTAAAATTTCGAGATCCAAATACATAAGCTAGTCTGTTGGTTATACATAGCTTTCAATAAGCAGAGTTGTCTAGCGAGACAGTTGCTTTATAATTATGGTGGTACTTGTTAAACAGATCTATCAATTATGTTTTTCAATCTGTAATTGGGTTTCAGTAGATTGTCTTAACTTGTTATTTTTAATGTTCTGTTTCAGTAGAAGACAATATTCCTCATAGAGAAAGGGAGTCTGTCAATAGAGATCCAAGCACACCAGGACACTCACCTGTTCCCCATGGTGGTGTGTGGCGATCCTCTTCAATTGGTGCACGTTCACATCTGGCGGCTAATGATGCTAGAGAAATGCCAACTGATATCAGGTCAAGAACATCTGACATTGGATGGCTACAGAACCAGAAGGATAAGAATACAGAGCGGGAAAGAGATCTTGCAGATCCTTCTTACGCCAAAAATGAAGGATCTAAATGGCAGTTTGGAGATGATCCTATTCTCAAAAGGCAATTATCTGCGGCCATGGACAAAGAGTTGGAAATGAGGAAACTTTCACAGTCATCTCCGGAGGACCTAGTTCTATATTACACAGATCCACAAGGTGCAGTACAAGGTCCTTTCTCCGGTAGTGATGTTATTGGATGGTTTGAGGCTGGATATTTTGGCATAGATTTGCTAGTTCGGTTAGCTTCTGCACCACATGATTCACCATTTTATCTGCTTGGGGATGTAATGCCCCACTTGCGTGCCAAGGTTCGGCCACCACCTGGATTTGGAGCACCAAAGCCAAATGCCGATGCTCCAGGGGGATTGGACGTGAGCAGCTTCACAAAACTTCATGCAGGTTCAACTGAGATTGATATGGTAAAGAGTGAACTGAATTACAAGCATAGTTCAACAATGGCGGCTGAGAATAGATTTTTGGAGTCACTGATGGCTGGCAAAGTGGGCCATGCGCCGCTTGACAAGTTCGCGCAGTTTGAAGGTTGGTTTGAATATGATTTTTCAGTAGTATGTTTTTTGCATGATTGTTGTCTATGCTCGTATATTTGTGTCAACAACTGAAGCTTCAAAATTGGAAAGGTGTGCATTAATATTCAACTGATAATTTGTGATTGTTTTTATTGCTCAGCAGGCATTACGGCTTATGGTGCTAATAGTATTGGTGCTGTTCCACCTATTGTAGCTGAAAGTGGAGATAATCTGTATCTCTTGGCTAAAAAGATGTCTCTTGAGAGACAGAGATCTCTGCCAAAGCCCTTTCATCAGGATCCTTTGCCTCATTCTCAACTGCCTTCAATGGCTGAAAATCTTCGCCAGCAACCCCATAATCAGAATGTTGATTTGTTGTCTCTACTTCAGGGCGTACCAGACAGCAGATCAGCTGGTATTAATAGTGGCATTAGTGGATGGTCTAATTTCCCCGCCCAAGGGGGATTAGAACCTCTTCAGGAACGGATGGAGATGCATCAAGGTCAGAGTATGCCCCCTCAATCTGCATTTGGAATGCAACAACAGAGGCTACACCCGCAGAGTCCACCTATGACCAACTTACTAGGTGCCATGGATAATACTTCCAGCATTTTGGCTACTGAGAAGCTACTTTCATCTGGGGTTCAAGATCCACAGTTGTTAAATCTATTGCAGCAACAGTACTTGATGCAGCTACAATCTCAAGCTGCACAAGGACCACATCAATTCTCATTGTTAGACAAGTTGTTGATGCTCAAGCAGCAGCAGCAGAAACAGGAGGAACAGCAATTAATTATGCTACAGCAGCAGCACTTACTCTCTCAGGTGCTTTCTGATCAGCATCCTCATCAGCTATTTGGTGAACAACATTTTGGCAAGTTGCCAACTCCTGGCATATCTGCAGGAAGTGCTTCTATGGATCCCACTCGTTTCCTTCCTTTACATAATTTGTTTCCAATGAATACACAAGTACAGCTTCCAGTTATGGAAGAAGCTCATGCCTCAAACTTTGTCTTGCCCTCGAGCATTTCTCAGGATGTCACTCAAATAGGTAATTCTGAGAGTTCATCGTTGCACTTGCCACATCAAATGCTTGGAGATTCTTCCAATCAGAGGAGTTGGGGTTTAGTTGATCAAATTGATGATATTCAACCGAAGGTCCCAAGGATGGCAACAGGGATGATTGACCCATCATTACATACAGAATTTACCAGCAAATATCCCCTAGAGGGCTCAGAAAACAACGAACCTCCAGTCGTCACCACCTCTGAAATTGCCTCTCATTTTCCACACGTTGAGCAAGTAGAAAAGCCCGTTATACCACCACCACCACCAGCTGTCGATAATGACTTGCATCAGAAAAACAAAGTTGAATCACCACCAGCTGCAGTTCCCTCAGAATCACATATTGAAGGAGATCTACACGATGGGCTGTCTGTCGCTAAGGAACTGAAAAGTGTTGAAACACAGGAAGTTAAAAAATCATCTGAAAAGAAGTCGAAGAAGCAAAAGTCCACTAAGGGCCAAACTTCGGACTTAGCAAAGCGAGCTTCTAAGTCACAGCCATCAAAGTCCTCGCAATCTGATGCCGTGATTGCTTCTGATACACAATCTGTTTCAGTTGACAAAGCTACAGCTGTAGGTCCAGAAAGAGGAGATAGCAAACCTGAAGTAGCTATTGCTGATGTTGTGGATGAATATCCAGGGCAAAAACCACCAGTTTCACAGTTCAACACCCAAGTACAGTCTGGACAGCGAGCTTGGAAACCTGCTCCTGGTTTCAAGCCAAAGTCATTGTTGGAAATTCAAGAGGAAGAGCAGAGGAGAGCACAAGCAGAAATAGCTATTAGAGAGGTTGCCACATCTCTCAGCTCCTTGAGTGTGTCTACTCCGTGGGCTGGCGTTGTTACTAATCCAGATCATAAATTAGTTAGAGATACCCAGCAAGATGCTGCCAGCAGTGATTTGAATATGAACAATTCGGATGCTTCTCTCAGCCAGAAGAGTAAGAAAAGTCAATTGCATGATGTACTGGCTGAAGACACTTTGGCCAAGTCAGGTGAAAGAGAGAGAGACTTTCTTGAAATGACATCTATTCCACCTTCTGTATCTGTCAACGATGATGACAACTTCATTGAAGCTAAAGAGACTAAAAAGAGCCGCAAAAGATCTGCAAAATCTAAAGGTGCAGGAGCGAAGGTCTCAGTACCCGCTGCTGTTTCTGAGGTCTCTGTTGGATCAAGTCCTATTGACAAAGTCAAGAGCTCGCGTCAGGTACAACCAGACCAGGAAGTTTTACCTGCTATACCATCTGGTCCTTCGCTAGGCGATTTTGTTGTTTGGAAGGGTGAGTCTGCAAGTTCTGCTCCTATTCCTGCTCCAGCATGGTCTACTGACTCGGGAAAACCTTCAAAACCCACATCCTTACGGGATATCCTAAAGGAACAGGAAAAGAAAGGCTCTTCTGGACAGCAGCATATACCAGTGCCAACACAGAAATCTGTGCCAAATCCACCTGCCAGAGTGGATGGTCCATCATGGTCTGCCACTGGTTCATCGCCCGCCAAGGCTGCATCTCCTATTCAGATTAACTTACAAGCTGGTACTAATTCAAAAAATAAAGGGGAGGACGATCTATTCTGGGGCCCAATAGATCATCCAAAGCAAGGGGCAAAGCAGTATGGCCATTTCTTCCCTCCCCCTCTCTCTCTTCTCCCACCCCTTTCCTTTTCTCCCTTTTTCTTTGTTGGTTTTTTTTTCTTTGTTGAGAAATCCCTTCTCTGTGTTGGTTGTAATGCCTGCAGGTCTGACTATCCTCAGCTTGGAAGTCAAGGCAGTTGGGGAAGCAAGACCACACCAGTGAAAGGAAATCCTGGCGGTTCATTGAGCAGGCAAAAGTCTGTTAGTGGTAAGCCTGCAGAGCGTGTACTATCCTCGTCTCCTGCATCAGCTCACTCCTCCCTGAAAGGGAAGAAGGATGCTCTAACAAAGCATTCAGGTAACCATATGTTACTTATTTTGAAGAACTAATCAAGATCTGAAGTAAACCGTTGTTTCTCAGTAGAAAAAAATGGAAGAAAAAAAAGTTATAACACAATTTGCTCACTGTTTCAGAAGCAATGGATTTCAGAGAATGGTGTGAGAATGAATGTGATAGGCTCATTGGTACAAGAGGTATTTTTATAGAACTGCAACTCTCACTTGATTTAGATATCTCTGGTTCTGGAATACATTATCACCCCACCATATATTTTGAAACTTGACATCGTAATAGTGAAATTTCTTGAATCTCACTTTATTCTTTCATTGATATGGCTCCTTAAATCTTACATGTAGAACAACCTAAGAATATAAAACGATAGAACTTATTGACAGTTTGTCTGATGTGTTCCCAATTTTCTTGTTCGTTCAGATACCAGCTTTCTGGAGTTCTGTTTCAAGCAATCCAAGTCAGAGGCTGAAATGCTTCTGATAGAGAATCTTGGCTCTTATGATCCTGATCACGAGTTCATTGACAAGTTCCTCAACTACAAAGACTTTTTGCCTGCGGATGTATTTGACATGGCCTTTCAGGGTCGCAATGATCGGAAGGTTACTGGCAATGATCGTAAGGTCACTGGTTTAAGTGCCAGAGATGTGACTTCTGACAGTGTTGGCTTTGACCAGGGTAATTCAAGTGCTCAGGATTGGGCCACAAAAGGAGGAAAGAAGAAGGGTAAGAAGGGTAAGAAGGTTAACCTTTCAGAATTGGGCTTCAATGTGGTTAGTAACCGGATAATGATGGGTGATATTCAGACTGTGGAAGATTAGGTAGAACGAGGGACAGTACATACTGTGTTGAGAATGTTTGTAAATGCTTTAGGATTATCCAGCAACAGAAGCAGTACTATTTAATCTGCTCAAAGCAATTATTTCTGACTAGGTCTTCTAAATCAGATTCAATCAGGATTAAACCTAGAGCTTTTTTTCTTGTTTGTTCTCCACCCAAAACGTTTTGTAATACTGAACATTGTAATGCATCCTGAGAGAGATGCTTTAGTTTGATGTGGGTTCATTAATCTCCCTGCATTGTAGTTTCTGATTTATTTTTCGGTTCTTGTCGAAAGTTATTGATTGTAATGGTCCCTTGGGTTTTACACCCTTTGCACATGAGTCGCGTGAACTCTGCTTATTTTGCAGGACCTTTCAATGGTTTATGCAAGAAGTTCAATCTGCCTTTTAACGAATGCAATCTGGATGCTGTGGCCATAATACCTAGATGAGAATCAATGTTACCCAGTGCAGGCAGTTTCCTGGTCGTAATGTTTGGTTATCTGTGTCTCCCATAATCTAGTAATCTATTATGTGATACACTTTGACAAGATACATAGTTTAAAAAGGAAAGAAAATATATTGTTGAAATTTAGTAGCTAAAAATAAGTTAGAGATATTTGTGTGATAGTTAATTATTTTCTTAAGGTTAAATAGGTGTTAAGAGTTAAATTCGTTTTTAATAATGTATATTTTTATTGACAGAGGACTAGAAGGAAAGTCCATAACATGAAATGAGAGACATTGAATAATTGTAATTGGTTCAAATCTTCATTTTCCTTATTTCTTAAGTTGATACATATAAAGAACAATTGAACGACTTATAAGCAACCAATTACGAGATTCGTGATATCTGTTGGATATTTGTCTATACACATGTACATCTGGGGAATAATTAAACTAACTATAAGTGATCTAAAGGTTATACTAAGAAGATCATTACAACATCACTATAATAATATCATCTAGTTACAATCTTTAAGTATTTAGGTTCTTGAATCTATGTGTCATCAACCATCAAGTCTCGTGACGTGTGTCTGTAGATTCAACATCTACATGCTTAGCAGGTCAATAGTCTCCCAAGATAAAACAACGACTTACCTTCTTCCTAAAACACAACGAAGAAGACCTATCGAAGAACTCAAATATGAAAATTGCTAAGAAAGGATTGACTCAGAGATGTGTATGAACTTGTCGTGTAAAAGGTTCATGATCTCCTGAGATAATATGTTTGAGAAGTGTATAAGATCTTCATATGGAATGAAGTGTATGTTGGCACATAAAATCTGAAGTGAAGTGCATGTTAAACACCTTTTCCATTGTGCTAAAACTGATCCACAAAGGCCTCAATTTATAGATTAAGAAAATGCGTCTTCACTTGCATTTGCCATGTGAATGCTTTAATGTAGGTTCATTGAGCCAAGTAAAGAGTGTGTGAACACACTCAAACCAATGACTCACTTAATGGAAGATTCATCCATCCAAACCCAATACAAAGTTCAAGAAAAACTCTTAAACTTTCGTCTCCAGATTCAGTGCTTGGAAAGCGTTGTGGCACCAATATTCTAGAGACCATTCTGCCGATATGGCGCCGCGGCGCTCCAAGGAGGCACCGCGACGCTTCCACTGCCATGGCTCGATCCGTCCGGCGCCGCGGTCCGACCCGTTCCGTCTTACACTTCGCACAATCATTTCTTTGTTAACCAACGTGGAATATAGATTATTGTCGACAATAACCGTCTATCATTCTATGTCTCAAACACGTTACTCTTACGTGTGCCAATATCTCTTTCACTAAGGAAATTTATGATATTTAGCCCCACGAATGCACGTGTGTGGAAACAAGATTTTCGACGTGCTGCACGCCTTATGTTTGATTCATAAATGACGGGATAAGCTTATTCCCCCGTTAGTAAAATTTCCAACAATCCCCTCTTGAAAGAGATGTTGGTGCACACACATCGTGCCACTTTTAGCAATCTTCCGGCGGAAAAAATATTGCATCGGGATGAGGTAGCGCTTGACCTTGAACCTTCACTAGTCGAATACCATCAGACATATTTACTGAGCAGTGAACGTGATGTCTTGAACCGTCAGTGTTTAGTATATGCCAAGACAATGATAAGGACACAATATGTCACGACCCGACCCGGACCCGCGACTGGTGCCCTACCTGGGCACCCTTACAGGTATACCTCAGAGAAAATCAGCGGAACAATACATGCAACTCTTAAATATACAACAATGTGAAATAACAACAGACTAGCCGATAAGGTCACCTTCCCGAATATATACATAGCCAAAAGCAGTTACATCTTTTATACAAACCGACCCACATACATGACTACAGACCTCTAAGAATTTTTAACATAACAACTGTGACGGGACAGGGGCCCGTCATACCCCTGAATGTACAACAGCCGACAATACCAGGGATCTGAACCAGAGACAAGCCTCCGGAGTAATGGAGCTTCTCAACAGCTGAACAGTGATCCTAAGAGTAAGGACCAACTACCTGCGGCATGAACGCAGCCCCCCGAGAAAAGGGGGTCAATACAAAATATGTACCAAGTATGTGAAACTGAAAGTATTGTAATGAAATCATATAGTCTAAAATAAAGCTGGAGACAAGTATGATAACCAAACTAACAGTACACTGTGCCTTACTAATAATGAGAGTAAACAAGAATAAACTTCACCGTAAAAAAAATAGGAAGCTTATGATCAAATTAGGGTCACCCGCCCGTAGTATCATTAAGCAATCCTACTCCTGAGACTATTTCACCCGCATAGGTCACGTGGACCCGCAATGGAGCAATTCGCTCCGCATGGGACTATTTCACCCGCATGGGTCCGGTGGACCCGCAATGAGTACATACGCCGCACTCACATCGTGGGGAGCAAATCCACAGAATAAGTAGTAACCGGGGGTTTACCCCGCACGAATAACATAACACTAGCACAACCGACTATCATACATATCATAAGCAAGCTAAGAAATTCCTTAGCTTCTTATTGGACTTAATTAGCATGCACTCTCATTTTATTTAACTTAAGGCACTAACATGTCATGAAAAATCCGGAAATTTAACCCAAAGTACTACGTACTTCTATTCTTTTCAAAAGACTTCTTTTTAAATAGAACCCCAAGATACTAATGCCCTTAGTATCAAGGCATGCTTGCTTTCTCAAAACAAGTCACTACATCTTTAGAAATTCAAATCAAAGCTTTTAAAAAAAATCAAGCATTTTTACTTTCACAACCTAGGAAACTCATGCCTATAAATCAAGTAGACCACTCTCTTAACCTTCCATAAAGCCGTTATAACTAACTTTCCATAAAGCCGTTATAACCCTTTATGTTTTAGACAAACCAAAACGATTACGTTCCTCTTTGAAACAAAGAGACTTATACTTTTGAAACCAAGTATCATATACTTTCAAATCAAGTTTCATAACTTTCAAAATACTTCAAGTTCCTTGACTTTAGAAATCAAGTCTCTTATCTTTAAAATAGTTCAAGTAACCCATACTTTTCCAAATCAAGTATTATATTCTTTTCAAGTCAAGTAATCTTTACATGTAACATCAAGTAACATATACTTTTAAAATCCGAGTTACTTCACTTTTCAAAATCAAGGCAAGGATACCAAACTGAAACCAAGTTCACTTAAAATACGTACGTCTACCGTACTATACCTTTGTAAATACTCATGCTCAAGAGATAGGGAAGAGTTCACATGCCTTTTCGACTTAATCCACTTGCCAAGTTGAATATGCCGCACGTAGAATGTCAACCTATAATGACCATAATACGTCTATCAACTTCTAGCTTTCCAACGTAGAATATTCTAAGTGTAAAGCCTCCTATTCTACGGAAAATTGGGCAACACTTCCTTTGTTTCTACGTACTTTTCCACCCTTTTCAAGACCCGAAATCAATAACCAACATGCCACATTCAAGGCTCAACAATTCAACTAATCAAAGGGGATTACACGTCTAACATGACGTGTAAAATTCTGCCCCACAATTAATATAAAAACTGTCCATTTCCTTAAGGCAATTCTCGGCTCAAATGTGTAACAACATAAAGTTCATTCCAATTCTTTTTCAATCCAAATTGTTATTCTAACATGTTATATAGCCGCAATTGATTATAACAACAATAATCCCTTCTTTCTATAAGATGCGACGATCGTAACTAACAATTAAATTGAATTACAATCTTAATGGCTAACATGAACTTTTTCGGATTTTAGGCTTCCAATATTCCATAAAACTTATCAATCTTCATTATATATATCTCATGATCATCTATCACTTTCATAACATGGAATCTTCAATTACAATAGTAAGACGAAGATTATTACCTCAATAAGCCCAAATCTAATCCAAGATTCAAAGTCGATCCTTAGCAACTTTAGCTCCTCTTCTTGACGTTCCAATCCACTCCAAGCAACCCTTGGAAGCTTATGAAGAACTCTTCTTCAAGTTCTAACTCAATCTATGAAAAACCTTTTAGGTTTTCATGTTACGACTAACGTAATAACGTAGTTTTTCCGGAATTTTTGTATTGGGATATCCTTAGAATACCTCTAGGGATCTTAGGTTTAAATATTGTGAATTATGAAGCAAGATTGCAAAATTTTGGGTGCACAAAAAGGGCCATTGCCGAGAGCTTTATTTAGAGCACACAAGATTGCCCATTTTTTCTAAGTGTTGAAATGATCTTGTCTTGCACTAGTAGTAGTAATATATAATGAGACCAAGGGCTAGGATTAATCCAAATGGAAGGCTAGGATGTGGTCAATTATCTCAAGCTATCTTGACTATTTGACTTAGTCAATTTTTCTTCATCCAACAAGCTCATGTGGAGGGTGACACGTGTCGCCCTCCCATTGGTCTAAAATATTTTGTTTTCCAAAATTTCCATAATTGGTCAAAATATCTAAAACCTCGTGGGTCCCACAAAAACGTAAAATTTCTCGGGTGGGCCCCACGTATCCAACTCTGAAAATAAAATTTCATAATTCCGATAAATTCTAAAAGTCTTAAATAACAAATTTGAGAATCCAATTCTCCTTAACGAATAATTTTCCTTCCCGGGGTTCGGAAGATTTTTCCTTTGGAAAACAATTCTTTCTTTCGTTCAAATTTTTAAGTCTTGTGTTCTCCCGTCTATTCTCCTATACATGTCCTGGATTTACGGGGTGTAACATAATACCTTACCTTATTTGTTTCTTCTTATCGTTCTGTCCGTCGTGGGCCATGGACAACTTCTTGGATTCTTAAGTGCGTTCATTTGAGGCGGTCACACCTCACACTTAAATAGGTGATCTCCTACAAGGTATCCTACAGTACCCCACTATACGAGTGTTAGGAATCATTAAAAGTTTCTCAAACCTTAACCTCAACTGTTGAGGATTATTAAAAGGTTTTAGAAACTTAACCTTTACCCAGTCCGCAGGTAGCACTTTTAAAGTCTATCGCGGGATGACTATTGGACTTATGTTTCTTAATAGAAATCATTATCCGAAGTGCTCTTGCTTTCACCGAAGCGCTCTACTGAAACTGGTTACAACTTAGTTTTTCCATTGAACCAAATTCTTGGGATCTCTAGTCAGTATGGTTGGGTTACCACCGCAAAATTTCGTATGTATTGGGTTTTCAACACATTCTCCTAGACAGGCAGAACTCTTGATCTATTGGGTAGGACCTTAGTTAGCGGGTCCGTGATATTCTCCTTTGATTTTGTGTAATCGATGAAGATGATACCCGTGGTGATCAACTGCCTAACGGTCTTATGTCTCTGATGAATATGTCGAGACACCATCATCTGTGCCCTTCCAGAAGCCGATTGGTTTGCCACAATGTATGACTGCCGATGGCACAAGTTCCTCCCGATAAGGGACTTCCTCTAAGTTGTAGTGAAGTTACTAAACTTCTTTTCACGCTTTGTATAAAGCGGAAGACTCTGATTCCCTCACGAATCGACCGATGCAAGTTAGAGGATTTTATAAGATACACCATACACATTTTCTTGTGGCTATGTCGTTCTTCATATCCGATGTCCGGTTTGCATCGTTGTGTTCTCCCAGAATGACCAGACATCCGAAGTACCATAATCCATAGATTAGTGAACATCTCAGATATCGTCATATCTGTCTTAGTGACATTCGATGATTGTTTCCAAGATCACGAGTGAACCTGGTTCAACTGGTTGATTTGGCAAGTGATATCAAGTCGAGTGTAGTTATACTTTGAACTATCTGAGACCTGTGCATATCGCTCCTGGTATATGGATGCACAATGATTCTAGTCAATTTTATGACTTCTATCCATTGGTGACTTCAACGAGACTGTAAATCTCCAACACATGTGAGTTTGAGACTAAACCAGTCCGTTTAAACGTCTTAACGTTTGTGATACATATATCTTTAATATTGAAACTTTATTTCAATATGACTTCCACTTTCAAACCAACAGTTGGCTTTCTAATTCAGATTCAATGTCTCTGTTGTCAGATTTATTGTTTCTGTTTTATCTGAAACTTCCAGGACCAAAATGTAAGCATTTCAGGGACTGTAAGAAGTTCAGGAAAGAGCCCAACAGTTCTATAGACCAACACTGATCCTCCTTTTCCAACTCTTTGGTTAGGAAGATTGTCTTAATATCCAAACCACGCAAGACTGCGGTGGCCCTGAATATCAAGCTATTCTCAAGGGAGCACATGTGCCGGTAGCCAAGGTCTTATATTCTTCATTTAGATCTATCTACCTTATACTCAATATGAGTATCCACTTTTAAAACCCAAAGATTTTTTTCTCGGAGGAAGGTCAACCTTTAGTATGGTTCTGTAAGATGGATTCTTATTCTTTCATTTCCAGAGTCGTGCTTCTGGAATAGACAATGCTACCGCAATAGTCTTCAGTTTATTCTTAACCAAATAGGCTAAAAGGCCTAAGCCAAGTTCAGCCCCCTCTTTGCTCCGTACCGGTTCAATCTTTAGAGCCCCGAGTCCTGTGGATCCGAACACTAGTTACGGATTATCAGGCCCTCGTGGGTTCTTGTTAACCTCGAGCAAATACTTCTTTTACCTTTTCAAGGGAAGATACCTTCAAGGAATTCGAAATTCTTTGATACCAAGAGACGATAATCACTACTGTCATTTACAGATCCAGTGGATATGCAGTCTACAGTCTTAGGTCCAACTTGACATGTTTCAGTGTTCTAACCTTAGCCAAACAACCGATCCATAACAACATCCGTTTATGGGAGCAAAGGTGCCTCTTTACTTATAGTGTGAACGAGACTCTTCACTTGTAATGTGAACGTGACTCTTCATTTGTAATGTGAATGTGACTCTTCACTTGTAATGTGAACGAGACTCTTCACTTGCAATGTGAACGTGACTCTTCACTTGCAATGTGAACGAGCCTCTTCACTTGCAGTGTGAACGTGACTCTTCACTTGCAGTGTGAACGAGACTCTTCACTTGCAGTGTGAACGAGACTCTTTACTTGCAATGTGAACGTGACTCTTCACTTGTAGTGTGAATGTACCTCTTCACCTGTAGTGTGAACGAGACTCTTCACTTGCAAAGTGAACGTGACTCTTCACTTGTAGTGTGAACGAAACTATTCACTTGTAAATATGTGATCGGTGTATTTTATATACACCTTTTGAGTCATTTTTAGTTAGTCTTTTGTCCAGTTTTGTACAAATACGTGTCGTCTTAGGATAGATTTTCTTTCTTTTGAGTCTTATTGGTTTAAAGTGGCTCATTGGCGAAAAAGGAGCAAAAAAAGGGCAGAAACGGAGGTTCCAGAGCTCGAAAAGCGAGAAAGTGACGAACCAGACACAAAACAGGCGTATTGCGGCCTCCGGCCAGCGAGGCGAGCGCCACGGCGCCTAATATTCAGAGTGTCTCGATAATTCGGCGCGGCACGATTCAGGCCGCCATGGCGCGGAAAAATCGAGTCGAATTGACAATGGGCCAGGCCTGAAGGAAAACCTGCATCACGTTTTGGAGACTATAAAAAGAGGACTTTAGGTCAGATGCAAGGGTTCCTCTTCTTGCCAAATCACAACACTTTTGGAGATCAAGATTGGAGACCTTTTCTTAGTAATTTCTTGTTCTTGTTTTACTTTCTTTACAGTTTATGTTGGATATTGATTTAGTTCTTGTCATGTCCATGTCTAGGAACTAAATCTACTTAGGGCTTTCCATGTCAATTCACTTGAAACTTATCTTTATGAATTAATGCATGTTTTTGGTTCTTCTTCTTGTTGTTGAGATTTATTCAATATTTGTTTTGATTGCTTGGTAATTACTTGATCACTAATTATCATAATCCTTATGATTTCTAACCGAAATCTGAAAGGGGAGGTTGTGAATATGCTGTAGTTGGATAAACATAGGTTAAATCGTGGACGAAAGTACCCCGATACTTGTGTAGTATTAATAGGTTATTGGTCTTAATCATCCTCTATAATCAATCTTATCACCGAAAGGTAGAAAAGTTCTATATTGGGGTTGAGTGTTTATATAACCTTAACAGCAGTATAAAACGACTTAGTTAACCTGCTATCTCAAAATAGAAAAAGAACCATTATTAATTGCATTAATAAGTAAGTTAAGCGGATAGTTGAGGAGATTTGGAAGCCATATTTCCACATTACTGAAGTAAAACAACATAGTTTAGTTAGTTTTCATAATGGTTCGACACGTGCACTTGCGTAAGTGTGTGCATTAATTGCGCATCAATATGAAAGTGACTCTTCACTTGCAGTGTGAACGAGACTCTTCACTTGCAGTGTGAACGAGACTCTTCACTTGTAATGTGAATGAGACTCTTCACTTGCAGTGTGAATGAGACTCTTCACTTGTAATGTGAACGAAACTTTTCACTTGCAATGTGAACGTGAATCTTCACTTGCAATGTGAACGAACCGTTCATACTAAGGTAAGTAGGGAGTGGACGTTCAGCGAACGATGCTCCACATTATCCCCCTCTTTCTCTACGAATTCCTCAATTCATAGGCTTTTCAACTTTTGCTTTGTAGCGCTCATCAGCATCAACAACTTCATCTTTGTTTTTCAATAAACAAAGGAACCAACACTTTGTACCATCGTCAGTGAAGGTCACAAAATACTTGTCTCCTCCTCTATTTCGTACAAACTTTAAATCACCCACGTAGGTGTGACTAAGTTCTAGAGGGGCGGTTCTTCTTTTGCTATTTCGTTGAGAAAATGGAAAGGTGATTTTGCCTCTTGACTACCTCACATTTATTTTGAGGGTTTATGTCGACAGACGACAACAATCTCAACTTATTGCCCGTGAATAAGACGCAATCGGAGAATGCTTCCGGTTAATGGAGAATTAGTACTCCAACCTTTGGCTGTGTAATGGAGATTGAATGTTGGTTCAACTCATCAGAAGCCATCTCAAAAGTCACAAGACACTTGGATCTCAAACCTAACTCGGGTTTTCTTTCTCGTTTAGGATTTAGCGCGCGGCTCGATCACGGCGCGGCTCCACGCTGTCGAGCGACCCGCGGCTCTGCCACCATGGCGTTGCGGCCTCTTTACGAAAATCATCTCATTTTTTGAGTTTTGGACATTCTTGCACACCGATGTATTGGATCCTTTTATCCACAACCTTGTTGTCAAGATCCGAGGTTTTACCTTTGTCTTGCCCAACGATAGCCTTAACCTTTCGGTTATTCAAGACTTGAATATTCTGGCTCACTTCAGTCGCCCGTAGGTTTTGTATAACTGAGTGTCTATTTTGGCCCACCTTATCAGATGTCCAATTCTATCTTATAAAGGATCTTCTGTCTGATAGTGTGACAGGTTCATCTCTTAACATCCTATCAAGCGAAGGATCTTCTGTCGGAAACGGTGGCATGTTTAACTTGTTTTTAATCTTCTTCCTCTTATACCATTAGACCAGATCATATATAATCGATTTTTATAATCCAATCACTAGGTGGGAAGCGTGTGAAGTTAAAATTCTGGTTTCAAAGACGTATGGAATATGATTTATTTAGGAAACCTTTTCATATTCCATCTCTTGCCTTTATTCAGAAACCTTTTTAACTTCATAATTGACAAAGAAGAAGTGTTTACTTTAACGTAGCATTTCCTAACACACGAATCTCCTTGTGGCATCTTTCTCGTTGTGTTATGTACACACGTTCACGAGATCATCTTTTGATCACTATTACAATCTCGTCTTAAGTTGTTGGATATTTGTCTATCCACATGTACATCTGGGGAATAGATAAACTAACTATAAGTGATTTAAAGGCTATACTAAGGAAATCATTATAACATCATTACAATAATATCATCTAGTTACAATCTTTAAGTATCTAGGTTCTTGAATCTATGTGTCATCAACCATCAAGTCTCGTGACGTGGTGTCTGTAGATTCAACAACTACATGCTTCATTTGGACTATCGGGCAACAACTTCAACTGTTGCAAGCTTTTGATCCTTATGTCTGAAATAAGAACTCAAACAACAAATTGGTTAATTTTCACCACACATTGAGTCGAGTGTTTGACATTCTCTCTTTAAGACAAGATTGCCCCCGTATACGTGTTTTTACGTTAGCAGGTCAATAGTCTCCCAAGATAAAACAACGGCTTATCTTCTTCGTAAAACACAACGAAGAAGACCTATCGAAGAACTCAAATATGGAAATTGCTAAGAAAGGATTGACTCAGAGATGTGTATGAACTTGTGGTGTAAAAGGTTCATGATCTCCTGAGACAATATGTTTGAGAAGTGTATAAGATCTTCATATGGAATGAAGTGTATGTTGGCACATAAAATCTGAAGTGAAGTGCATGTTAGACACCTTTTTCATTGTGCTAAAACTGATCCACAAAGGCCTCAATTTATAGATTAAGAAAATGCGTCTTCACTTGCACTTGCCATGTGAATGCTTTAATGGAGGTTCATTGAGCCAAGTAAAGAGTGTGTGAACACACTCAAACCAATGACTCACTTAATGGAAGATTCATCAATCCAAACCCAACACAAAGCTCAAGAAAAACTCTTAAACTTTCGTCTCCAGATTCACTACCCGGGAAGTGTCGCGACGCCAATATTTCAGAGACCATTCTGCCGATACGGCGCCGCGACACTCCAAGGAGGCGCCGCGGCGCTTCCACTACCATGGCTCGATTAGTCCGGCGCCGCGGCCCTTTACGGCTCCGCGGTCCGACCCGTTCCGTCTTACACTTCGCACAATCCTTTCTTTGTTAACCAACATGGAATATAGATTATTGTCGACAATAACCGTCCATCATTCTATGTCTCAAACACGTTACTCTTACGTGTGCCAATATCTCTTTCACTAAGTATATTTATGATATTTAGCCCCACGTATGCACGTGTGTGGAAACAAAGTTTCCGACGTGTTGTGCGCCTTATATTTTTTTTTTTTTTTTGACGAAGGAACCCGCAGCCGCTACTCTTTCGAGTGCGCACAGGGTAAACCCCGGGCTGACGCAATAGCCTGCAAACCACGTCAGCCGATTAACCACACTTGGCAAGTTACGATGCGCTCAACCAAGGTTTATGCAGGATCGAACTCGCGACCATGGCCCCGCGCGCCATCATAATTAATTTGGCCACTTGCTTGGTGCGCCTTATATTTGATTCATAAATGATGGGATAAGTTTATTTCCCGTTAGTAAAATTTCCAACAATATCTTTTAGCTAAAGCATTGGACCAATAGTCAGCTATGAGCTCTGTGCCATACTAGTGCGCTAGAAATAGCTTTAGGTTATGGTCTTTATGAGCATTTTGGTACTTGCTCTAATTTTTTAATAATGAAGTGTTATTTCAGTTGAATCAAGAGAAGGAAATGATTTAAAGCGCAAGTAGTCAGTAGGTAATTTGAGTACTATAAAATGAAGAGAAATTACATCATTTGGGGCAACCAAATAAGAAATATAGATTATTTAACTGGGAACAATCAAAAGGAAGACCTTTGCCTTCACTGAACTTTGATCTTATGATATATCTAAATCAAGCTCTAGTAGTATAAAACTATAAATACAAGTAAAAACTTTGACTACCAAGAAGAATGAGTTCAACCACAACTGTGCATCTACCTTCATCTCAACAGAACCATTGCCCTCCCCATTATTGTTGTTGCTTTGTAGTTGTCGTCTTTGCCTGGCTTTTCGATCCTTTTCCTTTCTCTGCTTCTCTGTTCACAACCAACCAGATCCAACCGTAGTTTGTTAGACATAAATTCTAGTGTAAATTTAGTTTCAAACCTTGGGAATTTTAGGGAAAACTTCGAAAGATTTCTTCAACTTGAGATGATTTATAGCCACAAATATATCTAAGGCTTATTTTGAACCACACATTTCAATAGTCATCCATCATTTCTTAAACTCCGTGACAAATCAAACTAAGACAATATTTTTGGGACGGAGGGAGCACAAGATATTTTTAAGAACTCATATATGAAAGGAGGGCGGCCGTGTAAATACATCTGTTTCTTACTTCATGCAAAAATAGTACTATTTGTTGGCAATTTGGACTACTCTTACATTTTTTAGGTTACCCCTAATAGATAAGTTGCTTTCTCAGGAAACCCCACAAAAATCACCATCCCATGTGACATAAAACAGTAAAGAGTTGCTTGTTAGAAATAAATTCTACTGTAGATTCAGTTTCAACTTATTTTAGGAAAATTTTGAACTACCTTTCTACAATTTTTAGGTTGCCCCTTCAAGATAAGTAGTTTTCACAGTAACCCCATAAAAGATCATCATTCCATATGATGAAAAGATAGGAAGAATTTTGAACTACTTTATTTTTATAACAGATAGGAAAAATATATCTAGTGTTTTTTCATCCGCTGGGATTTGGACCTAATTTATCTAGTGTTTTTTCATCCGCTGGGATTTGGACCTAATTTATCTAGTGTTTTTTCCTCCGCTGGGATTTGGACCTAAGATCTCATAGTTCTCAACTCAATTCATCGGCCACTAGGTCACACCCTTGGATTGCCCCTAAACTATTATGCAAAACACTTTGAACTATTATTTTACAATTTTAGGTTGCCCCTTAAGTTTAAGTTACTTTCTAAGATAATCCCATTATTGATCCTCACCCCACGGGATAAAGAAAAGAACAAAAATTCCAATTACCCCCGAATTTGTTATTAGAGCGGAACATATATCAAAAATTCATACAGCCTGATTTCGACTAGTTTGGAATTGAGACAGTCGTTTGATATTTATACAACAAAACAAGTCTGATTGAAAAAGTTTACCTTGGTTCTGATTGCTTGTTGGAAGGCGATTCATAAGTGGAAGTGGAACGCAGGGACATTTTGGCAATCTCTGAAACAGCAGTGTCTCGGGTGGCTGGTGAATCACTCGTCAAATCTAGGTACGCTGCTTGGAAAGCGTCTTGCCAGAACTTAGGCAACCTAATTCTGTTACTCTGTGTGTACACATCCCACATATGTTTCACCATTTTCTCTGTTTCCTCCAATACCTACAAATCAGTAGATAAAATTCAACATTTTAACACACCAAATGGTGTAAGTTTCAAGAGTCAACGACCCCATATAAGAAATCACATCATCTAAACTCTAAAGTAGAAAAGCAAAAAAATGAAGAAAAAAAAAAAACTTGAGTTATATTGACCTGAAATGTACCTCTACTTGATCCAATCAACCACATCTCAAACTCAAACTAGTTAGTTAATGAGCTAATACTTCTATTACATCTAGCAAAAATATCAATTTTTTTTAATGTTAGTAACTTAGGATTTGCTTTATATTAAATTACCCATCAAAGAAAAATCAATTCAACATTTTAACACATGAAATGGTGAAACGTCAAGAAATTAAAGACCCCAGAAAAGAAAACCTGTTATTTAAAGTAGATAAAGAAGATTAGAAAGAGTAAAATCAAAAAAAGAAAAGAACATAACTCTTGAGCTGAATTAACCTGAAATGCACTCCTACTTGGCTATTACTACTACATCTAGCAAAAATCAATTTTTTTACATAGCTATTTATGATTTTCATCATAGTAAATGACCTACTAAAGAAATAACAATTCAAGTTAACATTTCTTGCAATCTTGCATTGATTACGTTTTTTTGAATCGAGGGTCTATCGAAACAGTTTCTCAGCCCCCACAAACGTTACGTACTACCCTCCCCAGACTCCACTTTGTGGGATTGCACTGGGTATGTTGTTGTTTTAACATTTTAACACACAAAAAGGTCTATTTTCAAGAGATCAAAGACCCCCACATAAAAAAAAATCATCATCTAAAATTGGAGGGGGGAAAAGAACAGAAAGAGGAAAAGCAAAATAGAAAAGGAAGAAAAAATAGAAAGAGGAAAAAGCGAAAAAAAAGGGAAGGACTTTTTAGGTGAATTGATCTGAAATGTACTCCTAATACTACAAATAATCAACTAATCTCAATACCAAACAAGCTGAGTCTGCTATATATGACAACTACTACATCTAGCAAAAATCAAATATTTTTTCTTAGTTTACTTATGATTTGCTCCGGATAAGAAAAAGCGTCCATTTAGCCATTTGAACACACTTTAAAAACAAAATACTAATCCCTCGACAAAAATAGTTAATTTGACTAAAATATCTTTAATTAAATAGATATTAGAATTTAGACATTTATAATTTAATAAGGTCAAATCTGAAAAATAAAATTAATTTTTTCTTAATTTAGTAAGTGAACACTTTTTTTGAATAAAAAAAACAAAGTCTAAGTGAACGCTTTTTTTTATCCGAATGGATTATTATTTTGCCTTTAATTAAATGACCTATGTAGCCTTTTAGCAAAATGACCCATACAGCAAAAATAAATAAAAAATTCTTAGTTCCTTGTAATTTTGCCTTTAAGCAAAATGACCCATCAAAGAAAAATGAATAATAAGGAGATTAGAAACAGTACCAGAATATCAAGATCTTCATGGATCGAGAAATCAGAAGCATCAGATAAACGGCTAAGATTTGCAGTGGACCAGTTGAGAGTGAGACTAAGAGTAAGTGAACCAGTAAACATAGACCAAAAAGCTAGCAATAAAATTGCACCCAAGATCCACAATTTATATTTCCTTTTACCAAATAACCCATTAATTCCTTGATCTTTCTTTGCAGTTGATGCTACTACTACTGGTGCTACTACTGAAACTGATGTTGTTGTTGTTACTATACTTGTAATACTACTATTTCTTGATTGAGCTTCTTCATCTTTCATTTCTTGGTATATTCTCATGATTTTTTGATGACCCAATTGGAAAAAGATAAGATCTTTAAATGTAGAGGTGAGTTTTGCTGAATCAAGAAGATGATGGTGTGTATTAAATAGAGGTGATGTTAGGACATAAGTTTAAGGAATAGTGTAGTGTGTGAAAGTGAACAAAAAAATTAGATGAGATGAATGGGAGGGATTGAAAGGGAACCACCGACAAGAGTTAGGAGTGGGACACTGCCATTAACAAATTAGTGTTCTCACTTCTCACTAAGATTGGATACACACTCTAAGATTGGCCAGTGGGCCGGGTCGGCACGATTTCGGTCTGTTCCTGATACCGCCCCACCCCAATCTGTAAAATAAATTGGTATTGAGGTTCGAACTCAGGACGGGATCTGAACTCGTCAAGGTATGACGAGAAGTTTATTGAGACATGTACAAAGCGAGGACACAACTAGGTGAAATCAATATCATGCTAAAAATCGGATGTGTCAATGACCTTTGAGTCGGGACAAGGTTCACATAGTGTCCTCCACCGGTCAAATTAACCCGACAACGAGAGAAATTTTTTGTCCTAAATATGATAAACACAAAGATAAGGAAAATATGACAAAATTAGTTGTGATGGAGATTTTGCCTTTTGCATTTCCTTCCTCTTAGTTTTATTCATTACATTAGAGAAATGTATAATCATGTTTTTAACGGGTTTTTTATATCAATTGTTAGAGGAGACATTTTTAAATTTGCACATGAATATCAACAGTATTTACGTTATGTATTATATAATTTTAATGGCAAAGTGAATCTTATTGCTGATATAGGTCGTAGTACTAACGGTAATGATTATTTAACTGTAACATGTCATTGAATAGATTAAAATCGATTTATGCAAAAACATATTTAGCATATAGATATATTAATGATAGGCACACTGAAACTTTTATTGCACAAAATATTCATAAAATTTGTGATTATTGTGGAATAATTGATAAAATTATGACTATTACATTAGATAATGTTACTTCTAATGATTATGCTATAAGATTTTTAAAAGTTCGATTAACTTCATCTTTTCCTTATCATTTTCATATAAAATGTGTGTGTCATATTTATAACTTAATTGTAAAGGATGACCTAAAACTTTTTGAAAATATTCTTGATAAAATACAATTTGCAATA
The DNA here is from genome assembly GCA_029844215.1 of Przewalskia tangutica. Classification (NCBI taxonomy): domain Eukaryota; kingdom Viridiplantae; phylum Streptophyta; class Magnoliopsida; order Solanales; family Solanaceae; genus Przewalskia; species Przewalskia tangutica. Next base: position 100,448,625 of record CM056736.1, on the reverse strand, counting down.
AATTTTATTTTAAAGGTAATAAAATACAAAGACGCAAAGAGTATAAAAACTTGTCACGATTGTGGAATACCTTATAGAAAATTGGTTGAAGAAGTAGCGATTGAGTGTAATTCTCTATATGAACAACTACTTGTTGCTTACGATTATACAAGACCTATAACTTTATTATTTAATGTTCATAATAAAAATCAAGGGATATGCTTGTAGATAATGATTGATTTTTTTTAGAATTTATTAAATTTTTAGAGAAAAAATTTCAAGCTACTAAAGAATTGTTTGGTATTTATTATCCTACTATTTCAACTATGTTATTTTATATTGCTCTAATATTTTTGTTACTTAATGAATAGTTGGAAAACAAACTTATAAGACATCTATTGAAAAAATGTTTATAAAATTTAAAAAAAATCATATTCACTCTGTTTATATTATTGGTGTTGTATTAAATCCGACTATTAAAGTAGATTGTTGTAAAACACTTGTTGAAATAATTTATGATTGTATAGAAGTACTTTCAACAGACCCGACTGAAGAACCAACTAAAGATGAAGTTATGTCTAGCATACACAATGAATGTAAAAAAAATATGTATTACCAAGAAGAAAGTGCAAAGAATCAACTGGTTTCGGTACCATATTCTTCTACTTCACTGCAACATAATAAAAGACATGTGGTTTATGCTGCTAGTATTCAAGTCCTTAGAGATAGAATATTTAGCGATTCAACTTCTTCACAAGTTAGCGAATTTGATGTTTATATTTTGTAGGGTGTTGTACCGTACGAATTAATTATCAATGATGAAGGACATGGAGACTTGTTGAAATACTAGAGGAACAATGAGAAGACATTTCCGACACCAACATAGATGGCCCGAGATGTGCTGAACATTCAAGTGTCATCAACAGCGTCTGAAAACACTTTTTCTGTGGCAAGATTTCAAATAGGAGAGTACAAACATTCATTAGCGGGAGACACGTTTGCGATTGCAATTCTATTCAGAGATTGGATTCGAGCAGAGCGTAGAAGGTGCGGTCAAACAGAGATCAATGAAGAAGAAAACTACAAGTACAACGAAATCTTGTCCGAGAAAACAGGAAGCGACGTCGAACAATTTGACCAACAACTTACAATTCCAAGCGAAAATCCTAAAGACATTGTGAAAAAATTAGAAAAAAGTATGGTTAACTATGTAATTTTTTTAATTGTAATTTATTATGTGATTTGCAACTTTTGAACACCACCACAAAGTTACAATTTTGAAATTGTATTACAAAAAAATTATATTTCTATTAAATAATATAATAGGTACAAAACAACCTTGGAATGCTTTTATTACACTGTCTTATTCAATTATTGAAGTGTTTATATATATCATTTTTTAAAATTAAGTGTCTAAAATTGAAAAAAAGAAAAAAAGAAATCCCCTGCCCACCCAACCCTGCCCCGCCCCGTCGCCCTAACACTGGTCTCCTTTTCCGATGGAATGTGGGATGGGATGAGACATCTGCATGTCCCGCCGGAGCACATGTCCCACCTTCCCGTCATGACTCGACTCCCGTCGGGACTGTCCCCATCCCGCTCAGATTGGCCACACTATTACACTCTCGTGATTTTGTTTATGCTCTGATGGTTTATCGAAAACTTTTATATCTGTTAAGGTAGAGATAAGTTTTGCATACAACTTACATTTCTAATTTTTAGACTTCACTCATGAAATTACACTAAATATGTTATTATTGTTGTTGTACACTATTATTATCATTTGATTAGAGTTATATATGGATTAATTAGATAGAAATTAGTTAAATATGGTTTAGTTATTCGCGTTGGTTTATCTCATTTTCTTACTGCTTAATTGCTTTAGTTTTTTTATCGTGTCTGACTGTTTTTTTGCTTGTCCCAATGTGAGGATCTCTCGAAAGCATTTGTTCTACCTACCAAAATAGATGTAAGGTCTGCATACATTCTACCTTCCTCAGACCCCACAATGTGAAATTTCACTGAATATGTTATTGTTTATTATAGATAAATAATTACAAAAATTTCATAATTTATACATGTACTCTCTTCATCCCAGTTTAACTCATTTTAGTTTAAAAATTTTGTCCCAAACTTTTTGTCACTTTAGGAATTCTAAAGTTGATAGTTGTTTCAACTATACTTTTTACCATTAAATAATTACAATAATATATTTAGTGTAATTTCACAAGTAGCGTCTTGCGTGAAGAAAGGGGAAGAGGGATGTATGTACGCATCATTACCTCTCTCTTATGAGGGCAGAGAGATTGTTTTCAATAGACGTTCGGCTCAAGTAAAACATATACAAAATAGTACAAAAGAAAATATATAGTAAACTAAAAATTTAATTTGTTATATTTACAACATGAAAAGAGCTAAAAAGATAGTTAAAATGACCGGATGGAGTATTAGTTACGCGAAATTATAAAATCATAATCAAATAACGTGCTTAATATGATGAATTTTATACATACAATCAAATATGGTACTCGCTTTGTTTGAATTTATTTGATTTAACTTTAGTGAAACGAAATTTAAGAAAAAATAAAAAACTTTGAATCTTGTGATCTTAAATTTATAAAAAAAATGTATCAAAATTTCTTTAATCTTGTATCAAATCATGTATGATGTTAAAATTTAAAAATTATCAAATTCAGAAAAACATATTATTTAAAAAGAACTAATAAAATAAGATAAATAAATTTTAAAAAATATTAATTATAATAATTTTAATACATGAATAAGCTCTACAGACCGAAGGATAAAAAACATGACATGAGGGGTTTGCTAAATATGATTGGACTTTCTATGCCGTCTGTTCGTTTCGAGCTTGCGTTTGACATTGGCTTCGGGGTTGATTCCTATGCTCAGCTAACAATAAACTAAATATCAAATCTACCGCAGATAATACCCTAAAAGAAAGAGCTAGAAGGCAGTTGGTTCCAGGATGGCAGTTCTCAGAAAGCGAGTTCGGCTGCTTGTGCATGATGTGGGAGTTCATTTCTCCTTTGTGAGAGATGACTCCTTGTGGGCAAGATCGTGTCTCCCACCTAGTGGCTGAAATCTGTGATTTACCTCCATCAATCTGCACCGGTCGGAGGATGGGGCCCTGCGCTTTGCTCCCAAGAATTTTAACATTTTGTCAGGACCTACAAGTCAAGAGACAATCTCAGGTGGACAATTTCTAGGAGGGCGTGGCCTCCTTCCTTATTCTCGGCACCTATTAAAATCGTGTAATCCGTCTGTACTTGTTATGGAAGTAACATCCTTTTTCAAATTTGATGCTTTACTTTTTCATACTCCGCTACAGAATGATGTGTAAGAAAGAAAACACGACTATTATGATAAATAATAGAATACCAAAACATTTATGGGTTGAACCGTTGAAGCATTCACCAGTGTATTTAATCATGTGGGCTTTCAACACTTGGTGGATCGGCTAACTTTCAACTTTGAGAATTTATAGTTTCAAACTTAGAAGTCCCAAATTAGAAAGTTATAGTTGAGGTAAATTAACTTATGATCTAAAGTAATATTTAGTTTTTTTAATTATAGTAAAATATTTTATGTCAAAGAGATTAAACTATTTATATATTATTAAAAATAGTCATTTTAATTCTAATTATGCAATATAATTTTTCAAACTTCCTCAATTCTACGTAGCATTGTCTTTAACGGTAACTAGTGCGAAATTTGCCAACAAACAGACCAAAATTTTATTTTTATTTTTTTCCCTCTAACAAAATTCAAAAATAACAATTTGCATTCAAGGCCAAACACTTCAATTTTCAATTACCGTTCTTCACCTTGTAAGCAAACTTTTTTTTCAAATTTCACAATTTTCATGGCCAAACAGAGCCTTAAATTTTATGCATTGGAACAAAGAAATTAAATTGGAAGAAAGCTGCTCAGAAATTGCAATTAGCTAATCATGGATTATCATAAGTCCAGACATAATTTCAGCAAGTTCATCACTGCAACCAGCAATACTAGAAAATAGCATCAAATAAATACTTATAATAGAATACACAGCAATACTAGACAATAGATTTAAAACAAAATAGTACTTTAGAAGGCATCAGAAAACTAGTTGAGTTATTTTTCTTCATTTAATTTCAGTGTGTAGTATAAGATTTTTGTTTAACATCATTTGCCCCCGTAACTTCAAGCAAATACAAAAATAAAAAAATAAAAATAGAACAATCAAATCAAGGAAAAATAGTACTGTGTAGATCTATATCGAAGAAATAGAATAGCATCAGATAATAAGCGGAGTAAATAATCGACATGATTATTCAGTATTTACAGTGTATCATCATATGCCATAGGATTGAATCATCAGATTTAGAAAAAAAATTGGAATCCAGTAAAATCTCGTAAAGTGGAATCTATCAAAGATAGATTATACGCGGACCTTACATATAAACAGACTGACTCGACAGTCAAAACACAAGAATAAACAATACAAAAGCATTATGAAAACAAAAACAACGTACTATAAAATGCATGATAGAGCAATCTAAAAACAAGAACTATAACTACCACAAATAAATACGAGATTTCGGTAGGACCATTTGGAACAAATGCAATAGGAAATAAATGCACTGAGCTGGTAAGCCAAACATTTCAGTTTAAGCATCAGTTTTATCTTCTTGTTCACATCATCAAGACAAGAAGAGGGTAAATCTGATGCTATAAACAAGAAAATTATATATTCAAATCAATTAATTTGTATATATCTATACCTATTTTTGCAGACTCGATTGATGAAGAAAAGCAAACTGATTGAAGAAATTAAGGAGAAGATGTTGTTTAAATAGGGTGTTGGACAGTGCTAGGGTTTACTGTGCGGCGTTTGGAGAAAACTGGTGAATATCCATATTTGCCACTATAGTTTTAAGAAAATACATGTGAGTCCTATTAAACTGTAATTACCAAAATACCCAAGACATGGGGTGGGATGGATAAGACTCTTTAATTAGAGGTTTCTAAATTGAGATTTGATAATAGAGAAATTTTTGATAGGGAATATTTTCATCTTAAATGGATTATGTGCGACACATATTTTGAAATTGGGTCGTGAGTTACGAATACCAAAAAATGTAAAGTCCCAAAATAATTTTAAAAAAAAACACAAAAAAAAAACAAACAGAAAATAAATAAACCTGCACGTCTCCCCCCTAAACTAACCCTTCTCTCTCAACCCCTTCTTCCACTCTCTCACATCTCAAAATTCGTGCAACTACACACACGACACAACACACACATACACTTTTATATAAAACACAACAAAAAGTGAAATACAAAAATCAGAAACAAAACAAAGAGAAAAAAACAGAAATTTCAGAGAACAAAAATTAACTTTAGCAATTAAGGAGTTCCGAAAAGGTTTAGTTAGAATTTGAACGTTCATTCGCGGTTACGAAGCAATAAATGTGAGTTTTCTCACTCACAAATTCTTAGTAAATCCTTTGTTTTGGTAGAGTGGCGATGGTGGCCGTCGACCCGACCAAACCCACCCCGACACGACCCGCTATAAAAAAATGGGGCAGGCTCGAGCAGAAGGCGGGGCAGTATGGTCCCGCGACCCGCCCGACCACTTGATCCCCAGGTTCGACCACTGCAGAAAATAACGTTGTCGAAGGCCATTTTACATTTTGGCCGTTGACAACGGCCATTTAAACCTCCCTCCCCAACCCCCTACCCCTTTATATTTATTTTTAACCCTAAGTTATTATATTTACACTTTAACCCAATTTTTCAACTATAAATACCTCATTCCTCTTCTTATTATTTTCACAAATCTTTCTACTCTAATCTCTCTCAATCAATTATCAATCAATCTCTATACAACATTGTCTACATATTCAATCTATTTATTAATTTGAGAATTGGGAGTGAAGTTGACAACTAGCTTGAGGATTATCTATCGAGCAAAGTTTCAATTTTCAACCTCTCGATTACACGTCAACTCTACGTCGGCGTTTGGTACATTCGTTCTCTCATTAAATTATTATTTTGTCTTTATTTCATTTAGCACATTTAATTTCATTATCTTTAACTATTTATTAGAATAATTAAAATGAAAAGACTAAGAGGCATGTTGGGTAAGGGTAAGGGTCAGGCTTCTTCTAGTAGGGGTGGTAACAAGGGCAAGGGTACTTCTTTTAGTATTCATGTTCCAGCTATTCCTAGACAAGATGATTTTATAGATCCTGAAATGTTTCCTGAAATACCATATGATCTTGACACAAATGATTATCCTGAAATTGAAGAAGATTTTAATTTAGATGACACTCTAGTTGATGATACACCTACTAATGAAGATGATGATACACCCAGTGAAATGCCTCCTATCCCCTACTATGAGGCGAGTCCAAAAGCGACCATTAAAATCGGTTGTATGGAAATATTTTGAGGGACGTGCGAATCAAGTAGTGTATGTAAAACTTGTAAAAATGTTTATTCTTTTAAAAGCTGGACAAGGTCATGGTGGGGACGGGGTTTAGGAAGACACCTATTGCAAAACACAAAGCCTTGCATGCTCAATACATGATTGAAAAAGAAGGTGAGAAGACGTCCTCTCAATCGGGACAAGGTTCACATCTCATGTCGGAGAAAATACAGTCAAATTAACCTATGGCGGGAGTTGTAGGCCACTAAATACGATAAACATAAAGATAGGAAGCCTTAGCAAAATTAGTTGCTGTGGAGGGTTTGCCTTTTTCATTTCCTGAATCTCCTGGTTTTATTCATTATATTAGAGATATGTATAATCCCGCTTATAAAGGTTTTCCTAGATCATTGTTAAAGAGATGTATTTAAATTTGCATGAATATCAACGATTTACGTTATGCATTATATCATTTAAATTGCAAAGTCGCTTTAACTTCGATATAGTCGTAATACTAACGCCATGATTATTTAACTAGAACTTTGTCATTGGATAGATTATAAATGGTCTATGCAAAAACGTATTTTAGCATATAGATATATAGATAGTAGGCACCTTTGGTGAGTTTATTTGGAAAATATTTATTCATGCATGATTATTACGGAATAACCGATAAAGTTATGAGTATTACATTAGATAATGATCTTAACAATTACGCTATTAGTATTTTAAGAGATGTTTTAACTCCGTCTTTTCCAAAATATTTTCATATCAAATGTGCGTGCCATATTTATAACTTAGTTGTAAAGGATGGTCTTTCACTTTTTCAAGATATTCTTGAAAAAATACAATTTGCTATACACTTTATTTTTAAAAATAATAGAATTCAACAGAGAAAAGAATATAAAAATATTTGCCACGATTGTGGACTATCTTACAGAAAAATTCCCGAAGAAGTACCAACTAGGTGAAATTCTTTATATGACCAACTAGTTGTTGCTTATGACTATAGAAACCCTATTACTTTATTTTTTAACGCCCATAATCAAAATTCAAATGATATGATTGTGTATACTGATTGGGAGAAAATTAGAGAACTTATTGTATTTTTAGAAAAATTTCAACGAGCAACAAAAGAATTTTCTACTTTATATTATCCTACTATTGCAACTATGTTGTTTTATATAGCTATAATATTTTTACTTCTTAAAGAATATATGGAAAAACACGCTTATCTGCATTATTAAAAAATGTTTATGAAATTAAAGAAATATTTTATTCCTATTCCCCCTATTTTTATTATTGGTGTTGTATTAAACCCGACTATTAAAGTAGAGGGTTGTAAAAGTCTTATTCAAAATATTTATACCTGTATGGACGTACTACCACCTCCAACTCTCAAAATTTAAATGTTGAGCCACCTATTGAACTAACGATAGAAGAAGTGTTGAATAGCGTAGAAGATGAATGCAAAAAAGTATATCGGCATTACCAGCAAGAAAGTGCTAGTAACCAACCGACTTTTGTACCATCTTCTTCTTCAACACAACCTAAAAAAGACAAGCGATTTTGTGGCTAGGCCTAGTATTAATTCTATTGAAAGCCTCGAAATAGAATGTGCGGTGTAGCGATGCTAACCAAATTAGTGAGTTCGATGTTTTTGTTTTGCAGGGTAATTTACCTTACCAAGCAGTTATCAATGAAGAAGGAAAGGAAGACTTGCTGAAATATTGGAGCCAGAATGAGAAGACATTTCCGACACTTTCAATGATGGCCCGAGATATTTTGAACATTCAAACGTCATCAATCGCTTCTGAAAGCGCTTTTTCTGCAGGCATATTTCAAATAGGAGAGCACAGACACTCATTAGCCGGAGACAGCTTGGAGATGGCGGTACTATTCAGAGATTGGATACGAGCGGAGCGAAGGTGGTGCGGTCAACCAGAGAAGAAGAAGATGACGACAACTACAACGACATTTTATCTGAAGGCATGAGTAGCGACGTGGAACAATTTGATCAAGATATACCAATTCCAACCGAAGAACCACAAGAAATTATAAAGAAATTAGAAAAAATATTTTCAAATTGGTAATTTATTTCATTGCAATTTTTAAATTTTTCTATGTCTTTCACTCTTTTGCAATTTTTTTCAACAACAGTACACTACAATGTAATTTTGAATCTTGTATATTTGATATTTCAATGAAATTAATAATATAAGAGGCACAAATGACCTTGGGATATTTTTTTACACTATTCTTGTCTTTGTTTAATTATTTAGTTTATAACTTTATACTTTATAGTTTATACTTTATACTTTATAAATATATTATATATATGAGTATAATACTATAATACTATAATTATAAATTATAATACTATAAGTCTATAATATTATAGTATATGTATATGACATTATGACTATATGACAAGTATATGTTAATGTTACTTTGTTAGTACTTAGTAATTTAGTATTTTTAATTTAGTGGAAAAAAAAAAAAAAAACCCGCCAACCGTCCGTCAGGCCGTCTCGACCACCCAGCGGGGCCGGGACGGGGCGGGACACGGTATGGTCCCGGGCAGACCCTCGGGCAGCCCGGCTCGACCCAGCCCATTTCCCGCCCCAGGCCCCGTCGCTCCATGACCCGACCGGTGGGCCAGTGACCGGCGATACTAGTTTTGAGTTACAATGCATGTTAAAAAAATATATGTATCTGGAAACATAAGTTGTGATGAATTAACTGATATAAGTATTGTCTTGTAACAAGTTTGAGTCATAGGGTTGTTTCTTGCGTGAATCTATACTAGTTACACCAAGTATTTCCATAGAAAACTTGGGATAGTGTTAGGTCACTATGTTACCTTCAGCTCGGCGTAAGAAATACCTTATTTGAAACATGGGCCCTAACGAGATGTTCGAACATTTGAATCTCTATGACTCTCAGTCCCAGACTATGAAATATGAGTTGTTAATAGAGCTCTTCAAATGTAAGCTGAATGAAGGGGGCCAAGTATATCAGGGCGTGTTGAATATGATATGGCTGATAGAAAGGTTGGCCTCAATTGGTATAAAACTGTAGAATCCCGTCGCTTCCACACTCATCCTGAACTCTCTTTCTCTATCGTTCGTTCGAGAACTTTATTGTAAACTTCAACATGAACGGAACGAAGGCGAATCTGTCGGAGCTGCACAACATGCTCAAGACCTTTGAATCTTCAACTACCAAAGACAAAAATGTGCTCATTGTGAGCTCTTCTAGTCGGCCCAAGCAAAAGGTAAGGAATGACGGAAGAAGAAGGGCAAAGCAGTCGTTGCGCCCTCAGCTATAAAGCCTAAGGGAGGTGTGAAGAAGGTGAATCCGACCAAGGATGCATGCCTCAACTGTAACAATAAATGAGCATTGGAAGAAAGAATGCATTGCACCAGGTGATTCTACCTTTAGTGGACAAGGTATGTACGTCATTGAAATAAATATGTCTATAAATAACTCTCATTCCTGGGTATTGGATACCGCTTGTGGCTCACACATTTGTACAAATGTGCAGGGGCTAACTGACAGCAGAAAGGTAGGACCAAGAGAGGTGGACCTACGCATTGGAAATGGAGCACGAGTAGATGCTGAGCGTGTAGGAACTTATAGTTTAAATTTGCCTTCTGGCCATTGTTTAGTGTTGAATGATTGTTTTTATGTACCCTCGTTAACGAAGAACATCATTTTTATCCTTGTTTTAGACATGAAAGATTTTTCCTCATATATTTATAATGACAGTCAAGTACTGTCTTTTGATAATGTTATATATGGAACTGCACCTCTTGTGGATGGATTATATACACTAAACTGTAGTCGAGAAATATTCAATGTACAAAACAAACGAGCTAAGATAAGTAATAGAAACTCTACCTACCTATGACATTGTAGACTTGGTCATATCAATCAAACAAGGATAGCAAGATTAAGGAAACTTGACTACCTCGAACCATTTGACTTGGAGTCTTATGGCAACTGTGAATCCTGTTTAAAAGGTAAGATGACCAACAAGCCCCTTTCTGCGAAAGGTGTGCGAGCTAAAGTCGTGCTTGAGTTGGTACATACTGATGCATGTGGACCATTTTCTACTCAAGCCAGAGGAGGTTTCCCTTACTTCATTACTTTTACTGGCGACTTGACAAGGTATGTATATGTGTATCTTATGAAAAACAAATCTGATGCCTTCGAAAAGTTCAAGGAGTACAAGTCTGAATTGGAGAAACAACTCGCAAAAAGTATCAAGACTCTCCGATATGATCGAGGAGGTGAATACTTAAGCAACATACCTTTGGGGACATGCTATACAAACCTCAATATATGTTCTGAACACGGTTCTTTCCAAATCAACAGCAAAGACACCATATGAAATATGGTATGTCAAGAAGTCAACTCTTAAACATATCAGACAATGGGGGTGCCCTGCATATGTTAAGAAGATGCTCACTGACAAGTTGGAATCCAAAAGTGAAAAATGTTACTTCGTGGGGGTATCCAAAGGAAACTAAGGGATACTACTTCTATCTTCCTGGAGAACACAATGTCATTGTTTTCAGGAACACAACTTTTCTTGAAGAAGAATATGTCTACAAGGAATAAAGTTGCACAGATATAGAACTTGAAGAAATTCAAGAGCCACGAGATAACATAGAGGTTGAATCCTTGCCGAATGACCAAGGCAATAATTCAGTAGGAGTGTTTGGCGAAGATTGGGTACTTAAAGTACGCCTTTCGGCCAGTGGGAGTGTTATAAGGAACAATGCAGAAATGCAAGGTCCTCATACACAACCCTTGGGAGTAGATGCAATGGTTGCACCTCATCCCATTCAAGAAAAACATGAAAAATGATATTCCTGAAAGCTCTCGAGTTGGTAGATTAACCAACACACAAGAACCCTCTCACAGTCACAATATATCAAGTACTGAACTGCAAAACAATCAACTCCATAGGTCCACTAGGACTCATCGTCCTCCTGAAAGACTAAATCTACTTGTGGAAACACACAGTGAGATATATATTTCCGATAACGATGAGCCTACGATCTATAGCGAAGCAATGTTAGACATTGATTCGAAGAGATGGCAAGAAGCCATGAAATCCGAGATGAAATCTATGTACATCAATCAAGTGTGGAACTTGGTTGATTTGTCAGATGAGGTTAAACCAATAGGATGCAAATAGGTATTTAAGAAGAAGATTGATGTATTTGGCAAGGTACAGACTTATAAAACAAGGCCGGTAGCTAAGGATTATGATCAACGGCCTGGGGTCGATTATGATGACACATTTTCACCTGTTGCTAAGATTAGTCCATTCGAATTTTGCTTGTAATAGCTGCATATTATGATTATGACATTTGACAGATAGACGTCAAAACTGCTTTCTCAATGGTAATCTAATTGAGGAAATGTATATGAAACAATCTGAGGGTTTTTCATCTGAGTCCAAGCCAAATATTGTATGCAAGCTACAGAAGTCCATTTATGGGCTTAAGCAAGCCTCAAGGAGTTGGAACATTTGTTTTGACAAGGCTATCAAGTAATTTGATTTCGTCAGAAGCAAAGATGATCCTTGTGTTTATAGTAAACGCAAGGATGAGAGTATTGTCTTCATTAATATATATGTGGACGACATATTGATAATGAGAGACAATAAGATTCTCTTGCAGTCTATCAAGGAGTGGTTGTCCAGTACCTTCATGATGAAGGATTTAGGTGAAGCCTGCCACATTCTGGGAATTAGGATCTATAGAGATATACCTAATAGATTGTTGGGGATGTTATAGTCAGTCTACATAGACAAAGTGCTTAGACGTTTTTCTATAGAAAATTTCAAGAAATGTGATCTACCCATGGGTCAAGCCATCAAGTTATATAAGAAGGATAGTCCTTCTAATTCTATAGAACTTGAGCACATGAAGAGGATCCCATATGCTTCGGCTATAAGATCGATCATGTATGACATGACCTATACTAGGCCAGATGTGGCCTTTGTACTTAGTATGACTTGCAAATTCCAGCAGAATCCTGGGGAAGAACACTGGAAATCAGTCAAGAGTATTCTTAAGTATCTTAAACGAACTAAAGATTACTTCTTGGTCTATGGTGGAGAATGAGAGCTAGTTGTTACTGGGTACACTGATGCTAGCTTCCAGACGCATCTTGATGATTTCAAATCTCAGTCTGGATACACGTTCATTTTCAATGGTGGAGCAGTGAGCTAGAAAACTTCCAAACAAGCTACAACTGCTGATTCGACAACAGAAGTTGAGTACATTGCTGGATCGGAAGCTAGTAAGAAGTTGTCGCGATTTCTGAGCTCCTGAAGGAACTAGGGATACTTCCGAGTGTCAGTTGTCCAATAACTATTTATTGTGACAACACTGGTGCGATTGCACAAGCTAAGGAACCAAGATCAACAAACAGAAACAAACATGTACCAAGAAAGTACCACATACTCAGAGAGATGGTGGAGGCTGAAGAGATTAGATTAGACTATGTTCCCACAGACGATAATCTAGCTGACCCACTCACTAAAACATTAAACTTAGTTAAGCATAATGGTCATTTTGAGAATATGGGCATTACATATGTTGGAGATTGGCTCTAGGCCAAGTGGGAGATTGAAAATATATTTATGTCCTAGAGACAATCTATATTAGGACAAATGTACTTTATACATATTTGTATTATTATTAATGGAGATTAATATTTTGACATTTGCAATTATTAAATTATTAGTAATTGTTTATAATATTCTATAATATGCATCCCTAGAGGTTACGTTGATATTAATAGTGTGAGATATTAATATTATAATGTAACTCTTAAAATAGTCTCGACTAATTATCATTGAGAATGGGATATCAATGATATGTGATATGTCGATATGTGGTCTGCATCATATTCTTAGAGGATGTAGTATGTCTCACATGCTACGAGTTATAGATACTCGTGATGGACACATGAATACTTTGGGAGTATTGGTATACCCTACTGATATATTATTTGTTATACATGTCTAAAGTATGATCAGCATGTAAGAGATATAAGTCCTTAGACTTGAGGTCGATACACACGTTGTCTACAGAGTAATGTACTTTGATCATGTCTTAAGCTCAAATGTCTTATAGGTTGAGATACAACTTGTATTGGGTACATTACGATGTGGATTAAAGGTGGTAGTTGAGCCAAGATTAGGATTCATTCATCGAATGTATATTCGAGAGAGCACTCAGTGTCTCAGTGATATTAGGTTGAATAAGTTGTTGGCCAACGCAATAGACATATCTAGGATATGGTCTTGTTGTCAACTAAAATATATGAGATATAATGATCAATCCATTTGGATAGACACTTGGCAGATCCTAAGCTTGAGCGAGTGTGTCATGGATGAAAGGATTTTATCTTCCTACATAGAGGTTCAGTTTATCAGATTCGAGTAAATGTACTTCACATATTGAGTTCGTCTTCCGACGCCGTCTAGGAGTTCCGTGTAGACTCTAATATGATTAGTGTCAATATCTGAAGGCATGTAGGGTAACACTATGTCAATTGTTCTTTCGATCTAAGGATGTAATGAGATAATATAAATATTCGATTTATGATCAAGACATTTGAATGAATAATGATTATTAAGTCGAGATTGGATTTCAGATTTAATTAAAATGAAAAACGAGACGATGTCCTGCACTGGACTAGGGCCGCGGCATATAGGACACAGGGCCACTGCGCCATAGCATTGCGGCACCTCCTATTTGAGCCGCGGCGCCGCCAAGGCAGTGGGCCAGTCTGATCGACCCACTGCGCCTCATTTTCTGGGTCTGACCCACATGTAACCCTATTTGCGTTTTAGGTTTAAAAAGCAGCTATAAATATATGGTTAAAATTATTATTCTACACACTTGATTTTATATCATTCTAAGTCTTAGAGACCTAGAATTAAAATATTCTCTCAAACCTCTGCCGAATTTCCTAGTTGTTCAAAAGAGGATTACATCGGAGTTCTAGGAACTCGCAATCGAGTATCAATTGCATGCGCACCCTCGGAATACTAAAATACTCAAGATTTATCAAACTGTAAGTGTTCTATCGTTGTGTTCCGGTAAATTACATATTATATAATTTACATGTGTTCTATATTACTGCATAATCATTCTACAATTCGTCGTTTGTTAAGTTGAAATAAAGCCTGACTTATTAGTCTTATCGAAGTCGATAGCGAAAAGAAAAAAGGTCAGTGCTTCTCCTGTATGTGTACACGATTTCGACAAAACTCTACGTATGAAACATTTTCTTCGTTGTACTCAAAGTAGAAGAAAATGCCAGTATGGAATTTGAGCTTGGAAAAATAAGAGATACGTGCTAAAATGCATGGAAACAAAGTAGCCAAAAGGTTTCAGAATATAGTGGTCACGAATCTCGAAGTTGTTTGAGGCAGGAAAAAACTCATATTAAGCACTGCTCCTACGCAATTGATTCAAGGAGGCATGCCAGCTGACTCAATTAAATCGGAGATGTTAATTTGTCTGGCATAGATTTCTCAATAGTTTCACCTTTTACATTTTTATGAACAATAGTTATATATTTTGCTTAGCGGTTCAATAAATAAAGGGATTTTTGTTTTCATTCAAAAAGTGGAGGGGTATAGTTTCTCGCCCTTAAAGGTTACGAGAATTTAGTCAAATTTACTCAATAATTTTAAAAAATAAAAATAAGTATCTCCTTCCGAATATACTCAGATGAATCTGATTCACATAACTCAACGATTAACTTCATAGGACTAAATTTATGGTATTGGGTAGCAAGGAATTCTTCAACGCACGGCTGGATCCATGGTTTCAGATGACTAATTGACGACCCTTATATCTAAAATAAAAATGAAGCAAGAAAAATATACTGATATAAACATTGGAGCTTGCTGGCAATATTGTCAAATTTTGCATTTGATATCATGAAAAAATCTAATCTCATTAAGTGTGTTTGGTACGATGAAAGTTATTTTCCGTGGTAAATATTTTTTGATGTCTGATTGATGTTAGTGAGTGAAAAGTATTTTCCGAAAGAAGACATACTTACTAAAATTTAATAATATTAGTAAATCCGAGATTGTTTTCATATAAAATTTGAATCCAATAATAATATCTAAGTATTAATTGGAGCGAGTAATATGAAGTTAAAAGTTAAGATTTCGTTAGTCCTATCGAAAACATTTTTCATGGAAAACATGGCTCCGTCGTAGAAATTGAATTTGGTGAGTTAAAAAGTACAAATAATTGAATGCAATGTCATGGTAGTTGAATCCAAATTATCATTGATAGAACAAAAGATAAATACAAGAGAAAGAAAATCTTTGATGTCACACTCAAGAAACAATACATAAAAATAAAAATAAAATTGAGACCATTTCCTCTACTTATAGGATGCCCATTCACATCTGAATCGCATTACCTCACTCAGATTAGTCAGTCAGAAAACTCATGATATAAGGGGGAAAATAGGTTTATTAAAAGATTATCCTACTGTCAGCTGACCAAAGCCGGCCATTTCTCCTCAAATTTTCTTATATAAAACAACAGCATATTCTTGAACTCCAAACTCACAGGGCATAGCTAATGGTACTGAACATTCTGCCTATAATATTTGTATAGGCGCTCATAGCAATAACATATTTTGGTTCATGCATTTTGCTCGCAATTTTCATCAGTACATTTACTTTATAGGTGTCCGTAGCAATAACATATTTTGGTTCAGGCATTTGCTCGCAATTTTCTTCAATACTTTCTTAGGCTCAGTATAAGTGCATCATCTCATTTGTTACTAAAGGAATTGACTTTCTCATCACTTAGATATGACAAAGAGATTTAAACTCAAACTCTCTATGCCTTCTTTTCGATTCTGTCGATCCAAAAGAGCTTCTTCTTTGCCTAAAAGTCCAATGCCAACTTCACTAAACAGATTCCCCCCTGCCAATATTCTTGATAACTCCCCTTTTCCAGTACCTCCCTCAACCCCACATCACTATTCTGCTTATAAATTCAGAAAAGATCACAATTTGGCAAATAAAACGTACAATTCGCCGACTTCTGAATATTCTCATCATGACAATAACAACATGAGAAGAGGGAAAAGTAGAAACAATAGGTTGGGTATGAGTTTTTCCTCTGCTGATAGTGGTTGGTTCAGTTTCAACACCGAATGTGGTGATGAGAAGCCTAATGATGAAACTGAAAGCTTTATTTCTTCTCCAAGTTTCGAATCTTCATTCGATGTGGATTATCCGATAGACCCTTTAACCGGGACTAGAAGAAGAAGAAGAAATAGTAACACGAAAGTTAGGAGGCTAAAACGTTACCTTTCGAATAGTTTTAAAGATTCTATGATGCCATGTATTGTTGATGGGAAAGTGAATGAGAGTTTTGCTGTAGTAAAAAAATCAGCAGATCCTTATGAAGATTTCAAGAATTCAATGAAGGAAATGATAATGGAGAAAGAGATGTTTGAAGCAGAGGATTTGGAACAACTTTTGCTTTGTTTTCTTAGTCTTAATTCAAGACACCATCATGCAATTATTGTGGAAGCTTTCACTGAGATTTGGGAGGAGTTGTTTGGTAAACCTTCAAAGTCTATGGATCTAAAGTTTCAATGAACAACTTTAGCATTAAATTGGTTCAAGTTCAACTTCCAAAACATACATAAGGAGAATCACATCACACTGTTATTTTTTATCATTTGTTTAATCATAATTGGTTATTGTACTTTGATGCGTTTTTCATTTATATTATAATTGGTTATATGTAATGACAGTGTAGAGAATGTTTACACTATCTTTAGACTTTAATTGGATATAACGGGTTGTTCTATACTTGCTATAAAAATTAGGCTAACGTGCACAAAACTTAAAACTCTTATATTATTGCTGGTCGGCTAGGGGAATAAAAAGATTATTTGCCCTCCAAATTTTAGGGGAAGATAATAGTGTCCTTTTCTTTCTTCTTTGAACTGGTAAAAGAACTTGATTTTTTTGTCCAGTTTTAGTTGCAATTTTGCCAAGCACCTTTCCATCACCTCTAAGCCGTCTCTTGTTGGGCTATTAATGACGTGAATACCAATTGAGGAGTGCATTTGAGGACTTGGCTAACAGTAATTTGAGCTAAAGTAAATAGCAGAATAGTATTATCTTAAAAAGTACTCCGTATTAGGTTCTGCACAGTAGACAAATTAATATTTGATGTTACATTATTGGACATAATCAATCAGGAAGATACACAATAATCCATCATAAAGCAAGATATTGAGATATCTCCAAAAGGTGAAAGTAGAGGCCTCAGATGTCTTCTTGTTGTATACTATCAGATTCCAAAGTTGGGTCAGTATCCTCAAAATAGTTGAAATGACAGAGCACACCGCCAGCTTCATCAGCAAAAGAAATTTTCCTCCCCTCCCTGTGGACTGAGTTCTTGGAATCAGTTACACCATTTTGACTCAATTTCTACATCACAGAAAAATGAATTTACTTAAATAACAGTCACGAGATTCAATTTTAACGTTAGATAAGTTTGAAGAGCAACTATGATACAGAAATGAAAGATACCAACCATGATTTTACAGAATCTGGTGCAGTCCCTAGTCATCACGGACAACCACTTTCGTGTTGTCTCTTCAACTTTAGTTGCACTTTTTATGGCAATCTTCACCTGTCAAATATAAGATACTAGCACTTGAGAACAATACATTTACATGCAAAGTAATTCATCCAAGCATAGTCATTTCAGATGACAATGAAAACTGCACAACCTTTTTTTTTGCTTATGCCTTTTTCCTGTCTGTCAAATGCCTATTTCATGTTATGACCATTCCTCATAAAACCAAAATAAAGATCACATTGATATGTTTTCAATTGTTAGATGAGGTCTTGGAAAATTGGAACATCACTAGTACTTGTGATTTTAAGAAAAGTATCACTTCATATATCAGACATAACAGGTTAGCAGTGATCTTTTTGTTTGGTTGTTTAACTCAAGAATTGTCACCTCCAATATGCCACTATATCTGGAATAACATACCTCGTCAGCATCATTTTTCAAAGAACTGGTTCGATATGCTTCAAAGAGTAATTTTTCTTCTACCATATCCTTCATGGCCTTCAATTCATTCATAAGCTTTGATGTTAAAGATTCAATATCATGCATCTGTCGCTGTGAAAATGCTATAGCACTCTCTGAACAACGTTTAATGGAGGTGCACCCAGTGCTAAGTTGAGGTAGAGAACGAGAAAGACGAGGACCTTCTAGATTGCCATTGGGGGGACAACTTCGTTTTACTAGATTGCCTTTTGGAGGGGAACTTCGTTTTCCAATCTTCAATCTCCTAGCGATCTGCTTGGGGCCTATAAAAACTTTAGCCTGATTAAGCGGTGGAGATCCTTCAGAATCTTTAGTTGTGCTAGCATCAGCTAGGCATGATCTTTCAGAATCCTCATGTCCCACAAAAGTGAGCTTCTCTTTACATTCTGAAATAATATATCCAAGCAAAAACAAGTCAGCTAGAGTTCCGAGATAGTTCAGAACATTTAGGAAGACAAATATATTATCTTATTACAAGCAATACAAAAGGACACCATCATGAAGAGCAAGAGAACCTGGAATTTCAGAGCCAAACCTCTGTTATCACTCTCATTATATTGGTTAATTGAAGTTCAAGTCCAGAGTAATATTTTTAGTGGATAAATTTGAGTTAGAAAGGATATTATTACCTTTCAAGGTAGAAGTATGATGTTAAGTGTCTATCGTCCAGAATAACATCTTTGGAGGATACATTTGAGTTAGAAAGGAAATAAGTAGTACCTTTCAAAGTTGGAAGTATGAAATCAAGAGTTTTTAGTTCATTTGACAAGATCGTTCACTTCATCTGGTAAATAAAAAACCACCTTACTGTTTCTTAGTTCTGCAGGATGCATAGCTAGAAGCAGCTAAATTTTTTATGTAATGCTAGAATAGAAAAAATTAAGAAGGAATACTAAAACGTAAGTCCGAGTAGCTGTTTTTCTTCTTTTTAATGTTTTTATAATAAGTTATCTTCATTTATCAGCGCATAAAAGCTGGATGACATTTAACTTGCATATATACTAATTTGTCTGATTTACTGTAAATAAAAAACAGTCTAAAGTTTCTGGTTATCGGTTCCTGGGCTCAACCAAAGAAGCAGCCACCAGAATCATACAAGTAAAATGAACTTTGAAATAACTTGAAGCACTGGTGAGTTATTTCTCTGATAGGTTTGTCTTTAAAGAAATTTGAAGCAACATATAAACTGTGATTATATTTGCAATGCATATACATGAATTAAATTATATAGGAAGTGGATAAAACACATTATTAATCCAACATATGATTGAAAACCCTATTTTCATCTATGACTTACTGTAGTTATCCAGGTCATCAATTAAGTCTATGGAGTTCATCGCCAAACAAAGTCGCTCTTGGGAGGATGGAGAAATAGCCTGCATAAGAATATATTATTTAAAACACTTCAAGAAATACAAAGAAAACAAATTATCTTCAGCAAACACCCCTAACCTTTCGTGTCGAAAGAAGTCTCTCAGGGGGCGGTGACAGCTCTGGTGCTGAGATCTGATCTACAACATCTGGAGGTGGACTGCTTAACATCATATTTCTTTCTTCAGAAATACTTGAAGAATTCAGAGGCCGATTTTCATCATCCAAGCAATCTCCTGAAATCAAACAATCTTTTTGCTGCTCCTTGTCATTTAATTTGTCCAAGGATGGCAAACAATTGTCACCATCTGAGAAAGTTTGCAGATTCCACGATGAGATACAATTGTCAACAGGGCCATCGACTGAAGTAATCTTCTGATTTGGGAGCAAAACTTCCTCATCTCCATCTCCAAACATGCAAACATCATCTGCATAATGAAGATTGGCACTGGTAGTGCTATTAGGTACCATTGCCTCAGGAACATGAAACACCACCTTATTGGTACTCTGATCAGAGCTCTTGTCCGTATCAGAACAATTCTTCAGGCAGTCATACATGTCTAAACTCTGATCATTTGAAGCTGCTACTATTTCTGTAGATCTTGCTGGAGCAAACAGCTTTTTTTGATTGTTTTCTTTATCACATCTATCCTCAATATTTACCTCCGCAATCACTTCACTAGCTGAGGAATCATGTTTAGATTCTCCATGTTCCAAGTAATCATTGGAAACCTGGTTAAGAGTACAAAGCTGCTCTTCAGCAAACAAAACTGGTATTTTTCCCTCATAGTCAACTACATTTGGAAATTCACTGCATGTACTTGTACCAGAATCCAGTTTACTAACCCTCTCGATATTAGAGGAGCAATTGGAGGAATCTGAGTTTCGGGACACTGAGAACTCAGATTCAGAAGTATCAGCTATGGGTTCTGCTACTTCAGGCAAAACACTTCTGGACTGTAGAGAAACTTCAGGCTCCAGAACCACTTCAACTTTAATTGATACAGGTTCTTTTGGAGATGCAAAGAGATTTATGTTGGTGCGCCTTCTTTTACCATTAACCTTTTTGGAAGTCCTCGACTTCAAAAAACTAAGGGGTACTTTTAGATCGTCATCTTCCTCTGGCTGATAACAGCTGTTAGCCTGCTTTGGACTAGTAGAAGTAGGACTTGGAGTAGCAAGTTTCCTTTTCTTGGATTTGCATCTATCCTTGAGTTGTTTCAGTGTTATTTCTCCAAAATTATAATCATCTGATTGACTGCTTACTTCATCAGCACGGCAATCAAATTTGTTATTTTCAGGTTCTATTGCCTGTAATGTTCTGTCTACCACCGGCAGACATTCACTTTCACACTTAACATATCCAGTATCATAGATGTCTTTTAAATTCTTGAACACTAAAGCAGGCTTTCCGTGAGAATCTACATTAGGGACCTTTACTGTCAAACCTCTCCTCCTAACCTGGATAAAGTGCAAGTTGTTGCAACTCCTTCGCTCCATTGTCTAACAGGTTGGACTCAAGTTCATGAACAGTTGGTGGAACTGGAACTGCTTGTCGAAGGATAAATATAGCACTAGTCTTACTTTAACTCCAAGATGCCACACCAGTCTTCCAGAAACTGCAGAAGAAAGAGACATTAGGCCACAAGTAGATTAGCAAGAAAGCAAAGAAAGAATCAATTAACACTTCCGCTTAATTGGTGTAAGAGCTTACAATCTTACTCAGGTAGCCTCCATTGGGTCAAAATCCTATTTTGGGATGTCTTAAAAGTCAAACACTTCATAATTATCTCAATTTGCTGTTCTTAAAAGCGGGAAAAACTACAAAGCAAAAAGAAGTGTGTTGGGAGTACATGGAGAAAAATGAACAAGTTACACAAACCAATACAATGACGAAAAGTAGTTCAACAAATGATTGAACTCTAGTAAGAAACAACAGTATACAAAGTGGAGGTAAGGTCTATGTACACTCTACCCTACCCAGACACCACAAGGATTTCACTGGGTATGTTGTTGTTGTTGTTGTCTACCTACCCCCATAGTTAATTTATCATCAACTTTCTGGTTAGTAGTGTCTTGATGCTATTACTGCTTTTTCATTTCTACTTGAGCCGGAGGTCTATTTGAAACAGTCTCTCTACTCGTCAAAACGTATAGGTAAGATCTGCGTACACTCTACTCTAACCAGACCACACCTGGTGGGATTATACCGGGTATGTTGTTGTTGTAGTGTCTAATAAGGTGAGGTCCAAAATTCATAAACCTAAGTTTTTACATACAAAAATATTTTCTTAGCTCAATGTTTCAATTTGCTTGGAGCTGCATTGGGAAGACAAAAAGAGGAAAGCAAAATTTCACAGCCAGTAAATTACAAAAAAAAAACATAAATAACAGCAAGTGAAGTGTTGGACAATGAGAATATTTGGAACTTACACAATGCCAATTACTTATATATATATATATATGTCATGCCAGTAGTAAGCTCATGTACAACAGGTTCCTATCTGATAATCTTATATGTTTTCTCTTGACAATATTAAGAGATAATCACTAACCTATAAACACCTTTTAACCTATAAAACTTGTAATTATGAAAACTAGATCTCATTTCAACTAAACAATATCTGAAAGGGAGTAAACTGTCAAATACCCAATAAACTAAGCTAGAATTATCATAAATTAATCACTTTCTTTTCTGTAAAGCAAGTGGATTAATTAAGTCACATTTTTCAAAGAAAAACATTGGGTTATTATAAAATGATCCATTTAACAAATACTCGCAACAAAAAATGTTCTAATCGAAGATTAAATTGGATCTATCAATGCATATACTCTAGACAAACCAAACATACAATTTTCATCAATAGCAAAGGGAGTAAACGGAAATGGGGACCTAAAAAATCCCTAAAACAACAATATTTTTCAATACACACTTTTTAATTTATTTGTCTTACTTTAATTTTTGGTCAATTTCAAAAAGAATATCTATTTTCTTTTTTGGAAAATATTTAATTACAAATTTAAACGGTACATTTAACATATTTAAAATCACAAAATTCAAAAATTATATTTACTTTTTTAGAACTTTGTGCCCGGTTAAAACTACACAAACAAATTGAAATAGATGGAGTAAACCTCATGTTTTTCAATAAACATGACATGTGAAAATTTGTAATGCAGTAACAGAAAGATAAATTAATAGCTCCAGCAAACAGATCTGAAATTAAAAAGACAGCAGATTGAGCTCACCTGATTGTGAATCGTTGGTTCTGCCTATAGATGTAGATTTGAGAGTGAATATAGAAAGTTGAGAAAAATAATTGAGAGTGAATCTTCGCGGTAATTAGTGATTTATACGGATATTGCGCTGAGTGTGAAATGGCGCCAACAATATTGGCGGGAACTAGGGCTTTGTATTCTTTAAATTGGGATTTAAGATTCCGCTTACTATGTACGTTTTTTTTTTTTTTGGATAATAACATTAGTCCCTAAGTTATAAGTATATTATATTTTTGGTCCTTATGATATATACTTGTCATATTGAACCTTCAAATAATCAAAATATGTGTTTAGGTCCATTCATGTAAAAATCTATTTTGTTGACTATTTATAAGTTATAAGTACTACTATTAAATATGGAGTAGATTTGGAATGTTCAATAGATATTAGCCTTACTTAAGGTGTCAAAATGAAAACTGAAACCACCTTCATATGTGTATATAGTGTTATATAAACCTTAAGTGTGAAAAAAAAGTAAACTATTATTAGGAATACAAACTAACAAAAGATATTGATAGATAAGTCTTTTTAAAATGAGATGGTAATATTGAGAATAAGACAAAGTACATGCTATAACAAATAAAAATAACCAGATGATATAAAAATTTGTTACATTAACAGTGTAGATAACTCAAAGTCACATATAAAATACTCAAATTCTTCTTATTGTCAATAATTAAATGATTGATAGTGAAATTTATATATCTTTAAAGGTAAAATTGAGATGCTAATTTTAAATCGTTCACAAATAGATAAATATTACGAGATAGAGATAGTATTATTATTTATAATCATTGATGTATCGGTTTCATTTGCACTGATCATACCTCGAGAAATTCACATCTACTGCTTAAGTACATTACATTTTATTTATATTTTATATTTCTTTTTAAATTTTGTGGTGTATGTTATTTAATGATGATATTGTGTTAATTGATGGCATAAACGATGGTGTCAATCAAACACTTGATCACAATATTATATGGTAATTAATATTTGATCGCTAAAGTCCAACATATCACAAGATACGTGTTGAAGATATACAAATGATAAGATGGATGCGCTTTTACCCAAATATTAAATGATCATATTAGTCAGTGCAAGTAGCTAGTGTTGTTATCGGTCCGGATCGGTCCGGGTATCCACTTACCGGAACCGGTCCGATAAGCTTACCGGTCCAGACCGGTCCCGTACCGATAAGGTTTCGGTCCTGGAACGAGATCCGGTCCCGGACCGAAACCTTATCGTCGACCGTAAGAATTTTCCGTCGGGCGTTTTTAAAAAAATTGAATTTTCAATACTGAAATTGACATTCTCGGATGCGGTGCCACCAAATTTTTACGTTGAAATCAATTGTACATCGCGAGATATTTAGATTTGAAAAGGGGAAAAACGTAACGATTTGGGGGAAAAGTGAAATTGAGGGGCAAGATGGACATTTTTGGAGAAATCGGCGGAATCAAACATCTATAGCAGTTTGGCCGCCCCCGTATCGAAAAAATACGCGAAATCATTTTTTTTTTAGGTAAAACGGACGTCCGAGCGCAAAGTTATTTCCATATAAAGTTTAATCAATTTACAACTAATTAGAGCCGGGAGGGGATCGGGAGGCTTCTTTGGTCAAATTTGTTGGAGAGGGACGGGGTGTTACCGGGTATTTTATCGGGTTACCGGTCTGGCTCCTTATCGGTCCGGGTATTTTTTTGATACTCGTATCCGGACCGTTAAGGTTTCGGTCCGAGTATCGGTCCGGTTCTCAGATAATTACCGGGTGTATTCGAACCGCTAACCGCCCTACAAGTAGCACACATAAATAATAAAAATAAGAGATATCACTGGAGATGGACTGGTTACATCCTGCGATATACAAATTGATGCACTATTATATATAAACAAAACTATAATAAGTAAAGGTTTTAAAGGGACGAGGTACACCTAGCTTCACAAGGAAGACATTTATTGTGAACGTCCTATAAATATATAGAATAAATGTAGATCCAACTAAATACAATGCACAATAAAATAAAAGATCCAGGCGATATTTACTAGTTGAAATATATTATAAATTTGTTATAGAACTATATTATTATTATTATACTATTATTTACTTATAAATATATTTGTGAGTTAAATGTGTAGTAACAAAAAAATGGGAATGAAACAACAACAACAAAGATGTTAGAAATCTGAAAATGAACAAAGTAATTGGTTTGTTATCCTTAAGATAATATTGTCTCGTATATTCCTTTAACGGTGTGATGGCAACTTTAACAGCAATCAAACAAGTGAGCAAGGAAAAACTCAAGTGTTCGCGTAGGGAAGAAAGATCTTGAGTATTGGTGATTGTAAGAGAGGAAGAAGATTGTTAAAATCTGAAATGTGTTGTGTCTTATGAATTGAGCCAAGACCTCAATTTATAGCAAGATGATCGTGTCTTCCCAAATAGCCTAATAAAGACTTCTAATGTCATGTAATGGTCATTGATTTAGGTGTTATAATTCAGTCAAGTAATGGATGAATTCATGAGACAAATAATAGAGACTTAATGCTTTAAAGTCAGCCAAAGCGCCAGGTGAATTTCGTGTCCAACAATCACACTGGAGTTGAAGCGTCGCGGCCTTTCGGGAAGGCACCGGGGCACCTAAATTCCAGCAGCTCTCAGTGGTTATTGATCGGTGTATTTTATATACACTTTTTGAGTCATTTTTAGTTAGTATTTTACTCATTTTATTTATGTTTAGTACAGTATTAGGGTCGTTTTCCTTTATTTTGTGTCGCAGCGGTCAAAAATGGAGAAATGACGAAAAGGAGATGAAATGAGCATAAAAGAGATGAAATTGCACACAAAAGGGCCAAGAAATGAAGTCTAAGAAGTTCCGGGAATTATAGAGAAAATCAGACGAAGTCCGGACGAAAAAGACGATAAACGGAAATTCGCAGAAAAATATCACCGGCCACGGAAGCGAGCATGGCGCCCAAAGTCTTTGAAAGTCCCGAGAGTTGCTGAATTTGTAGCCATGCCTGATCTATGGCCACGCGCGAGAATTATGAAGTGCTGGCCGAATTTGACATGTTTTCAGAATCCTAAAGGGATTATTTTTCCTACCTAAAGGGATTATTTTTCCTACCTAAAGGGATAACTTTTCCTACCTAAAGGGATAACTTTTCCTACCTTAAAACCCTTACCTAAAAGGATTCTAATAACTTTTCCTTTCCTACAAATCCCTAACCCTTCACCAAAAGGATTCTTTGGCTATAAATACTATACATCATTAGAAGAATTATTCATTCTCCATTCTACCATTCACCATTTTACATCCATCCTTCCACCAATCCATCTTGTAAATATTCCACAACACAACCCTTGGATGCTTGGCTTGGAGACTCATTCTTAGTAATTTTCTTTTCTTTTCTTTACTTTATTTCAGTTTTGTATGATGAACATGAAATTAGTTCTTGTCATGTCAATGGCTAGGAACTAATTCTCTTATAGGGCTTTCTATGTTGAATTTCTTGAAACTTATGTTATAAATTAATGCATGCTTATGGTCATTGTTCTTATTGAGAGATCTATCCAATAATTGAGTTGAATTCTTGGTAGCTAATTGACAACTAGTTATCACTATATGATTTCTAATCGAGTTACGAAAAGGGGATTGTGAATATCTTTGTAAGTTGGGTAGACAGTCTTGAATTGGGGATGAAAATACCTCAATTAGATTTGTAGCGTTGATGAGAGGCTTAACAACCCTAATTTTGCGCATTGTGTGTGACGGTCAACTAGGTTTTTGTTCTTAATCCTCCTATAGAGTTACCCTTATCAGCGAAAGTTAGGTAAGGAACAATACTGGGGTTAAGTGTTTATATAACCCTAACGGGAGTATAAAACGATTTCGTAAACCTGCTTTCTCCAAAAGAAGAATATCATAAGTAATGCATTAGTAAGTAGCATAAGCAGATAGTAAGGATACATAGAAGCCCTATTCTCATCACATCTGAAGTAAATCTATATATTTAAAATAACTTTCATAATTCTTAGTTCTAAACAACCCAATCAATTATTAATTCACCAAATAGATACTAGAAAATAGATAACTGGTACTTGGACCCTAATCCTAGAGGACGATATTCGGTCTTATCTAAGACTATACTAATTGATACGACAACGTGCACTTGCGTTCAAAAGTGTGTGCATATTAAGCGCATCAAGTTTTTGGCGCCGTTGCCGGGGATTAGGCAATAGTTCAATATCAAATTATCTATTTTTAATTTCTAATTTGGTTTTAAATTTTTTATTTTTAGTTTTAGTTTTTACGAAAATTCGAGGTGCCGTGATCTTTTGTTGGCTTTGATTCGTTCAGGAACACTTTAGATATGGATTTTTACTGTCCATATGATAGAGAGCCAACCATAGAGGAACAGAGGGAGGAATTACGAGAAACTATACTAAGTCTCACGAGGTTCCAAGCTCAGTTCATGGACGAAATAAGGTCGGACATAAAGAAGTTGGAAACGCAAATAGCAGAACTCGCAATCATATTCAACAACGAACAACAAATTGAGAGCGAACCAAATCCAACTATTGAGGAATGCAAAGACGGTTGGTGTAGAAGGAGAAGAGTGCGAGATCCAATTATTCACCTTCGATTCCTTGGAAAATCTTTTTCTTGTACTGTGCGGAAGAAACACCATCACTGTCAAAGTTGACTCCCAAACAGAAGTCAATACCATCAGGGCACCCCTAGAGTTGAAAGATGTAGGAATCTCACCGATCCTACATTAGAGAACCTAAAGACAAGCGTGCTTGTATACTTGGGGATAATCGTATATTTGAGGCCCTTGTTTGAAGCAATTGTTGTAGTTGAAGTGAGACTGCAACAATAACTCTGCGGATTGCAAGCGATTCGAAGGATCCAATGGGCACTCGGAAAGGTTAATTGCGTCCGGCTAAAAAGACGTTAAAACTGGCGCTTGTTGGGAGGCAACCCAATGTTTTTAATTATGTTATTTTAATTTGTCTTTATTTTATGTTATTTTGCTTAGAAACGATCTCTCACGGTCTTGGGTTCTTGTTTTGTGTTGTTGGATGACATGTGGTCAAAGCTAAAACAGGAAAAGGAGCAAAAAATCGAAAAAAGGAAAAGTAGTCGTGCACATGGCTAAAATCGAAGCGGCTCAGTAACCGTAAGAGCCACAAGATTAGCAAGGCCAGTTGAATCTCGTGGCGGCGCCTAACTTCAGAGAGCCATATTTTCGTGCAAATTCCAGAATTTTTCCTCCTAGACCTCCGTTATGACCGATGTGTTGTGTCAGTAAGTTGTCATTTTTCTTTTATTTTCTTTGAGTTTTGCACACATTGGGGACAATGTGTGATTTAAGTTTGGGGGTGTTTTATTTGTGTCTTGTTATGTTTCAATTAAGTCTTTTTTTTTTATTGTTTTGTGTTTATTTTTGAGTCACAAATTTTTTTTCTTTTTTTTCTTTCTCTTTTCATAATTGACTGTCAAAGATCATGTATGTTGTAGTTGCTAGAAACACCTAGTGAAGGAAGGTGGAATAATGTAATGGAATTAGAAGCAACTATCTAAACACCTAGGTTAGATATGCCAAAAACTCACAAAAATCATCATTTGGAGTTTCTTGCTTAAATTGTGCATGCTAAATTATGAAAACCTATGTGTTATGATTGCTTGCTATTTGAGGCGAAATAGTTAGGATATACATGTTAGGGAGATGACTCAGGCATTTCTTTGATAGCCAATTTTTACCACTCTTTTCTACCCCGAACTTTAAAAGTATCCCTAGTCAGCCCCATTGAGCCTAAAAATTGAAACTTCTTCTTTGACACCCTATATTCCCACAGATTGTGCCATAAGTAAAAAAATGTGAAGTAGTGGAATCAATTGTGTTAAAAAAGAGACAAAAAGAGTGAATGAGCTTGTTGCACCCCAATAAAAAAAAAAAAAAAAAAGAGACAAAAGCCTAAGTTTGGGGGTGCTTGTTATTATAATACTCTTCATTCTCCCAAAACAAAAGAGGGAAAAAAATAGAATTGAAGTGAAGAAAAGAACAAAAAAAAGGGAAACACTGAAAAGCTAAAGAGCGTATGGTACACAAAAATGAGCCTAAATGCCTATTTTTACCAACCCCTACCTAAGCCTACATTACAACCCTTAAAGTCCTGAAGATCTCTTTTATGCATATTCAGGATTAGTGGAGAATAGCAAGTAAGCATGCCATAGGATTTTTGAATTTATATGCATGATTTAGTATATTGACTTCCATTAAAGCATGATAAATATGAGTTTGCGAAATATCTAGCTCAATGTGTTTAGTGTGCTGAAAAATTTCATGCTACATGTTCCTGCATATTATTCTGCTAACCTTCATGTTTTTCTAGATAACACTAAATGCAAAAAGTGATCAATGTCGATTGAGTCTTATTTTTCGTTTCTTGAGTCTTTTATTTCTTTCTTTCTATCTTTGCTCGAGGCGAGCAAAGGTTAAGTTGGGGTATTTGATCGGTGTATTTTATATACACTTTTGAGTCATTTTTAGTTAGTATTTTACTCATTTTATTTATGTTTAGTACAATTAGGGCCGTTTTCCTTTCTTTTGTGTCACATGTCAAAAATGGAGAAATGACGAAAAGGAGATGAAATGAGCATAAAAGAGATGAAATTGCACACAAAAGGGCCAAGAAATGAAGTCTAAGTTAGGAATTATAGAAAATCGTGACAAGTCCGGACGAGAAAAAGACGCAACGAAAATTCGCCAGAAAAATATCACCGCCGGGAAGCGAGCCGCGACGCCAAAGTCTTTGAAAGTCCCAGAGTTGCTGAATTTCAGCCGCCAGGCTGATCTATGAGCATGCGCTGACGCGAATTATGAAGTCGGCCGATTTGACATGTTTTCTAATCCTAAAGGGATTATTTTTCCTACCTAAAGGGATTATTTTTCCTACCTAAAGGGATAACTTTTCCTACCTAAAGGGATAACTTTTCCTACCTTAAAACCCTTACCTAAAAGGATTCTAATAACTTTTCCTTTCCTACAAATCCCTAACCCTTCACCAAAAGGATTCTTTGGCTATAAATACTATACATCATTAGAAGAATTATTCATTCTCCATTCTACCATTCACCATTCTACATCCATCCTTCCACCAATCCATCTTGTAAATATTCCACAACACAACCCTTGGATGCTTGGCTTGGAGACTCATTCTTAGTAATTTTCTTTTCTTTACTTTACTTTATTTCAGTTTTGTATGATGAACATGGAATTAGTTCTTGTCATGTCAATGGCTAGCAACTAATTCTCTTATAGGGATTTCTATGTTGAATTTCTTGAAACTTATGTTATAAATTAATGCATGCTTATGGTCATTGTTCTTATTGAGAGATCTATCCAATAATTGAGTTGAATTCTTGGTAGCTAATTGACAACTAGTTATCACTATATGATTTCTAATCGATTCGAAAAGGGGATTGTGAATATCTTGTAAGTTGGGTAGACGATCTTGAATTGGGGATGAAAATACCTCAATTAGATTTGTAAGCGTTGATGGGAGGCTTAACAACCTAATTTTGCGCATTGTGCGTGACGGTCAACTAGGTTTTTGTTCTTAATCCTCCTATAGAGTTACCCTTATCAGCGAAAGTTAGGTAAGGAACAATACTGGGGTTGAGTGTTTATATAACCCTAACGGAAGTATAAAACGATTTCGTAAACCTGCTTTCTCCAAAAGAAGAATACCATAAGTAATGCATTAGTAAGTAGCATAAGCAGATAGTAAGGATACATAGAAGCCCTATTCTCATCACATCTGAAATAAATCTATATATTTAAAATAGCTTTCATAATTCTTAGTTCTAAACAACCCAATCAATTATTAATTCACCAAATAGATACTAGAAAATAGATAACTGGTACTTGGACCCTAATCCTAGAGGACGATATTCGGTATTATCTAAGACTATACTACTTGATACGATAACGTGCACTTGCGTTCAAAAGTGTGTGCATATTAAGCGCATCAGTTATTTACTGTCATTAGAGTTGCGGCTCAGCCATCGAGGCGTCATGGCCCTTCACCCATTTCCTGACTTGTTTCATATTTTACACATCATACACTTCTTCCTCCATTTACCAATGTGAAATCATTGTCATTTGGTCAATAACCGTCTATCATTTTACGTCTCAAACAATTCGTATACGTACAAATATCTCTTCCTCTAAAGAAATTATGATCATTGGCACAATATGTGTGTAACACCCCATTTTAAACCGGAGTCGAAACGGGAATGCCACGTATGGTTGATTCCTAAATGTATTTTTTAAGGAGTCGCCACCTAATTATTTTGGGTGAATTAGGACACCTAAATGTTAACTAGTTTAAAGTAAACATTAACTCTATTTAATGGTCTGCTAAACTTAATGGGATTCTGGTTAAGGGTTCTTTATTATCCTAAAGGGAAGGAGTTAGGCACCCTAAAGGATACGCTAACTTGCGGTTGTCCGTTCAAACCTAGGGTAATTATTATGTTTAAAAAAATGCATGTTTAGAGATGTTTAAGTCAAAAGATATTGCAAGTATATAAAAAATACATATCGTATATCAATAGTGTGAAATGGAACTCAAAATTCGGGTTTGGACGAAATAAACATAAAGTAGACATGGTTTATAAAAGTATAAGATTGATTTATTGAAAACAGTACTTATATTTGCAAAATTGATTTTTTGACTAATATATATATATATATATATGTCCTGATATCTAAAGTGCTTATTGATAATAGGAAAATGATAAGCTATATAATGTTAAAAGAGCTTATGAGCAAAGCAATTTATTTTATCATGAATTTTATAAGGAGTAATACGTTAGTTGCGAGTTAAATTGTTTAGTAATGTTTAGACATGCATGACAAGCCCCCTTAAAATAAGTAATTTAAAGGTGCATTTCCGATTTTAAAACTACCCGCCCAATTTATTTATTCCAAGACTAATTGTTCTATGTCTCAAAGTTATATTACAACAACAAATCAGATATAAAGATGAGATAAGGAGGTTAAGAGAGCGGAGGGATCGGAGCGGATGACTCCGTCCTATTTGTTTTTCTAGGAATTGCCGAAGAGGGAACTTGATGGATGTAGATGCGGATACTCATTTGTTGTAGCTTGTGATGAGTCTTGCCATGAGACTCTTCGTTTCGCTCCAATGCGTTTCATGTAAAAAATAAAGAAAGATAAGGAATTAGTATATATCCTAATTACTTGAATCATAAAAATCTATATACACATAATCTATATTTGCGTGTAATCAGCATATAAGAATGTATAAATCAGTGAATAGAATGGCGCAATTCTGCAAACAAGCGACAAGCGAAGATCTGATAAGAAGCAACATGCGAGAAATAGAGAAAACAAATATGCCAGCCTCTTACTGTTGTTTTCAAACTTTTAGGAAGAATCGCCCAAACGTGGTGAGTCTAATAACAAGTATTTCTATCTTATATACATGTATTCAGACTTGGATTATCATAAATAATAGTTTTCGTATTAACGAAAGCATACATATGTCTATTCTATTAATTTTACTTGATCTGCCTAACAATACACTAAGCAAATACTTATCAAAACAAGATTAAACTAGCAGTACTACATGATTTTGTACACAAGCACGAGAATGGGGGTTATGAATTGAATATAGGATGCAAAACAGAGACATAACTTCACACAGTGTCACTTAATCTAGCAAGCGCAACCTAGCAGATTGGGGGCAAAGTACAAGGCAGTTTGGGAGACTTCCCCTATTGACACACGAACAATCTTGATACCTAAATAGGCAAGGGAAGTACACTGAATTTGACATACGAGCATGAGGATGGACAGAAGACTGGTCAGCATTGATATACGTAACCATCTAAACTCTGCTACACACTCGCATTCCTATTTATGCTATATATTTAGACATGATACCCCTAGTAAATGAAATAGACACATAAATAGGCCCATGGACATATAATTGTCTAGCAGACTGAACATACCCATTTAATCACTCAAACCTGAGATATAAGTGTGATAATATTACTATTTGGGGAAGAGAGTTGCATACGCTGGTTTGGGGGACCTGATACAGATATGCATGACCTTACTTGGGGTGAAACACAACTCATAAACCTTGAGTTGATTGAACCACGAATATATCAAAGACACAATGAGGTCTAAACAGGTGATTACATGTTATGTCGTTAGACACTTGATTTGAAGAGACTAAACATAACACGGCTTGTTTTGACAAACATATTGGGCGAGAAAAGAACTATCTGACTAAACAACATGATACTTGATGTGTTTTGATCCGACTCATATCACAACACTGATGAGATTTCGAATGGATAAAGAACATTGTATATTTAAATTTCAACTGTCACAGATCCTAACTTCTACGGTAAACAAAACGTCCCATTCATTACATAATATCAAAAACACAGAATCCACATAACACAACAGGCGATCAATCAGACATCGGGAAGCAATAATAGGTCATTATAACTTACAGAAAATACATGAGAATACAACAAATGAGAAAGACAAAATATATTTAAAGGAGATTGATTTTACCTTCTCCGGGCAGCGAACCGAGGCAGCGTATCAAGTCGTCGATCCGCTCGGGGTTTGGTTTTTGCGATGCGAATAAAAGGGCAGAGATAGTTTGCTGATTTCTTGACTGAAATTGAGAGAAGGTTTCGAACTGTTCCCCCACCCCTGATGTCTGTTCTTAACTACGCTAGGTTTTTCTCTCCCGATTGCTCTGCATGTGCATATCGGTCTCTTTTTTTGGGTAGTCCAGCGTACCTTGGATTACTGCGTTCTCCTCCTTTTATAGCCCTCACTTAGGTTTCGATTTAGGGACTGTATTTATGACGATTTGGACTGATTTTATGGTTCTTGGTTATGGTAAGGAACTGATTTTTTTGGAAGGATTTGAAGGAGATTTGGTGCGATTAGGTGTTTATATGGTAAGATATCGTTGGAGAAGGTAAGGGGAAACCCCGGATTCTCTGGCGAGAATCTCGGGTTGGGGTGCTGGCGGTGACAGGGTGCGATGGCAAGGGCGAGATGGGTGTGTCGGCTGCGTTTAGGTTTTTTTTTTTTTAGGTTAGGGTTTGTTTCTTCGTTTGTGTTGTCGACGAGAAAGGTAGGGGAACAAATAAAAGGGCTGAGGAAATAAAGAACGGGCGTGGGCCGATCGTGTTGGGCCGGGTAGGTAGTGGGCTAGCGTTGGGCGTGGGTAATTGGGCTGGGTAGTTAGTATTAGTTAGGTTTTTAAATTAGGGGTATTAGTTTTAGGTTAGTTTTAATTGTTAATTTAGGTAAAATTAATTAGTGGTAAATCAGATTAATAAATTGTGATTAAATTATTTAGGTGCTTTATTAGCCTAAATTATTATAATAATAAATGCGGGTGTGTTATCTAATTAGTGTTTAATGTTTATAATGTGATGTCGTTATTAAGACTTATTAAATAAAAATTAGGACTTCTTAATTCTTTTATGAATGCTATTATTAAAACGCGTGTGTTAGATTATTATTTTATGTATTTATTATTTATTATTAAATTGTTTATTTATGCATGTATTAATGTTTTATTGCTGCATTTTATTATTTTAAAATTATTAGAATTATTGTGGAAAATTAGTGTAATTTTATAGTTAATGACTGAACGGGAGGGTCAAAATTGGGTGTCAACAATGTGCACGTGTGTGGAAACATTGTTTCTGACGTGCGGGGTCACAATTGTTCGAGTCATAATTAATAGGATTAACTTTATTTCACATTTAATAAATGTTTCCAACAATCCCCTCTTGGAAGAGATTTTGGCGCACGCACATGGTGTCTTTCTAGCAATCATCCGGCGGAACGATGTTGCATCTAGAGAGGTAGTCGTAGATTTGAACCTTCCATGGTAGAATACCATCAGACTTATTTACTGCGCGGTGAACGTGATGTCTTGAACCGTTAATGTTTAGTATGAGCTAAGACAATAGTATCAACACAATGTTTTTATTTACTCTATCTTCCTTAAATATTTTGTCTGTCGTAGGGCGTGGACACTCTTGGATTCTTAAGTGCGTTCATTTGAGGCAGTTTGTCCTCGCACTTAAATAGGTGGTCTCCTATAAGGTATCCTGCAATACCCCACCACACAAGTGTTAGGAACCATTAAAAGTTTCCCCAACGTAACCTCTACATTGAGGATCATTAAAGGTTTGGAAACTTATCATTTACCCCTCTACATGTAGCACTTTATGTCTATCACGGAAACGACCTTGGATTATGTTTCTTAAGAAGAAATCATTATCTGAAGTGCTCTTGCTTCCTCTGAAGCGTTCAACTGAACCTTTACGATTTAGTTTTCCCATTGTACCTACTTTCTGGGATCTCCAGTTGGTAAGGTTGTGTAACACCCCATTTTAACCGGTGTCGAAACGGGAGTATTACGTATGGTTGATTTCTAGATGTATTTAAGGAGTCGCCACCTAATTATTTAGTGAATTAGGACACTTATTAAATAGCAGAAAAATGCTATAAATGATCTCCATTTAATGGTCTACGAAATTAATGAGATTCTGGATCAGGGTTCTTTATTATCCTAAAGGGAAGGGGTGAGGCATCATTTAAGATCCGCTAACTTGCGGTTATCCGTTCAAACCTAGGTTAATTATATGTTGATTTTTATTCTACCTATTCTAAGCATTTTTACATAATTTACAATTAAAATAAAATGCGATACAAAAATAGTAAAACTAAAATTTAAATGACACATAAGATAAAACTCCGGGACATCTTTAGCCCTTTTTAGGCCTTCTGCACAAGATGATCTTCGGGTACCTGCATAAACACTTAGTAAAAGTGTTAGTAATAAAATAAATAATTTTAAAGTAATAGCAATAATTAATAAATAAAGCCAAAAATAAATTCGTCTTCTGCACAGGAAAAGCCTTGGAAATCAGACGGGGATTCCTTCATCGGCCAAACAAGTGTAGCATCTTGTTCAAATCAGTAAAATACCAACAGTGTAGTATTTGTTCTCAATCAGTAAACCAGCAAAAAATGTAGCAAAAATAGCCTAAAAATCAGTCCAACATCCAGCGGATAGTAAGCAATTCTTAGAAAATCAGTGGACAACAAAGGGCGGCGAAACAGTGGAATAAACGACAACATAGCAATGGAAATGGTCCAACATCAGCCCATTAAGATGATGAAAATCAGTCCAACCAATAACCACAATCAGTCCAACAAACGGTAAGACAGTGGAGTAGCCAACAAGACTCGCCGGAAAATTCAAGATAATACAAAGCCAGTTAAAGGGCAAAAATGTCAAAACAGTTCCTGAAACGGTAACACATCAGCGGTTCGCCGGAAGCAGTAAAATGCACGGAAACAGTAGAGCTCGCCGGAGTTGTAGAAACTCCGGCGAATCACCAAAACAGAAATCAAATCAGTTTCCAACATAGCCAACAAAAGAGATACAAACAGTGCTATTGTCGGAGTTAACAACACGAAAAGGCAGCGGGAAGGGGGTTACGTGTCGACGCTGGAACAGTGGTTCAAGGTCGACGGTTCAGTGGGTGGAGCTCCGACGATAGGCAGCAGCGACGGGAAATGGAATGGTGGTTCACGACGGGGTGTTGCTGGTTCAGGGCAGTGGCGAGTGTCGTGTGTGGCAGTGAGGTGTGAAGAGGCTGATGGGTTATGCTAGGGGGTTTCGCCGGCGATGGGAGTTCAGTGGTGGCGGCGACGAGGGAGGGGGAGAAGGGAGTGAGGGTGTGCGGGTGAGGGAGTGAGGGTGAAGTAGGGCTGCTGATGAGAGAGGGACGGCTGAGGGCTAGTAATAGGGGGGCTGATTTTTGTGTGGGCTGGCTTAAAAAATGAAAAAAGGGGGGGATGTTTTATTTTATAGGGGTAGAATTAGGGTTAGGTATTTGGGGGGAATTGAAAAGTGGGGTTTGAAATTTAGGGGAAAAATAAAAGAGTGTTTGGATGAAATTAAAATGGTGTTGGATTGGACTGATTCAAATTGTGTCTTGAACTGGACTGGTTTGACAAAAATGCAAGGCTGGTTAATTATTTAAAGAAAAAATTATTTAAAAAGATGCAAAATTATTAAAATGCAAATGCCGACGCAATAATACTAAAATGCAAATGCCGACGCAATAATACTAAAATGCAATATTTAAGACATGTTTAATGCCTGATTAAAAGTAAAAACGCGATGCCGATTAATTATTTAAAGAGATGCAAATATTATTAAAATAAAAACATAATATTAACAAAGACATAATGCTTAATTTTAAAATAAAAAGATGCAATGCGTTTTGTGAAAAAATAAACATAGAATATTATGTAAAAATGCAAAAAATGCTGATTAAAATGTGGTGCGCTAAAATACTTAAAATTGCACGAAATATACAAAAAACGGGTCAAAATTGACTGTCAACAGGTTGGGTATCCACAATATCAGTTCTTATTGTTTGGGTTTTAAGCCCATTCCCATAGACATGCAGTACATTTGATCTCTGGTCATTCCCTTCGTCAAGGGATCTGTGATATTTTACGTAATAAATGAAAATAACAATCTAGGTGATCAACTGCCTAACGGACTCATGTCTCCGTCGAATATGACGAGACTTGCCGTTGTACGTGGAACTTCGTGCCCTTCATAGAGCGGACTGACTGTCGCAGTGGATCATTAC
The DNA here is from genome assembly GCA_029844215.1 of Przewalskia tangutica. Lineage (NCBI taxonomy): Eukaryota > Viridiplantae > Streptophyta > Magnoliopsida > Solanales > Solanaceae > Przewalskia > Przewalskia tangutica. Next base: position 100,410,649 of record CM056736.1, on the reverse strand, counting down.
AGAAGACACAAGTTTATCCCAACATGGGACATCCTCTAAGAAACCATGAAGCCACTCAGCTTCTTCTCCCACTTTGTCTAAATCGATAAATTCCGATTTCATCGTGGATCGGGAAATAAGGGTTTGCCTAGAGGATTTTCAAGACACAACTCCACCACCGATTGTAAAAATATATCCGCTGGTGGACTTGATGTATTCACTATCAGATATCCAATTTGCATCATTGTATCCCTCTAGTACCACTGGATATCTTGAATAGTGTAATACAAACGTTAGTGTGAACTTCAGGAACCGTAGTACCCTATTCAATGCTTTCCAGTGATTATCACTCGGATTACGGGTGAACCTAGCCAATTTATTGACTGCATAAGCGATATCAGGTCAAGTGCAGTTTGTGATATACATCAGACTACCAATCACCTACGCATATCGCTCCTGGCGTACGGGCACACCAAGATGTTTGTCAATCTTTTGACTTCTATCCAATGGTGTCGTTACCGGTGAACAATAGAACATCTCAAATTTCTACAGCACATCCTCGATGTAGTGAGATTGAGACAAGACTAGTCTGTTAGATGTCTTAGAGATCTTGATCCCAAATATGACATCTGCGACACCCATATCCTTCATGTCAAAATATTGTTTTTAGCATGTTCTTAGTCTCTAGGATTATCCTAGGACTGCTTCAAGTGATCAACAAGTCGTCTACATAGAGCCATATTATGACGAATGAATCAGCATTTCCTTTCATGTAAACACACTTGTCACACATGTTAATGGTGAACCCTTTCGATAGTGGGGTACTGTCAAATTTCTCGTGCCATTATTTAGGGGCCTGTTTCAACCCGTATAATGATTTAACAAGCCGACAACCTTTTTGTATCTTGTCCTGGAACCACATACCCCGCGAGTTGGTCCATATATATTTCTTCTTCCAAATCACCATTTATGAAGGCTGTTTTGACATCCATTTGATGTATTTCAAGATCCCGCAAGGCGGCTGTTACACCCCGTAATTCCATGACATTGATTTGAGGACGTGATTAAGGAAAGAAGATTTGAATATTGGAAGGAAAAAATTATTGCATTTTCTTAAAGGAAAATTTCGGGAAAATGTGACGACGGAAAAATTAGTAACTTGAAGTTTAATACTTCTAATTGAATTTATGGACTTGGTATTGGATTATAAGGTATTGGAATTGATAATATGGGGTCCACCGAGAATTTCACAATTTCGCGGGGTCCTTCGAAAAATTATAATATTTTGGACCAATCGGAGGGCGACACGTGTCACCCCTCCACCTGACTTTGACTTTGACTTTGACTTGGACTTGGACTTTAGATATTTTGAAGACAAGTGGACAAGTGGGTCTCACTCCACTTGTCTTGCTACACTTGTAGATATTTATATATATCAAGAGCTTGCAAGACTTATCTACACTTAGAAAATATTTTCATTACACAAGTTCTATCTCTCTCTCTCAAGATTTCGGCCAAGGGCCATTATTGAAGACCAAGATCCTTAAATCTTCCAATCTTAGTTCATAATACAAGATTAAAAATCCTAACCACGTGTTAAGCCAAGATAAATCACCATTAACCTCAAATTCCATTTGGGTCGTGGCTAGGGTTAGAGATTTTAGGGTTTTCCGCCGACTTTTTGGTGATGGAACGTGAAGGGAAGTTGCTCATAAGGTTGTAGGGGATACATATATGTGATTGTATCTTGAATAAGTGGAGCGAAACGAAAATTGTGGGTCAAAGACGAGTGGACTGTTTTGGGGCGTTTTTGGGCACAAAATGAGGTAAAAGTCATTCTTTTTTTAAAGTAATTGGATATTACTTATTGTTATAATGTATGGATGAACTTTTAATAAAAAGAATGAGGATTAAAAAGTGTTTGGATAATTTTTTAAGGCTTGGCCGAGAGCTAGACTAATTTTGAGGTTTTCGGATTTCGTTGGTTATTGTCGTTATTTACACTTGGTACATGTTATATAATGAAGGAAATATTGTAGTTGATAGATTATATAACTTGTATAACATGTTGGAACTTGAATTGAAATAAAAGGAATTAAGGAAAAGGACTTTGGATTGTTGTAGTTATTGTTGATCTAAAATCGCCAAAACTGTTAGACGTTGGGATGTCGTTTTATGGACTGTTTTGGGGTGCATATATGCTGGAAAATCAGACCCTAATATGCATGATTAATGTGGTAAAATGACTAATGAAAGTCCTAAAGAATAAGGGTATAAAAAGGGTGTTAAAGACTTCACATTGTACCCTTAATATTGTAGAATTGTGGACTGTTTTGTGCCGAGAATTATGGACTGTTTTAATGTGATTGTGGGGCAGAATTTTACACATCAAGTTAGGCGTGTAATCTCTTTTGGTTAACTGTTGGTTGTGCCTTAAATGTTGCTTGTTGGTTGATGAATACGGGCCTTGAAAAAGGTAAAAAAGTACGTGGAAACAAAGGAAGTGCTGCCCAAATTTCCGTAGAATTAGAGGGTCATTATTTGGTATAAGTCTTATACTAGTAAGTATGATATTGATAGAACTGTTATCGGCATTATAGGTTGAAGTACTACGTGTAGCACATTCTACTTGGCTTGTGGAATAGCCAATAAGGTTGAAGTACATTGGAGCGTATTGCTACTTGTCGTTTGGGTTAGTCGCCAACGAGGTATGTGAACTATCCTTCCTTCTTTTGACATGATTATTTGAAAAGCCTATGTGACTTGATTTTGGTGAGTCTATGTGACTTGATTTATTTGAAGTAAATGAATTGATTTAAAGTTATGAGACTTGATTTCTTTAAAAGATTATGAGACTTTATTTTTTAAGTTATGGGACTTGATTTCTAAAGTTAAGAGATTTGATTTAAAGTTATGAGACTTGATTTCTTTAAAAGATATGAGACTTTATTTTTCAAGTTATGGAACTTGATTTCTAAAGTTAAGAGATTTGATTTAAAGTTATGAGACTTGATTTCTTTAAAAGATTATGAGACTTTATTTTTCAAGTTATGGGACTTGATTTCTAAAGTTAAGAGATTTGATTTAAAGTTATGAGACTTGATTTCTTTAAAAGATTATGAGACTTTATATTTCAAGTTGTGGGACTTGATTTCTAAAGTTAAGAGATTTGATTTAAAGTTATGAGTCTTTATTTTTCAAGTTATGAGACTTGATTTCTAAAGTTAAGAGATTTGATTTAAAGTTATGAGACTTGATTTCTTTAAAAGATTATGAGACTTTATTTTCCAAGTTATGTGACTTGATTATGTGAAGTATACTTGCCTTGTTATTGGAGTATACATGAGTATAAAAGACTAGATTATATGAAGCATATGTGGCTTGATTATGTGAAGTATATTTGTCTTGTTATTGGAGTATACGTGAGTATAAGAGACTAGATTATATGAAGCATATGTGGCTTGATTATGTGAAGTATATTTGCCTTGTTATTGGAGTATACGTGAGTATAAGAGACTAGATTATATGAAGCATATGTGACTTGATTATGTGAAGTATACTTGCCTTGTTATTGGAGTATACGTAACTTTATTATGAAGGTATACTTGTCTTAATTATGTCTAAGTGTCACGACCCGACTCAGGGCGATCGTACCTACCGGTACCTGCACGTATATCGTCGAGAGAATAGCAGCGGAACATACATAACACATAACTTATAGAAAGGTAACATCACTGGCCAGCCGATAAGGCTGCCTTCAATAAAGACATACTAATCAAAAGTATAGTAGTACAACTTGTTCTTACAGCCCAACACATACGTGACCACAGACCTCTAAGGATAACAACTGTGGCGGGACAGGGCCCCGCCATACCCCTGAATATACACAATGTCTATAACATCAGGGAAAAACCGTACCAACAAAACAAGCTTCCGGAGGAATGGAGTTTCTGACACCGGAACAGTGGTCCTAAGAACGAGGATCCACCACCTGCTTACCCTGCGGCGTGAACGCAGCCAGGAAGGGTCGATTACACTGATATGTACCAAGTATGTAAAGGCGGAAAATCTGTAATAATGATATCATAAGTCTAAAAGTAATTTGAGTCATGGAAGACAATCAAAATACCTTTTCGTGCCTTACTAACAATGAGAGTGACAAGTATATATATATAATCTGCGTAAAATAGGGCCTCGTGATCAAAACAGGCACCTCGCCAGTAGTATCAATAAGCACCCTACTCCTCGGACTATTTCACCGCATAGTCCTGTGGACCCGCACGTAGGTATTCTCGCATAGTCGTACCCGCGCGTGGGACTATTTCACTGCGTAAGCCCATGGGACTCGCATGAGGTATTCCTCGCATCGTGGGTAGCAAATCCACGGAACATGTGGTATAACGATCTTGGGGACTTACCCCTCAGATATACTCTTACCCTGAAGCAGATGGTATAACGATCTTGGGGCTTACCCCTCAGATATACTCTTACACTGAAGCAGATGGTATAACGATCTTGGGGATTTACCCCTCAGATATACTCTTACACTGGAGAAGGTGGTATGACGATCTTGGGGCTTGCCCCTCATTCATACTCTTACCCTGGAGAATGTGGTATAACGATCTTGGGGACTTACCCCTCAGATATACTTTTACCCTAGCTCAAACTGTCAACATATCATAATCATAAATAAGTTAAGAAAACTTATAACTTCTTATTAGCCTTGTTCATATACCCTCTCATTTTAGTTTACTTAAGACACTTAATCATATCTTTAATAAAAGAAAACCGGGAATTTAACCCAAGTACTACATACTTCAACTCTTTTAAAAGTGACTCATTTTCATATAAAATCTTTGGGCAATTGATGTCTTAAAATCAATTTGCCTTTCATAAATCAAATCATTTGTCCTTACTTATTTTACTTAGAGTAAATCTCTTCTCATTAACCTTTTATGAAGTTAATAAACCAACTTCCCATAAAGTTGTTATATTAACCCTACACTTTAGTAAAATTATACTTTTCCCCTAACCAAGGGACTTATACATTCTTAAAACGAAACAAGTCTTTATATACTTAAAACAAGTAAGAATACCAAATCTTGTACGTCTACCGTACTACATAGTTACATCTATTCATGCTCAAGAGATAGGAAAACTTCACATACCTCTTTGATCAATCCACTTGCTAAGTCCAAACTACCGCAAGTAATATGTCAACCTAAAATAACCATGACACGTTTATTAACCTCTAATTTCAATGTAGCATAATCCAAGTTCAAAGTCACTAAATTCTATGGAAAATTGGGCAGCATTTCCTTTGTTTCTACATACTTTGTCACCTTTCTCAAGGCCGAATCCAACATCCAAACGCCACATTTAAGGCTCAACAATCCAAACATTTCAAAGGGGATTACACACCTAAACTTGGGTGTGTAAAATTCTGCCCCATAAGGTACAACAATTCACTTAACAATTCTAAGGTAGTTTTTAGGCTACAACATGCTCATAATATCTTCTTAACCAATTCCTTCACATTCAAACCATATTTCTTACATGCAATGACTCTAAGTGCATTATTTACTACTACAAATCTCTTTTTCTTCACATGCAACATTAATACTAGCTACAAGAGAAGAAATGTTACCTTTGGAGCTTTAGCCAAAACTATTCCAACAACCTTGCTAGCCTCCTTTCCAAGAACACCACCACAATGATTCCTACAAGCTAGCCACAAGCTTCCTTCTTGTCCTTAACTTTTCAGATTTTTCCTTAGGCTTGAATTCCTCTTAGAATTTTAGAGAGAAATGGGAGCTTAAGCTTAGAGAGAGAGAGAGAGATTTGAAAGATGACCAAGTCTTCAAGACTTGATCAATATAAGGAATGCAAGAAATCAGATGGGGGGGGGGGGACACTTGTCGCCCTCCCAAGGTCTTTTAAAAGAGAAATCTGATTTTTCCTCAGTTTTTCCGCCAGAATTCCCGCCTCGGCGCCGCGGCGCTGAAACCTCTGCGAACTTTCGGAACTTCCGGCGCCGCGGCCCTGCTTCCCGGCGCCGCGCCACATGCTGCGAAACGCATTACGTCGTCCGTCTTGCGCATCAACTTGTAACTCCCATAACTTTCTACTCCGACGTCCTATCGACGAACGGTTGGTTGCGTTGGAAACTAGACTCAACGAACTACGCACTAGGCCTTTGAAACACTTAGGAACTCTCAATGTACCGGGTCATAACCCGCCTCAAAGTTGACTAAAACCCGTCCGGAACAATCCGTCAACCTATCCTTTGAAAATTTTAAGTCTTACTCCCTTTCGCACGCTCTCACACGTATGGCCAGAACTACGGGGTATAACATTCTCCCCCCCTTAGAAACATTCGTCCCGAATGTTCCTTCTAGGCTTACTCAAATCACAATATCGACATAAACCCTCTTAACTATTCTTTTTTTGCATTAAAAGATGCTCCACGAGCCACGACAATACTCAAGCAAAATTGTCAATCAAACTAATAAGCAAGAAAGTAGGTTACCTGGAGGTACAGGAAATAAGTGAGGATACTTCTTCATCATGTCATCCTCCGCTTCCCACGTCATCTCTTCCCTGTTCTCGTTTCGCCATAATACCTTGACGGAAGCCACGTCCTTCGTCCGAAGTCGCCTAACCTGACGATCGAGTATCGCTATGGGACTCTCCTCATACGATAACTCCTCTGTCACCTGGACATCATGAATCGGGTGCACTCTAGATGGATCTCGATACATTTCGCAACATAGACACGTGGAAAAGCGGATGTACCGCCTCAAATCGGACGGCAGATCTAACTCATAGCACTGCCTACCCTACAGACAATCGATAAGGCCCAATGTACCTAGGGCTAAGTTTCCTTCTTTCCAAATCTCATCACGCCGCCGTAGGCGATACCTAGGAAAACCCAATCATCTATCTCAAACTCCAAGTGTCGGCGATGATCGCATCGACCATGCGACTCGAGTGCCGCCAACCGCTCTGTATAAGCTTCACCTTATCCATCGTTGCTTGAACCAAGTCGGCCCGATTAATCGTATTTCTCCCACCTCGAACCAACTATCGGTGACTGCACTTCCTCATATAAGGCCTCATAAGGCGCCATCTGAATACTAGAGTGGTAGCTGTTGTTATAAGCACACTCCACGAGAGGTAAATGATCCTCCCAGCTACCCCTGAAATCAATAACACAAGCCCGCATCATATCCTCAAGTGTCTGGATAGTGCGCTCGGTTTGTCCATCGTCGATGCGAGGTGAACCGCGTCGAGACTCACAGGTCCTAATCCATACGGAAAGACCTCGAAATTAGCCGTGAACTGGGCTCCTCATGCGAAATAATCGTCTGAGCACTCCGTGCGATCTCACAATCTCACGACATCTGATCTAGCATAATCCTCGGCCGAAAAAGTCATCCTGACTGGAAGAAAATGGGCTGATTTCGTCAGCCTGTCGACGATAACCCAAATAAAATCATGCTTCCTCTGAGTGGAAGGTAACCCTGTAATAAAATCCATATTTACCACCTCCCACTTCCAAGTCGGAATATCAATAGCCTGCAATGACCACCGGGCTTCGGTGCTCAACTTTAACTCGGCGATTCGGGCGCTGCGCGCGAACTCCATGGCGTCCTCTTGGTCATCCCACCAATACACGTCGAGGTCATGATACATCTTAGTCGACCGGATGAATAGAATAACGAGCACCGTGTGCCTCACGAATCTGTGGCGAAGTCTGTCCGCATCGGGAACACACAACGGCCCTCAAATCTTAGCACCCCGTCCGCGCTACCTCAAATAGACTCTTCTTTTTAAAGCGGCGTCGATACCGTACCATAATCGGATCCTCATGTCGCCTCTTCACCTCGCCGGCGATGGAAGACTCGGCAACCTCTCGAACCGAAATCCATCACTATCGGAATCAACCAAGCGAACCCCGAGGCTCGCTGGCGATGTAACTCTCGGACCGTATCCTTTTCTGCGGTACATCGGACGGACTACCCATCGATCTGCGACTAAGGCATCTGCAACTACATTGGCCTTCCCGGGTGGTATAGAATATCAACATCGTAATCCTTGGCGGCTCAACCACGCCTGCAGCCAAGTTCGACTCCCATGGTGAAGATATCGGAGACTCTTGTGAGTGCGTGTAAATGTCCACGTGTACTCCATACAAATAATGTCTCGGATCTTGGCATGAATCACTGCGCGACTCCAGTCATGTGTGGGATAGTTCTTCTCATGCTTCCTAATTTGTCGAGATCATAAGCTATAACATTGCCGTCTTTGCGTCGTGACGTATCCAAGCCCGACACGCGGCGTCACAATAAACCACATATCCATCTAAACCTGCGGAAGTAAGAAGCTGGGCGGTCGTCAATTTCTCCTTTAGCAATTGAAACTTTCCTCACAATGTCAGTCCGGAACATAGCCGTTTTACGAGTCGACTTAGTCAATAGTCTTTGAAATGAAGCAAACTTCTCCACAAACCTCAGATAATAACCGCGAGGCCCAAGGCTGCGCAAAAGTCGGTGTTGTGGAGTGCAGGCCAAGTCTTGGCTGCCTCGATCTTGTTTGTATCAACCGAATACCATGGCCCCAGATAACATGCCCTAAGAAAGCCACCAAAGCTAACCAAAACTCGCGACCGAGAACTTGGCATCTGTTGCGGTCTCGAGGACTCGTCCGTCGCCGAATGGTATGTATGCTCTTGCTGTCTTGCGAATACACCAAGATATCATCAATGAAAACTATAACGAACATATCCAAGAATGGCCTGAACACCCTATTCATTAAATCCATGAATATTGCTGGGGCGTTGGTCAACCCGAAAGACATCACCCTGAACTCATAGTGCCCATACTGGGTCCTGAATGCAGTCTTTGGGATATCTATCTCTCTAACTCGCACCTGATGATAACCAGACCGCAGGTCTATCTTGGAAAAACACCTTGCACCCTGCAACTGATCAAACAAATCGTCAATCCTGTGGAGGGGATATCTGTTCTTGATAGTTACCTTATTCAGCTGCCTGTAATCAATACACATATGCAGCGTCCCGTCCTTCTTCTTTACAAATAACACTGGCGCTCCCCAGGGAGAAACACTTGGCCTGATAAAGCCCTTCTCCAACAAGTCCTTCAGCTGGTCTTTCAATTCCTTCAACTCGGCAGGTGCCATCCTGTATGGCGGAATAGACATCGGTCGAGTATCTGGCGCCAAATCAATGCAAAACTCAACCTCCCTCTCCGGAGGGATACCCGAAAGCTCGTCTGGGAACACGTCTGGAAACTCTCTAGCGACCAGAACTGACTGAAGGTCCGGTATCTCAACCTCAGTATCGAATACCCGAACCATATGGTAGATATACCCTTTCCGCACCATCTTCCTAGCCTTGAGGTAAGAAATAAACTTACCCCTCGGCGATGCAGTATTCCCTTTCCACTCGATAACCTGCTCACCAGGAAACTGGAATCGAACTAATCTCTCTCTACAGTCCACATTGGCATAGCAAGACGCCAGCCAATCCATGCCCATAATCACATCAAAGTCCGTCATATCCAACTCTATCAAGTCGGCTAAAGTCCGACGACTGTCTATAGTCACTGGGCAAGCTCTATATATCCGCTCGGCTACCACCGAATCACCTACTGGCGTAGCCACCTCAAAAGGTCTTATGGACTCGCTCTATCCCTATTCTATCGGCATATGAGGAGATATATATGACAAGGTAGAACCTGGATCTATCAAAGCATATACATCACAGCAAGAAACCAACAATGTACTGTGGCGGCATCCGTGGCGCTCCGGTCCTAACTACCGACATAGCATAGATGCGGTTACGAGGACCGCTAGAATCGAACCCCTACCACGACCTCTGCCGCTTTGGCCCGTGAACACCTCGCCCGGGCGTCGGACCATCAAGACGAAGATCCAAAGAATCGACCGCTGGGCTGAACCATAACACCTCCGCCGCCTAAGGACGGACAATCCCTCTTCTGATGGCCATGCTGGACACACGAGTAACAAGCTCCCGAACCCATACAACACTCGCCCGTATGAGACCTACCGCATCGAACGCACCGAGATGTGTGTGGCCTCGATTGGTGACGGCCCCTGTTTCCCTGAAACCCTGAAGTCCTGGAGCCCTGACCTGCTCCTGAATAACCCGGTTGATCAGACCTCCTGCCAAAAAACTGAGAAGGAGCACTCTGTCTTTGCCGAAATGTGACCTAGTCTGCCACGAGGCCGCCCACCGAAACTACCGAGACTCGCCGCCCCGCCTCGGGTGGCCTAAATCTAGCCGATCCTGCCTCTCTCGCCTCAATCTCGCGCATACGCTGCATCCCGGCAATATCCATCCTCGTGAAGAGCTACTCCAAGCACGCAGAATCATATGACGGTCTAACCCCATCACATACCGATGAACCCTATCCGCCATGTCCGCTACAATGGTGTGCGTACCGCCAAGCGAGTCACCTGTGTCAGATTTCTGCGATAGTCCTCTGCCCCGCCTCAAGGTCAAGAATCTATCTACCCGGCTCTCTCATCTCGGGGTAAGAAGTGATCCAGAAAGCCTCTCGTGAACTCCTCCCAAACACTGGAAGAGCATCCTCACCTCTCGACAACACCCATGACTCAAACTGGCCAGCGTAATATCGCGCAACCCAGTAGAAAGCTAGTATAACGGACTCAGTCTCCGAGGCCCTAAGCACCTGCATGGTCCGCTGTAACTACCGCACAAACTCCTGCGGATCCTCCTCGAATCTCGAACCATAGAACTCGGGTGGATGACAACCAGAAATCCGAATCAAGTAACCGCCGGCTCTGGGTTGGCCGTCGCTCGCTCGCCGCCGCTCGCCACTATACTGGTCAATAAGCGGATCTGTTCCCCGTAATCTCTATACATATCCCCGATTGCGGATCGAGGCTCGTGCATCGCGATCTCGATGAGCCGCTCCGCCTCGAACTCACGAGGCCGGGTAACGTCGTGGAACTCTCCGTTCGAAACACCATCTCTCGATAGGATCGGGCACGTTTCGTGACTCTCCGCCCCACTAGCGACTCTCACCGCCTTGCCCTACTGTGCCGCGGTTGCCTTGCGTGGAGGCATAACTGATACATAAAGGAAAACATCAGAGGAGGTTCAACCTATAACACATCTCTATTGCACGATCTTAGAGTGAAAGAATGGAAACCAATCCTAAATGTCACAGAGCCTCACGATTATAGATGGTGCACGACACACCGATAATCAAGACTCTACTAGACACGGTCTGTAGACACTATCCGAGGACTAACTGCTCTGATACCACTTTTGTCACGATCCGACTCGGGCGCGATCGTACCTGCCAGGGTACCGCATCGTATACGTCGAGAATAGCGTGAACATACATAACACATAACTTATGAAAGGTAACATCACCGCCACCGATAAGGTCGCTTTCCATAAAGACATATTAATCAAAAGTATAGTAGTACAACTTGTTCTTACCTCAACACATACGTGACCACGCACTTAAGGATAACAATGGTGGGACAGTGGCCTCGCCATACCACGAATATACACAATGTCTATAACATCGTGGAAAACTGCACCAACAAAACAAGCTTCCGAGGAACGGCTTCGACACCGAACGGTGATCCTAAGAGCGAGGATCCACCACCGCTTACCCTTACTCATGCAGATAACGCAGCCCCCGAGGAAGGGGGTCAGTACACAATATGTACCAAGTATGTAAAGCTCGAAAATACTGTAATAATGATATCATAAGTCTAAAAGTAAGCTGAAGTGATGGAAGACAATCAAAATACCTTTTACTGTGCCTTACTAACAATGAGAGTGACAAGTATATATATAATCTTTGCGTAAAATAGGGCCTCGTGATCAAAGCAGGTACTCGCCTGTAGTATCAATAAACACCCTACTCCCGGGACTATTTCACCCGTAGGTCATGTGGACCCGCATGAGGTATTCTCGTGATAGTCAGACTACCGCATTGAGACTATTTCACTGCGTAAGCCTATAAGGACTCGCGTGAGGTATTCCTCGCGTCGTGGGTAGCAAATCCACTAACAGGTGGTATAACGATCTTGGGGACTTACCCTCGATATACTCTTACCACAAGCGGATGGTATAACGATCTTGGGACTTACCCTCGATATACTCTTACATCAAGCGGATGGTATAACGATCTTGAGGATTTACCCTCGATATACTCTACACCGAGAAGGTGGTATGACGATCTTGGGGCTTGCCCCTCATTCATACTCTTACCCTGGAGAAGGTGGTATAACGATCTTGGGGACTTACCCCTCAAATATACGTTTACCCTAGCTCAAACTGTCATCATATCATAATCATAAATAAGTTAATAAAACTTATAACTTCTTATTAGCCTTGTTCATATACCCTCTCATTTTAGTTTACTTAAGGCACTTAATCATATCTTTAATAAAAGAAAACCGGGAATTTAACCCAAGTACTACATACTTCAACTCTTTTAAAAGTGACTCCTTTTCATATAAAACCTTTGGGCAATTGATACCTTAAAATCAATTTGTCTTTCATAAATCAAATCATTTGTCCTTACTTATTTTACTTAGAGTAAATCTCTTCTCATTAACCTTTTATGAAGTTAATAAACCAACTTCTCATAAAGTTGTTATATTAACCCTACACTTTAGTAAAATTATACTTTTCCCCTAACCAAGGGACTTATACATTCTTAAAACGAAACAAGTCTTTATATACTTAAAACAAGTAAGAATACCAAATCTTGTACGTCTACCATACTACATAGTTACATCTATTCATGCTCAAGAGATAGGAAAACTTCACATACCTCTTTGATCAATCCACTTGCTAAGTCCAAACTACCGCAAGTAATATGTCAACCTGAAATAACCATGACACGTTTATTAACCTCTAATTTCAATGTAGCATAATCCAAGTTCAAAGTCACTAAATTCTATGGAAAATTGGGCAGCATTTCCTTTGTTTCTACATACTTTGCTACCTTTCTCAAGGCCGAATCCAACATCCAAACGCCACATTTAAGGCTCAACAATCCAAACATTTCAAAGGGGATTACACACCTAAACTTGGGTGTGTAAAATTCTGCCCCATAAGGTACAACAATTCACTTAACAATTCTAAGGTAGTTTTTAGGCTACAACATGCTCATAATATCTTCTTAACCAATTCCTTCACATTCAAACCATATTTCTTACATGCAATGACTCTAAGTGCATTATTTACTACTACAAATCCCTTCTTTTTCACATGCAACATTAATACTAGCTACAAGAGAAGAAATGTTACCTTTGGAGCTTTAGCCAAAACTATTCCAACAACTTTGCTAGCCTCCTTTCCAAGAACACCACCACAATGATTCCTACAAGCTAGCCACAAGCTTCCTTGTCCTTACCTTTTCAGAATTTTCCTTAGGCTTGAATTTCTCTTGGAATTTTAGAGAGAAGTGGGAGCTTAAGCTTAGAGAGAGAGAGATTTGAAAGACCAAGTCTTCAAGACTTGGTCAATATAAGGCATGCAAGAAATCAGATGGGGAGACACTTGTCACCCTCCCAAGGTCTTTTAAAAGAGAAATCTGATTTTCCTCGCTTTTTCGCGAAATTCCCGCTGCTCGACACGGCGCGCCACGAAACCTCTGCGAACTTCCGGAACTTCCGTCCGCGCCTCGCTTCCCGCGCGCTGCAACTTCAGCGACCCCTCTGAATATTCGCGCGCCCTGCATCCGCGCCGCCTGCATCCGCCGCCGCTGCCGCTTCGCTCAAACGCATATCCGTCCGTCTGCGCCGAACTTGTAACTCCATAACTTTCTACTCCGACGCCCTATCGTTAGCGGTTGGTTGCGTTGGAAACTAGACTCAACGAACTACGCACTAGGCCTTTGAAACACTTAGGAACTCTCAATGTACCGGGTCATAACCCGCCTCAAAGTTGACTAAAACCCGTCCGGAACAATTCGTCAACCTATCCTTTGAAAATTTTAAGTCTTACTCCCTTTCGCACGCTCTCACACGTATGGCCAGAACTACGGGGTATAACACTAAGTTCTTACCAAGTTTTATGGGGATGTTGGTAAGAGTCGTTAGGAAGTAATGGAAGTTGTTGTAAATGTTGATTTTGGGTGCAATTCTCTAATAGTGCTTTTGGGATTGAATCCCATGAATATTATACGTATACGTACGACTTGTATTGAGATCATGTGAGATAAGTCCATGACTGTGATTGTATTTAGATCATGTGAGATAAGTCAATGATTGTGATTGTATTGAGATCATGTGAGATAAGTCCATGATTGTCATTGTATTTAGATCATGTGAGATAAGTCCATGATTGTGATTGTATTTAGATCATGTGAGATAAGTCCATGATTATCATTGTATTTAGATCATGTGAGATAAGTCCATGATTGTCATTGTATTTAGATCATGTGAGATAAGTCCATGATTGTCATTGTATTTAGATCATGTGAGATAAGTCCATGATCGTGATTATAGTTAAGATTATGTGAGAATGTCCATAATTCATTATTTGAAAATGTGATAGTTGAGATTATGTGAGAATGTCCATAATTCATTGTTTGAAAATGTGATAGTTAAGATTATGTGAGAATGTCCATAATTCATTATTTGAAAATGTGATAGTTGAGATTATGTGAGAATGTCCATAATTTCTTATTTGAAAATGTGATAGTTGAGATTATGTGAGAAGGTCCATAATTTTTTATTTTTGAAAGTGGGATAGTTGAGATTTTATTTCATGACTCTTGTTTGAAGAAAAAAAAGTATATTTAAAACCATGTGAGTGCGTCCATGATTATGTTATAAGTCTCGTTTTGAAAAGGTACTCTTCTGCTACATGACACAGTTGGATCTGGTATTTGATTTTCATACTTGTCCATGTCATATTTGTCATGTTATGAGTTTATTTATAGTACCTTATGTTCACATACTTGGTACATTATTGTTGTACTGACCTCCTTTCTCCGGGGGGCTGCGTTCATGTCCGCATGTCTAGGTACTCAGTTGTGGATCCGCGAATTTAGGATCTTTGTTCAGCTTTATGGGATAACTTCAATGTTCTGGAGCTTGTCATTATTGCTAGGTATATTCAGAGGTACGACGGGGCCTTGTCCCGTCATAGTATTTGTCCAAAATCTTAGAGGTCTGTATTCATATGTGGGCTGGACTGACTAGAGTTGTATTTATATTGTTGAACAGTGTAGACCCTTTCGGGTGACTTATATTATGACAACCTTATCGACTTTGCCTTTGTTTAAGAAAAATAAAACGAGTGTTATTTATCTTCCATGGTTTATTGTGTTGTATGAATAGAAGGGTGCCCAGGTAGGGCACCAGTCGCGGGCCCGGGGTTCGGAGCGTGACAACGGCGATAGCTATGAATATACGTATGGATGTCATTCTAGACACCAGAGCGTAGGCGTCGAAGTAATTAATGTCCTCTTTTTGGCGATAGCCTTTGACTACCAGCCTAGCCAAGTACTTGTCTATAGATTCATCTGCTTAATTGGTTCTCAACTTCTTCTTTGTAGTGCTTAAGCGCTTCAAATGCTTCATCTTTACTTTTAAGTAAGTAAAGGTGACAAAATCTTATGCCATCATCTCAGAACATCACGAAGTACTTGGTCCCCCCTCTAGTTTGAGCGAACTTCAAATATCATATATCGGTATGAGTTTTTAGAGGAGCGGTTTCCCTTTGACGGATCTAAATGGGCTTTTGGAGAGTTTTGCCTCTATGCACACCTCACACTTACATTGAGGGTTTATGTTTATAGACGACAATAATTTCAACTTTACCAATTTTTGGATAGATTGATAGTTAACATGTCCTAATCTATAGTGCCATATATTAGAAGACTCAATCAAGTAAATAAAAGGCTCAGTTTTATTGATAATTTAAGTAGAAGACATTACAGGTGTTGTGGTTTCCTTAAGGAAGCCTTATCAGCCAAAACCCCTTCCTAAGTAGAAGGCATTACATGTGTATCATTAACCTTAAGGAGACCTTCACATGTGAAGCACCTTCCTACAAATGTTCTATTTTTAGTTATTACAAACTTATTAGCCTCTAGCACTAGCCTAAAACCTACATATACTAATAAATTTCCAGAAATTAAATTTTTTCTAATTTCTGGGACATGGATCACTTCCTTCAGAATCAGTTCCTTTCCGGACGTCATCTTGAGGATTACCTTTCCTACCCCCATCACATCTGAAGAAAAATTGTTGTCCATGAACAACTTTTTATCTTTGACTGGTGTATACGTGGAGAATGCGTCTTTATTGGAACAAATGTGACATGTAGCACCCGTGTCCAACCACCATTGTGTCAGATTCTGTACAAGGTTGGCTTCTAGCACCACCGCTGAGAATTCTTCAATCATATCGTCTAGGAGTGTGTCTTCGACGATGTTTGCCTTATTCTTGCCTTTGACCGTATCTTGTTTGAGCTTGCGGCAGTCTTTGGCCATGTGACCAACTTTACCACAATAGTTGCAAGTTCCCTTAAACTTTTTAGTTGTTTGGGCCTGGCCAAACTTTTAGAACTTTCGCTTTTTGCTTAGGTTCCCTTTGACTTCCGCCAGATTCGTCTTAGTCTCAGCGGGTTGTTTCCCCTTTGACATGTCCTTCTTATTGTCCTCCTGGATCTGGAGTTTGACAATATGTTCGTCTAAGGTTATCTCATTCGTTTTGAGTTTCAAGTAATTCATGAACTCGGTCTACGAGGGAGACAGTTTTTCGATCAACGTCCCAACCAAGAATTGCTCGTTGGGCTTCAATCCTTCCAAGTCTAGGTGATGAAGAATCATTTGGAATTCCCGGACTTGGGATGACACACTTTTGTTGTCCACCATTTTAAATTTCAGAAATTTCCAAATGATGAACTTCTTACTACCCGCATCTTGGGTGTTGTACTTCTTTTGTAGTTTGTCCCATAATTTCTTGACAGTTTCAATGGTACAGTATACCGTGTAGAGAGGATCGGACAAACTATTTAGAATGTAGTTCTTGCACATGAAATCACTGTATTTTCATGCATCACGAACCAACTTCATGTCGTTAACGACATGGATACCTTGGCCCCTCCCGCCATATCATTTGGCTGATGGTCCGTGTCTTCCCCAACTTGTGGATGATATTCAGTTAGGAAACGTGACATTCCCATAACCGTCAAGAAAAATAACATCTTTTGTTGCAATCGCTTTAAGTGTGCACCCATGAACATCTCGGGATGTTCATGGTGAAAACCAGTGGGAGTTGGAGCAGTAGCAAAGGCGTTGGGAACGCCTTGGCCCTTGAGCAGTATTGTTGGCACCAGTTGCGCCAAAACCAGTGGAGTTAAAGGTAGTGTTACCGCCTTGAGTAGTAGCGTTGGAGGCAGTGGTATTGCCTTGAGCAGTGGAGGAATTTCTAGCGTTCAATTGCTCTTGACTAGTCATGTTGTTGTTGAATCAACAAATATTATCTTAAGCTTGTGAGTTAAATGTGTAGTAACAAGGAAATAAGAATGAAACAACAACAACAAAGATGTTAGAAATCTGGAAATGAACAAAATAATTGGCTTGCTGAGTATATTGAGTGTTCAATCTAACCTTAAGATAATATTAACCCGTATATTCTTTTAACGGTGTGATGACAACTTATCTCCTAAGATAAAACAACAATCAAACAAGTGAGCAAAGGAAAAATTCAAGTGTTCGCTTAGGAAGAAAGATCTTGAGAGTATTGGTGATTGCAAGAGATGAAGAATATCGTTAAAATCTTAAATGTGTTGTGTCTTATGAATTGAGCCAAGACCTCAATTTATATCAAGATGATTGTGTCTTCCCAAATAGCCTAATAAAGGCAATTCAATGCCATGTAATGATCATTGAATTAGGGGTTACAATTCAGTCAAGTAATGACTGAATTTATGAGGCAAATAATGGAGACTTAATGCTCCAAAGTTAGCCAAAACGTCAGGTGAATTTCGTGTCCAACGGTCACACTGGAGTTGAAGTGTCGCGGCCCTTCAGGAGGGCGCCGCAACCATCGAGGCGCCGCGACCCTTCACCAATTTTCTGTGTCGTTTCATCTTTTACACATCATACACTTCTTCCTTTATTTACCAACGTGAAACCATTGTCATTTGACCAATAACAATCTATCATCTTACGTCTCAAACAATTCGTATAAGTATCAATATCTCTTCCACTAAGGAAATTATGATCCTTGACACAATATGTGCACATGTGTGAAAACATTGTTTTCGACGCGCGGGACCCCCAATTTTTCGAGTCATAATTAATATGATTAACTTTATTTCACGTTTAATAAATATTTCCAACTATATATATATATATAAATTTATTTATTCGAGATTTGTGTTATTTTCATTCCAAACCACCCAATTTTTTTAAAACAACTTCAATTTATATTTATGGCCAAACACAACTCTATTTTCAAATATCAGTTTTACTTTAAAATAAATATTTTTTAAAAAAAAAATCACAATTTTCATTACCAAACATGACTGTTGACGGCACCACGTTTTACGTAGAGTACTAAGCACTAATTTTAAGTCCTATCATAATTCTATTAATAATTTTAATGATAATAAATACGTAAATAAATAAATTAATAATCTAGCAATAACGTCGCATCACACATTCATTAAAGGGAAAAGGGGCATATTTGCTCAACTTTGAGGTGCGGCATATTTGCCCTCCACAAAGTCGGGGACAAATATACCCTTCTTAATAAACTTCCACCACGTGCCCTTTTTCCATAACCTTAATCAGGAGCAGGTGGAATCCACGTGGACGCCACTTGTGCGCCACATGGATGACCCGACCCGTAACCCGACCCGAAGCTAATTAAAAGCCAACAAACCCAGCGATTTCTGAATCCATTTCCTTCGTCTTCCTCAAAATACAGCCCCTTCATTCTCCAGCAACCTCTAAATCGATTTCCTTCATCTTCCTCAAAACACTTCCATCGATTTCATGCCCTAAAGCACATTCAAACCGCGACTTTATCTTCCCCAACATAATTTCATCTATTCGAATCTGACAAGGTACGAAATTTCATCAATTCCAATCTACTAATCACTTTCAAGAAGGTTAGAAATTTCTTAATTTATGTCTTACTCGAATTGGTATATGCTTCTAAGTTACCATCGGAACTGAAAATTCCAATCTTCTTCTTATTCTACTTCGAAATTTTAGAAATTTTTATTGTCGATAGTGTTTGTTTAAGTTTATTAGTTAATACAATTGTGTCGTCGACATATAAATGTCTAATCGACACTTGAATTTCTGCAAATTTTTGTTGTTTGAAGTTTATGTGTTAATCGATACAATCGACACTTGAATTTCTAATCGACACTTGAATTTCTAGTCGACTGGTTTTAAATGGGTAGTTGATTTTATTAGATTTGGTTGTAGAATAACCTACTAATCGCGTACAAGAAGGTTAGAAATTCTTGAACTTTATGTCGACTGGTTTGTTTTTTACTGATGTGCTAACATAGTTAATAGGAATTTCCTACCGGTAAGGTGCTGTTTAGTCGACATATATTACCTAATCGACACTTGAATTTCTGCAAATTTTTGTATTGTTGCAATCTGAAGCCGAAGCTTAAGTAGAGATATTACGATAACATTTAACAGCTGCCTGTCAAATTTCTAAATATCTCTACTTAAGAGTCACTCAGATTTAGTGCTAAGAAACAGATGTATGCGTAATCCAAATTTACGAGAAATCAGATTATACCATAATTTAACTCCATACTGAAGAAAGGTTGTAAAGGCTCACAAGAAAGTGAAAATCTAGTCATCTCTTTATAAGTAAACTTCTACGTTATCTTTTTCATATGTAACTTCTAAAGTTATATTTTTCAGATGTAACTTCTAAAGTTATCTTAATGTTATCATTTTCATATGTAACTTCTAAAGTTATTAATTTATAAGTAACTTCGAACGTTATCTTTTTCATATGTAACACTAGAAGTAACAGATATGCATGATTCAGCTCCAAACATAATGAATAATCAAGTAGAAACCAAACTAGACCAAACGGACAGCTTCTTCTATTTGTTAAAACATCCTTGAATGGACCTTTCTCGGGCCATGCAAAGTGATGAACATACAACAACTTATCTAAATTGGACTTCATTTTGTCTGCGACTAACTCTAGGAAGAACTAATGAGCTTTTACCCTGCATTTGTTATCCTCTACGTAGTAATGAGCTTTCCTGTTATTAATATGCCTAATACTTGAAAGTTTCGAAATTGTCGGGTAACTGTTAAGTGCATACTTGAAAGTTTCGAAATTTTTATTGTTTGAAGATTGAAGTTCTATGCTTCTTATTCTACTTCGAAAGTGTAAATTTGGTTCGTCGATGAGTTTTGACAGTCTTTGTTTCGATTAAGTTATAGTCGATAGTGTTTGTTTAAGTTTATTAGTTAATACAATTGTGTTTATGTTCGAAGTAAGAAATGTCTCAAGTTAGTTGTTCTTCACAAAGGAGGTGTCATTGTGGTATGACTGCGAATCAATTTATTTCGAGGACTACTTCAAATCCCGGAAGGAAATTCTTCAAATGCCCCAAACCTAAGGTAAGTAATTTCAATCTAATACTTTGACGACATTTTTTGTTTGTTTGATTTTGTTTTTTTCTTCTTCATTTTTTGCTTATAGAGAAGTTCTTGTGGATATTGGCAATGGGAGGATGAGGAACATATTGAAAGTTTCTCTGGCGAATTAATGTCGTCATTGGATGTGTTTAAGAATGTAATAGCAGATTTGAAGAGTGAAAGAGATATGTTGAAAGCAGAAATCGTTGCGTTGAAGAGTATAAATCAAGCTCAAATGAACAAAGTTTTGAAGATGCGCGTGTTTATGATGATTTCATGGGCGTTATTTGTTGGATTTGTTGCGACATCGATTATGAAATGATTATGTATTTGTAGTTGAGTAAGAACTTTTAATTTTATGTTTAGGAATTAATATTTGTAGTTGTGTATTGAAGTTTAATGGCAGTTAAATGTTATTGAAGAATCATTCTCATTTCTTATAGAATTTTTCCTTACTTTTTCATTCTTTTCATTTGATAACCAGCCAACCTTTTGATTATCCAACTGCAAATCTTTCTACGATTTGGGTCAACAGTGTTTCTGCAAACCATTCAGTGTTAAAAACTTGATCTGATATGCTGATTGAAATTGTGAAAAGAGACAGCAATCTTTTATAGATGTCATATCCTCAAAACAATGTCATACTGAGATTTATAGGTGTTAAAGTCAATTATACAAAAAAGTCGGACTGCCTATTTCTCTGGTCAATTATACAAAAAAGAGGAGTTCCACAAGAACCTTCCAGACTTTACTATCTCATGCCATCTTTTACACACACAACCTGCCCTAAAGAGGCTAGCAATAGGAAGACAAGCCAAGATCCTTTCCAGTATATCATCAGGCAATATTAAATCCAGAAGAACTGAGGAAACTTCTTTGTTGTCTTCGTCATTAAGCTCGGAGTAAGAATCAGACTTAAATGTATCGGTTGCAGAACTGAGGAAACTTCTTGGTTGATGTCTTCGTCATGTGTCGGACTGCCTATTTCTCTTCCATGTCTTCAATTTCCCTCTTATAACAAGAGCCTTGTTTCGTGGTTGATAAGGCAAGTTGGTTGGCTCACTCATTGAAGTAGAATCACCAACGATGGATATTTTTCTTGTTGGTGTAGCTAATCTTTGTTTCATCCTTTCAAGTATTCTAGTATTTGCCTCCGAAAATGACCTTGGCCTTAATGATGGTTCTGCTTCTATCATAGCGGTGGTGCTGCTGCATTGAGTTAGACGTTCTTCTGGTTCTGATGCTACAAAACTTTCTTCTGGTTCTTGTTCTGCTGCCGGGGGTAAATATGTGCTGCTGTTGCTGCTTTTATTCCTTGCAAGTTGTTTCCCTTTACTAGCCTGCTGTTTAAAACAGGACAGCAGCATGAACAATTTAAAACAGAACACTAGCAGCAGCTACACGAGACACCAGCAACTACTAAAACAGAACACACCAGCAGCTACTAAAACAGAACACACCACGAAACAGACCAACAACAGCTAAAACAGACCACACTTGCAGCAACTAAAAGTTTAAAAAACAAGACAGCAGCAGCAGGTAAAACAGATCACTAGCAACTAAATGCACTAACAAAGCAGCCTAAAATGGACTACACTTGCAAAGAACTAAAACAGAACACAACAAAGAAGAAAAAGAACACAACAAAAGAAAAATGCATACAACTACAACAAAAAACAGGACACAACAAGAAAAAATAGAACAACAAAGAAGAAAAATGTATACACAAAGAAAGAAAAAGGACACAACAAAGAAGAAAAATGTCACAACAAAGAAGAAAATGTGACACAAAAAGAAAGAAAAATGCATACAACATCAAGAAAAAAGGACACAACAAAGAAGAAAATGTAACACAACAAAGAAGAAAAACAACACAACAAAGAAGAAAAATTGCAACAAAATTGCAGCTGACTGAGATGTGTAGAGTGTTACCTTATCACATCCCCTTGCATTGTGTCCACTGTGATGGCATGTAGAACATGTCATGGGTTTTCCTTTCCTTGAAGCGGACCATTCACCTTGTCTTTTCAAGTTTTCGCTCTCACTCTTCCTCTCTTAACTTTGGGTCGACCACCATCTTACATTTCTGGTGGTTCCATATCATGACTCTTTTCATATTTCCAGAATTTGGACCCTCTAACTGGTTGAAGTTTGTGTGAATAGATTGACAAGTAGGTTGACTTATTAAAATATGGGTGAATGACTCCCTCGACAATAGGATCCATGCTGCCTACGCCAGATGCTCTTATAGCATGAGGACATGGGATACCACTAAGTTCCCATGTCCTACAACTACATTTCTTTGCCATTAGATCGACAATATGTGTATCGGTTCCCTCAGACACTTCAAACCCATCATCACCACTAAAATGAACCTCACAATTTTCAGCAATAGCCACAAAGTCCTTGTAAATCTCTAATGTTGTAGGACTGTATTCCGTAGCCCATTTATGCCCTTGACTTTCATTCGCTACCAACATGGCCATTGCCTACACAATGTTAAGGTGTTAATTCCGTGTCTTAAAACTAAATTGAAAGGGTCAAGTGTTACCTTTAATCTAATATCTTCAAGCATCTTGATAATTGGCTTGTGCC
The DNA here is from genome assembly GCA_029844215.1 of Przewalskia tangutica. Classification (NCBI taxonomy): domain Eukaryota; kingdom Viridiplantae; phylum Streptophyta; class Magnoliopsida; order Solanales; family Solanaceae; genus Przewalskia; species Przewalskia tangutica. The sequence continues at coordinate 100,387,388 of CM056736.1, read as the reverse complement.
TTGCCTCCAGAATCCACTTGTTAAACGACTCTGTGATGTTGTTATCCACATTTTGATTCTTGCAAGTTGTGTCGAAGTAGGCTCTAACCCAAGTCACAACTGGGTATGTCAATAAATTCTCAGCAGCTGACTGATCCATCTCACCTATAACCTTCAAATGGTCAACAAACTCTTCATGATACGAACTCCATGCACAATGCCAAATCTTCTTCTTCAATGCTTCAGAACCACCCCATCTTTTCAACCAATTGTGCTCTATATGTTTAGCACAAAACCTATACTTAGCTTCAGGTAACTTTGTCTGGATTACATCAATTAAACCCTGCATATATACATCAAATTTTTAGTTTTTTAGTTTTTCAGATTTTCAGAATTTTCAGAATTTAAGAATTTAAGAATTTAAGAATTTTCAAAATTTTCAGAATTTCAATTTTAGCCATGGTACTTAAATCAGAAATAGTTTACCATTTGCATATCAGACATGATGGTGATCCTCGCCTCACGCAGGTTTAGTGAATTCTTTAGTAGTCCTAAAAACCAATTCCAAGTGACCTTGTTCTCTTTAGAGACTACTGCCCAGGCTAGTGGATAAATATGGTTCATTGAATCTTGACCAACAGCTACCAACAGTTGCCCTTTAGCCTTTCCTTTCAAGAATGTGCCATCCAATCCTATGAAAGGTCTTAACCCACTACTAAATCCATTCTTCATTGCATTAAAACACATATACATTCTTAGGAACTTTCGTACTCCCGTTTCAAGTGCATCCCTAGATATGTTGATTACAACATCATCACTTCCACGGTTGCTATTCCTCAATTCATTAGCATAACTCTCTAACTTATTATACTCATCATTGTAACTGCCACTAAGTTCTCCCAAAATTATTCTCTTGGCCCTCTTACACTTATGAAGACTAACATTGACATTAAAGACGACTTTCAGTTCTACCCTCATCTCTTTGACCTTCACTTTTGGATCATTTTGTAGCTTGTTTTGGAAATAATGAGCTATTGTGTCACAATCTACTCTTTTGCATTCAAATCTTTGGTGGACAATTGTGTTCATTAACCAATGTTTTAAGCGAAACCCCGATCCCGTTCTTGCATTTACTAATGGAACATTTAAAAGGACATCCCTCAACACACTTGTACCTAACCCTAGATTTGTCACTTTTCAACAATACCAACCCTTTATTTTGCGACAAGGCATAAAGCTTCATAAACATTCTAGCCTCAATGATATCTTTGAAAGACATTCTAGGATATATAGTTTTGAAATGCTCTAACTTTTGTGTAATCTCTCTTTTATTCTGAAGTCTAATAAACTCTAATTCTTCAACATCAAAATCATCATCACTAGACTCATTACGTAAGAGTTTAATGATTCATCGCACTATCACGATGCATGCGGCCTCAACATCAATACAATAAGACTCAGAATGTTGTGCAATGTTAGTCGCATCAAAATCATCAACATCTAATTCACATTCAGCTGCGACATCAACATCTAATTCACATTCTACAAGTCATTCCATGACAATAATCTGCAAAAAAAAATACAACATTAACTTCAAACAATAAAAATTTCTAACCTTCAAGTATGCACTTAACAGTTAACCGACAATTGGTTCTAAGTCTTCAAACAATAAAAATTGTATCGATTAACACATAAACTTCAAACAACAAAAATTTGCAGAAATTCAAGTGTCGATTAGGTAATATATGTCGACTAAACAGCACCTTACCGGTAGGAAATTCCTATTAACTATGTTAGCACATCAGTAAAAAACAAACCAGTCGACATAAAGTTCAAGAATTTCTAACCTTCTTGTACGCGATTAGTAGGTTATTCTACAACCAAATCTAATAAAATCAACTACCCATTTAAAACCAGTCGACTAGAAATTCAAGTGTCGATTAGAAATTCAAGTGTCGATTGTATCGATTAACACATAAACTTCAAACAACAAAAATTTGCAGAAATTCAAGTGTCGATTAGACATTTATATGTCGACGACACAATTGTATTAACTAATAAACTTAAACAAACACTATCGACAATAAAAATTTCTAAACTTTCGAAGTAGAATAAGAAGAAGATTGGAATTTTCAGTTCCGATGGTAACTTAGAAGCATATACCAATTCGAGTAAGACATAAATTAAGAAATTTCTAACCTTCTTGAAAGTGATTAGTAGATTGGAATTGATGAAATTTCGTACCTTGTCAGATTCGAATAGATGAAATTATGTTGGGGAAGATAAAGTCGCGGTTTGAATGTGCTTTAGGGCATGAAATCGATGGAAGTGTTTTGAGGAAGATGAAGGAAATCGATTTAGAGGTTGCTGGAGAATGAAGGGGCTGTATTTTGAGGAAGACGAAGGAAATGGATTCAGAAATCGCTGGGTTTTTTGGCTTTTAATTAGCTTCGGGTCGGGTTACGGGTCGGGTTACGGGTCGGGTCATCCATGTGGCGCACAAGTGGCGTCCACGTGGATTCCACCTGTGCGCCACAGTTAAGGTTATGGAAAAAGGGGCACATGGTGGAAGTTTATTAACAGAAGGGGTATATTTGTCCCCCAACTTTGACGGAGGGCAAATATGTTGATTTGGACGCGATTTGCTTATTCGTTTTAGGTGTTTATTTGGAAGGTTTAGATTTCAATTTATGGTGATTCAGACTGATTCACGCGATTTGGTAAGATTTTGGGTGTGCGATTTGGTCGATTTTGGTGTCATTCGTGAGAAGATATGTTGGTGATTTATGGTAAGAAAAGATATTGGGGAACTTTGATTAGGGGATGACGCAGTTTTGGTTAAGGAAGGTGAGGCGTCGGCTATGGCAATTAGGGTTGTTGAGGGAGAAAGGTTTTGTTTTAGGTTAAAGGGTTATTTGGGCAGGCTTTGGCATTTTAGGGAAGATGGGTGTAATTAGGGTGTTGGGCCAAACGGGTGTGGGCTAAAAGAGTGGGCTTGGGGATAGTTAATTATTTGGGTAGAGTTTTAAGTGTTAAATTAAAATTAGTGGGAAATAAAGATGGGGTTTAAATTATTTATGATATTATTAAAATGCTAAATGCGGATATGTTATTTAAGGATTGTTTAATGCTTTTATAAATGCGACGTTATTATTAAAACGCGTGTATTAGATTAAAATTAGTTTAATAGGAGTTTAATGATGAAATTGTCTTGTGTATTAATAATTGTGAATATGCTATTTAATGAAGGGAAAAGGGGCATATTTGCCCTCCAACTTTGAGAAAAGGGACACAAAAATCAATCCCAAATTCGCATTAAAAGCTTACCCTAATTTAGAACCCAACAATCAAGGCTATATAAACCAAGCAATAGTTACATACAAAACATCCAGGAATTTGGCAAAAAGGCATCAAAAGAGGGAAAAACTGAGTGAAAAACAACTTTCAATCGATCGAAAATCAGTCTTGCACATGCAGTTAAGATTTAGAAAAATTAGTAGTCAGGGGGAGCCTTCAACCAAATCGATCGACATTCGAAAATTAGCAGCAAAACGGTAATTATCGAATCCCTCAAACCTTCTTCTCAATCAGTTAATAAGCCTGCATTTTTCCCACAACTTCATCGTCGTTTCAATCGCATCACAATACATTCCCCGAGTGAATCGACGACTAGATACAATGTTTCGATTCGCTGCCCGGAGAAGTTAACATAAATAATCTTCGGGACTAAGGGACCATGAATGACTGATTAGATTGACTTGGTAGGCTTTCTACGATAAATCTAGTTCGCCTGTAAATCCATAGGTTCAAGCTCATATTTTAAGAAGCATACTATGTGGTCCAAGTCGGATATATCAATCCTCAAGCATTGTTAATAATGGTTCAATTCATATTAGTCATTCAAGATGTTTTCGAGTGCTGTTTGAGCTTATCGGACTAGCATATCAGGGGTAATTAGAATGTGTAGTTCACAATTATTCAGTTAAGTAGCTAGGATGTTTAATAGATGTTGATAGTTACATATGGTTATTCATACTGCTGTTAAATGTATTCAGTTAGTCGTTAATGTTGTTTAGGATTTGGGAAAGATTAACATGATAAATAGGATGCTGTTGCATATATGTCACTGCCCTTGGATTCAACCCTCAATTTCCTCTCACAAATAAAGGAAGCTTAAAAAATGTGATCATTTGTAACTTGAGTGTTTAATCCCTGGAATTGAAGTCACAGATTCACAGATCATTGGTAATGTGAGTGTTTGTCGGGGCCTGCTCATATGTGTGCTTTAAACTCTATGCTTGCTTATTCCTTGATGAATTTGGGTTGATACTAATCCTTATCCTTTTCTTTTTCTTTATTTGCATGAATTGCATTGGAGCAACGGAGAGTCTCATTGCGAGACTCACCATGAGTCGCACCGCATGAACACCCGCATCCGTGCCCACCGCATTCCTGCTTCAGAAATTCCTAAGACAAAATAGGACAAGATGCTCCTCTTACTCTTTTAATCTCATTGCCTCATTCGTGTCTTTTATTTGTAATTTTATTATCTAACTTTGTAATTAATGGGAGACAGAGAACAATTAGTCTTTGAACAAATGAATTGGGGTAGTTTTAAAACTGGAAATACACTTCTAATCTATCTTAGGCTTGTCTTGCATGTCTAATCTTTTGCCTAACAATTAAATTTGCATACCTAATCATGAAGAAAGAAATTGATTTTCTCATGAATCACTTAATGACATTATAATTTATTTTCATTATCTTCTTATTATCAATTGCCAAAAATAGCATCTTTTATATCATAACATGCATATGTTAATCAAAATCGATTTTGCAAATGAAATGCATTTCTTTAGTAAACACATCAATTGTTACATCATTTATTTTTGTAAACAATATAAATGCATACCTTTAGACTTTACATGTATTTTTGTAGCATTAGTCTTATAAATATTTGATCAAAAAATGCATTCTTTTATAAAAACACTTGCAACATCTTTTACACATAATTTCTCTAACATAATAATCAACCTAGGTTTGGCAGGGCAAACGCAAGTTAGCGGATCTTAGAGGGTGCCTAATCCCTTCCCTCTAGATTAATAAAGAACCCTTAACTAGAATCTCACACTAGTTTCGCAGACCATAAAAAATGGAGTTAATGTTGACTTTAACCTAGTTGACATTTAGGTGTCCTAATTCAGCCAAACTAATTAGGTGACGACTCCGCGAACCCTTTTGCACTTTCAGCACCCTTTTAGCATTTTAGCACCCCTTTAGCATCCTTTCAGCATTTTAGCATCTTTAGCAACCCCTTAGCATTTTAGCACCTTTAGCATTTTAATACCCTTTAACATTTTTATTTTATTTTCTAACATTCTAAGTAGTAGTTAGAGTGATAATGTCGTGGTCGAAAAGGGCGTGACAATGGCCTTAATTATTATTCTAGTTGTTTTGTCTTTAATTGTTTTTGGGCTAAATTTGTCTTAGTCTTATCTATTGAAATTAAAGAGAAACAAATTAGAATGCCGGCCCGAAGTAGGTAGACGTGAGATGGGGATAAATAACCCGGCGTGTTAGAGCCATATTATTTCCTAAACCTCAAATCTCCCCATCTTATCCCGCTCGCAAGGGAATCAAATAAACAAAATAACAGTCCATTTTTTCTCTCACTAACGATGAAGGCTTCATTCAAAGCTCGATATGAGCCGGACAAAGCCGCCGCCGCCGCCACCATCGCCGTCAACGCCGGCGACTTTAAGCTCAGGGCTTCCATGACCGATGCTACTGTTGTGAAAGGTCCTAGCTTAAACGGCTTAGCTCTCGCCGTTGAGAAACCCGGTTCATTCATCATTGATTACAACGTCCCTAAGAAGGTCTGAAATTTGACTATGCATATCTCTGTTTTGCTAAACACTGTTGGTTAGTGAAAAAATTACTATAGTTAAATGGATTAGAATATATACACATGATTTACATAATCGATACTAACTAGTTCGAAATTAAGATGTAGTTGGTTAATTGACTGAATAGTGTTTTGAATTCGCTTTAGCTCTTAATATTTAGGCTTAATACATAGATAGCCCTGTTCCAATTGAACACCTCAACTCCGTGTTTCAATTAGACACTTTTGGTTCAAATTTTGGAATTTTTCTTGCTATGTCATCTCCCGTCAGTGGAAAATACTCTAGTTAAATAGAATGGAGTATATACACATGGTTTTATAACTGGTCCTAATTCATTCGGAATCGAGATGTACTTGTCGAATTGATTGAATTTCGTTTTAGAATTCACTTTAGCTATTAGTGTTTACTATTTAAAGTATTGTTAGTTGTTGTTTCTGGACATTCAGTTTCAATTTAGGTCTTCAGTGGAAAATACTCTAGTTAAATAGAATGGAACGTATACACGTGATTTACATGTTTGATTCGAACAAGTTTGGAATTGAGATGTAGTTGTCAAATTGATTGAATTTTGTTTTAGAATTCGCTTAGCTCTTGATGTTTACTATTGAATGTGTTGTCGTTTCTGGATGTTCGGTTTCAATCTAGGCCGTGTGAAAAATACTCTAGTTAAATTGAATGGAATGTATATACATGATTTACATAACCGATCCCAGCTAGTTCGGAATTGAGATGTAGTAGGTTAATTGATTGAATTGTGTTTTAGAATTTGCTTTAGCTCTTAATGTTTACTATTGATAATTTTGTGGTTTCTGGACATTGCTCTTAATGTTTACTATTGATAGTTTTGTGGTTTCTGGACATTCAGTTTCAATTTAGACCACCAGTGAAACATACTCTAGTTAAGTTGAATGTATTATATATACACGATTTTCATAACCGGTCCCAACTAGTTCGGAATAGAGATGTAGTTTAATTGGTTGAATTTCGTTTTAGAATTCACTTTAGCTCTTAATGTTTACTATTGAAAATTTTGTGGTTTATGGACATTCGGTTTCAATTTAGGCCGTCAGTGAAGATTACTCTAGTTAAATTGAATGGAGTATATACACATGATTTTGCATAATCGTTCCTAACTAGTTTGGAATTGAGATGCAGTTGGTTAATCATTTGAATTGTCTTTTAGAACTCACTTTAGCTCTTAATGTTTAGTATTCGAAGTTTTGTGGTTTCTGGACTTTCAGTTTCAATTTAGGCCTTCAGTGAAAAATACTCTAGTTAAATTGAATGGAATGTATACACGTATCTACATAACCGATCCTAACTAGTCCGGGATTGAGATGTAGTAGGTTAATTGATTGAATTGTGTTCTAAAATTCGTTTTAGCTATTAATGTTTACTATTATTGTTGTTTCTGGACATCCGGTTTCAACTTAGGCCATCAGTGAAAATTACTCTAGTTAAATAGAATGGAATAGATACAAAGTGAGTTAAATAACCGATTCTAACAATTTTGGGACTAGGAAGTAGTTGATTGATTGATTGATTGTGTGTTGATTGACACTAGCTCTTCATTATTAAAGTTTTGTGGTTTCAGGACATTCAGTTTCACTTTATGAACTCAATCAGGGTTCTGGAGAAGCCATTGAATTTGAATTACATTCATTTTCATGGAGACAAACGAACAATATTGGATGGAACTTTGGTGTTTGATTCCGCGAACAAGGTGTCGGCCAATCACATGATGGGCTCAGGAAGTTGTAAATTGAAGTACACATATGTCCATGGAGGAATCACTACTTTCGAGCCCAGCTATGATACTGCGAAGAATGCTTGGGACTTCATGGTATCACGTAAAGTTTATGGAGATGATGTGCTTAGGGCTACTTATCAGACAACAAGCAGGAATTTGGGGCTCGAATGGTCCAGGAGTTCAAAGTTAAGTGGATCGTTTAAGGTATAACTTTCAAGCTCTCCATCCATATTTTCTTTGCCAATTTCCATTGCAATTGAATTACAAAGCTAAACTATTGTATAGTTCTCACTGAAATTTCAATTGGCCTGCTTATGTTTTTTGGGGCTTATTTCTGTTAACTCTATTTTTTGAACATTTCTGAATTTGGTATCTCACTAGCTTGTTGATCTCATTTGCCAACAAAAGCCATTGTTGGTGACACTGCTTTTAATAGTCACTTGATACTTACCAGAAAACTGTCTTCTGGTGAACATTAAAGAATGTGTTGGAGGTGTACATTCTACTCCCACTTGTATTTGCACAGGCCATGTGCCAAATTTCATCCTAAACGCCAGTAGGTTGTGTCATTGGTAGACCTTTTCATAACCCACAGAATGTGGAATAATCTGTAACTATATGACAGGATTTCCGGATCATTTAAGTGGGCGGAATGTAAATGTACCTTGGGGTTTAATGAAGGGATTGTAGTGCACTAGACAAAGTCTCTGTGAGGTTTAAAGGTTTTCCTTGCCCGTTTATCATTTCGGCTCAATTATTAATCGCAATTCGTGATATTATTTGAATTGATCTTTATTGTGAGTCACCAGGCAATATCTGGTCTGAGAAGGGCATCCCTCCCTAATATCACAAGTTTAGCAATTGATCAATTTCTTGTTTGGGTGAAGGCTGCATGTTGAAAAATATTAAAATGGAAGTTCATTTTATGGTTTTAGTAATATAATGTTCACATGTCATATTGATGCACAGACTCATTTGTTCGACTTTTCTGATTTTGTTATGCATCAATAAGCTTCCACAAAGGGTTACCCCTTGTGATGCCCCTGCTTAGGAAAGGTGTCCCACATCATCAAAACACAAAGAGAGATGATGTGTATATAAGTAAACAGACCTTACACCTTAGTGACGCGTTTTAAAGTCGTGCGGGCCTAGGCCCTAAACGGATAATATCACTAGTGGGCTGGGATGTTATAGATGGTATCAGAGTCACTCATGCGCCAGCCTTGTCGCTGCGTTCAGGCAAACCTCAGTGTTGAGTCTAGGCAAATCCCATGCGTTGAAGCAAACCTCAGCGAGAACGCTGAGTCCATAAGAGGGGGTGTATGTGACGCCCCTGTTTAGGAAAGGTGTCCCGCATCAACAAAACACAGGGTATATAAGTAAACAAGCCTTACACCCTTGTGACACGTTTTAAAGCCGTGCGGGCCTAGGCCCAAAGCGGATAATATCACTAGAGTTGGGCTTGGCTGTTACACACACACACACCCCATAAGTGTAAACAACCATCAAAGTCACTCCGCATTGGTATTGGTTCCCCGATAGCCATTTGATAGAGTCATTGCCTCGTTGATTTGATAGACGATGAAGTAGGACCCTTCGTTGTGACTTTTGGAGTTATGTTATAGCTTTTATGGAAATCCAGCTTAGATCCATTATGTTGCCATAAATGTGTTTTCTATTTGATTGTTTTGGACAGATAAACCAGTTAAAAAATGGCCTTCAATTGCTCATAGTAAAAACGAATGTTCTCATATATGTAAACCTATAAGTGATCAATATGTAAAAATCCACAAATTATAACATTTACTATAGCCATGATATTTTATCACCATCACTGTTGTTATGCATTTGTGTGAAAATATTTGCTGAAGTATTTGATAGTTGAACCATAATGTGATTGCTTTTAAGCTTCATTTTGTTTTCAAACCTGAGCGTTCCCGGGTTTCTGATGACTTTTAAATCCTCTAGGTTGTGCTACACAAATCGTTTCAAGCTAAGATTATAACCTTATGTTGTAAACCAAAAACATCAACTTAGATTGGATACGGCATCGTAAAAACCTGATCATCTCTTGTATTGAACTACATAAGTGGACTCTTTCTTATGTTCAATTTTTAAATCTTTTTAATATTGTTTGTCGTTTTTTCTTCTTTCCTTGTATCTTTCATGCTTATTTTGTTCCGGATCGAATAGTGACGAGGTCAACCTAATGGTAGCTAAGTTCATGCTTGTCATTTGCTTTTTCTTTTGTGAAATTGACTCAATGTGGTCAAGACCTCTGAATAGTGGGAGCTTAGTGCGCCTTTTTTTTTTTTTTAAAACAGTGCTTATTGATATTATGTCTTCAAGGTTTGGTCTATTGATAGCTAGTGAACTAAGTGAAGCATCTAATGAAATGCTACATCTTTTGTTTTGTTTCCCTAAGACCACTCTGACTCAAGTTCTTCCTGTATCCAGATTTGTGCATCTCTCTGTTTGCTTGAGGAACGCAAAGTGCCAAAGTTAACTGCTGAAACTTCGTGGGACTTCGAAATGTGATTTCGTGTCTTCTGCAATTATTTAGATACACTTCTGGCTACCCATCATAATTGGGATTCATCTAATGTTTTCTAGCTCAATTTGTTGATTCACAAGTGGGCTGTTCGATTTGCTATGGTTAACTCCTTAACTGTGATAAGTTTATGGTCACCAACATGAGAGTATTGACCCACACCTGGTTTTCTTCAATCTTCCATTTTCAAGACACTTCCATGTTTTGATGCCTTGACTTTACCCAAATTAATGTTTTTGCCTGAAGTTTGCCTCCTTTAACGCTCCATCAAAATAATGGATCCGCTATCTTCTTCCTAGCGTTATTTGGTGAGTCTGAGATACTTTGAGATATTCGATTTAAATCATTTCGCGCTCCTGTCTTTTGTAGTTGTCTCGATTACATTAACTTCGTGTTTTTCTTCATGGAAGGCTGGCAAAATTTTCTACTTGATTGGTACGTTAGCATCCTTTACACGTTTATTTTCTGAGGATTCTTCAGTACTAACAACAGCTCACGTTTGTTCATTGACCATCTTGGTAACTAAATAGTAGTAAAGTGATGTCTCTAGACTTGAGTTTTTGCTAATGTTGGCATTTCATAATCCTAGAGGTATATGTTTTTCTCCTATGCAAAGGTATATTTGACTATTCTCGTAGTAACACGAGAACTTGAAATTTTTCCCAAGTAACTAATCAGGAAGCAAAAGAAGTGAGGCTATAATGGATTGTTTTTTTTAAATAAAAAAATAGCACTCTGTATTCGTACCCGCATTGAAGTCCGATTATATTTGAATTCGCACCACGTAGGATTCATTCGGGAAAGCGCTTCTTATCAAGGATTTTTCCATACTCATACTTGAGCTCGAGACATCTTGGTAAGACATGAGTAATCACATCGATGCACAACATCTTTTGATGTGTTGTTGTGGTTATTCAACTATAATATCTATGATGATATTAGATCTTTAACTACTCGTTATTCACGTGGTTTTCATGTGAATCTTTTTTGTCGCATAGCGTCATCAGAAATAAATCTAACTCTTTGGCTTGTAGATTTTACTCGGAAATTACTTGCATCAATCTCAATAGAAAACCGTCCAATCAGGAAGCAAATTTATTTATTAATATTTTTAAACGCTTGAGTTCACACTAAAAATTATACATTCGTACTGTAGACCGTGTAATTCTTGAAGAGGGATATATTTTTTTTTTTTCTGGGAAAGAATAATGTTGATATACATTCATTGAGAATTTGAGATGGATGATCGGACATTTTACTATTTCCTTTGACATATAGGGTTTGTTTGGTTTAGAGGGAAATATTTTTTCGGGGAAAAAAGTTTTTGGTTTGAGAATAAGGAAAATAAGTTTCATAAATGATATTTTATGCTGAGCCTACTACCACATCACCAGTACCAGTACGACAACACCCCACCCCCATCGACATCACCATCCTATCACCCCTATCCCAACACCCCAACCACTACACCACCGATCCCTAATCCCACCCCATCCAAATCGCCCTAACCCATGTGGTTGTCTAGATTCATAAATAATTGTTCATAGGTAATGTTACCACATCACCAGTACGGCAACACCCCACCCCATCGACATCACCATCCTATCACCCCTATCCCAGCACCCCAACCACTACACCACCGATCCCCAACCCCACCCCATCCAAATCGCCCTAACCCATGTGGTTGCCTAGATTCATAAATAATTGTTCATAGGTAATGTTTTCAATATAACAAACACCAGAAAATAAATAAAAAAATCAATTATGATTCAAGAAAATATCTCTACAAATTGTTATTCTAATATTGGTAAAGTGTTTTTTTAATTGAGTAGTGAAATACAAATTGCTAATTTCCAAAAATAAGTTCTAATCTATGATTATTTCCCCCCTTCAAAATAAGCAAATTCAAACAAAAAATACATTATATCCACCGACTTCTCTATATATAACTATTTTTTTTGCCACCCAAATCTATAATATTTTCACTTCCCCTCCAGAATAACTATTTCTTCTTATTTCAAGAGAACAAAAAAAATTGCTTCACATACTTCGTAAACAAATGCTAAACAGTTACGCAAAACTTAATTTATATCTTAATCTCAAACAGACATTAAATGTGAAATAGATAGTATTTCCTCAACCCTTTTTTACTATATTAAAAATAGTTGTTAAATTTTATTGGACGGAGGAAGTAATACTTTTTTTCTCTTATTAATGTAAAATGCAAGGATAAATGTTACTAGTACAATTTAATCAGTTATCTAATCTATTTAGCTACCTGCCCATCAGACATAAATGGGGTGCAACGTACTAGATCCTATCTCCTTCTTACAGTGATGACTACCTTGGACATGACCTGAAGAAGAAAAAGAAAATATGTAAAAAAAACTCATTAGCCCTAAAATCTAAATCCACCAAAATCACAGTACTACACTGAAGAAGAAAAAAAACTCATGAACAAGTGAGGATATTCACCAAAAAAAATAAAAAGATTTTTACTTTCTCATTTAATCCTCCAAATCTTGAAAAAAAAAACATCAAAAAAAGAATCAAGATCTATAATTTTCTTCACTTACCTAATGACCCCAAAGATTTGATATTGTTTTTTTTGGACCAATAGCTTTCATCAATGGAAAATTCACATAGAGGCAAGATTTTCTTGTTTTCTTTGCTTTTGTTATTTCATGTTTCATGGGTTTTTAGAGCTTTTTCTGATTCAGTTGTAATTGATGACAAGTTGGAGAATCATGGTATTGAACAGAAATTTGAATATGCTGATGTTTTAGATGTGTTAAAAAGAAGCCAATTTCAATTAGAAAAGCTTATGGAAAATCTTAGTAGGTTAGAAAAACTAGAAGGGCTTATGGAAAATCTTATCTTGCTTGTTTCTAGATTAGAATCAAGATTACTTGAGGACCCCAAAGATAAAAACTTGGAAAATCTTATCCTGCTTGTTTCTAAGTTAGAATCAAGATTAGTGGAGTGCCCGAAAGGTGAAAACTTGGAAGATAAAAAGTCGAGTTCTGAAGTGATTAATGAGGTTGTTTTGGGTGAAAAATTGGAGAAAAAGAAGATTGGAGGTAGTTTAGAGAGTAAGGTAGTGGATGGAGAGAAAATGGGAGCAGTGTCTGTTACAAAGTATAGTCCTTTATGGTTGGAGAGGTTTCAGTTTATATCAGCAGTGAGATTGGGATCAGATGCAACTAGCATTAATGTGTTGCCATTTAGGGATTCCGAAGGACTGAGTAAGTATGTAGCCATTGGCGATGATCGCGGGAAAGTGTATGCGTTCTCCAGAAACGGAGAAGTTTTGGTTGATTTTCAAACTTCGTTGAGTTCACCAATAACGGCTTATGCGTCTTACTTGTCGGTTTATAAGAATGAAAGTGTGGTTCTTACCGGGCATGAAGATGGCGGGATTTTGATGCATAGAATTTGGGAGGTTGTGCCTGATGGCGACGACCGGGCTGCTCTTCATATGGAAACTGTACGAAAATTTGCTTCACCGGAAATCGAGGAAGGTGGATCTTCGATTGTGAGTTTAGAAGTGCATCATGTTGGGAGAAATAGGTATATCTTGTCCACGGAATTCGGCGGGAAACTTAGGGTTTTTAGGGAGAATGGGACTGTGTATGGGTCGACAACGCCAAAAAGCAGGCCACTTGCGTTCTTAAAACAAAGGCTTCTATTTCTAACCGAGACTGGTGCAGGGTCGTTAGACTTGAGGACCATGAAGATTAGGGAATCTGAATGTGAAGGTTTAAACAATTCTATTGCTAAGAGTTATGTTTTTGATGCAACTGAACGGTCTAAAGCATACGGGTTTACATCTGATGGTGATTTGATTCATGTGTTACTCTTAGGTGATAATCTGAACTTCAAGTGCAGGGTTAGATCCAAAAGGAAGTTAGAGATGACTGAGCCTCTATCATTTCAGGCGATTAAAGGATATTTGCTTATTGCTAACCAGGAGAGGGTATCACTTTATAATGTGTCATCACAGCATTACATCAGGTCTGGTGGCCCCAGGCTTTTGCTCTCTGCTGGTCATGATGAGATTGTAGCGTCATTTCTGAACACTCAATCTTTGGAACTAAATGATAAAAGTAGAAAGGTGATTCCTTTAGTAGCCAGTGATCAAGAAAAGCTCGTTATTCTCGGACTGGGAAGTGGTTACTTAGGGATATATCGATCAAACCTACCAGTTTTCAAAAATGAGTTTAACACCATGCTGTGGACGAGCCCTGTTTTATTTTTCCTCATTTTCCTTTTAGGTGCATATTATTTTTTTTCCAAGAAAAGGGAAGCTCTTACCTCCTGGGGACCTGACGATCCTTTCACTTCCGCAAGTGTTACAAGTGGGGCTCCAGTGGGATCCACCCAGAGTGAGAGATCTTATGCTGACTCATCGAGGAATTCAGATCTTATGGATCTAAGGGGTAGCAGCCTTAGAGGTCCATCTGGAAGGTATGTCTCTCCATCTCGCTATCCTGGTGGACCGGCAAGTGCTTATAGATCAAATTCTGCTGATACAAATTCTAGGCCTTCCTCTGTTGATCCCAACTTTAGAACTACCGCGGATTTGAAATTTAGGGGTTCAAATCTAGAAGCACCAGGTTATCCAAAAAGGAGAGATAGCCTGTTTGTAAACAGTCAAATCGTGGATGATGGAAAGTAATCTGTGTGTTAAATTCAGCACCATACTCTCATTTGGAAACGTGAGAAAGCTGAAATCTATTGCTGTAACTTTGCAAACAGTTAATTGTGGTCAGAGGAAATAAAATGAACATTTTGAGCTTTCAGTTCTGACTGTCGTGAATTGGTAATCTAGGTTAAGCAAATGTCTGTTATCAATTTCTTCTTTTTCTTTCCGTTTATTCTAAAAATTTATTCCAGATATGTGCAATCCAGCTGTAAATTCAGTTCTAGTAGAGAATTAGTCGTGTAGTGGTTGAAAGATATCTGAGTTGTTTGAGATCAAGGTGGAAAAGCTAAGCAGAACCCCGCTCCACCCCCACCCCCCGAATAAAAAAGGAAAAAAAGGAAAAAAAGGAAAGGAGAAATCATGGTTAATGGAACTCATTACTTCGGTCTGATCGGCGGCCCCAGAACTAATACGTGGTAGAATTGAAAGTGAAACTGAAGGCTATTCTACCACGTATTAGTTTTAGGAGAACAATTGGGTAAGGTACTTCTCACTGACACTCTTTTTAGTTTTGTCGTCATTGTCATCATAATAGCTTTGTCTCTATTACTCCGTTTGATAGGAAAAAAAGTTAATACCGAAGACCTGTAACTTCCCCACTTAGCTAATGACCCCAGATCTCTGATACCAGTCTTTTTCTGGACCAGCATCACTTTCTGCAATGGCAAGCTCACACAAAGGCAAGATTTTCCTGTTTTCTTTGCTTTTGTTATTTCAAGTTTCATCGGTTTTTAGAGCTTTTGCTGAATCAGTTACAACTGAAGACAAGTTGGAGAATCTTGGGCTTGAACAGAAAATTGAACATGCTGATGTTTTAGATATGTTAAAAAGAAACCAACTTCAATTAGAAAAGCTTGTGGAAAAACTTAGCTTGCTTGTTTCTCAATTAGAAAAGCTAGAAGAGCTTATGGAAAAACTTATCTTGCTTGTTTCTAGGGTAGAATCAATATTACTGGAGTACCCGATAGGTAAAAACCTGGAAGATGAAAAGCAGAGTTCTGAAGGGATTAAGCAGGTTGTTTTGAATGAGAAAATGGAGATAAAGAGGATTCAAAGTGGTCTTGATTCGTTGAGGAATGCAGATCTTATGAATCTAAGGGGTAGCAGCCTTAGATGTCCATCTGGAAGGTATGTCTGTCCATCTCGCTATTCTGGTGGATCTGCAGGTGCCTATAGATCATATTCTTCTGATACAAACTCTAGACCTTCATCTGTTGATCCCAACTTTAGGACTACATTAGGGGGTCAAATCTAGAAACACCAGGTTATAGCCTGTTTGTAACAGTCAAATGGTGGATGATGGCAAGTAATCTGTAGTTCATGCCAGGTACATGTGTTAAATTTAGCACCAATCTATAGCTGTAACTTTTTAACGGTTACTTGTGGTCAGTGCAAATAAAAAGAACATTTTAGCTTTCAGTTCTTACTGGCTTGAATTGGTAATCAAGGTTAAGCAAATGTCTGTTATCAATGTTTTCTCCCCCTTTTCGATTTATGCTAAAATTTATTCCAATTATGCGCAATCCAGCTGTAAATTCAGTTCTAGTAGAGATTAGTCATATAGCGGTTGGAAGATATGAAGGCGGAAAAGATAAGCAGAACGCCCACTGGCCTACCCCCATAAAGAAAAAAGGAAAAAAAGGAAAAGAGAAATCATGATAAACGGAAGTCACTACTTTGGTGTGATCGTCGAACCCAAAACTAATACGTGATAGAATAACCTTCACTTTAACTATCTTAGATGGAGCCAAAGGGGCCTTGGCGGAACAATTGAGGTAAGATACTTGTCACTGAAACTCTTTTTGTTTTGTTGTCGTTGTCACCATCATATCTTTGTCTCTATTACTCTGTTCGATGGGAAAAAGTGAATACAGGAGAACTTCCTTCAGGAATGTCGAGGTTCATGCAATACCCTCTTGTCATTTAATGCTCCATTCCTCATGTAAGTGAGACTTTACTACTCAAATTTTATCATGGGTTTAGCCATAATAGGTCATGTTTGTTTGCAATTCATTTATGCTGATGTATTCGTGAGTTGCTGACATCTTGTATGTCATGGATCTAGCAGTTGGTCATTATTTGGCTTTTGAAGTAGACTAGTAAATGTAAAAAGCAATTTCGTTAAGGCTTCAATTTGTGAGCGCTTGCTCATGATTCTCACTGAGAGGAAGCGACCATGATAATCTTCTTGGTCTAGCACATTTACTATGTAGAACAGAAGTGTCCTGGACTTCCGTGAAAAATCCTGATGATTCTGATAGACAATATGTATTAAACCTTAAGTTTAGTGCTAGTGAGTAGTGATGAGCTATAGGTACCATATGATTTTTTTCTCACTAGCTCGGCTAGTTTACGATCAGCTGAATCTTGTCAAAGTCATTTATTTCCTTTTCCTTCGGGTGGATGGGAAAGGAAAACCTAATCCATTTGTTATTGTCTTTCCAGAATGCTTTTTGGTTCTGTCCACTTATTTCATTTGCTTGCCAAGATGTGTTTCTTGAACCTATTTAAGCTTTAGAAGACAGCATTAGGCACAGTAGTCAAGATATAGAAGAAACATAATGTTATAGTGTGAGATGTCATTCTTCACATAAATGGAAATTACTGCATATCGAAGTAGATATGCCAAAAGTGCAGATTTGCACAGTAATATTCAATAGCGATGAACGAGATATTTTCTATTAGATTTAAAACCTTAGTGTTGGTATAGTGTAAAATGACCATTGAAGATTGTGGTGAAGTGTTAAATACTCTTTTATCTTTAATCAGAAATCTCAGGTTGACCTGTGGAAATAGCTAGAGTTGCTTTTGGTAGGGAGCATTTTACCCCATAGTGAGACTTTCCGGCCCGAATCCGGATTAATTGGACTCTAAAGCAGGTGTCGGACACTAGGTGAGAAACGAAAAAGAAGAATAGTGTAAAATGTTTTGGTAGCAAATAGTTTGTTCAATGGAACAGTAATTTTTCTGTAAATCTTATCAACACTTGGCTGGATATAAAGTTGCACAAGTATACGATGTGGTGGAGGATGAGTTGTGTTAGTATTTACTAGTGGTTGGGTGATTTTATTAGGACTATCCAAGAGAAACAAAAGTTCATACGTAACTTCAGTTTCAAAAAAATAAAAATAAAAATAAATTAAAACCAGTTTCAAAAAGAAAGTTCATAACTTAGAAAGTCATATGTGGTATTACTGAGAAGTGAGAATCAAATTAATGCTACAGCCTACAAGTCATCCTTTTTTATATTTTCCCATTGTTGTCTGATATCTGCGTTTCCAATTCAAAATTTTCTTGGAATTGATCAAACGTTTTCGATCCAAAGTGTTTCACGCGGGAATCCATCGTCTGTAGGATTCTTTCATCGAAATCGCAAAAAAGGTATGTGCCCAATTATATTCACATTCTCGCCGTTTTCTCTATCAAATTAGTATTTGTTCTTTCTTTTATTTCTAGATTGTTGTTATTGTTATTATTAATTCTTCTTGTCATGCAGTATGTTGATGGTTAGATAAAAGTAGTCTTAACTACGATGAATTATCTAAATATGTAATAGTTACAAAGGTTCTTCCAATCAACATCAACTAGTTTGAAATTGAATTTTAGTTGATTGATAAATTATAATCATTGAACAAATATTTACAAAGAAATACAGTTTACGCAATAAACTTATCAAAATAAGGTTCATTTGAGAAACTTCTGTCCTAACAAATTAGGAAACGAAGGAAGAGGGCAAACATCTATTTGTTTTGTAGAAGTGGATAAAATCATTTCTTTACGAATTTCCAAAAAAGAGTATCAAATAGACAGGGCCAAAAAGGCAAAAATCTTCCGAAATCTTGAAAGCCTTCAATTTCATTCCGCGTACAACAAACCCTTGTGGTCCGGCTCTTCCTCGGATCTCGCGCATAGCGAGAGCTTAGTGCACCGGACTGCCATTTAGATATATATAATCCATATCTTTGATTATTTTTTTTAAAAAGAACGTATGCAAATTATCGTTAAACGTATTGAAGGGGAAGTGCACAAATAGCCAACTTTGGGATAATTATTTAAGACATAGGTTCACCGTATAAAAATTTGCACGTTTGCCACTTTAGGCATACGCGATTGAAATTGCAAAAAGTTATGTCTGAAGTTTGGCAGCAAATTTTCAACATTCCAAACGTTGGATTATCGTACCTGAAGCTTGGTTTGTCATAGTTAAATGCCTGATAGTCGTGTTTAAAGTTTGGACAAACATGTATGTCTGAAGTTCCAGACATATGAAAGTAGTTTATTCTTTTGAATTCTGAATCTTCGTTCTTGCTAATATTTTAAACTTTCAATAACAATTACCGTACTTGATTTAGTTTAATATTTTATATTTGAAATTTAAGATTCATTTTTCAAACTTGCAATGATGATAACTTTAATGCTGAAAACTTTTAATTAGCTACAGATACAAAAAAAATTAAAAGATTGTTGTGCCTTAAATGGCGTTGTGCAATACTTGATGAGTTTTCATCCCAGTCTCAAGTAAGAAGTTGGCCTTTCAAAAATGGAGGGGACCATATATATATTGCTGAATTTTTGCAAGCAATACATCATCTTTAACTTGTCACCTATTATTATTAAACTTATTACTAGTGATGGTTTACTATTTGGAATTTATCAAAAATTCTCATAATTAAACTTCCACTAGTTACTCGATTGATGTTTTCCACGCCGTCACTACTACATTTATGACCTAATGCGACGACTTGTATTGGGCTAATGCGACGCCAGTAATAGAACCGTCGCATTAGATGTAGCTAATGCCACGGGTTCACGTTGTAATTTGTTGCCGTTGCATTAGATAGGCTAATGCAACGTCTTAAATCGTCTTATGCAACGGATAACTGGGTCGTCGCATTAGCCTATCTAATCGGCGACTCTCAAGGCTAATCGCGACTCTTTTGTTTTAATATCCCCAATTGAATACACTACGCATTTCATTTCATCACCGCGAAGCCCTTCTCTATCTTCTTGATTCCTAATCCTGGCCGCATTCCGCTTTCCCATTTCGTCGTCGCATTACCATACCTCGTCGTCGTTGTCGACTTACCCCTCCCCTGCTCGCCGTCGTTCAGCAGCAACACCAATATCGTCGAACTGCTCTTCCCTCTTCTCCAAGGTTAGATTATGTTTTACCGTCGTTTTACCTTCCTCTTTCATGTTTTACCATTATTAATTCAAGGTTAGATTAATGTACATATGTGTATAGATTTGCTTAGATTTTACCGTCGTCGAACTGCTCAAATTGAATCGCTTAGATTTTATTCATTGTTCTTCCAACATTTTGTTTATTTGTAAATTGTATTTCCAGTTTATTTGCTCAAATCGAATTGCTCAGAGAATGTTTGTAATTTATCGTCGTCGTCGTTTTACATTTTGTTTACTGTATGTATTTCCAGATTTTCTTTATTAAGCTCCTAAATATTACATTGAGGAAATAAATTGTGGAACTAAAGAGTGGTGGATGGCGGCCAAATGGAGTGATGAATATGAACGAGGAGTAGACGGGTATATTAAAAAGGCTTTTGTTACAAAGTCTCAAGGAAATCAAATTTGTTGTCCATGTGATAATTGTCACTATCGTTATTGACAGCATGGGAATGTTGTGAGAGATCACATAATATGTAATGGTTTTGTGCCAAGAACAGATAAGTTATCTGAATTAGGGATCGAAATTGAAAGAGAAAGAATTATTCTGGATCATGATGAACAATCAAATATAGATGATTGCAATGATGACATAGCAGGGTTGTTGAATGATGTTCGTGATGTTTTTATAGAGGGGCCGAATGACGAGGCAAAACAGTTTTTCAAGTTAATTGAAGAAGGTCAGGAGGAACTATATCCCGGATGCAAGAAACATTCAAAGCTTTCCTTTATGATTCGACTATTTATTTTGAAGTGTGATCACAGGCTTACCAATGTTGCATTTGCTGATATATTAGAGCTTGTAAGGGAGGTGTTACCCGATGCAAAATTGCCGAAGTCTTTTAATGAAGTGAAAAATGTTTTAAAAGTACTAGGGTTGGATTATACTAAGATAGATGCATGCCCCAATGATTGCATGTTGTATTGGGAAGAACATGCAAATGCTACAAGTTGTCATGTTTGCGAGACGCCAAGATGGAAGTCGAATGATAGAGAGAATGACACAATGGAAAGATCTATAGGATTCCTAATAAGATCCTTAGGTACTTTCCAATAAAGAAAATATTGCAAAGGTTATTTATGTGCGAAGAGACGACGAAGTACATGACATGACATGCTGATGGGCGTAAAAAAGATTGGATTTTACAAAATCCAGTGGATGGCCAAGCTTGGAAAGAGTTTGATTCTGTATACTCAAAGTTTGCAGAAGACCCGCACAATGTGAGGTTGGGGTTAGCCACAGATGGATTTAGCCCATTCAACTCGATGAGCATTGTTCATAGTACATGGCCTGTTATATTGCTCAATTATAACTTGCCTCCATGGATGATTATGAAGCCTGAGTTTTTGATATTGACTTTACTTATCCCTGGTCCTTCTTCCCCGGGTAATGATATTGACATCTATTTGCAGCCACTAATAAATGATTTGAAGGATTTGTGGGTGTCTGGGTTGGAAACTTACGATTCTTCAAGTAATCAAAGGTTTGACATGCGTGTAGCTTTGATGACTACTGTTAGTGATTTTTCAGCTTATGCAATGTTGTCCGGGTGGAGCACAAAAGGATATTTGGCATGTCCTTCATGTCATTATGAAACAGATTCTAAGAGATTGCCTTATAATAATAAGAATTGCTACAGGGCAACTCGTAGATTTCTTGATCTAACTCACCATTGACGTCAAAATAAGAGGAATTTCGATGGAAAAATTGAGGAAAGAAGTGAACCTGTTCCTTTGAAAGGAATTGATATTGAAAGTATGTTGCATGATTTTCCAAATGAATTTGGAAAGAAGCGAAATAAAAAGAGGGGTAACGATAATGATGATCCAAATTCATGGAGAAAGATATCCATACTTTTTCAGTTGTCATACTGGAAACATTGTTCTAATCGCCATAATCTCGACCCAATGCATATCGAGAAAAATATATTTGATAATGTCATTGGAACATAGACATACCGGGGAAGATTATAGATCATGTAAGTGTTCGTCGAGATTTGATAGAACTTAAAATTATGCCTGAATTTCAACCAATAGAATTAGAAGATGGTAGCGAAGAAATTTCATGCTCACGCTTCTGGATGTCACTTGAACAAAAGCGCAAGTTCTGTCAAGTCATAAAAAATGCTAAGTTACCACAATGTTATGCTTCGAATATTGTTCGATGTGTGCATGTTGAAGAAAGGAAAATCATAGGCTACAAAAATCATTATGCTCATTTTATGATGAATTACTTGCTCCCTATTGCTGTGAAAACAACATTGCCCAAAGATGTTGCTACTCCATTGATAAGACTTTGTGTTTTTTTCCAGAGGCATATGGAATAAAGCTATTGATCCTCGACATCTTGGCAAACTCAAGTCAGAGATAGTTGAAACACTTTGCTTGTTTGAACATATTTTTCCACCCGCATTTTTCGATGTAATGGTGCATTTACCTGTATATCTAGTGGACCAAATTAAGATGGGTGGACCGGTTAGTTCAAGGTGTATGTGTGGGATTGAGAGGTATCTTCGACAGATAAAGTTGGATGTTCGAAACAAGAGTCGTCCAGAAGGCTCAATGGCAGAAGGATACCAAGCTAAAGAATGTATTACCTTCATTGCTAGATTTCTGAAACGATCAAACACACCTAATGTTAATAAGGATAGTGTCGCCCAATCATTTTTACCTAAGATTGGGCATCCTATCAAGGGAAAGGGAAGGACCTCAAAGAAAAAGTATTGTGGACACATGATTGATCAAACCACATGGACACAAGCACATCACTATGTCGTATTCAATTGCGGTTGTGAAGAAGTTGAGAGATACAAAAAGTAAGATGACAAACCATCATATAATTTTTTACCTTATTTTTTATATGTATTATTCAATTGTATTTTGTTATTAAGATATTTATTTTTCTATTTTTTGTCACAGTCAACACAAAATGTGTGTAAGCACCAAACGGAAAAGAAAATGGGATAGTGCACAAGATCACAATAAGGATTTTATTGATTAGTTTAGGGAGAAAATTGAAGTGAAACTTCAAGAAGGTCAAGACATTATTCCGAATCATATCTTATGGTTATCGAAAGGACCTTCTTATGTTGTTAAAAAGTACACAGGGTACTCTGCTAACAGATATAGGTTTCATACCATGAAGCGTGTTGCGAAGTGCGTAACTCAAAACAATGGAGTCACTCTCACAGCCGTAACACATAGCTTTGCGAGTTCCAAAGATCAAAATCCTATACTGGGAGATGTCAATTATTATGGTTCAATACAAGACATCATTGCGATATCTTATCATGGGCATTTTAGTGTTGTCTTGTTCAAATGTTTGTGGTTTCACTCAGAAAATGATGATGATGAGCTTATCATGGTTAATATGAATAAGACAATTTATGCAGAAGAATCATTTATCTTGGCATCTCAGGCACATCAAGTATTTTTTGTCGAAAATTTAAACAAAAAGGGTTGGCAGTATGCTGTTGAAATCCCTCCTAGGGAATTTTGTGATGGTATTAAAATATCTAATTATTTACTCGTGTTTTAACTTATTTTTACTTCTAATTAATTTTGTATCACATTTTGACTTATGTAGTTGTTTTTATATTTTTTGATATGTGCAGATGAAAGCTAATAAGTCCAAATTTTCTGCTCCGCAAAGTCAGATTACAAAGTATGAGCGACAACGGATCGAGAAGGACTTTAAGTCCATAAAAAGGTTCTATTGGTTCATGAGTGGTTCATGTCGGTTTTATTGGTGATCGAATTTCTTCTAGTCGCCAAGGAGCATTTCCACTGCTTTCTTAGTATGTTGTAGCTTTTTCATCATTCCTTATTGATGCGCGAAAAGATGCACACACTTTAACGCAAGTGCACGTTATCGTGACAAGTAATATAGTCTTGGTAAGACCGAATATCGTCCACAAGGATTAGTGTTCAAGTACCAATTATCTATCTTTTGGTATCTATTTGGTAACTGATATTTGATTTTGTTGTTTATAACTAACAATTATAAATACTAATTTAACTAATGTGTTTACTTCAGTAGTGATGGGAATAGGGCTTCCACGCCTCCTCAGCTATCCGCTTATGTTATTTATTAATGCAATGAATTATGGTTCTTCTTCTTTTGGAGCTAGCAGGTTTACTAAATCGTTTTATACTCCCGTTAAGACTATATAAACACTCAACCCCAGTATTGCTCATTTCTACCTTTCGGTGATAAGGATGACTCTATAGGAGGATTAAGACCAAAAACCTAGTTAACTGTCACGCGTCATGCGTAAAATTAGGTGTTTAGACCTCTCGTTAACGCTACACAAGTAATTGAAGTATTTTCATCCCCAATCCAAAATATGTCTACCCAACTTACAGCATATTCACAACCTCCTCCTTTCGAAATTTGATTAGAAATCATATAAGTAATGATAATTAGTGATCAATTAATTACCAAGCATTCAAAGCAATTATTGGATAAATCTCAACAAGAAGAAGAATAACCATAACCATGCATCAATTCATAACATAAGTTTCTAGTGATTTAACATGGAAAGCCCTATAATAGAATTAGTTCCTAGCCATTGACATGACAAGAAATAATTCAATGTTCATAATAAAAACTGAAATAAAGAAAAGAAAAGAAAATACTTAATTATGGTCTCCAATCTTCAATCCAAGAAGTCTTGTGTTGTGCAAGAAAGGGAACCCTTAAAAGCTTCAGGTTCTCCTTTATAGGCTCAACGCCTCTAACTTTTCCTTCGCCCCGCCCAAAATCGTCATTAAACTCGATTTTTCGCGTCGTAGCCATGCGGAAGTCTCGCGATCTTGGATGATTTGGCGCGCGCTACGGATATTAGGCGCGCCCGGACTGTCTGCGATGGCGCGGCGCTGGTCCGTGTTTCTGCCTCGTTCGCCACTTTCTCGTCTTTTAAGCTCTGGAACCTCCACTTTTGCCTTCTTTTAGCTCCTTTTCCGCCATTGGGCCATTTTAACCAACTTGACTCAAAAGAAAGAAAATATATCCTAATACGACACTTATTTGTACAAAAAGGGACAAAAGACTAACTAAAAACGACTAAAAAATTGTATATAAAATACACCGATCACTTATTCCCGAAGAAGGACTTTAAGTCCATAAAAAGGTTCTACGGTCCGGAAGACCAGTGCGTAAGGTGTCCAAAAGTCGAATTTCTTGATCTGACCATGAACCCTATTCCATAGGATCTTGGCGAGTAAGGCGGTTGGATACTCCGTTTTCAAAGTCAAAAGAGAGTTGTAGATCAGATCAGCTAAACGATTCTTAGCCTCCTTCTCCGAGTTAGAAGAATCGAATCCAACAGCTCCTGCACAATTAGAAGAAGAGTTATGGCATGCAGCCTCTCCGACATCTCCTATTCGATCGATCATGCCGAATAAGCGGGTTCAAACCAAGGGTTAGAGGCACTTGTTCCACCAACAACCCCAAGAAGGAGGGCATCTCACCTTGATCTCAGTGAATGCTAGTCACAAAAGCAGTTAATGGAATCAACCAATCGTGGCACAAGTCCCAACGAGAAGAGGAAAGCCCATCGAAGAGATAGAACTATCTTGGCCTATTTCCATGCCCATCTTGGCTATGGATCTTAAGGTAGTAAGGATTTCCTTACTAAACTAATTCAACGGCCGACTTAATATAGTAGCATGGAAAATAGAAAAAAATGGGTCTCCATACGACTTCGAGAGGATCAAGGGTTGGTCGAGCTGCTACCCTCCTCATCCTTATTGACTGGAAATGATTGAGATTGTATCGCTTACTAGAGATCCTGATAAGCTCAGAATGAAACCCCTCTCTTTCAATATCGGTGTGTGTAAATCTCCTAACCTCCGAAGCGAAAGACAGTTAACGATAAACTCTGTATCAGAAACGGTTGGAAACCCGTCGCCGAATCTACTGTCTCGACAAAACCCGTCTAAGCGGAGAGAAGTCAGGCACGAAGGGTAGAAGAATCAGTCGTTGGCTATGCTCTCTCTGGGTTCTGGGAAGGTAGTTCAGTCACCCTCAGGTCATAATAGAGTCTAATATGACATCGGTAGGAAGATAATGCAGCTAAGCCAAGACTTGCTTATGAGGCATTTCACACTTTACTTGCTGTTGCCGATATGATTTTTTCTCATTTTTCTTTTGAAGAAGTGGAGTTTTGTTGTTATCGTAGATCATAGTTACGGAATTGATAGAGCGGAATCCAATCCGGTTTGAAGACGCTCGACTAAGAGAGAACGAGTTAGATACACTTTACAAACAAAGGTACAAGCTACATACGAGGACAACGAACAACATATATGGAGCGAACCGAGGAGGAAGAAGTCAACTGAGAGAGCCATTCCACGCAAGTCATTTCCTATGTTCATGTCTAATAGCAAGCGACATGTTGATCACATTACGGGCCAAGGTCAGAATGTGTCTCAGAGTAGCAAGAAACAAACGGAGGTAGGAGGAGGACAAGACATCAAATGGATTAGAGTGAAATAAGAAGAAGTTAGTGCGTGAGTACGCAAGTCGATCAATATTACTATACATGGCGAATGGTATGAGCGGCCGACAGTAGAGAGGGCTATGCGTGTCAGGCTTGCTGGGATAACGCTTTGATAGGTACGAAGTCACTAATAAACTATATTAGGTACGTGTAGTCAGTCATATTAATGCTATTAGGGCATCAAACAAACAGAGTGATGGCATACTTTTCCTTAAACTAAGTTCAGAGTCAACCTTCCACACAAGGCAATCTTCTGATAGAGGGGAAGAGGCAGAGCACAATCAATTATGTGGCACAAGATGCGCTGGTATTGCAAAGGCAGGAATGAGTTCACAACGTTCGAATAAGCTACTCGACCGACTAAAGCTAAAAGGAGAAAGGGGTGACTCTAGTTGTTGAGTACCCTGAGGAAGGTACCGGATCGACTTCTAGTTGTAGCGGATCTTACTTACATCGATTCTAGCGCTTTCTCTTGATTCTATTTTGGAAAGATCTTTCCTTGCTCTGAGGAATGCCCGGTTTAACCAGAATCATCTCGTTAGCTTTTAGAGTCATCCTGGGATCTTTGGCTTATGCCATGTGCTCCAAACTTGAACTCAACTTCCTTTTTTCACCAACATCCGCTTCTCACTCAAGAAACTGGTGAAAGTCCTTTCCTTTGCCGCTTTTCACAGCCCCACTCTCCTCGCACTGCATCGGGTTGCATTGTCGTACCTTCATACCTTCGCCTCGCTGTCCTGTCTTAAGGTTCCCCCGAGCTACTTTATTAAAGCAGACTTTTGCTCATCGTCTGCGTCTTTAGTCGAAAGCTATTTCTTTTATGATTATTTCTCACTTCTTGAAGACTTTCTTTTTCATTCAATAGCGCCTCTCCTATAAGAGAATGAGCTTTCTTCACTCCTATGGCAGGCCCTTCTTCAAGAGTGCCCTTTCCCCATCCTCCAATCGTCTCAGAAGAGAAGACTAAGCTCGACGACGCACCGCCCCGCCTCCCAGTGACTTTGGCCAGGAAAGGGAATTGGGAAATAAATAGAGCTTCGGCCGTAACTAGACCTTCAGATGGAACTGGACTTACGGATAGGCCTGAAAAAGCATAGACAAAAGGTGCTTAATAGCCCAGCCGGACTCATCTGCAGTGGAATCTCATCCTCGCCGGCCGCAGCAAGCCCAGTCCAAGTCCACGCAAGGCCGTGGATCTATCCAAATTCAAAGCCCATCAAAGACTCTCCTACATGAAAGGATCCGAGTCCATCCAAATGATATTAAGCAAAATCCTATTCGGAAAGAATGGCAAAGTAAGGGATTGTTGTCCGCTCGAGATTTCATATCTCTCCCACGTGTGATTCATCCTAACAACTATCGATTAGGTTAAAATAGTGCCCTACACATGAAAAAATGAATTAAAAGGGCAAAAGAGACGGCGCCAAAGCATTGATCAAGAGGGGCAAAGAGATATTCGCCTTTGACTTCTTCTCCACTTCTTCGATCGCTACTCGGCTAGATGCTCCTATTTCTTATTCGTAGATCGTAGATTAAGATGTTATTAGGTAAGGAAAGCCACCCTATCATTCCTTCCTGAAAATAGATCCCCGATAGCTCGCAGATGAGGAATTCTTCCGCTACGACCCTTAGGCGAGCTAATCAGTCTTGCTTTGCCAAAAAATCCCTCCTCACTCTTCTATTTATTTACTTTTGGGGTAAGAAACATCCAATTCCATGTCTTAAGCATGATTAGGGTTAAAGTAAGGATTGCAGCTAGATAGTAGGCGGCGGGGGAAAGCTAGCTGATGATGCATAAAATGCCCTGTTAGGGAGAAGCCGATTCACCACTTTAAGAAAGTATTTTCGAACTAATGCCACATCTTCTACTTCGACAAGGCAGGTGCAAAAGGAAAAGGAGTAAGGGCTTAGGAATGTAGCGCAGTGGAAGCAGCAATCCCTATTTCTCATAGCCCTTTATTAGGTAAAGTGAATCAGAATACGCGGGTTGACATTCAATTAGAATAACCGATGTTGTCTCTTTCCTGCTCTTCAGAATCCGGTGTTAGTTGAATAACTCTTGCTATTGAATCTGATGCTCTAGAGGAAGGCAATGAAATTGTTGATTCATCGAATGCCATGGTTGGCTCTTGGGGAAGGAAGGAGAGTGATTGGCATGGAGTAGGGCAAAAAGAGGGGATTCAGTTTCTCTTTTAAAAAGATTGGATTTGTTGCTTGCCTTCCGCACCTTGATATGTCTAGTTCTATTTTGACTAATACGAATCTGTGTACTGAGTAAAAGCGAAATATCTTCTCTCAATTCTTGACAGAGGGAAGCCCATGACCGACCGAACCGAGGCTGGGGTAGATAGAGGAATGGAATCCTCTATCCATTGAAATCATATCTTCAAACCTGTTATTAAGAGAAAGATTTATTCTAGAGAAAATCTTAACAGTTA